>CM066032.1:1424907671-1425507671 GCA_033557465.1 Ichthyophis bannanicus
ACAACTGCTACAGGTGAGCAACTACCCTGACTTTTTGTCTCGGCAACAACTAGGCCATATTGAACCAAGCTAGTTTGAATCTTTTGGGAGCAGTCTTCAGTAACATGGTCTTAAGCAGTCTTATGGTCTACTCACCTAAGTTTAGTAAAATTGTTAGCCATGTAGTAACTGCAAATTATCATAAATTTTGTTGGATGGAGCATAGATGGCTGCAGTTTTTATGGGATTATCCTTCCTCCTCCTTGAATATGAGTTTCTATGTCACTTCCTGATTCCACCCTCTCCCTTCTGTCCCCCCAAATCACTTTTATCCCCCTTCTCAGCCAAACTTAAAATGCATTCTCCCCCTATTTTAGCATTGACACCTATCACTATCCTCCAGCCCATTTTTCCCAAGTGGAGGCAGGGAGACATATTCTTACTTCCTCCCTGCTTCAGCTTCATATTATGTGCACTGCCTCCACGGGCAGGGGCAGATGGGCTTGGGAAGGAGGGCGATGGGGAAACTTCTCTGGAAATCTTGGGGTCCAGGGATAGGAAGAAGTTTATGATATGATACTGGGATTGAAGGAGAATTCAAAGGTAAGGGTGCATATATGGATTTGCACCATTCTCCAGAAACAAGTAGGAAGTCAGTCCTCACATATGGGTGACATCGGCGCCGACGGAGCCCCCATGGAAGCATCTCCCCAGCTTTCAAAGAAAGCCTTTGGGAAATGCCACCATGTATGCCTGGTCCCCTTCCCCGCCCAAGGGTGCCATCTTAGCCAGTCTCCCTTTTTACTTGGAGCCCAACAGATATCTGTCTTCTTTCCCTGGAAACTTTTGTGATAAAACTGCCCTTCTTTCTCTAGTTAGCATCAGTCCCTTTCCCTCCTATGAGTCCCGTTGCCCTGGCATCGAGTCTTGGAACCGTTTTTAGTTTTTCTTTCAACTCTGTTTCGCACCTTTTATAACTGCTGGCTGCTTTGAGGGTCTTAGAATTCGCAGAAGTCCTTTTTGTCCCAATGGTCAGTGGGTTAAGAAAATGTGATTGGTATGCAAAGAACATGTCCCTAATCGATACACACGACTGCTGCCTCCGGTGTCTAGGTGCCGACCATGACCCAGAGGTTTGCGCCTTATGCAAATAGATGTCCACGAAGGCCATCCAAAGTCGTTGGCAGAAGCAAGACGTCATGGATCCTCAGAGTCGCATAAAGTCCCTGCAGCACCTGATCAGGCCTGCGGACACTCTGACAAGGTTTCTCTGGAGCGTGAGTGCAAGAAGAAGAAGAAATCCTCGAGGACCTTATCCTGGGAATCGGACACATACTGCAAGTCCTGTGCCAGGTTTCACGGTCCCCGGAGGGTATCTGAGGAGTTGTAGCGGCCGGCAAAGGTGCCAAGAAAAGATGCCGAAGCCTCCAGTGATGGGTCACAGACTCCCTCTCCTCACTGACCCTGGACCTGGTCACCCCGGTGTCTCTGTTAAAGGCTGCAACTCCTGAGTGGGAAGCCAGGATGATAGCATTGGAACAAAGTGTCACTGCCTTCCTTGCCTCGCAGCAAGCATCGATGCCTGGCCCTGCCTGTGCTCGCACCAAGACTGCAGGGACCTCGATATCAAGGACTCCCCGGGTCAACTAGATGATCCTTGAGAGCCTCGAGCCGATCCTCGGCAAGGGTCTCGATCCCGCTTCCGTTCCTCAGGAGTGAGATCCTCTCTGGCAAGCGCTTATGGCTCCGGCCAAGCAGACGCCATGGATCACCAAAGACCTGACCCAAGCCCGATGCCTCAGGTGCTGTTTGGCCTCGAGTCCTCGACCGACTACTCAGAGAGGATGTCTGAGGATGAGGCTTCCTCGGAGGTGCGTAAACACTGTGATCTCCCCTCAGACCCATCTCCCCCCAGCGTCGCAGCACCGGTCCCCACCCGAGGATGCATCGTTCCTCGAGTTTGTCCAAAACATGGCAAAAGCCTTGTCTCTCACCATGGAGTCAGAGGAGGACCCTCGCATGGAGGAGCTTGAAATTCTCCAGTATGAGGCTCCACCTAAGGGAGGCCCTGATGGTCCTCAGACAACTCCTCCTTCAGATGTGGGGGACACTAGCATCAGTGCCAATAGTTAGCCAATGCCTCAACACCTTGTACCTGCTTCTGCGGGGCCCTGGCTTTCGAAAAGTGCAACTCCCTCACACCTCTATGGTGGTAGAATCAACCATGTGCCAGCAGAAAAGCCCAAAGACTCACTCCTCTGTGCCCCTGTGCAGGGAGTCCCATACCCTTGACGCCCTTGAACACAAATTCTACCAGGGCTCGACACTGGGTTGCCGAATCCAAGCCTACCAGCTGAATATCGGCATGTATCTCTGAGACTTAGCAAAAGAACACACATGTTTCTCGGCGGGTTCAGTGGAGATTATCTCCAGCGATTCTAAACCCTCACAAAGTGCATCAGGGAGTGCTCGATGTACATGTCTCGAGCTGCCTATGATGGCTTCGAGTCGAACGTGAGGGTGGCCACCCACAGGCATTGGTGCCAGACGCCAGGCCTGGCTCCAGGCATCGGACCTCAAGCAGAGGGTCCAGGAGAAACTCCTTGACGTCCTCTGTCTCGGTGAAAATCTCTTCTGCAAACCGATGGAGGATAAGGCGATGGAGATTGAAACTGAGTTCGTCAAGAGGACTGGGCTCTCCAGGAAGACCTCCACCTTTCCCAAAAATAAACCATCAGGGAAGAGGCCCCCTTTTCACAGAAGCCAGCCTTACCGAGGGTAGCCCCAATACCAGGCCCCCCAGAACCCGCAGCAGGGTCACCAGGGCAAAGTAGTGGGCCAAGGCCAAAGCAAGCCTAAGGGCTCTAAGCCCCAAATACTGGCTCCTGCTCAGTCCGGGTCGGGATTTTGACTCCCTGAGCATAGCCTCTCCTCCCGGGGGGGAGAGCAGCTGAGAACAGGGGGGGTGTCTGATCCAATCTGTCCATCTGTGGTCGGCCATAACCACTGACACCTGGAACCTCCAGGTGGTCAGAGAAGGCCACCTCCTTCATTTGGACCAGACGCCTCCCCCTTTCTTTCCAGGAGAACCCCCTTGAACTCCCCTGCACCGAGCCCTGCTACTGCAGGATCTCGCAGGCCTCATCAGGGACGGAGCCATGGAGCCAGTACCCCTCCACCTCAGTGGCAAGGGGTTCTATTCCAAGTACTTTCTAGTCCCAAAAAGAACAGGGGGGCCTAAGGCCCATTTTGGACTTGCGAAATCTGAACAAGTTCCTGGTATGGGAGAAGTTCTAGATGCTCTCCCTTGGAACATTGCTGCCCTACCTCCAGCAGGGAGATTGGCTATGCTCCTTGGACCTAAAGGATGCTTACATCCACATTCTTATTCATCCCAGTCACAGGCAGTACTTAAGGTTCATGATCGGGGGCGACCATTACCAGTACAGAGTACTACCCTTCGGCCTAGCCTCCGCACCAAGAGTCTTCCCAAATGCCAGGCAGTGGTGGCCGCCTACCTCCGTCTCCAAGGGGCCTTTGTCTTCCCATACCTGGATGACTGGCTCATAAAGGGAGACATGGCCACCGAGGTGCAACAGGCAATGGCCCACACCATCAAGTTCCTGCAGCATTTGGGGTTTGTGATAAACCACCCTGAGTCTCACCTCACTCCAGTGCAGGACTTGGAGTTCCTAAGAGCTTGACTGGACACTCTTCAGGCCAGGGCCTTTCTTCCCTTGGATATAGGGCAGATCGCCTCAGGGCCCTGGCCACCAAGGTGCAACATCATCACGCGTTGTCTGCATGGTCCATGCTCCACCTACTGGGCCACATTGCATCCACAGTCGATGTAGTTCCCATGCCCACTTCCACATGTGGGTGGCTCAGTGGTGTCTCTGCTCACAGTGGACACAAGCCACGGGCAGGCTCTGGGACAAGGTCTTAGTGTCCCGTCAGCTAGTGGAGTTGCTCGACTGGTGGCAGGGCACACAGCACCTGCAGGAGGGCATGCTCTTCCAGTCCCCAAATCCCCAGATGGTCTTCATCACGGACGTGTCCCTACTAGGCTGGGGTGCCCACTACGAGGAACTGAGCACGCAGTGCAACTGGTCCCTAGCGGAGAGCCAGCAACAGATCAACCTGCTGGAGCTCAAGACCATTTTTCTGGTGATCAAGGCCTTCCATCACTGACTGTGGAACCCGTTGGTGCTAGTCCAAATGGACAACCAGGTCACGATGTTCTGCCTGAACAAGAAGGGGAGCACATGGTCTCAACGCCTCTGCCAGGAGGTAGTAGCCCTCTGCTCATTCGTGATCGGTCAGGGAATGCTCCTCATGGCGGTATATCTTCCGGGCTAGGACAATGCCCTAACAGACAGGCTGAGCAAGATCCTCCAGCTACACGAATGGCAACTAGACTCCAGAGTGGCACAGTCGCTCTTCCGACTCTGGGGAACCCCAAGTCTGGATCTCTTCGCCAGCCCAACCAATGCTCAACTGCCCCGCTTCTGCTGTCCCCAACCGCATCCGTCCCAGGTAGTGGCGGACGCCTTCCTCTTCTCGTGGTTAGAGGCTGTATGCCTTCCCTCCCATGCCACTAATCGCCTGAACCCTCTTCAAAGTCCTGTGGGATAAGGCCTCTATGATCCTGGTGGCCCCGCGGTGGCCCAGGCAGCCTTGGTTTCCCCTGTTGCTCCATCTCTCGATGGAGTTCCCAGTCCCTCAGGGGAATGCCCCGGAGCTACTGACCCAGGAGGAGGGCTCCCTTCTTCACCACAACTTGGGGTCCCTGTTGTTAACAGCATGGTTGCTGAATGGGTAGCCTTAGCACTCTGGAGAATTCCTGTTGCAGGTGAGTAATTACGCTTTGCAAAGAATGGGAGCACATTTTGGGCCTGATTTTATAACAGGACACCTATGACAGAAGTCCAAAAAAGCATCTATTTTCAATCTTTTTTTATAAAGGCAACATAGGCATCTCTGCGCCTTTTATAAAATAGGTACCCAGAACCAGCCCAGTGTAAATGACAACAAAAACATTTACACCTGCTTCAAAGGTCACGTAAATGTGTGCATGTACTTGAATATTTTTTGTTAAATATATCTTGGTCATCCTCAGTGAAGAAGTTGTAAGGCAGATTATGGGTGGTAGACTTTGGGTGGAATTGCAGTATGTCATGCACAAAAGTGTTAGATGTTATTTGAGGCACACACGGTCTCACAGAGAGTTAACAAGATTATTATTACTACTACTACTATTACTACTTATCATTTGTATAGTACTACAAGGCATATGCAGTGCTATACAGAGACATGTAAGAGACAGTCCCTGCTCATAAGAGCTTACAGTCTAGTTAAGACAGACAACACAACAGTCAAGACAGACAACACAACAACTGGGGACTAGGATATATCTAGGGGAATGGTAAGGAAACACTTAGGAGGTGAACAGGACACTAGAGGGATCAGGATCCAAAAGCAGTCTCAAAGAAGTGTGGTAGCCTGGCTTTGAATGGGGCCATAGATGGAGCCTGACGTACCGACCCAGTTAGTTTATTTCAGGCATAAGGAACAGATGCTATGCTGACTCATATCATAGGCTCATTGAGCCCAGCATCCTAACTTCTGGCAGTGGCCAGTCAGATTCACAGAAATACCTGGCAAATACCGAAGAATAGACGCATTCCTTGCTGCTCACTTACCAGGAATGCCTCTGTGCAGTATGTGTGTGCATCGTCTTGTTGTTGTGTGTACCTATACGTGCATATACTTTTTTTTTTTTTATAAAAGGCCCTTTCTGCATGTAAAACAGACTTGACACAAGGAATAAATCTTTATAAAATTACCCCTTTTGAAAATTAAAGCATGCATACAGTTGTTTTCTTCGACCTAAACCCACCTTCTGAAACATGTATTGTAGCAGTGAATAAACTTACGTGCTCACATCCGTGCAATTTTCAAAGGGACTGATTAAAAAGGACAATTAGTTATCCAGCTTTAAGTTCAGAGGTAACTTGACATAAAGGAAACATTTACTATAGTGCCAAGTTTATTTCACTTCATATTTAAAATATTTTTTTCTGTTTAATATGTATACTATGAATCTGTTATTAACTCAACTGCTGATTTAGATGTTTGGTTTACTATACGTTTTATATTCAAACAACCCTCGGCACCTCAATTTAGGAACCTATTTTTATTTGGAAGTAGGTTCCTAAATTGAATTTAAGTGCCTAAAACCAAAGTACCTAAATTTATGATTGTTAGAAGATTTTCTGCATTTAGGTTAGAGGCCTAATGCTGGAAATCAATGCTGGGTACCTAACTTCATTCCACTGCTGTGATTCCTCCCCCCCCCCTCCCTCCATTTATTCTTTCCAACCCATTAAATGCTGGAAAATATATGCATTATAAAGTCATTTTAGCACACACGTGGTAATATACATGCATTAAACAACTTTTATAAAATTAGGTCAAGTGTAAATGTCCATGCTTTGGCATGAATAGATGTACTTTTATGTTTATGTTTATGTTTATTAAGCTTGATAAAACCGCCTTTCAAGTGTAATCAAGGCGGTGTACAATAAAAGTAAAAATAAATCACATAAAATCCAGCCGGAGCTGGAGGGTTAAAAGGAAGTATACAATAATAATAAATATAAAAATTTACAAACAAACTAAAAAAAAAAAATAATAATAATTAAATTAAAACATCAAGTATAGGCTATAAAAATTATAAAGGACAGAGAAAGAGAAGACAACTAAGATTAGACAAAACAAAAGAGGGGGGATTAAAGCACATACAGAGAAGGACATCATACAAAAGGAGATGGAACATCAAACGCTAGGGAGAACAAGTGAGTTTTCAGGTTGTGCTTGAAGGTAGTGTGAAGAGGTTCAAGACGGAGGGAGGAAGGGAGGGAGTTCCAAAGAGCAGGGCCAGCAAAATAGAAGGCAGAGAGGCGGGTGAACTGTAAATGAGCACGGGAGGGAGGGGGAAGAGAAAGACGATTAAGATGAAAGGAGCGTGGGGTGTGCCTAGGAGTGTGAAAAGAGAGTAGGTCAGCCAGATATGAGGGAACACCAGTATAAAAAACCTTGTGTAGCAGAATTAGCATTTTATATTGAGGACGGAAAGAAACAGGCAACCAGTGAAGATGAAAAAGGAGGGGAGTGACGTGATCGCGAATGGTAGAAAAGGTGATAAGGCGGGCAGCAGTGTTCTGTATCCTTTGGAGTCTGGTTATCTGATTTTTTGGAAGACCGAGAAATAAAGAGTTAGAGAAATCAACCCGAGACATTACTAAAGATAGAACCAGTGTAGTTAGGGCAGAAGAAGAAAGAAAGGGGCGCACAGACCGGATCTGGCGAAGAAAGAAAAAGGAAGTTTTGGCGATATGAGAGATATGAGTGCGGAAAGATAAGTCAGAGTCAAAATGAACACCAAGGTAACGAAACGTGGAGACTAGGGGAACCGGAGTGCCAGAGAAGGAGGGAGCTAGTGAAGGGGAGGGACCCCCACCAGAAAACCAGATAGCAAGAGTCTTAGTCAAATTCAGATGTAGACAGTTAAGAGTAAGCCAGTGCGCAACAGAAGACAGACAGGAGTTCAAGGGGGACAGATCAGGACAGGAGGAGGAGGTATGGTGAAGTAAAAGAATATCATCGGCATAGAAGAAAGCTGATATACCGGACTGCTGGATTAAGAGAGCAAGAGGAGCCAGAAAAAGGTTGAAAAGAAGGGGAGCAAGAACAGAACCCTGAGGGACCCCACAAGAAAGACGTTGTGAGTCGGAAGGGGGAATTGCAGATGAAGAAGAAAGAACTGCACAGGTGCGGGAGTAAAGGAAGGAATGAAACCAGTGATGAACAGTGCCACAGAGACCAGCTTCCCGAAGACGGTGAAGAAGAAGGGAGTGGTCGACAAGATCGAACGCAGCCGAAAGATCCAGAGCAACCGCCACCGAAACCTCACCACGATCATGTGCTACATGTAGTGCATTAGAGAAAGCTAAGAGGACAGTGTCGACACTGTGCCCAGGGCGAAAACCAGACTGACGAGGGTGAAGATAGTTAGTGGAGTCAAGATGGTGAGAAAGCTGAGCGAAAACAAATTTTTCCAAAAGTTTGGACAGAAAAGGAAGGTTAGACACCGGCCGATAATTAGAAGGAAGTGAGGGATCAGAAGAGGGATTCTTTAGGATGGGGCGAACCAAAGCGTGCTTCCAGGGTTTAGGGAAAATACCTGTAGAGAGATTAGAGTTGAGCATAGTGAGAATATATGAAAAACAGCCAAGAGAAGGAGTGAGAAGCCAAGATGAGGGAATAGGATCAAGCGAGCAGAAAGTCTTCTTGGAGGAGGAAATGAGATGATGGAGTTCAGGCGCTGTAATGGGGGAGAAGGTAGCCCAGAAGTGAGAAAGTTGAGAAACTGGTGGGGGAGAGGGGAAGGGGGGAGGAGAAATAATAGGGGCAGGGCAAGAAGGAAGGGAATCACGCAGGGAATCGACTTTAGAGATAAAGAAAGAAGCCAGACGGGAGGGGGAGGGATGGGGTTGGACTGCGGGGACTGAGGACGGGGTGCGTAATGAGAGGAGAGACTGAAAGGTAGAATATAAATGACGGGTTTGATTAGGAGCACGAGATATAGCAGTGGAAAAGTAATCACGTTTTGCAGAATGAAGCTGGGAACGGTAATATGAGTGATGAGACTTAAAGGTGGATAGATGAATAGGAGAAGGATCCCTGCGCCATAGGCGTTCGGCCCTCCGGAGGTGCGTCCGGAGTAGCCGTAGGCCATGGTGGTACCAGGGATGAGAGGGGCGGTGACGAGGTGGCCGGGAACGCAGAGGAGCAGAACGGTCAAGTGCGTTGGCAAGAGAAGAGAACCAGGTAGTAGCTTGAGAGTCAGGGGACAGAAGTGGGAAATCAGGAGGGAGAAGTTCAGAGGCTGGGGGAAATTGTTGGAGAGTGCGGGGGGTGAGGGCACGGGAGAGGTGCCTAGAGGGCGAAGGGAATGCAGAAGCAACAGAGGATGTGTAGCTGGGGAGAAAACACGAGAAAGTAAGATGGAAGTGATCCGTCCATGGAAGGGGTGTAGCCGATACACCTGATAGAGTAAGAGGGAAAGATATAGGAGTCAGAAGGAGATCCAAAGTGTGGCCGGCCTGATGAGTTGGGAGAGTAACATGTTGAGAGAGAGAGAGATCTTGGAGAAAAGAAAGAAAGGAGTGCTCCCGTGCTGAAGAAGGAGCATCTAAGTGTAGATTAAAGTCACCAGCGATAACCAGACAGGGGAATGCCAAAGAAACCTCAGTAATGGTTAGTAAGAGGGTGTCCCAAAGATGAGAACGGAGAGCTGGAGGGGAATAAACCAGAAGAATGTAAATAGAAGGGGAAGTATGGAGGTGAAGTAAGAGAGCTTCAGGATAGTGCAGGTGAGAGGAAGAGATCTGGGTATAGGGAAGAGAAGGGTGAATCAAAGCAGCTACGCCACCACCAGACCGGCCACGGCGGGGGACGAAGGCTGCTGAAAAGTCAGGAGGAAGACAGTGCGCAAGAAGTGCGTCCTCACCCTCCCGGAGCCAGGTCTCTGTGAGGAGAGTGAGCCCCGGGGGGGACTGGAGCACTAAGTCCTGGACCAGCAGGGTCTTGTTGCGCAAGGATCGACAGTTGAGAAGACCAATAGAGAAAGAGGGGGAGGAAGAAGAGGAAGCGGAAGATAAGGTGGAAGGGACCCGTACCCGTAAATTTATGATTGTTAGAAGATTTTCTGCATTTAGGTTAGAGGCCTAATGCTGGAAATCAATGCTGGGTACCTAACTTCATTCCACTGCTGTGATTCCTCCCCCCCCCCTCCCTCCATTTATTCTTTCCAACCCATTAAATGCTGGAAAATATATGCATTATAAAGTCATTTTAGCACACACGTGGTAATATACATGCATTAAACAGCTTTTATAAAATTAGGTCAAGTGTAAATGTCCATGCTTTGGCATGAATAGATGTACTTTTACTGTAGGAGCCACTGGGGGTGCAGTCTGGGTGGAGGATGAGCAGAGTCACAAAGTATGTATATTGTGTATGTGTTTTTAATAAATTGGATGAAATTAGGTGCTTTCTTGCTCTCTAAACCTAGGTGCTCTATTATAAAATTACCCCCAAAGGATCGAGAATGTCTGTGTAGGGGCAAACAAACTCTAAAAATTTAATGAAATGGGACCACATTTTGTATGGCAGAAAAACTGGCGAAAAGATACATAGAGTTTGAAAATGAGCTAGATTGGGTTTGGGGTTCCAGAGAAATAAAATACCCCAAAAAGTGGCCCGATATATTTCTATGGGAGAAGCACTTCTAACTTCAGCAGCATAGAAAGTTCAATGCATTGAAACATACTGTAGCAGTTAAAGAAACACTCCTTTCCAACTGCCTCTTCTCTCTTCTTAACTTGTCACTTACATACATGCATTGGAAATAATTCCATGAGGCGCACGCACAGGACACAAAAGTAGGCAGAGCTCTGGAGTCTCAATGCGTGGATGAGACAATGGTGCAAGGAAGAGGGTTTTGGATTTGTTAGGAACTGGGAACATTTTGAGGAAAGGAGGGGCTTTTCTGAAGGGATGGGCTCCACCTTAACCAGGATGGAACCAGGCTTCTGGCATTAATCTTTAAAAAGGAGATAGAACAGCTTTTAAACTAGATAATAATAGGGGAAAGCCGACAGTTGCCCAAGAACACACGATTCGGAACAGTGTATCCATGAAGAATACTAGCAAAAATTTGAAGTTAGGGCATATCAACAGAAAAGTTCCAATAAAAACAAAAGTAACCCAAATGCCCTTAAGTACAGAGCAGACAGAGCTTGAAGATTCCAAATTATCTCTGCTTACCGATAACCAGATTAATATGAATAAAATACGACCTCTAAAATGCTTGTATGCAAATGCTTGAAGTCTAAAAACTAAGATGGGAGAGTTAGAATATATAGAACTAAGTGAGAGGTTAGATATGATGGTATCTCAGAGACCTGGTGGAAGGAAGACAACCAATGGGACACTAATAACCTGGTACAAATAATATCACAATGATAGAGTAAATGAAATTGGTGGAGGGGTTGCGCTCTATGTTAGAGAGGGCATAGAGTCACACAGGATTAAAGTGTTGCAGGAAACAAAATAGACGGTATTGAAATTCCATGTAAAAAGGGGAAGGCAATAGCAGTGGGAATGTACTACCAACCACCTGGCCAGGATGAACAAATGATGATGAAAGGCTCAAAGAAATCAGGGAAGCTAACAAAAGTTAAAATACAGTAATAATAATGGGTGATTTCTTCTTCTTACCATAGAAAGGCTTCTTTTCAGCTGCTTTCTTCTTGGCAGGCTGGACAGTAGCTTTAGAAAGCCTATTGAGGGGCTTATCTTGCCAGTCCTTTCCAAACAGGTTCTCACCAGTACAGGAATATTACCCAGCTTATCTTGAATCTGTTGTTCAAGGTCTGATGCCTGGAGCCATGCAATCCTACGTGCACCTATACAGATAGAAGTTGCTCTGCTAGTGCATTCAAAACAGTCAAAGGTTGCCCTATTGACAAATTTGGAAACATTTTGGGCATGTTTGACTAATGTAAGGTAGTCTGCCCTTTTATCATCTGGGAGAAGAGGAGACATTGATTCCAGATCCCTAGTTATCTCCCTAAGAACATACCAATGTAGAGTATATATGAACTTATCTGGGCTGAAAGCATGGAGGCCTGAAAACATCGACACCCAAAGACATCGAGGGTTTTCAGTTGCCTGCCTGGGGTATTGGAGGAGTGTGTCTTAGAATTTTTAATTTGACGCATAGCCGATTCCACTACTATTGAGTGGTGTGAAAGCTGCACTTTCTGGAATTCGGGGCACTGGAATTCTGGTATCAAGTCATTGAGTATGGGGAGAAATGGTGAGCGGCGTTTCCCACATCCGGAGCATAAGATCTTGGAGTATATAGTGAATAGGCAGAGTAGTCGCCTCTTTAGGAGCTGTGGGGTATTGGAGAATGTCCAACTCCATTGCTCTGGGTTCTTTCTCTGATGTAGGAGCAAGGGATAGACCCCTTGCCAAATCCTTGATAAACTCTTAGAAAGACATATCTTTAGGAGGGGACATATGCTGTTGCGGTAACGGTGAGGGTTCCTCCAAAAGACTGCGCATCTCTCGGGTACCGATCGCTTCATCATCTGAAGAATCGGAATCGGTAGAATCAAAGTATCGACGGGAGTGAAGCTCCTGTTCTTGCAAGGTCCAGAACCAATCTTACCCCCCAGCTTCTCAATACCAATCTCAAGGTATCCAGAGGAAGCAACAGCCTCCTAAGCAACAGAAGAAGTCACAGGCTCCTAAACCCCAACTAGCTGCACAGACCTAATCTGCACCTGTTTTTTACTTCTTCCTAGAGAACATAGCCACCCTGCCTCTGGAGAACCCCCATCCCCTCCACATAGCAGGCAGACTTTGCCATTATGCCCACAGGTGGCATCTTATCACATCAGAGCAGTGGACACTAACCATAGTGCGAGAAGGGTACAAGCTTCATCTACAAAGCACCCTCCTCCTCTCTAGTGGGGGAATATCATTCTCAACCCCCACTCACTGCTCTCCTGCAGCAAGAGATCAACTCTCTTCTGTCAGAGTATTCCATAGAAGAAGTTTCAACATCCTAATGGGGGTTGAGATTCTATTCTCCTTATTTTCTCATACCACAGACCCATCTTAGACCTCAGGAACCTAAATAAGTTTCTAGTCCGAGAGAAATTCAAAATGGTCTCACTAGGAACCCTTCTATCTTTTCTCAAGAGTCAGGACTGGCTCTGTTCTTTTGATCTAAAAGAAGCATATACTGATATCCTCATTCATCCAGAACACAGGAGGTTATCGTCACTTCATCTTCCAAGGAGTCCTTCCCTTTAGACTCGCCTCTGCCACAAGAGTCTTCACAAAGTGTAAGGCAGTCATAGCCGAAAATCTAAGGACTCTCGGAATATTCGTCTTCGCTTACTTAGACGATTGGCTAATAAGGGCAGCCACTTCACAGAAGGTTCATCTATCCCTCCTTCGTACAATGCAGGTACTGCAGAGTCTGGGATTTGTGATAAATCTTCCAAAATCCTATCTAGTTCCCACTCAAACACTAGAATTCATAGCAGCTCTTCTATACACTCGATGGTCAAGAGCATTTCTGTCCCAGGACCATTGTACTCGACTAGTGCAGCTAGTAAGTAAGGCTCAGAGGCAATCTCTTGGCCAGGGAGATGCTCCAACCTCTAGGCCATGTGGCCTCCACAGTGCATGTAGTTCCATATGCCCATCTGCACATGTGGACAGCTCACTGGACTCTTGCCTCCCAGTGGAAGCAGATCTCCAGGGCCCTCAAGGACCAGATCCAAGTCATAGACAGTCTCATTGATGCCCTTCTGTGGTGGTCTACCCCAGGAAATCTTCTCATAGGGTCACCTTTTCAGATACCTCCACATCAATGCATCCTGACAACGGATGCCTCCAAACTGGGCTGGGGTGCCCACTTGGACTCTCTCTACTCAGGGCCGCTGGAGCTTCATGCCATTTTCAATGCTCTCAAAGTGTTTCAAGAACAATTACAAGGTCACAGAGTTCTCATCCAGATGGACAATCAGGTAGCTATGTTCTACCTGAACAAGCAGGGGGGAACAGGCTCTTGGGCTCTGCATGCTTATCTGATGGGAAAAGTTGAGAAAAGGGGAGAAACAGTTGAAAGGAGCAGTGTACTATTGTGGATCAGGAACTGGTTAAAAGATAGAAAGCAAGAGGGTAGGGCTGAATGGCCAATTTTCCCAATGGAGAAAAGTGAATTACCGGAGAATGTAGTAAAAGCTGTTAGTGTAGCTGGGTTTAAAAAAGGTTTGGACAAGTTCCTGGAGGAAAGGGCCATAAACCATTATTAAAAGGGACCCAGGATATCACTACTTGACCCAATACAAGCATTGAGGAGCCTGTGTCTTTTGGGGAGACTACTAAGGTACTTATGACCTAGATTGGCCACTGTTGGAAACAGGATACTGGGCTTGATGGGCTTTGGTCTGACCCAGTATGGCATATCTTACCCCAGGGATCTCTGCTGGGTCTGTTGCATCTAGGAAAGAAAAACCCAAACTATGGTTACACGATGCAAAGTTCCATATTAGGAACCACCACCCAGGAAAAAGATTTAGGTGTCATCATGGATAACACGTTGCAACCCTCTGCCCAGTGTGCATAGGCGGCCAAGAACGCAAATAAAATGCTAGGAATCATAAGGAAAGGAATGGAGAATAAAACAAAGGATATTATATGCCTCTGTATTGATGGAAAAGCTCTATAACATCAACAAAGACAAAACCTGGAGCTGACTGTGGTACAGATCATCAACTACTAGTATGCAAACTCAAGCTAAAGTTGAAAAAGAGCAAACCACTCATGAATGCAGCAAAATATGACATTGAAAATATACCACTGGAATTTAAAGACTGCCTTCAAAATTGATTTGCTGCTTTAGATACAAATGACAGAGCTCCGGAAGAGTTAGGGAATGACATCAAGAAGGTTGTGTTGGAAGAAAGCGAGAAGTCTCTACAAAAGGTGAAAAAGCAAAAACGGCCAAAATGGATGACGGACGAAACTCTGAAAATTGCCCAGAAACGCAGAGAAGCTAAAGCCAGAGGAGAAAGAAAGACAATCGCAGAACTCAACAGAGATGTCCAACGTGCAGCAAGACAGGACAAGGAAAAGTACTACAACGACACATGCAAGGAAATAGAAGCAAAAACTATTAGAGGAAGAACAAGATCGGCTTTCCTAAAGCTACGAGAGTTAAAGAAAAAGTTCCAGCCTCGAATTGGAATGTTACAAGATGTTCAAGTTTCTATGTTGAATGATGCTGAGAAGATCAAGAAAAGGTGGAAGGAATATACAGAGTTTTTATATGATAAAGATCAAGTGGACCAACAGCTGTTTCAACCTGTACCTTATGATCGGGAACCATTGGTGATGAAAGAAGAAGTTGAAGCAGCATTGAAAGCCTTATCAAAGAACAAAGCACCAGGCATTGATGGCATTCCTATAAATGTATTACAGCAATCTGATGCAGCTGTTACCATACTTACAAGGCTCTGCCAAGAAATATGGAAGACAACATCATGGCAAACTGACTGGAAAAGATCTTTGTTTATACCAATACTAAAGAAAGGTGATCCAACTGACTGTGGAAATTATTGAACAATCGCTCTGATCCCACATGCCAGCAAGATTCTACTGAAGATTATTCAAAAGAGACTACAACCATACATGGAACAAGAACTACCTGTAGTGCAAGCAGGGTTCAGGAAAGGGCGAGGAACGAGAGACATCATTGCGGATGTGAGATGGATCCTTGAAAAGACTAAAGAATACCAAAAGGATATCTATTTGTGCTATATCGACTATAGCAAGGCTTTTGACTGTGTAAACCATGAGAAACTCTTGGCCACATTAAGAAGCATGGGTATACCAGAACACCTGATCGTACTCTTGCACAATCTGTACATTGATCAAGAAGCAACAGTTCGAACGGAACAAGGAGAAACAGAATGGTTTAAAATAAGCAAAGGTGTAAGACAAGGCTGCATACTTCCCCCCTACCTGTTTAATTTATATGCAGAACAAATCATCAGAGAAGCAGGATTGTATGAAGACAACAGAGGTGTGAAGATTGGTGGAAGACTCATCAACAGCCTTCGCTATGCTGATGATACTACATTACTGGCCGAAAGTGAAGATGATCTGAAACATTTGCTTCTCACAATCAAAGAACATAGTCTCAAAATGGGCCTGCACCTTAATGTAAAGAAGACAAAGATCATGACAACTGGCATAATCAACAGGTTCATTGTTGAAGGAGAAGAAATTGAAATTGTGAGCAACTTTAACCTACTTGGATCAACTATCAATAAAGAAGCAACAAGCAGTCAAGAAATCGAACTACGCATTGCTCTTGGCAGAATGGCTATGAAAGACCTAGATAAGATTCTCAAGAGCAGAGATGTCTCTCTCCATACAAAGATTCAACTTGCTCAAGCCATGGTATTTTCAATAACATCATATGGATGTGAAAGCTGGACAGTGAAAAAGATAGACAGGAAGAAAATTGATGCCTTTGAATTATGGTGCTGGCGGCGAATACTGTGTATACCATGGACTGCCCGAAGAACAAACCAGTCGGTACTAGAGGAGATCAAACCTAAGCTTTCTTTAGAAGCTCAGATGACAAGACTTCGACTTTCATACTTTGGACACATCATGCGAAGAGAGAGATCATTAGAGAAAGACATCATGCTTGGCAAGATAGAAGGTCAACGCAAAAGAGGAAGGCCAGCAATGAGATGGATCGATACAATAACAACAGCTATGGGTACCAGTCTGTCAACAATGAGCCGCCTGACTGAAGACCAAACACAATTTAGGATAGCTATCCAGAGGGTCGCCATGAGTCGACTCCAACTCGACGGCACTTAACAACAACAACATTGTTCCATGGTGCAACCGCACCTTGAATATTGTGTGCAGTTTGGGTTGCCGTATTTTAAAAAGGATATAGGGGAATTGGAAAAAGTACAGAGAAGAGCCACCAAAATGGTAAAGGGGATGGAAGAATTACCCCTATGAGGAGAGGCTTAAAAGGTTAGGGCTTTTCAATCTTGAAAAGAGATGGCTGAGGAGAGATGTGATAGAGGTCTATAAATTAATGAATGGAGTGGAACAGTTAAACGTAGTTTGATTCTTTACGGCAACAAAAAGTAGAAAGGCTAGGGGACATGCAATGAAGCTACAGTGTAACTTGTTTGAGACTGATAAGAGAAAATATTTTTTCACTCAACGCGTAATCAAACTGTGGAAGGTAAAAGCTGTTAGTGTAGCTGGGTTTAAAACAGGTTTGGAAAAATTCCTGGAGGAAAGGTCCATAAACCATTATTAAAGAGGGCCCAGGTAATACACTGCTTGCCCCAATATAAGCATTATAGAACCTGTGTGTCTTTTTTGGGAAACTGCTAGTTTGACCTAGATTGGCCACTGTTGGAAACAGGGTACTGGACTTGATGGACCTTGGTCTGACCCAGTATAGCATTTCTTATTTTCTTATGTTCTTATGAGGCATGCTTTGCATGCTTTTTCTAACATGCATTCCTTTCCCTCCACCGGCACTGCCACACCCCTATTCCTGGTGGACTGGCTCTTAGTAATTCAGATTTGCATTTCATTTTCTTTGTTGTAGATGCTACTGTAAAACCCAGTAACTGAACTGTATAGCCTTCTTAATAGTTGCTATTAATATTTCCAGCTAATGGCATCCTCTGATTAAACTTTAAAAGCCAAAAAAGGTGGAATTTCACCTCCTATTACCAAAAATTCAATAAAAAAGAAAGTGAAAACTTTTTTTGACTCATTTTTCAAGGGGAATATATAAAAAACAACTAATCATATAAAGATATTTAAGGGGTATCTCGCATAATCTGTTACCCAGGCAAAAGCTCAGTGCATCATTTATATAATCATATACCTCATATTTATATGCCAGTCCATAAAACAATTGGTGTACTAGTTGTAAGCTGTCAAAAAATGTCCTTTACCTTCTTTTAATACAATTCAAAAAGTACACACTTATCTCATCAAATCACAAACATCATAAATGCAGAGTCCCAAATGCCAGTGTTTCCGCAGTCCTCTTGCCTTTCTCAAGGGATTACTCCTCCACAATCAAGAAATATTATTTGCCTGGGAATACAAAAAAGAATGAATTTGTAAGCAAAATAATATGATAGAAACTATCCTTAAAGCACTTCATATCATTGCATACCCAGCAGTGTTATCTTTCTCTCAGGCTGATGCAGAAAACTTGTGCTAGACCCACGCTTAAAACGACTTTAACACGGCCCAACAATGCATATTGTTTTACGCCGGATGCAGCAAAGATAGGGCATACAAATGACCCCCGCGTTAACCGTGCGCATGCAAATAGCGATAAACTGGGAGAGCAAGCCAAACACATGTGCACAACAAGTCTGCGCTAATTTGGCTTGCTCTTCGGGCACCACGTGGCTAATTTGCATAGCAGCCCCGATAGTATTTTGATGGCACTTGGGGATGATCAGGAAAAGCCCCCGATGCCATCCAAATATTGTCAGAGGCTGTGCCCCACAATAAAATGATCCTTGGTGGTCCAGCGGCCTCAGTCCTACTCCCAACAGTATTTTGGTGGCATTGGGAAAGGTCCCTGATGCCATCAAAATACTGTCAGAGGCCATGCCCCACAATAAAATGATCCGTAGCGGGCCCTTCCTCTTCTCCATTAAATAAAAGAAAAACCTGGTGGTCTAGTGGCCCTTCCCCCCCCCCTTAATAAAAGAACCTGGTGATCTAGTGGCCCCTTCCCCCGCACCCCCCATTAAATAAAAAAACAAAACCTAGTGGTCTAATGGCCCCTTCCGGATAATTGGTCAGCAAGTGTGACCGGATAATTGGTGATGTCCCGCTCAAGAGGGAGATGAATTGTACTACTTCCTGGTTATGAAGAGCCTAAAGAATAAGAACAGCTTGGACAAAAGACGAGAAGTTGATACTTCTTGAACGGGATCTTTAATCAGATGAGTAACAATGTTAGCAGATTTTAAGCGTTGAAACAGAGCCGAAAAGAGGTGTACGGCTCAAAACGCAGTGCTGTGTCCGTTGAGATCTGCAGTATGGAACTTTAAATGAAGGTGTGATTGTGATGTAGCATCAGGTTTGAATGCGATTACTTCACAGTATTTTATACAGTGGTTAGGTTACCACATAAGTAATTAAAAGGGAAGTTATGCTTCAAGAGGGAGGAATCTCTCACGGCCAAAACTTCCGACAAAAAAATATAAAAAATATAAAAACAAAAACATAATTTAAGTTATTAGTTACTATTGATTCACTCAATAGGTAGGGTGTGATTAGAGATTAGAGGGAAGGGTTGAAGGTTATTTAATATTCTACAATTGACAAGAGTATTTAAGTAAAGTACTCCCATGGATGCACAAGTACTATCAAATGTCAAATCTAACCACTGGCCATTCTTCAATAGAAATCTTTCTCTATAAAAAGATTGCACACTGAACAGATACCTCCAGGGTGATGACCACTATATGTGTTATTACTTTGGACATTACTCATAATCATAGGAAAAACAGATTGGGCCCAAGTTTATTGGGAGGAATAACTGTTGAAAAGATGCATAAAGTTAGAAAAAGAGCCAAATTCGAACAGGGGTTTCAGAGAAATAAAGTCCCAAACAAATGTCTCAATTCATTTGTATGGGAGAAGCAGTTTCAGCTTCTCCCTCATAACAATATTGGTCTATTAAACATAATAGTTAGAAAACTGCTCTTTTCTTATTGCTTCTCTTCTCCTCTCGACTGTCATGCTCAGACCCAGAGAAAAGCCTACACGCACATACACATGTACACATAAACAAAACAGACACAAGTGTACATACACATACATACGCGTATACACACACAAACAGAACACAGTTGCAGACATACACACTTGTTAACCTAAATTTAGGAACTTTGTGAATTAAGATTCATGAATTGAGGTGATCCACTAAGGCAAGTATTAAATTTGGAAAATCTGGGTGCTGAACTTTTAAAATTAGGCATCTAGATTTTTTGAAAATCAGCTTGCATTGTGCTGTCTCATACTAGTTCATGACCTGTATGTTATTGTTTGACATTTTTAAATATTTACTTTTAACTTTCTTCAGTAATCAGGTTGTTGAATGTGTAGGTGGTGGAAGTACTTTTTAATCAGCACACATTAATAAACTAACATGACCCAGTGGAAAATGGAGGGAGACATGTCTTGATGGTTAGAAATGGAAGTTCTGTTTTGATAAAGCTGGTTTTTTAATTAGATCCATGGCATTTTCTCAGGGTAGAAGTTCTGAGAAGGGAAGATGTTCAGAAGCGCTCCATGTTTGTGAAGATTCTCTTCAACAATAAAGAAGTTTCAAGGACTGGCAACTGTCGTATGAGTTCAGACTTCAGAGTTCATTTTGGACAAATTTTTAACTTGCAAATATTCAATTGGCCAGAGAGTATAAAGCTTCAGGTACTCAAACAGTTGTATACACATGTGGATTTTTGATACGTCATGCTTGTTTTATTCAGATGACCTGTTGTATGTTTTATTGGATATGGCCATGTTGGTGTGTAAAAGGGGGGAGAAATAGTTCTTTACTTCAAAACCAGTATCAAAGTAACATAGGCGACTGCATGTAAAAGGTGAAGTGACCTATCCAGTTTACTCAGTTTTTCTGGTGTGTGGTGTTAGGAATGGGGAGGACCTTAGGAGTGCCTGGAAAGGGTTGGGAGCCATTGAGAGGGATGACTGTATTACCATCTGTTTTAAGTTACAGGGAGGAAGGAATATGATGTGTGTTGAAGTTGTTTAGGCTAGTAGGAGTTGATATTTTTGTTAGTAGGGGTGGGCATTTGTTGATTTTGCAGTTGCTGGGAATGTTTGTTAATTTTGATTATATTATATTGTTATTGAGTTCACATTGGGGCATATTTATTAACATGCACTAAGGTTCGTCACCTTAGTGTACATGAAGAGACAAAAGTTATCACATGTGGTGAAATGGACACATGTTAACTGTTGGTGCATACCTAGCATGTCTGCTTACATTATTACAGTGTTGAGAAGCACCTCACCATGCTAAAACTGGGTTAATAGTACAATGATAGCTTGTACTATTAACCCCTGCATTAACCATAGTGTGCAGTCCATACCCTATCACACTCTAAGCAGATAGCACAACATTTTTACCATATTGGCTGCTTTAATGCTCAGTAGCAGTTACTGTGGCCCTAGTGCGTGGTAAAAATTAGTGCATTTCACTAAACATGCCCCATTATATTTTATTATGCTATGTAGCCAAAAATTATCAATAACAATATGGTAACATAATGTTAATGATTTTATATTAGTTTTGCTCTACTACTACTAAAAGTGGGGGAAGAGTGGGAAGATTATGCTGCTCTGTATTGTGAGTTCAAATTTTCAGCCATAGACTATAATAGCATAATAGATATTTTTTTCAGTCAGTATCTGTTTAAGTTGTGTTGCTAAAAATCCACGGATAGTATTAAAATGGATAAGATATCCATTTAATTTTAGACTTGCTATTTGTAAGGCAGAAAGGTTATCTATTTAAAGCACATAAGAACATAAGATATGCCATACTGGGTCAGACCAAGGTACATCAAGCCCAGTATCCTGTTTCCAGCAGTGGCCAATCTAGGTCATATGTACCTAGCAGTTTCCCCAAAAGACACAGGTTCCACAATGCTTGTACTGGGTCAAGCATTGATATCCTGGGTCCCTTCTTAATAATGGTTTATGGACCTTTCCTCCAGGAACTTGTCCAAACCTTTTTTAAACCCAGCTACACTAACAGCCTTTACTACATCCTCCGGTAACAAATTCCAGAGTTTGATTACACGTTGAGTGAAAATATTTTCTTTTATTAGTCTTAAATAGTTTACCCTGTAGCTTCATTGCATGTCCCCTAGTCTTTCTATATTCTGATAAGGTAAACAATTGATCTACGTTTACCCATTCCACTCCGTTCATTAATTTATAGACTTCTATCATATCTCCCCTCAGCCATCTCTTTTCCAGGTTAAAGAGCGTCGAGAGGCGCCGAACTTGAGCGTCGAGATCTTTTTCTTCTACCTTTTTTGAAAACAATTTATATATATGGGACTTTTTCTTCCCCTTTTTTTTGAAAGTAAATGTACACTTTTTTTGAAAGTAATTGTACACTTTTTTAACAAATTAAGGAAGAATAAAGGAACAATAGTCATAAGTGCACATTGAAGAATAATTTATCGGATGGTCACGAAGGCAGAAGAAGGCAGTAGAGGTAATTACAAGAGCACGGAGGGAAGAACAGAGTCCTCAGAGAAGTGCTGAGATAGCCGGTGACCTCAATCCGGATTTTTCACTGTAAAGTATAGAGGATTTGCTACATTACATCAGAATTCATTGAACGTGTTATTCATTAATAATTTGTCTAATTTTATAAGAGGCATTCTATGCATGTAAATAAGCATTTTTTATGTAGAAAATTACCTCCACTATATTTAACTGGGAATTGGTTAGCCAAATATGCTCCTAAAATGGGTAAAGCTGTAGAAATCAATAACTTTAATTTATAAAGGGAACCTCATATAGTAGCAGAACCACATTTTAACAATCACAACATTTTAATTTAATCATAGGCCCCTGGAAATTCAATCAATGGTAAATCCTTATATTCTTATATTTTTCAATATTGCACATACAAATTAAAGTGTTACTTCCTGTATCAGCTTTTGCAGAAATGACTCCACACAAAACCCAATACCACCCCGTGTTTCATCATCAACTGCGTCAGGGGATGGTCTAAGAGATGTTGACCTCCTACCCTTCCGGGACAAAGCGCACCTCTAACAGAGTTGTTTTAAAAGGAAGCAGACAGTCAAATTGGCAGAACTCCACTCTCTTTTCTGATGTTTATTTATTTTATTTATTTATTTACATTTCTTGTATACCGCACTATTCAACATCAGTGCGGTTTACATAGAACATAAAACATACACGTTGCATATAATGAAACAGTGTTTACAGGTAACAGGAAATAGAACTTGGATAACTTGGGGTAACTGTTTACATCAGATTTTCATATTGTACAAGCTAAACTTATAAGTGTCTTATAGCGGAGGTTTTGTCATGATATCTAGATTAGACTGTAGGTGACGTTACTGTATCTTCGTCTATCTTGTAGTACTGAAGGAATAGGTAGTGTTTCACTGCCTTCCTAAATTGGACCAGGTTAGTGATTGCTCGTATGTTGGGTGGGAGAGAATTCCAGCTTCTCGGTGCACATAGTTTGAAAGCTCTGTTAGCTGTAGCGTGAGTGCAGTGGGTTAATTCTATTGGGACAACTAATGAGTTTATCGCTGTTGATCTCCTGGACCTGTTGGATGGTGTGGTATGAATGAGTTGCGCTAGTGATGTAGAGGCTAGACCATTGATTGACTTGAAAGTAAGCAGCAGAATTTTGAACGATAGTCTGGACTGAATGGGGAGTCAGTGAAGATGTTTTAGGATGGGTGTGATATGATTCCTCTTAGGCGATCCGATTAGAACTCTCGCTGCAGAATTCATTGCAAGCTTTAGAGGGTTTAAAGTAGACAGAAGGAGACCATGCAGGATTGAATTTGCGTAGTCAAAATGAGGCATGATAAGTGCCTGATAGATAGTTCGGAAGTCGCTTGGATCAAATAGGAAACGAAGATGCCTGAGGATACTGATCTTGTGGTATATCGCTCTGACTACATTGCTTATGTGGAGTTTCATGTCAAGGCGCTGGTCCAAAGTGACTCCCAGGTACCTGATCGAGGATTTAGTCAGGAGTTCTGCTTCCTTGACTTTTATATGTGTTGGTGTTTTGAAATTTGAATTCCTCGTGATGAAAAGCACCTCCGTTTTTTTGTGCTGAATTCTAAGGTTTTGTGATTGAAGCCAATTGGATACTGAGTCAAAGCATTCTGTAATTGGTGAAAAGTCTGGGTTTTCTGTTGAGAAGGGCATGTAAAGTAGGACGTCGTCCGCGTATACCAGGCAGTTTACCCCAAAAGAGTGAATGAGATTACAGATAGCTTGCATGTAGATATTAAACATCAGGGCGGAGAGGGATGATCCCTGCGGGACTCCTTGCTTTTGGTGGAAAGGTTTAGAAGTTGAGGCCCCTGAACGTACATGTTGCCATCTGTTTGTGAGATAAGATTCACACCAGGTTATCGCCGTTTCTGAAATACCCTTCTCCCTGAGGCGCACCAGTAGAAGCTCGTGACATACTGAGTCAAAAGCAGCTGCTATGTCAAGGAATATAAGGACAAAGCCCTGCCGGATGTTATCAATTCCTGTGGATGTGTTATTTATAAGTGTGGTGAGGAGGGTATCTACGCTGTGTTGTCCTCTAAAACCGTGTTGGCATGGGTCTAGTGGTGAGTTGTTGTCGACATGGTCTTGGATTTGTCTTTGTACCTCTTTTTCTATTATTTTAGCCAAAAGTGGAATGCTCGATATCGGTCTGTAAGAGTCCACTTTCAAGCTATCGAGCTTGCTGTTTTTCAACAGAGGTCTAATGGAGGTATGTTTGAGGGATTGAGGAAACACCCCTGTTGTAAAAGATCTTTCCATGAGCTTGGCTATAAATGGGCTAAGATCAGACCAAAGCTCCTTTATCCAGATGGCAGGGCATGGGACAGTCTGGGCAGTGGTGGTGTTGATCATAGTGATGGTGTTTTCAATGTGTTTCTTAGCTGGTGTAGAGAACATGGTCAAGGGTGTTATATTGTTTTGTACTGTTGCCCTTGAGGGTACTGGAGATTTGTTGGTATGGCTTATCTTTGTTTGCAGATAGTCAGCAAAGTCTTGAGGGTGGATATCGTTTGCTTGTTCAGGTACTGGTTCCTTTGTTAATTCTTTACGAGGCTGAAAAGGTCATGAGGTTTGTTCAGTGACCGCTTCAGCGAATCTATGTGAAATTGCCTTAGGATGGTAGTTACTGCTTCACGATGTTGCGCCAGATGGGAATTATATGCATTTTGATCTATTTCTGAGTGAGATTTGCGCCAGCGTCTTTCCAACTTCCGTAGGGAGGTGAGAGATGATCGAAGTTCTGAGGTGTACCAAACTGCTGACGCTCTGGTCCTTAGTGGCTTGTTGGATGGTGGACGTACGGCAATATTACTGAAGGTTTCGTTCCATTCAGAGACCATAACTCTTGAATAACCAATAATTCTTGAATAACCCACAAACTGATAGTAGTATGCAAATGCCCTTTTAAGTATCTGCTTGAATATCATGGCACACTTATAAAAGGCTGCCATAATGGAGAAAACATTTTGGCTGCTTATATCAATGCATTCATAAAAAACCTTTTATAATGATGAAATTACCTCAATAAAACATTACGATAGGCTTAAAGGTGACAGAGGTGTCTTGCTGTAGCAATATTATCAAATATTTCAATATGTGTCTATCTCATAAAAATGAATGTCATCCAAAAATCCTTTAAAATTAGTGTGAAAATGTCAATCCAAATTGCATTCTATCTTCAGCATTGCAATCATCCCAATAATTTCCATGTTTAGGCCATTATTTAACAGAAAAATCCAAGATTGTTCAATCCTATTTAATATGGCTTCAATATCACCTTTGAACCAGCCAATTTTAACTTGGATTAAAACTGTTCTTTTCAAAGATGGAAAAGAATGCTGAGCAGTGATACAATTTTCAGTCATAGGTGTGGATGTCAATTCTCTATTGAGGCAACTTCAGTGATTAATAAAAGGGGTTCTCACCATAAGAACATAAGAACATAAGATATGCCATACTGGGTCAGACCAAGGTCCATCAAGTCCAGTATCCTGTTTCCAACAGTGGCCAATCTAGATCATACGTACCTAGCAGTTTCCCCAAAAGACACAGGTTCCGCAATGCTTGTACTGGGTCAAGCATTGATATCCTGGGTCCCTTCTTAATAATGGTTTATGGACCTTTCCTCCAGGAACTTGTCCAAACCATTTTTAAACCAAGCTACACTAACAGCCTTTACTACATCCTCCGGTAACAAATTCCAGAGTTTGATTACACGTTGAGTGAAGAAATATTTTCTTTTATTAGTCTTAAATAGTTTACCCTGTAGCTTCATTGCATGTCCCCTAGTCTTTCTATATTCTGATAACGTAACAATCGATCTACGTTTACCCGTTCCACTCCGTTCATTAATTTATAGACTTTTATCATATCTCCCCTCAGCCATCTCTTTTCCAGGTTAAAGAGCCCTAACCTTTTTAGCCTTTCTTCATAGGAGTATCCTTCCATCCCCTTTACCATTTTGGTGGCTCTTCTCTGAACCTTTTCTAATAACGCTATATCCTTTTTAAGATACGGCGACCAGAATTGCAAACAATATTCAAGGTGCGGTCTCACCATGGAACGATATAGAGGCATTATAATATCTTTTATTTTAGTTTCCATTCCTTTCCTTATGATACCTAGCATTCTATTTGCTTTCTTGGCTGCCGCTGCACACTGGGCTGAGGGTTTTAACATGCTATCCACAATGACGCCTAAATCTTTTTCCTGGGTGGTGGTTCCTAATGTGGAACTTTGCATTGTGTAACCATAGTTTGGGTTGTTCTTCCCTAGGTGCATAACTTTGCACTTGTCCACATTAAATTTCATCTGCTGTTTTGATGCCCAGTCTCCCAATTTATCAAGATCCTCGTGCAATTTTCCACAATCCTCTTGGGTTTTAACAACTTTAAATAGTTTTCTGTCATCTGCAAATTTGATAACCTCACTCGTTATTCCACTTTCCAAGTCATTTATGAATATGTCAAAAAGCAGCGGACCCAGCACAGATCCCTGGGGTACACCACTATTCACCTTTCTCCATTGGGAAAATTGGCCATTTAGCCCAACCCTCTGCTTTCTATCTTTTAACCAGTTCTTGATCCACAGTAGTACACTGCCTCCTATCCCATGACTCTTTAGTTTTGCCAAAAGTCTCTGATGAGGGACCTTGTCAAAGGCTTTCTGAAAGTCCAGATACACTATATCAACCGACTCACCTTTGTCCACCTGTTTGTTCACACTTTCAAAAAAACATGACAGATTAGTAAGTCAAGATCTTCCTTGTCTAAAACCATGTTGGCTGTCTCCCATTAGGCCATGACTATCCTGATGCTGAGTAATTTTATTCTTTATGATGGTTTCTACCATTTTTCCCGGTACTGACGTGAGGCTCACCGGTCTGTAGTTTCCCGGATCACCCCTGGAGCCCTTTTTAAAAATTGGTGTTACATTGGCGATCCTACAATCTTCAGGTATAAGAGATGATTTTAATGATAGTTCACAGATTACTAATAGCAGGTCTGCAATCTCATATTTCAGTTCTTTCAACACCCTTGGATGTATACCATCCAGCCCAGGTGATTTGCTACTCTTCAGTTTATCTAATAGTTGTAATACATCTTCCCGATGTATCAATATTTCCTTCAATTCTTCCGCACCTATAAATACCACTTCAGTCATGTGTAACATCCCTACATCTTCCTCAGTAAAGACCGAAGCAAAGAATTCATTCAGTCTCTCCGCTATCGCCTTGTCACCTCTTAACTCCTTTATCATCTAATAGACCAACTGACTCTCTCACAGGTTTTTTGCTACGAATGTACTTGAAAAAATATTTACTTCGCTTTTTTGCTTCCACAGCAAGCTTCTTCTCAAATTCTCCCTTTGCCTGCTTTATCAATGCCTTGCATTTGCTTGTGCTGTTTCCAGGTTTCGTCATTTGGCTCTTTTTTTCCCATTTCCTGAAAGATGCTTTTTTGGCAACAACTGCCTCTCTGACCTCACCTTTAAACCATGCTGGCAGTTTTTTGGACTTCCTTCCACTTTTCTTAAAGCTTGGAATACAGCTGGTCTGGGCTTCCAAGATAGTATTTTTCAACAACACCCAAGCTTGGTGTAAGTCTTTAACCTTTGCAACTTCTCCTTTTAGTTTTTTCTTAACTATTTTCCTCATTTTATCATAGTCTCCCTTTCGAAAGTTAAAAGGTAGTACTGTGGATTTCCTTACTATCCCTCCTCCACTAATTAAATCAAAGGCGATCATGCTATGATCACTATTGCCAAGTGGCCCCTACACCCTTATCTCTTGCACTAGATCTGGTGTTCCACTAAGGACTAGGTCTAATATGGCGTCCCCTCTGGTCGGTTCATGAACCAGTTGCTCCAAGAAGCAGTCATTTATGTCATCTAGGAACTTTATCTCCCTAGCATGTCCTGCCGTGACACTGACCCAGTCGATACCGGGATAATTGAAATCACCCATTATTATTACTGCACTGTAACGTTTGTTAGCTTCCTTGATTTCTTTGAGCATTTCATCATCCAATTGTTCATTCTGGCCAGGAGGTCGATAGTACACCCCCACTGCCATCGCCTTTCCCTTTTTACATGGAATTTCAATCCATAGAGATTCTACAGCAAATTTTGTTTCCTGCAAAACTTTAATCCTTTCTGGCTCAATTCCTTCTCTAACACAGAGCACAACCCCTCCACCAATTTGATCAGCTCTATCATTACGATATAGTTTGTACACAGGTATCACAGTGTCCCACTGGCTGTCCTCCTTCCATCAATCATATCTAACCTCTCATTTAGTGCTATATATTCTAACTATCCCATCTTATTTTTTAGACTTCTAGCATTTGCATACAAGCATTTTAGAAACTATTTTATTCATATTAATTTGGCTATTGGTAGATATGGGTAATTTGGGATCTTTAAGCTCTGTCTGCTCCATACTCGAGGGTATTTGGGCTACTTTACTCTTTTTTGGAACCTCTCTGCTTTTGGTAGTATCCTTCAAGGATACATTCTTCCGAACCATCTGCTCTTGGGTGACTGTCAGCTTTCCCCTATTATCTAGTTTAAAAGCTGCTCTATCTCCTTTTTAAAGGTTAATGCCAGCAGCCTGGTTCCATCCCGGTTAAGGTGAAGCCCATCCCTTTGGAAGAGCCCCTCCTTTCCCCAGAATGTTCTCCAGTTCCTAACAAATCCAAAACCCTCATCTCTGTACCATTGTCTCATCCACGCATTGAGACTCCGGAGTTCTGCCTGCCTTTTGGGTCCTGCACGTGGAACGGGAAGCATTTCGGAGAACGCTACCCTGGAAGTTCTGGATTTCAACTTCCTACCTAAAAGCCTAAATTTAGCCTCCAGAACCTCCCTACCACATTTTCCTATGTCATTGGTACCGACATGTACCAAGACAGCAGACTCCTTCCCAGCACTATCTAAGACCTTATCTAGGTGGCTCGTGAGGTCCGCTACCTTCGCATCAGGCAGGCATGTTACCAGGCGATCCTCACGTCCACCAGCCACCCAGCTATCTACATGCCTAATGATCGAATCACCAACTATAACGGCTGTCCTAACCCTTCCCTCAAGGGCACATGGCCCTGGAGAAACTTCCTTGGTGCGAGAGGGTTTTACATCACCTGGAGGACAGGTCCTAGTTACAGGATCACTTCCTGCCACACCATGGTGATGCTCTCCTGTCACGTGACCTCTCTCCTCCATGGCAACAGGGATGCTGCCAGACTGGAGGTGGGACTTCAGGACTATATCCCTGTAGGTCTCGTCTATATACCTCTCTGTCTTTCTTATGTTTTCCAAGTCTGCTACTCTAGCCTCTAGAGAACGGACTCGTTCCCTGAGAGCAAAGAGCTCCTTGCACCTAGTGCACACCTAAGACCTCTCACCAACTGGGAGAAAATCATATATGTGACACTCAATGCAAAAGACTGGAAAGCCCTCATCTCGCTGCTGGACTGCTGTCTGCATCTTAGTTTTAAGTTTTTGTTTAGATCTTTAAGTTCTTTACTTACTAAGGGTTGCTATGGATATTTATACGAATAAAACTGTACCTAATACGTTTAATATACCTTGTTCAACTGAAGCTTAATCAATCTCAGGTCCTTAGTGTATGACTGATTTGGGTAACGAGCTTCACTTGAGAGCACCCCCTGTCTTCTAAGATGTGTAAGTACCTATAAAGCTACGATTATCCCAGGGGTGGGTGGGTGTGGGGAGGGAGGGAGGGAAATAACACTTATTAAAAGAGGGCTGCTACACAGTACCCTGTCCTGTGCTGCTGAGGTAAGCTATATTCTTATTTGATTTAAATTATAGCTCTTTGCTGCTGCTAGGCTCTAACTTATTATGAAATTTAAACTACAAGCTCTCTGCTGGGTTCTAAATTTAACCAGAAAGCTCTCTTCTGTGTTTTAAATTTAAAGTAAAAGTACTTTGCTGATACTAGGCCCTGAGTGACTTTTAAATTAAAGCTACAAGCTCTTTGCTGGGTATGAAATGTAACCAGAAAGTTCTCTTCTGTGTTTTAAATTTAAACTTAAACTCCTGCTACTAGGCCCTGACTGGTTTAACAAAAAATAGTGGGTTCACAGATTAATTAGCTTTAATTCAAAGAATCCCTTTCAGAAAAGTCCCAGAAGTATATACTCACAATTGCAGATCTCTCTCCAGAAGTAACAGTCCCCTTTTGTAGTCCTTCAAGACTGAGGATCACAGAGCTCTGGTTGAGCTATTTATGCCTGTGCTGCTGAGGTAAGCTGTGACCAACTTCCTGGATGATTAACAGTCCTTGCTTGGATAGAAGGAGTCTTTGAAAATGGCCTTTTGACCTGCCACCTGGTGTTAACACCTATTGAAAAGGTTTTACAGGTCTCTTGCCCCCTAGGTAGAAGGCCTCTTTGTAAAGGTCTCTAGAAGACTTTATTTGCTCTTCAAAGAGTACTGACCCTGTTTTGCCTTTCGTGCTAATCTATATTCTTATTTGATTTAAATTATAGCTCTTTGCTGCTTCTAGGCTCTAACTTATTATGAAATTTAAACTACAAGCTCTCTGCTGGGTTCTAAATTCATCCTTCTGTGCAGAGACGGCCAAGAAAGCAAATAGAATGTTAGCAATCATAAGGAAATGAATGGAGAATAAAACAAAGGATATTATAATGCCTCTGTTTCGTTCCATGGTGCGACCGCACCTTGAATATTGTGTGATTGCCATATCTTAAAAAGGATATAACAGTCGTCCCTCATTTATCGTGGTTATTCAGTTCCAGACTCTACCGCGATAAGTGAATTTCTGTGAAGTAGGATTCTTTATTTATAAATCGAATATTTTCGTAGTTAGAGCATAGAAAACCTGTTTACGACCTATAACACCCCTTTAGTCACCATTACACTCGTATTTGAAAAACCGCGATAGAGTGACGCCGCTAAAGTCGAAGCGCGAATTGGTGAGGGATGACTGTAGCAAAATTAGAAAAGGTACAGAGAAGAGCCACCAAAATGGTAAAGGGGATGGAAGGATATGCCTTGAGGAAAGGCTTAAAAGGTGTTAGGACTTTTCAACTTGGAAAAGAGATGGCTGAGGGGACATATGATAGAGGTCTGCAAATTAATGAATGGAATGAAACGGGTAAACGTAGATTGGTTATTTACGGCATCAACAAGTAGAAATATTTGGGAACATGCAATGAAGCTACAATGTAACCTATTTAATAACAGAAAATATTTTTTCACTCAACACGTAATCAAACTCTGGAAATCATTACCAGAGGATGTAATAAAAGCTGTCAGTGTAACTGGGTTTGAAAAAGGTTTGGACAAGTTTCTGGAGGAAAGATCCATAAATCATTATTAAAGAGGTCCCTGGAAATCCACTGCTTGCCCTGGGTCAAGCATTTTGGAATCTGTGTGCCTTTTTGGAAACCTGCCAGGTACTTGTGACCTGGATTGGCCACTGTTGGAAACAGAATACTGGGCTTGATGGACTGGTCTGACCCAGTATGGTATTTCTTATGTTCTTATGTGGCCCACATATAGTAGTGAACAGGGACATATAATCACATATGCATCATAAATATTACAGTGTCTATGCCATACTCATCTAAGTCTTTGGATGTCCTCCATTAGAATACATCTTAGTGCTCTTGTCAGCTTATCATGCTGTGATGGACAACCTTCCAGCATTTCATAAAGGGTCTTCTTAATGCTAAACCTCCACTGCAGAAGCACCTTGTACCTTGTACCTCAATGTGTTGCTAACTTCACTTATGAACCCACCTTTGTACTATTGTACTTTGTTGCTCTAAAGTTCCTCACCTGGAAAGTACTTCTTCTGATATCAATTATCTTAGCTAGGAGAGTCAGTGAACTTCAGGCATTGGTAACCTACTAACGATACACTCAATTCATTTTCACGAGTTTGCTCTCTAAGGGCCCGATATTCATCTGGGCAGGGCTAAGCGCCATAGCTGCTTTGCCCTGCCCACCGACCCCTTAACCCCAGATTTTCACTTCCACGGCAACGGAGGTGAATGTCCAGATCTGGCCGCACAGCCCGGTTGCCACCAAGGCTATCCGTGCAGCATCGATATTGGATGCTACACGGTTAGCACTCGGTGTCTATAAGATAGGCAAGGTTTTTCCTCGCCTATCTAACCGTGCAGCTTCCAATATCTGTGCTGCACGGTTAGTGCTGGTCCCCACCTCCGCTGCACCCCAGAACGCCCCTAGCACACTCTGATGCTAGCCGGCTAGCATTGGGCGCATAGGGGACTTAGCTGGGGATATTTGACAGCACTGCCCATGTAAGTGCCATCAAATATCTGGTTAGCAGGCCTTTACATGATTAACTGGCTGTTAACCAATTAAATGCCCTTTGAATATCGGGCCGCAAGTTTTTAACCTAAGGTGGGGATACCTTTTTATATAAACAAGAAATTAGTGCTTTTCACATTTTGTCCGCCACACGAGAGAGCCTGCATACTCTCAATTGTAAATGGGTTCTTGCCTGCTATCTTAAAAGAATTGAATTATGTAGGAAGTCCCATGCAATGTTTTGTCGCCTTTGATCCCAACAGACCTGGCACACCAGTCATAAAAAGAAAATTGTCTGGCATCGAGTATTCCGATTCTGTTATGAACAAATGGATACTCTTCTCCACTGCAAAGTAAAGTCTCATCAGATTAGAGCTACTGCAGTGACAGTGGCGCTTCTAAAGTTAGCCTCACTAGATATTATCTGTAAATCAGCTACATGAAGATGTCATTATAGCAGAATTTCACTGGTATAAAAGATACATAAAACGTTATGAAAATTGTAGTTTTGAAGTACAAAAATTTCTATCTTTGTAGAAAGGGGCTTGTTATAAAATATGAGTCAATTTGACCTAATTAGCAATAAGCTTTGCTTTTATTAATACAGAAATTAACCAAAAGCCATAGCATGCTAGGGGTTTTCACATGCAACTCTTGAGTGTCATTGGTGTGTATTTCAGGTCTATGAAACACTTGGTCTCAGCGGCACTAATTTGCTAGCAGAGGTGTTTATACCAATCCCAGAAACTACGATACTCACAGGAAAGGCTCCTGTGGAAGAAGTGGAGTTTAGCAGCAACCATCGTGTGATGTTTGAGCATGAAGGAGTCGGCAGTGGTATGGATCATTTTTTGTTAAAGGAAAGGAAGAGTTTCTCTAAATAGATAAACACTAGGGAACAATGGAAATATCTCCCCTCATGAGTATGCAGTGCAAATTCAGTAATTAAAGGGCTTCTATTATTGGGTTAATTTTCAAAACTCAAGAAGTTACTACAAAATCTGGGAATAATTTTTTTTTTAAGATTTTGCATCAGTTTTCAAAGAAAACGTATATACATATTTTCCCTTTGAAATTGCCTTTGGGAAAAGTAACCATAGAAATGTGTGCTTGCTTTGTTATTTTTTGGATTAAGGGTGGTATATCAAGCTTGTAATGTAATGTGTATACTTTTGTTTGAAAACCAATAAGTATCGTTATTGAAAATTCAAAACTAAATGAATTGTTGTGTCCCCTGACTGATCCCACTTGTTTTTCTCATGCATAAAAGTGAAGACAACCGCGGTGACTGCACATTCAAGTAGTTTAGAAATAAAGGGATGGTGGGAGATGGGTCTATAATTGGAAAGACAGGTAGGGTCTAGTGAGGGTTTCTTGAGGAGAGGGGTAACCACAGCATGCTTGAAGGCTGCAGGAACAGTTGCACTGGAAAGCGATAAGTTCAGAGGAGGAGCAAGGAACAGCCAGAGAAGATAACAGTGAGCTGAATGATATTACAAAAAATGCACATAAGATAAAAACACACTAACATTGATAAATAAATAAATCTCTCCAGGAACAAGCAGGAATGCAGTCTTCACATATGGGGTGATGTCTTCTGACAGAGCCCGTGCAGGAACACGCCCCATCATCTAATAGGAAGCATTTGGGAGCATCCCTCTATGCATGCATTCCTTCCCGCCTTCCCAGTGATTCTTCTCAGTCTTAGTTTTTCCACAGAGCCCAATGGACGCTTGTTCTGTCCCTGCAGATAAAATCTTTTTCTTCTGTGCCCGTTGGGGTGCTTATTTTTTTCTTTTTGCCTTCCCGTCTTCTTTGGTAATGTCGCTCTTCAATGCCGGTGCCCTTTTTGGCACTTAACTAACTGTTATTTTTTTCTCTTTTTTACCTCATGGTTCCCGCGGAGGTTTTTGTCGGTTCTGGCTGTCATTAAGTCTTTTGACCTGGCAAAGGCTTTTTTTCCTGACATGGAGAAGCCAGCCAGCAGTTTCAAGAAATGTATTTCCTGCAACCGCACCATTTCAGCCACTGACAAACACAATTGGTGCTTACAGTGCTTGGGCCTTGACCATAACCTGGACTTTTGTACTTTGTGTTAGCAAATGACAAAGAAAGGGTTATAAAAGCGGGAAAAGCAACATGAAAATCTTTTTGGATCTGACTCAGCGCCCTCAGCACACGACATTAGCACATTTTCGTGTATCCTGTTCTTCGCGCAGTTCCCACTCTCCTTCGGAACCAAGAGGCCGTGGTAAGAAGCAGCTGATCACAGACGCCACATCAGCATCTCAGCCTTCGACGTCAAGGACTGATGCCGATTCCTGGGATTGATCCCTTGGACATTGACACTGGAGCTCACCTCGGCAAGACTCCGATGCTGAGAACCGAGAGCGGTCAGCTAAACAGCCACAGCAGGAGGAATCCACCTCCAAAGCACAAGATGGGCTCTGGCGTGCTACCAAGGCTTCGACCTCTGGAGAGCCTCCAGTTCTGTTGTCTGGGTGGCATCCATGCTGGTAGCCTCAAGGCCCTCAGGAGCCCAGGTCTCGATACTGAGCCTGGAACTGCTGTCATCAGGACCCTCGGGGTTGATATCGAGTCTGGAACCAGCTTAGTCCCATCGGCTGCAAGAGGAACCAGCCTTGAGCTTCTAAGGTTTTGATGCCTTAGGAAATCGGCATCATGAAAGTCAATCGACATTGGATCGGCAGTGGAAACACGATGGTGACCATCGCTATTTTGACTTCCTCTCTGATTCTGATGCCTGAGAATTGGAGGCCGAGTCCCCTGTTTCACAGAGACACTGTGATGTGCATCGGACCCTTCATCGCTTCAACAGCATTGCTGGTCCTCGACTGAGGACATCGCCTTCCAGGACTTTATCCAGGACATGGTCAAGGCTCTCTCGGTCTCAGTGGGCACCGAGACTGAATTGAGAGCCGAGGAACTGAAGATACTGCAGTATCCCTCGACGCCTAAGGAGGCTGCCACTCTTCCAATCCATCATATTCTGCAGAACCTCATGTTTAGGATGTGGGAGACCCTCTCTTGGTTTCCTTTGTCAGTAAAAGGGAAGGGGAACTTTAAAGCATAAGGGTCAGAGGGTTTATCAACATGAATGTTAAAATTCCCGAGAACAAGGGGGGGGGGGAGATGAATCCAGAAAGCCAGGACTCAAAGAGAGAAAGATAGAGTGGACTTGTGAGGGGGTCGATAAATAACAGCTAATCTGAGAGATAGTGGAATAAAAAGCCAAATGGAGTGGACTTCAAAGGAGAGGGAAAGGAGTGAGACTGAGGCAGAAAGAGGGGTTGAAATTGACAGGAATGAGAGAGTAGGAGCTCAATATCACCACCACGGCCAGTGGGATGAAGCGTGTGGGAGAATTGATAGCTGCCATGACAGAGAGCAGCGACTGAAGCTGAGTCCTCTGGGAGGAGCCAGGTCTCAGTTAGAGCAAGGAGGTAGAGAGCATTAGAGATAATGAGTAAAGGCAAGTTTATTTGAGATGGAGTGTGCGTTCCACAAGGCACATGCGAAAGGAAGAGAGGAGGGGGAAAGGAGAGGGATTTCAATAAGATTTGAGTTGCTGCATGAGGAACTGTTCTGGGAGTGTGACAGAAGTCTAGTGGGGCCAAGGTTGGGATTGATATCTCTGGAAGAGAGAAAAAGGAGTAAAAGAGTATGGGGCAGAAAGCAGACAGCACAGTGGTAATGAGGGTGAGGTTGTTTCAGAAAGAGAGGAGATGGCTGAATGAGAGGGAGAAAGTGGTGAAGCTCAAGAGCTGAGGGTAGATGACAAGATGGTGGAGGGAGTGAGGATAGCAAAGGGAAGATACGAGGGAGGGGCTTGAAGGTGTCGGATGGAGGGGAGACAATTAGAGAATAGGAACAAAAGGAAAAGAAAGTGTTGAGGAGCTATAAAGAGAGAGATGAAGAGGAGCCCAGAAGTCAGAAGAGGTAAAAGGCTAGGTGGTAGAAATTGCAGGGGATAAGGTGCAGCTGTCAGCGATCATGGTAATGAGCAAAGGGCGGCTATAGGATACAATAAACCAGGGGGTGTATGAGCTAATAAGGAAGAGGAGAGGGAGAGAAACACATTTGAAAACAGAGAGGGAGAGCTGAACAAGATCACAAATAAAAATACTGAAAAATAAGGCACTCTAACAGTGATAAGATAAATAAATAACATACAGGCAGGTAGGCAGACCTTACAAGTAAGCGGTTAAAAAGTCAGACTGTAGCCAGAAGTTAGGAGCAGAACCTGCAATAGACTTGCACGTTCCACAGCAAGAAGGCAAATGGCTGAGCATAATGCTTCAATGGGGGGAGGGGTTATATTTTCAGCACACAGTAATAGGAGGCAGGCAGGGAGGGGGAGATTTTAAACTCAGAAAAGACTGCAGTGAGCAGAGGTAGCGTGGATAAGGCAATTGAAGTTAATACTTGATCTCCAAAGCAGAGACCAGAGAGATTGCAAGAGTCTTTCTGCATAGATCCTTGACTGGTCCATCAGGAATCAAGGAAAGGAAATTAGTAGGTAAGAACAAATTTCACCTTTCTTAACTTTCTAGGCCAGTACAGACAAGTGAACATCCCCCAAGTTTTAAGGCCCTGGATGGGAGAAAGACGAAGCCCTTTTGAGACCTGCCTTTCCAGCTGTATTCCATGCTTTACAAAAGGTGTAAGGAAGGCCAAATGACTGCCAGCATGGTTTAAAGATAAGGTCAGAGATATAAGGCATTGATAACACAGGAAAAAGAAAATTCTCCGGGAACAAGCAGGAAGTCAATCCTCACATATGGGTGATGGGTCAGGTGGTGCTTGTCCAGATGGACAACCAAGTGGCTGTTCTACATCAACAAGCTGGGGGGAACGAGTTCATACCTCCTCTGCCTGGAGGTTTTTTGCCTGTGGAATTTCACCACTGAGAATGGCATGACGCTCTGGGCCATCTACCTTCTGGGCAAGGACTATCTGCTTGCGAATCTGCTGTGCAGGGTGGTTCAATCCACAAGTGGCATTTCAACCTGGAGGTAGCCAACTCCATTTTTCAACGATGAGGGACGCCGACATTGGACCTCTTCGCCAGCTCTGAGAACGCGCAGCTGCTGCATTTCTGTTCACGGAGGCCGGTCCTGGGCCGGGTGGTGGCAGACGCCTTTCTTCTGCATTGGTCCGGGAGCCTCCTGAATGCATTCCCGCCTACACCACTGGTCCCCAAAACCTGCTCAAGGTTCAGTCGGACAGGGCCTCAGTGATTCTCATTGCTCCTCTGTGGCCTCATCAGCAGTGGTTCCCCTGCTCCTTCAGCTGTCCTGAGTGGACCCGATACTTCTGGCCAAGTCTCAGACTTGCTCTAACAGGAGAACGGCACGCTTCTCAATCCCATCCTCCAGTCCCTCGCCCTAACGGCGTGGATGCTGAGAGGCTAGCCATAGCACATCTCTGCCTCTCCAGGGAGGTGGAGGACATCCTACTGGCATCACTCAAGGACTCTACACACTGCATGTATGCCTTCAAGTGGTGTTGATTCTCCATCTGGTGCTCAGACAAGAGTCTCAATCCCTTCTCTTGTTCAGTGCAGGACATCCTGCTGTATCTCCTGCACCTCCCTTGGACTTATCTGAAGTCCAACTCCGTCAGCGTGCATCTCAGTGCCATAGCAGCGCATCATCACTGTCGATGGCCAGTCTTTCTGTGCACCTGCTAGTGGGCCACTTCATTAGGGAGCTTCTTCTCTTGCAGCCCCCCTGTACATCCACTGCCCATGGCGTGGGACCTAAACATAGTTCTTGGGAAGCTGATGGCTCCCGTTTTGAACCTCTGACTATGTGCCATCTTAAATACTTGTCATGGAAAGTAGTGTTCCTGGTAGCTCTCATGTCGGCCAGACGAGTCAGAGAGCTGCAGGCATTGGTGGCTCACGCCCCCTAAAACAGGTTCCATAAAAACAGGGTCGTTCTCCAAACACATCCTAAATTCCTGCCTAAGGTGGTGTCTGCCTTTCACATGAACCAAGAGGTGGTCCTTCCTACCTTTTTTCCCAGGTTTCACACCTCCTGGGTAGAAGCCTCATTACACATCTTGGATTGCAAAAGAGCTCTGTCGTTCTGTCTTCAAAGGACACGGTCCCATCGCCGCTCATTGCAGCTGTTCGTCTCCTGTGATTCTAACTGACTCGGGGTTGCAGTCTCCAAGTGGATCCTGTCCACGTGGGTCACAGACATAAGAACATAAGATATGCCATACTGGGTCAGACCAAGGTCCATCAAGTCCAGTATCCTGTTCCAACAGTGGCCAATCTAGGTCCCAAGTACCTAGCAGTTTCCCTAAAAGACACAGGTTCCACAATGCTTGTATTGGGTCAAGCAGTGATATCCTGGGTTCCTTTTTAATAATGGTTTATGGACCTTTCCTCCAGGAACTTGTCCAAACCTTTTTTAAACCCAGCTACACTAACAGCTTTTACTTCATCCTCCAGTAACAAATTCCAGAATTTGATTACACGTTGAGTGACAAAATATTTTCTTTTATTAGTCTTAAATAGTTTACCCTGTAGCTTCGATTCCATGTCCCCTAGTCTTTCTATATTCTGATGACGTAAACAATCGATCTATGTTTACTCGTTCCACTCCCTTCATTAATTTATAGACTTCTATCATATCTCCCCTCAGCCGTCTCTTTTGCAGGTTAAAGAGCCCTAACCTTTTTAGCCTTTCTTCATAGGGGTATCCTTCCACCCCCTTTACCATTTTGGTGGCTCTTCTCTGAACCTTTTCTAATAATGCTATATCCTTTTTTTAAGATACGGCAACCAGAGTTGCACACAATATTCAAGGTGCGGTCGCAGCATGGAACGATACAGAGGCATTATAATATCCTTTGTTTTATTTTCCATTCGTTTCCTTATGATACCTAGCATTCTATTTGCTCTCTTGGCTGCTGCTGCACACTGGGCGGAGGGTTTTAACATGTTATCCACAATGACGCCTAAATCGTTTTCCTGAGTGGTGGTTACTCCTTCACCTACAAGCAGGCTGGACTCTCCCTGGAGCATCATGTTATTGCGCACAATGTGCATGCCATGGCAGCCTCTGTGGCAACCTGCACTCGGTCCTTCTGCTGGACATTTGCCAGGTTGCCACCTGGTTTTCAGTCCCTACTTTCTCAGTGCATTACTGCTTGGAGGAAAGCTCACGGCGCAACAGCGCCTTCAGCCAGGCAGTACTTTGGGGAATAATGCAATTTCTTCCCTCCAGCCTGTTGTACTCAGGCTACCAGTGAGGTGATTCCATGCTCAATGCTGTAGCTGTGTCCCTGGCCTTCAAGCCATTCAGCGCTCCTTGCTGCCCCACACAATTCGTTTTTTGTTTTTTTTGCGTGTTCAGGGGCCTCTTACAGGTTTTTTCAGTAGCTTGCAGCTTGGGAGTCCCATATGTGAGGACTGACTTCCTGCTTGTTCCCGGAGGAAGCATAGTTACTCACCTATAACTGGTGTTCTCTGGGGACAGCAGGAATTGATGCTCACAACCCTTCCTCCTCCCTATGGAGTTGTTTTTTTCCTTTTTATGCTTGATTAAGCTATGTCATCATATTAAGATGGCACCCTTGGGCGGGAAGGTGACTGCACATGCATAATCTAACTCCCAAAAGCTTTCTTTGAAAGCTGGGAAGTGAATCCGCACATGCTCTGTCTGTGCAGATGTCACTCATATGTGAGGACTGATTCTTGCTGTCCCCTGCTATAGGTTAGTAACTATGCTAATTGAAAAAAAGCTTGCTGTGAAAGCAAAAATGCATAATAAAATCTTTTTCAAATACATTCATGGCAAAAAACCTGTGAGAGGGTCAGTTGGACCATTAGATGATAGAGGGATAAAAGGGGATCTAAGGGAGGACAAAGCCATAGTGGAGAGATTGAATGAATTCTTTGCTTTGGTCTTTACTGAACAAGATGTAGGGAAGATACCCATGCCTGAAATGGTATTTAAAGGTGATGTATCAGAAGAATTGAAACAAATTTTGATAAACCGAGAAGATGTATTACAACTATTTGATAAACTAAAGAGTAATAAATCACCTGGACTGGATGGTACACATCCCAGGGTGCTGAAAGATGAGATTGCAGACTTACTATTAGTAATCTGTGAAGTATCATTCAAATCATTTGTAGTACCTGAAAATTGGAGAATGGCCAATATAACATCAGTTTTTAAAAAAGGGTTCCAGGGGTGATCCAGGAAACTACAGATCGGTGAGCCTGACATCAGTACTGGGCAAAATGGTAGAAACCATTATAAAGAATAAAATTACTGAACATGTAGATAGTCATGCTTTAATGAGAGAAAGCCATCATGGAAAGTCTTGTCTTACTAATCTGTTATATTTTTTTGAAGGTGTGAATGAAGAGGTAGACCAAGGAGAGCTTGTCGATATAGTGTATCTGGATTTTCAGAAAGCCTTTAACGAGGTCCCTCATGAGAGACTCTTGGCCAAATTAAAAAGTCATGGGTTTGGAGGCAGTGTGATATTGTGCATCAGGAACTGGTTAAAAGATAGAAAACAGAGAGTAGGGCTAAATGGCCAATTTTATCAATGGAGAAAGGTGTAGTGGAGTACCCCAGGGATCTGTGGTATATGTGATGTGTGGTGAGAAGGGGTTTTCTTTGAAACACAGGCCAAACAACAGTTTAGGGAAATCAAAAGCAGATTAATTCTGTCTAGCTTGTTAAACCTCCACAAGCTTGTCCTCCTGGCTCTTCCTCCAGCCCTAATTAAAATTCTTACCTCAGAACTCCTTTGCACGGCTTTCCTTGGGAAGGACCTGTCACCATAGGCCTCTCTTCCTCCTGCAGCCTGCTGGGTTCTTAACCTCTCCCTCTGAGCTACACCCTCCCAGCTTTGGGCTGCAGCCTCTCTTAAAGAGGACTGTTGATAATCCCTTTGGAGAGGGCCGGGTAACATTCTGTATATCCTATTACAGGGAGAAAGCCAACATGGACGTAGTCAAGGAAAGTCTTGGCTTACTAATCTGTTAAAAAGTCATGGGATAGAAGGCAGTGTACTATTGGGGATCAGGAACTGGTTAAAAGATATAAAACAGAGAGTCTGTCAAGTAAGTGCATAGTGGAGTACCCCAGGGATCTGTGCTGGGCCCGCTGTTTTTTTTTGCATATTCATAAATGATCTGGAAGTGGGAATAATGATTAAGATAATCAAATTTGCAGATGACACAGAATTATTCAAAGTTGTTAACAGGATCATACTAAGCTAGAATTGTGCCCTGTGCGACTAATGAATTTGGCATTCCTCTCCACCTAGCCACATTCACTAACTCACTCTTTTTGAGCTTCTTGGAAGCCCAGTGATGATATTAGTGCCCCCTGCTATGCTTGCGTCTTGTGCAGCCGCACAGTCCTGGTTCTTAAAACACATTAGGATTGTGAAAAATTGCAAGAGGACCTTGATAAATTGGGTGTCCAACTGGCAGATGAAATTTAATGTGGACATGTGCAAAGTTATGCACTTAGGGAAAAACAACCAAACTACTGTTACACGATTAGGAACCACCACCCATGAAAAAGATTTAGGTGTCATTGTGGATAATACGTAGAAATCCTCTGCCCCGTGTGCAGCGACGGCCAGGAAAGCAAATAGAATGCTAGGAATCATAAGGAAAGGAATGGTAAATAAAATAAAGGATATTATAATACTTCTGTATCATTTCATGGTGGGACTACACCTTGAATATTGTGTGCAATTCTGGTCACCATATCTTAGAAACATAGAAACATGATGGCAGAAAAAAGATCACATGGCCTATCTAGTCTGCCCTTCCATATCACCTACCTCAAGAGTCCCCTTTTATCCTTTAGAGTGCCTCTGTTTTTCCCATGCTTTTTTGAATTTAGATACTGTCCTCATTTCTACCACCTCCATTGGGAGACTATTCCACGCATCTACTACTCTTTCCGTAAAGAAGTATTTCCGTATATTACTCCTGAGTCTATCCACTTCACCCTCATTCTGTGTCCCCTCATAGTAGAGCTTATTTATTTTATTTATTTAACAGGTTTTTTATACCGCCTTTTCCTTAAATCGAAAGAGGCTCTCCTCCTGTGCATTTATACCATGGAGATATTTAAACATCTCAATCATATCACCTCTGTCCCACCTTCCCTCTAAAGTATACATATTAAGGTCCTTAAATCTGTCCTCATATGCTTTATAACAAAGACCATTAACCATTTTAGTAGCCACCCTCTGCACCGACTCCAATCTGTTTATATCCTTTTGAAGGTGTGGTCTCCAGAATTGCACACAGTACTTCAAATGAGATTGCACCAAAGACTTAGGCACTATCACCTTCTTTCTTCTGCTGGCCATTCCTCTTCCTATGCACCCAAGCATCCTTCTAGCTTTCACCGTTGCCTTTTCTACCTGTTTAGCTACTTTGAGATCATCAGACACAATTACACCTAGGTCCCGTTCTTCTTTCTTGGACAGAAGTACATGTCCCCCTATACTGTACCACTCCCTTGGATTGTGGCAGCCCAAATGCATGGCCCTACATCTTTTAGCATTAAATCTCAGCTGCCAAATTCTAGACCATTCTTCAAGCTTAGCTAGATCCCTCCTCATGTTATCTACACCTTCCTGGGTGTCTACTCTATTGCAGATTTTGGTATCATCCGCAAAGAGGCAAACCTTACCCGACAGTCCTTCTGCAATATCACTAACAAAGATGTTAAACAGAATCGGACCGAGGACAGATCTCTGCGGTAACCTCCTTCTCCTCAGAGTGAGCTCCATTTACCTTTACCCTTTGTCACCTCCCACTCAACTAATTTCTAACCCAAGCAGTAACTTTAGGATCCACCCCAAGGGTGCTTAGTTTGTTTATAAGTAGCCTGTGCGGAACAGTGTCAAATGCTTTACTGAAATCTAAATACACCACATCTAGGGCTCTCCCTTGGTCCAACGTCCTGGTCACCCAGTCAAAGAAATCAATCAGATTTGTCTGTCAACACCTGCCTCTGGTGAATCTATGCTGCATTGGATCCTGCAATCTGTTGGACTTCAGAAACCTTACTATTTTCTCTTTCATCAGCATTTCCAATAATTCACTCACCACCGAGGCTAAACTAATCAGCCTGTAGTTTTCAACCACATCCTTACTTCCACTTTTGTGTAAAGGGACCACATGTGCCTCTCTCTCCAGTCCTCTGGCACCACCCCCGATTCCAAAGAGGCATTGAAAAGGTCATTCAGTGGAGCTGCTAGAACGTCCCCAAGTTCCTTCAGTATTCTTGGATGTATCCCATCTGGTCCCATCGTTTTGTCCACTTTTAGTTTAGCTAGTTCCTCATAAACACAGTCCTCTGAACATTGTTTGAGATGCCCCTCACCTTTGTTCCTGTTTGTGGGTGTTGTCTGAGGTCCTGCTCCCAGCCCTTCATTTGTGAACACAGAACAGAAATATTTGTTAAGCAATTCCGCTTTATCCTCATCAGTTTCTACATATTCCTCCCCTTTACCCTTGAGTCTGACAATACCACTTTTTCCCTTCCTCCTCTCACTAACATATTTGAAAAATGTTGTATCCCCCCATTGTATTGCACTGGCTATTTCTTCTTCTTTTTGTACCTTTGCTTCCCTGACTATTTTGCCAGCCTCTCTAAGTTTTCACAAATATAGATGCCTGTCTTCCTCTCTCTGTGATCTCTTGTATTTCATGAAGGCTTCCCTCTTTTTCTTCACTTTTTCAGCTACCTCTTTTGAGAACCATAGCAGCCTCCTTTTCCTTTTCCTTTTATTTACCATTCTAACAAAAAGGTTGGTTGCCTTTAAAATATCCTCTTTCAGTTTTGCCAACTGTTTTTTTTAATTCCTCAGCTGTTCCCATCCCGCTAATGACTCCTTGAGGTATTGGCCTTCTTGGCAAAGTTAGTTTTTCTAAAGTCTAAGACCCTCGCTTTTGAATGGATTTTATCAGCCCTAGTCCTAATATTCAACCACACCATTTGGTGATCACTGGATGCGAGGTGATCTCCCACTACAACATCAGAAACACTTTCCCCATTAGTAAGCACCAAGTCCAGTATGGCCCTTTCACGTGTGCGTTCTTTTACCAGTTGCTTGAATAATTCTTCCTGTAAAGAATCGATCTCCTTCTATCTTAAAAAAATACTGCTGCAGTAGAAAAGTTACAGAGAAGAGCCACCAAAATGGTAAAGTGGATGGAAGGATACCCCTATGAGGTAAGGCTTAAAAGGTTAGGGCTTTTCAATCTGGAAAAAAGATGGCTGAGGGGAGATATGATAGAGGCTCATAAATTAATGAATGGAGTGGAATGGGTAAACATAGATCGATTGTTTACTTCTTGAAAAAGTGGAAAGACTATAGGGCACACAATGAAGCTACAATGTAGCCCATTTAAGACTAATCGGAAAAAATATTTTTTTCACTCAATGTGTAATCAAACTTTGGAATTTTTTACCGGAGGATATAGTAAAAGCTGTTAGTGTAGCCGGGTTTAAGAAAGGTTTGGACAAGTTCCTGGAGGAAAAGTCCACAAACTATTATTAAAAATGACCAGGGAAATCCACTGCTTAACCCGGGATAAGTAATTTGGAATCTTTGTACCTCTTTGGGAACCTGACTGTGAGCAAATGCACATGAGCAAGAAAAAATGGATGCTTTGTGCCTTCAGGAGCATGGATACTACTACCGCTAAACAGTCTTTTCACATCAACCTATCTCTTCCAAGGATCAGACTGTAAGCCAAAAGGGAACCCAACCTTTTTTGGAGGTAAGACCTCGATGAAGTAATTTGGACTTAGAGGCAGCTGCAGGGGAGCTCCTGTCAACAGTCTGATTAGATGAAGAATAGACTATGGCCAGCCTGGAGCCAGAATTCAGCAGAACAGCAACAGAAGAAATCCTAAGAACACCTCCTCTTTAAGCCACAGTAGCAATAGTGCTTTAATCCTTACTATGCTAGATCCCCATTCACAACCACAGAATACAGTGGCCTCACATTCTGATTCTTCACCATGAAATGGAAGACTGGACGGCGCTCCACTAGCATAAGGAATGCTTAAGGGATAGCTCCCCTTCCACTGAAGGTAGGGCATTCTGCATGAGGAAAGCCATCTGCCTATTTTCCATTATGGCTATGGGGGATGCCAATATTGTATCAAAAATTATATTGGTCAGATTTCAGAGTGGTAAAACATCTAAAGACAGCAAATTCACTCTACCAAAACCAAAAGCGTTTGTTGCTATAAAATAGAAAAATCTTACATTCGTTCACCAAGTTTCTTAATGTAATATCAACATATACAGGAGGTCTCAGAACTGATGGGCATTCAACAGGCTCATAGACATCTATAAACCAATTGCGCTATTGCATCAACGACCATCCCTCTTATAGCAAAGCAATATATAAAAATCAGCTAAACAAAACGCATCAGTGCAACTTAGCTTCTGTAAAAATGATCTTTAACTTGATGCGATCTGTATGATACCCCAACGCCTCAATCTGGTGCTCTCCAAGCGTTTCGCAAAAAAAGCTTCTTCCGGGGAATATTGCCAGCTAACACAAAGAAACACAAAACACAACATTAACATCTACATTATCATCCGCAATCCGCAATAAATAACATAACCACAAGCCACACTTACCTTAAACAAATGTCATGCCGCATACCAATTCAACACACGACCTTTCTTCAACATAGCCGATTAACTCAAAAAAATGCCACGTATGCGGACTCTCAAGAGAAACCGCTATTTAAGTCATCCTCCTTTAATGATGTCAGGGGATATCCCAGCTACAAAACTCCTGCAGTTCAACCTGCTTTTATGTTCAATCATCCGTTTGCGAAACTGCCTAATGGTCTTACCCACATAAAGCAGCTCGCAAGGGCATAAAATCCCATAAACTACATACGATGACCCACAGGAAGTCTGTTTCCACAATTTAAAACTTCTGCCACGATACAATAAATGCGTCATAGTGCAAGAAATTGAACAGATCGAACAACCACCACATATAGTATGTCCCCCAGAAACTTCAGGTGCTGCCGATAATAATACTGAGGAACTCAGCTTTTCTTGCAAATTCCGGTGGCATTGCCAAACACATCTAATTGTTTTCTCTTCCAAACCAGAAATAGTACTTAACACACAGGTATGTTTCCTAACAATCCGTTGTATGCGAGAGCTAAAAGGGGAAAATATTGTTATTAAATTCACATGATCACTGTTTTCATTCATTCACAAATGGATGATTGAACATAAAAGCAGGTTGAACTGCCGCATGCGGGAAGCTCCACCAGTGCAACATTGCTTGGATTTGGGCCATGGTTTCACTGACCTAAGATGTTTCTGTATAGATGAAGTAGTAGAGGGAAGGGCGGGTAAGTTGAGAGAACAGGCTTTGTTTTCTGTGAGCAGTGGTGGATTTTCCGCTTGCAGACAGTGGTTCCGGAGGGTTTGAATATGCAAATTGACTGGGGTGTGTGTATCTGATTATCTCTGTTTGAGGGAGGAGTTTTTAGTTAGGGAATCCCCCTGTATGTGATGTGACGTGTGCACTTAATTCATTTTGTTTGAGGGAGGAGTTTTGTAGCTGGGATATCCCCTTACATCATTAAAGGAGGATAACTTAAATAGCGGTTTCTCTTGAGAGTCCGCATGCGTGGCGTTTTTTGAGTTAACCCGCTATGTTGAAGAAAGGTCGTGTGTTGAATTGGTATGTGGCATGACGTTTGTTTAGGGTAAGTGTGGCTTGTGATTATGTTATTTATGATATTTATTGCGGATTGCGGATGATAATGTAGATGTTAATGTTGTGTTTTGTGTTTCTTTGTGTTAGCTGGCAATATTCCCCTGAAGAAGCTTTTTTTGCGAAACGCTTAGAGAGCACCAGATTGAGGCGTTGGGGTATCATACAGATCGCATCAAGTTCAAGATCATTTTTACAGAAGCTAATTTGCACTGATGCGTTTTGTTTAGCTGATTTTTATATATTGCTTTGCTACAAGAGGGATGGTCGTTGATGAAATAGGGCAATTGGTTTATAGATGTCTATGAGCCTGTTGAATGCCCATCAGTTCTGAGACCTCCCGTATATGTTGATATTACACTAAGAAACTTGGTGAATGAATGTAAGATTTTTCTACTATTTTATAGTAACAAACGCTTGTCGATGTTAGCCATTGTGGTGGCATTGCTGGATAGAAATTAGACAGCCACTTCTGCCCCAGGAAAAAGAAATTCCATTAGGGCCAGCCAAATGGCCCTGGTCTACAGACTTTGGATGAGCCAGAGGTTTACCTGATGTAACCACTGCCCCTGCAGTACTAGATCCTGGTAGTGAGCCCCCTCTGTCCATTGGGCAGGTTTCTGGAGAACACCCCCGCTGAAGTGCCCTGGACAGATAAAAGGAAACAAACACCACTAAGAGTGCCTTCTCGACCATCTCTGAAAGTGACACTCAAATATCTTAGTGATGCATTACTGGAAAACCATCTGGACAGTTGAGCAAGCTTAAGAGACCCGGTCTCGGCTTTTACCCTGAGAATGAATTTCAGGGTCACCATCATCGGCCCTCGGAGTCACAATAGATCAAATCCTCTGTTCCACATGAGGGCAAAAGCAGAAGTGAGAATAGCATGAGCATGCTGAGCATGCTCCCCCTGCCAGGGCTGGTGTTAGACATGCAGGAGGCTAGGGAAAAAATGAAAAGGGGGCCCACAAAGCTCACTTGCAAGCTATGCCTTCTTCATTTTTAAGCAGGCTTGGTGCCCATGTGGAATTGGGGCCCAGGGCAATTGCCTTGTTTGCTGTCCCCTAACACCAGCCCTGCTTCCTGCCTTGCTCTAGGCAGGTTCTTCTGGTCACAGTACCGAGCCCAGGGCCAGCCTCAGAGTTGGTTCAAGGTGATGGAGCCCTTGGCAGACCTTAAGCTTTATAGCCCTCTGACTGTCAAAATCTATTGTTTAGCTTTGAATGCCCTGCTCTTTGTCACCCCTTCAAGAAGTTGGCACTCTAGGCGTCTGCCTAATTTGCCTAATGGTTAGACTGGCCCTGACCAAGCCCTTGATACCCAAGAGGCTGGAAGGGCATCAGAGCACTGTACCTGGCAAGGCTCTCAAAAACCTGCAGTTCCCTGTGAGTGACCGCCCTAGGACCTACTTCTGAATCAGACCTAAACAGCCCATCACCCAAGTAGGGATTGACTCTAACCCCTGAAAACACAGTAAGCTGTTGTCACCACTACCAAGACTTTTGAAAAGGTAGACTGAGCTACAGCCAAGTTGAATGGCAGAATCCTAAACTGCTAGTATTCCCCTTGAATAGACTGTGAAAGTATGTTTAGGACAAACCCAGGGTGAAGAGAAAACTCACCTTCCCAAAACACTCCTATCACAGAATGCAAGGGCTACAAGAAGAAATGGAACACCAACAGAGGGGTGTTGACTCCCCAGAGATACTGGAGGGCTAAGAGAAGCCACCATGCTTGGGGCACACCAAGATACCTGAGTGGCAACCTCTCCCATGCTTTTCCATGCAACGCCTGTGCTATTGACTGCTTTGGGCAAAGATGATGTACAAACCTTAATTGTCCATCGGCCATTCACACCATCTTGGAGATCTGAGCATGCATAGATAGATCCTCATCAAGCAATACTCCCAAATCCTGCATCATCTCCTTCCAGCTCAGTCTCTTACCCCGAATGCATAGCTATTCTTTCATGGCCTTGAGATCTAGTTCCCCACAGACCAGTACTTCTGATTTCTGAGCATTAAGTACAATATAATTTTCCTCTACCCTCTTCAAACAAATTTGACCTTCCATCGAAATTTTAAAACATACTTATTTTCACAGGCTTTCCCCTACAGCTGTGCTATAAAGTGAAACTCTGTCAAACGTACTCAATGATATTGTAACATTTATTTTGTTTGTTAGTTTAATATGAATTTAATTGTGTATGTTATTTGTGATCAGCCTGGGTTTATAGCATGGAATATAAGTTTTTTCAATCAATCAATAAATATTAGCCTTTTTATAGTATTCACACCCTATTCAACCCTAAAGCCACCACATATGAAAAGCCCCAAAAACCAAAGCCTTGAGTAATACTACTCAAGGTTGCATATATTTATGTATAAAATTTTTAGACCACCTTTATGAATTCTCATGCACGATGGTTTATAAAATTTAAAATAATACAGAAAATAAATGCATTAAAAATGTGATATACACAAGTCCCTTCATTTCCATGAGTTTTCTTTAAAATCAGTCCTAGAAATATTAATCCCCCTTCAAGCTCCTTCCTGCAAATTAGTGAACAGATCAGTTTTCAAACACTTCCTAAACCCCAATAAAGACATCATCACCCTTAAATCATCATCAAAGCTATTCCACGTTACAGCGGTCGTCATCCTAAACACCCTAGTTTGTCAAGCAGCATGCCATGCTTCTGTAACCCCCAGAATCTCCAGTAAATTCCCCTGTGTTGACTGCAGGTTCCTACCCAGAGCATACCATTGTAGTTTGTGTCTCAGGTATATGGGTCTTCTGCTCTCGGAAAACTTTTAAAAGTTATCACCAGTAACCTAAAAATGCATGTTTTCTTGATATGGAGCCAGTGAAATAATGCTCTGGCACTCTCCCATCATCTCATCCCTAACACCATTCTCGCTACTATATTTTGAATCGCCTGCGTTTTTTTATCCATTTTCTTGGTAGCGCACATAAAATACTTTTCAGTAATATTATATCCCCATCACTAGCTACTGCACTACCGTCATCAGTTCATATTATTCTGAATACAGCCTAATTTGCCTTATGAGCCTTGACCTCAAATATGCCGTAAATGTAATATGCTGGACCTGAACTCAACCACAACCCCTCCCCCCCCCCCCTCAGCTCCAACATCACTCCCAAAAATCTTGTTTCCTCTTTCTCCAAGAACAAGCAGGAAGTCAGTCCTCACATGAAAAGATTCCACTGGCTACCGACCCATGCCAGAATCCAACATAAGATCATAATCACAATCTTTAAAGCCTTGAACAATCAATCTCCTGCAGCCATCACCGAACTATTACGCACCTCACCCACCAATAGAATCAGAAGATCCGCAGCAATAAACAGCCTAATTGTCCCAAAAGAAATAGCGAGATGCACAAAGGCAACATCTAAAAGAGCTTTCAGCATTTATGCCCCAAAAGCCTGGAACACCCTCCCACCAGACCTGAGAGCTACTACCAACTTAACCCAATTCAGGAAAAAGCTCAAGCACCACCTATTCACAAGTTATTTTACGATTTAGACTCCATAGTGATTTACACACTCCAAGCATATAACCAGATATTTTAACTATGTAAATAACTGTAAATAGTTACCCCTGTTCTTCCAAGTTTCAACTCCTGTTAAAATGTAAAATACACTACAGTTACCCTGTATGTATAAGTATGTTCAATGTAAACCGCGCTGATGATAATAGTGCGGTATAAAAGAAATGTTAAATAAATAAAATAATAATAAAAATAATATGGGTGACGTCTGTACTGATGGAGCCCTCACGGAAGCATCTCCCTAACTTTCAAAGAAAGCCGTTGGTAGATGCCACCATTCATCCAGCAGAGACCAACCCAAAGAACCTCTCCTGAAAGAGCAAAAGATTCTTAGGGAACCTATGAAGCTTCATCTCATTCAACTCTGACTGACTTTGAGGCTTCCTTCCCCCTAAACCGAAGGCTACACATGACAAGAGCTTACCCAGCTACCCCTAAAAAACTGATAGCTAACCAGTAATGGAGCTTTAGGCACATCCCCACCACAACTACAAGGCAAAAGTCCTAGAAATGGTCCAGATTCAGGTTACAGTGTGTCTTCCCAAAACATCGTCCCTAGATTCCAGATGTGCCACCTCAGGTTTCTGAAAGATAAACGGATCCACATACCATTGCCTCAGCCCTTGGGGTAAAGATGACAAGATTTGCTTCTGAAGAATCTTCACTTTCCTATCCAATAAGTGCTTCAAGGCTAAGTATCCTTGCCCCAGAAGAATGGAGTTACAGGGCAATGCCGCCACAAGGGAAACTCCGCCCCCCCCCCCAACCCCTCGACAAGTCAGAATAACTCTTCCATATCCTCTTGTGGTAGAGGATAGGTCATTCACATGATACACACTGTGAAACTAATTTGATCAAAACACCAGTAACTGTAAAAAAAAAATCAGGTCTGTGAAGATAAAATAAAACCAGAGTCAATGGTAGTAAAGTATCCTACCTAAGGTCACCCTATCTGGTAGATATAAAAGAGAAGAGAGTAGAATTCTTCACCAGCACATCAGAAAGAAACAAAATCCAGGGAGTGATGGTAGAGAAGCAAAAGTGTATGTGTGCGCGCCTCTCATGATTACATTCTGAAGCGTACACTGAGGGTCAGAGCCAGGAGACATTTAACATGTGTAGTCAAATCAGACTCACTACCATCACTACTTTACTACCATTGACGCTGGTTTTATTTTATCTCCACAGACCTAATCTTTTACAATTAATGGTGTTTTGATCAAATTAGTTTCACAGTGTGCCATTGTAAGTATCCTTTTATTTTATATAGATGGTGCACTTTGGTTCCTTCTCATCTCTCTCTTTATGTCCCAGGTTTTGGGTTCATATGATATATATGTATTAGGTATTGTACTTCATTTTCTGCCTTATGTTTTTAATATGAGTTCTAAGTGTTTTTAGTCATTTTATTGTTTTTATTATGTTTTAATATTCATCATGTTGTCTATATGATAGTAGGAATTATGTGTTCTTGTTATTTATTTATTTATTTTTATTTTTTTCCAAGGATGCATATCCCCCGAGGAAAGCATTTGCTGAAACACGTAGGGGTTGATCTTTCAATAAAAGCTCCTGTGACCATTACATACCACTCGCTCTCTTGTGTTGTTGCTTCCCTTTGTGAGGGTGTTTGCTCTCTTTGTGGTTTTTAGGGAGTACACCAGGACGGAGTTGAGATCCACTGACCTAATGATTAGATAAGTGGTCTGAGAACCAGGGAATCTAGAATTCAAATCCCACTGATATTCCTGGTGATCTTGGACAAGTCATTTAATGTTCCATTGTCTAAGGTACAGGTTTAGATTGTAAGTCCTCTGGGGACAGGGAAATAGCTGAATGCCTGGCTGCAGCTTTTAAAATGAAACCGGATATTTGGCACCAGAATCTGGCTATCTGCCAGTGCTGATTATCTGATTTCACCGCCACAATCTGGCATTATTCAGCTGCTATCCAGATAGCAAACCACATAAAGATAGGATTGCCTTTTTTGTCAGTCAGCTTTGTGGTTTGTTATCAAGTTAGTGGACTGAATATTACTGCTAACCAAATACCCCAGGGACTGCCTTCGTTCTGTTCACGAACCTCTCTGGCACCATCCAGATAGTGCTGCGGAGATCATAGGAGATACAGTTGTGGTCAACATTATTGGAACCCTTGCATTTTAAGTATGCTGTGTTCAATATCTTGAGAAATAATTTGGAAATATTTAAACTGTATGTCATTATACTATTTTAATAGTATGTTCAAAGGTATACAACAACAAAAAAGATGTCTGTGCAACTTAGATGTACAGTAGTTCTGAGAAAAAAAAATGAACTGGACAGGATTAATGGCACCCTTCACTAATATTTGGTTGCACAACCCTTGGCAGTAATGACAGCCTCCAAATGTTTTTTGTAGCCATCTATACGTTTTGTACATTTGTCTGCTAGTAGATTCTCCCACTCTTCAGCTGCGACTTGTTCCAGCTGAAGAGTGGCAGATTATACCAATGGCAATTTTCAGCTCTTTCCAAAGGTTCTCGATTAGATTGAGACTCATTGCTGACCAGTTTAAAACAATCCATTTTTTCCTTTGTAACCATTATTTATATTTTTGGATGTATGTTTTGGGTCATTGTCCTGCTGGAGGACCCACGACCTTCGACCCAGACCTAGCTTTCTGACACTAGGTAGCACATTTCGCACCAAAATTTGTAAAGCAGTTCTGTTCTCCAGGGACTTCCCAATCACAGACATAGATGTCAAGCTGGATTAGGCTCTCCACTTGTTAGGTGTTCAGAGAGTGAATCTACCCAGGGACATAGTCCTATGTATGTGAAAGAAAAAAAGTAACTAGAATGTGGTCTGTGAATACTTTTGAGTGGAAATCACAAGATCACTTGATTCTCGGGCTTGACACCATCTACCTTACAATGCCAAAGGGACTTCAAATGTGTTACTGCTACCCAAGAAAGAAAATGTGCGGTGCCACACTATGTAAATCTTCCAACTTGCAAGTTTGGCCACATACCAAGAGATTGTCATACCCTTTATCTCTCCTAACTCAAAGAATTCCAGGATTTGGGCTGCCGAGGTCACCATCAGCACTTCCTTTGGCAACGAGCCAACATAATTCCTCAGTTGATAATATGCAAACAGATGCTGGGGCCATATTCCAAAGGTCCGTTGTAACTCACTAAAGGACTGGCACCAGCCTATTTTGTCTATTACATTACCTACATATCGGATTCCAAGTGCGCCCACTACCAAAATATCTGTGTTTCTGTAGGGGTAACCAGCTCGAGACACTGGATGGTCTCTGCCACCACTTACTCAAATACCACCACACTCCTCACAATGGTTGTATCAGTAGGCTTTTTGTCAGGCGGCGCAGCATTTCTACCACCTCCATATGCAACACAGCTAGCAGGGAGTACAGTGCCACCCAGGCCTGCTCAACTGCTCATGGAGTATGTGTCTCTCTCCCCCAGCCAGTAACCGATATGTCCTAGTTGGCATGCCATTGCATACCGCCCAATATCAGGCAGCCTTATCCCTCCCTATCTCCACGGGCCCCTGAGTCTCTGCAAAGGGATACGTGCCCTCCGGCCTTGTCACAGGAACCTCCGCAATGCCCGGTCTAACTGCATGACATCTCTCCTGAGTATACGTGAGAATAAAGTTTGCAGCATGTACAGACGTTTAGGGAACAGCATCATTTGGAAGGCTGCAATCCGCCCCGACAGGGATAGCGGCAGGGGAATCCAGTCCCTCATGCATGTCTGAAGCTGTTGTAAAAGTTTGGTTATATTATGCTGATAAAGATGGGCCGGATCTTCCAGCAGCTGAATGCCTAGATAGGTAAATGCTCCCCTCGTTTAATGCAGCGGGAAGGATACGCTCCAGGCACTTTGCATGCCCCTCCTAGCACATCCAATGCCGCTGACTTATTGTAATTGATATGGAGACCTGTCACACTGCCAAAGAGTTCCAATTCTGCTAGCACCCTCGGCAGCGACTGCTTAGGATGGGTCAAGTGCATCTGTAAGTCTTCCACGAATGCTGATCTCTTAAATTCTTGCCTGCCTATCTGTACACCCAGGATCTCCCTACATGTCGCCAGTTTCCGGATCAAGGGGTCCAAGGAGAGTACATATAGCAGAGGTGAGAGGGGGCATCCCTGACTCGTCCCTCAGCCTAGCAAGAAGGTCGACAATAGCCTGTTCACCACTACTGCTGCTGTGGGAGACACATATGACCCATGCTGATAAAGTCCTCCTCCAAACCATACTTCGGCAACAGTTGGAAAAGATATCTCCACCCGACCCGGTCGAATGCCTTTTCGGCATCAAAGCTTATTGGTAACGACAGGGTCTGGTGTTCTTGGATCCACTCCAAAGAGACAATGATCTTTCTCAAGTTATGACAAACATGACACCCTTGCACAGATCTGACCTGCAACTCTTGGATTAAGGAGGGCAATAAGCCCACTAGAGGATCAGCAAGAATTTTGGCATACAATTTCAGGTCAAAATTTATTAGAGATCAGTCGGTATGTGTGGTCTGTAAGATATCTTTCTCTGGTTTTGGGATTAGTGTAATATTCGCTTGGTTGCCTCCCCATTTAATCTGCCCATTCTGAGCCCGGTCTTGAAACAGTGCTACTATGGGTGCCGTTACCACATCCTGAATCCATCTGGTCCTGGTGCCTTACAACACTGCAATCTTTGAATTCCCTTCCTTACTTCCTCCGCTGTAATGGGCGTCCCCAGCTCCTCCACCTGCTGCTCTGTAAGTCACGGTAAAGAGATGTCCTGCAAATAATTTGCTGTTCGAGTAGGTGAAACTGCCTTCCCCTTATATAGTGCCTTATAAAAGTTATGAAACAGACGTGTTATGCTCTCGGCATCTTTACATATTGCTCCTGATTCATCTCTTAATGCTGACACCACCTGTGGCCCCCCCCTCCCCTTGAGACAATGCGCCAAGAGTCTGCCGTTTTTATCACCATGTCTATACAATTGGTATTTATAGTATATGATGGATTTTTTGCCTCACTGGTGTAGTGTTTTGTTTAAATCTGCATGCGTTTCCAGCATTCTAGACTGGGACTTAGTCGTGGGTTAGCTCGCATGTCTCTTACACTCTAATACCATCTGCCTCTCCAGTTTGATTACTCAAGTGTTCAACAAACGGCGTCGCCTTGCTGCATATGCTATGATGTCCCCTCGAATTACTACCTTAGCAGTCTCCCAAAAAGTTCTGGTGTTTCTATATGCTGGGCGTTATGAGTTGTATAAGACTGCCACCTCTCCCTCAAGTAAGCCTGGAACTGTTCGTCCCTATAGAGATATATGGGGAATCGCCATGTCCCATGCCTATATGCTGAGGTGTCCCAGCTTAGGTCCACCCAAACTGGAGCATGATCTGATATGACATCGTGGCCAATTTGTGCGTCCTCCACTTACTGAAAGATCTGTTCTGATACTAAGATATAATCAATTCAGGCTGGAGTGGTGAGAGTAGTCCCTATCTATGGGATGCAGTAAGCATCACGGTTCGACTAAACATAGCCAATGCTTGAAACAATCTAGTATGCGTGTTATCCCTCCATGCGACCGCTGTGCTTCATCATCCGACATGTCTATAAGGGGCTCTAGGACATCATTGAAATCCCCTCCAGCTGTTGGAGGGTCTTCTGTAAGTTGCTCTAAGACTGAGGCCAGGTTGGCATATGTAGCTGCGCTTGGGGTATTAGGGCCATATACGTTACATAGAATGACCAGTTTGCCTTCTAAGTACCCTTGTAGGGTGAGAAATTGGCCATTGGCATCCAGGTGTTCCTTTGTGCAGGTGAAGCAGATATTACGGTGTATTAAAATGGCCAGTCCCCCTTTTTCCCCCTGGGCTGGGATCCCATTGATCTGCTCCACCCAGTCTCTGCGTAATTTTGCGTCTTCGGCTGCATTTTGGTGGGTTTCCTGTAGGTATGCTATAATCACACCTATGTCACGCCAGAGATTTAAGTACTTTATACCTTTTAGTGGGGTGCCCAGACCGCACACATTCCATGAATTATTCTCAGGGTACATACCTTGTTCGATGTAAAGCCTGTTGCTATAACTGTTCCATGTAAACCGCCTTGAATGTATGATAAGGCGGTATAGAAGACCTGTTAAATAAATACATAAATACCAAATAACCATATCCCATTTTATCCAGCTTCTAATCATGGTAATGAGGGAGTGCTCCCAACCTGGAACCACCCTCGCAGGACCATCTCCTATTTTCACCCAACCTTCGAGTAGTTTAAAATACTGCGAACCACATTTTTCCCCTTGTCGTTCCTTTTTCCCTTCTACCTCCCCCCCTCCCCTCCCCTTCCGCTCCTTCCTATGCTTTCCGCAGTCCCACTTTCCTTTTAGCTTCCCCTTGCTATTACCTGGTCACTTCCAGACGCGTTGGGCTCCCCCCCCCCCCATTACTGTGGTCCATTCCTGCCCTGCCCTGTTTCCCATCCAGCTCCTTCACCAGTGTTTAGTTCCTTCTATTAATTTACCCATCTTTGCCCTACTCGGCTTTACTAATCATTGAGCTTGTCCATCCGTGGTTGCCCATTCCTCCTTCCTCCCTCCTTTGTCCATCCTTCCCCCCTCCTTAAATCCATTACTCCCCTTCATTGTGGCGACTTCTATTACTTCCCCACTCCCTTTGTCACTGGCCCCTCTACACAGGGATCCAGACATCCCCGCCCCCCAGCACCCCCACCCATACCCTCATACATTATGCATTACCCACAAGTATGTATATTATAAAACGCAGTCCTTATAAAACTCTCAAGGCCCAGCTATCTGGTCTGGTACTGACTCATGAGATGTTCTCCAATTCCATTCTCTTTACTTCAAAAATTAACACATCATCTGGACCCTTACCCAGTACTTGACCAAAGTTGCAGTCATGCCTGCGTAACACAGAACTGAGTCTGGGATTTCTTGCATGCCAAGTATCACTGCATACTGTCCATGCTTAGGGCGCCTCGTTGGCCTCTCGTTGTCCCGCTGGCAATCTCACTAGAGTGTCCATGTATGGGTTGGCTGATTCCGGTGTATCAAAGAGTTTAGTTGTGCCCTTAGCAAAGAATTGGAGGCGGGCTGGGTATATGATTGAAAAGTTCCACTAATCGCTGGCATACCCCAGCGTAACACCCACCGTTTCTGGTCGAGGGCCTGTGAATAGTCCTGAAAGGCATGGATTTTAATCCCTTCATAGAGCAGTTGGCCTTTTGCCCAGATTGCATGTAGTACTTCTTCTTTATGAAGATAGATGAGAAATTGGGCCATAACAATCCTTGGTCTCTGATCTTATTTATTTATTTATTTCAATTTCTTATATACCGCACTATTTGGCATCAGCGCGGTTTACAGAGAACACAAAAAAAAAACCCAGAACAACAGGCTGTTTGGTGTTACATAGAATAGGAGTATCAACTTGGAAAACATGGGCGAACTATTTACATAGAATAGATAATCTAACAACTAGGTAACATGTTTGAATTATTTACATAGGTTAGCAAGAGTGCTAGGATAATGGAGATAATGGATAATGGAGATAATCTTAAGGCCGGGGTTGCCTACTCGGTGCAGTCTTTCGAGTTCTATGGAGCCTCTCCTGTCTTTGGAGCTGGTATTATGAACTAGATAGCCCCTTAGCTCGGCATCTTTCACCGTTATGGGAATACCAGCAAACCACAAGTTATTCCGCCAGCTCTCAAGATGGCCACTTGAGGAGAGTACCGCACGTTTCCTTTCATGCCGAAGCGAAAAGGCAAGGTTCATGCTTACCCTGCAGAGCCCCCTCCACCAAGTTTGGGTCCTATGGACTGCTTTGTTGCAGTGTCCGAAGCTCAGCGTCGGGGAATTCGAGCCGAAATTGCAGGAGAATCGTCGGAGGGAACAATTGTCCTGCCGGCACTGGAAGTCAGCCTCTCCCCCGAGACCCGAATGCCTCCTTTGTTACTTGGCACTGTTCCCTCCGCCACGATGGCAGACATGAGTGAGGGGTTTCCGGAAGGTCTCCCTCTCGTGTCTTTGCAGGGAGTCATCGTTGACGGTGGTAGTGTGGCTCCCCCTTTGTCATCTGGGGTTTTATCCAGTAACTTGGAGGCCTTGTTACCGCCCGTGGAAAAAGGTGAGGTGCAGTTGGAATCTACCCCCGTTTCCTCGGAGGTCCTGGCTCTTTTTTCCTTTCAGCGTCCACAGAAGATTACCCTGGAGAACATTTGGGAAGCGATTACTTTTACAGACTTTAAACAAGCAAGTTGAGGGCTTTTCCTCTCAGGTAACTGCTCTGGTACAAAAGGTGGATGTATGTTTGGGAACTTCCGATTTAACTAAGAAGAAAGTTGATGAACATGAGATTACAACAGTGGCTCTTGAAGATTCCTGTGCTGCTTTAATGAAAGACAGTAGTATGATGCAGATAAGAACATAAGAAAATAAGATATGCCATACTGGGTCAGACCAAGGTCCATCAAGCCCAGTATTCTGTTTCCAACAGTGGCCAATCTAGGTCATACGTACCTAGCAGTTTCCCCAAGGGACACAGGTTCCACAATGCTTGTATTGGTTCAAGCATTGATATCCTGGGTCCCTTCTTAATAATGGTTTATGGACCTTTCCTCCAGGAACTTGTCCAAACCTTTTTTAAACCCAGCTACACTAACAGCCTTTACTACATCCTCCGGTAACAAATTCCAGAGTTTGATTACACGTTGAGTGAAAAAATATTTTCTTTTATTAGTCTTAAATAGTTTACCCTGTAGCTTCATTGCATGTCCCCTAGTCTTTCTATATTCTGATAAGGTAAACAATCGATCTACGTTTACCCGTTCCACTCCGTTCATTAATTTATAGACTTCTATCATATCTCCCCTCAGCCGTCTCTTTTCCAGGTTAAAGAGCCCCAACCTTTTTAGCCTTTCTTCATAGGAGTAGCCTTCCATCCCCTTTACCATTTTGGTGGCTCTTCTCTGAACCTTTTCTAAAATCGCTATATCCTTTTTAAGATACGGCGACCAGAATTGCACACAATATTCAAGGTGCGGTCTCACCATGGAACGATATAGAGGCATTATAATATCTTTTGTTTTATTTTCCATTCCTTTCCTTATCATACCTAGCATTCTATTTGCTCTCTTGGCCGCCGCTGCACACTGGGCCGAGGGTTTTAACATGGTATCCAAAAGGACGCCTAAATCTTTTTCTTGGGTGGTGGTTCCTAATGTGGAACCTTGCATCGTGTAACCATAGTTTGGGTTGTTCTTCCCTAGGTGCATAACCTTGCACTTCTCCACATTAAATTTCATCTGCCATTTTGATGCCCAGTCTTCCAATTTATCAAGATCCTCTTGCAATTTTCCACAATCCTCCTGGGTTTTAACAACTTTAAATAGTTTTGTGTCATCAGCAAATTTGATAACCTCACTCGTTATTCCACTTTCCAGGTCATTTATGAATATGTCAAAAAGCAGCGGACCCAGCACAGATCCCTGGGGTACACCACTATTCACCTTTCTCCATTGGGAAAATTGGCCATTTAGCCCTACCCTCTGCTTTCTATCTTTTAACCAGTTCCTGATCCACAGTAGTACACTGCCTCCTATCCCATGACTCTTTAGTTTTGCCAAAAGTCTCTCATGAGGGACCTTGTCAAAGGCTTTCTGAAAGTCCAGATACACAATATCAACCGACTCACCTTTGTCCACCTGTTTATTCACTCCTTCAAAAAAACATAACAGATTAGTAAGACAAGATCTTCCTTGTCTAAAGCCATGTTGGCTGTCTCCCATTAGGTCATGACTATCTATATGCTGAGTAATTTTATTCTTTATGATGGTTTCTACCATTTTTCCCGGTACTGATGTCAGGCTCACCGGTCTGTAGTTTCCCGGATCACCCCTCGAACCCTTCTTAAAAATTGGTGTTACATTGGCGATCCTCCAATCCTCAGGTATTAGAGATGATTTTAATGATAGTTCACAGATTACTGATAGCAGGTCTGCAATCTCAAATTTCAGTTCTTTCAACACCCTTGGATGTATACCATCCGGCCCAGGTGATTTGCTACTCTTCAGTTTATCTAATAGTTGTAAGACATCTTCCCGATGTATCGATATTTCCTTCAATTCTTCCACTCCTTTAAATACCACTTCAGTCGTGGGTAACATCCCTACATCTTCCTCAGTAAAGACCGAAGCAAAGAATTCATTCAGTCTCTCCGCTATCGCCTTGTCGCCTCTTAGTGCTCCTTTAACCCCTTTATCATCTAATGGACCAACTGACTCACGGGTTTTTTGCTACGAATGTACTTGAAAAGGTCTTTATTTCGCGTTTTTGCTTCCGCAGCAAGCTTCTTCTCAAATTCTCTCTTTGCCTGCCTTATCAATGCCTTACATTTGACTTGCCAGTGCTTGTGCTGTTTCCAGGTTTCATCATTTGGCTCTTTTTTCCATTTCTTGAAAGATGCTTTTTTGGCAACAACAGCCTCTCTGACCTCAGCTTTAAACCATGCTGGCAATTTTTTAGACTTCCTTCCACTTTTCTTAAAGCGTGGAATACAGCTGGTCTGGGCTTCCAAGATAGTATTTTTCAACACCACCCAAGCTTGATGTACGTCTTTAACCTTTGCAACTGCTCCTTTTAGTTTTTTCTTAACTGTTTTCCTCATTCTATCATAGTCTCCCTTTCGAAAGTTAAAGGGTAGTACTGTGGATTTCCTTACTATCCCTCCTCCACTAATTAAATCAAAGGCGATCATGCTATGATCACTATTGCCAAGTGGCCCCAACACCCTTATCTCTTGCACTACATCTGGTGTTCCACTAAGGACTAGGTCTAATATTGCTTCCCCTCTGGTCGGTTCATGAACCAGCTGCTCCAAGAAGCAGTCATTTATTTCATCTAGGAACTTTATCTCCCTAGCATGTCCTGTTGTGACACTGACCCAGTCGATGCCGGGGTAATTGAAATCACCCATTATTATTACCAATTATTATTACTGAAGTTGGAATCCTTGGACAATGTAGCCCGGGCATTTAACCTTCGGGTTTTGAATTTCCCGGTTATTCCAGGTATTTTGCCTTTAGACCTCTTTAAGAAATACATATCTGAGAATTTGGCTGTATCTGCAGAGTTAATGCCCCCATTTGTTAAAGTTTTTTACTTACCATCGGGGAAGAGGGTTATAAGTAATATGGATAAGTCACTCCCATTGGATGTTATTAATATCTCTGAAATGTTGAAGTCTCCTGAGTTGACGACGATGTGTACTACTACTTTAGTGGTTAAATTTGCTTTACTTTCTGATAGAGATTGGTTAGTATGCCTGTACTGTACTAAACGTTCTGTACCTTTTTATAGGCAAAAAATTTGATTTTCCCAGATGTTTCCAGAGATACTCAGAAGCGACATAAACTGTTTCTTTTACTTAGGCCAGGAGCCTTGGATTTGGGGGCTACTTTCTATCTTAGATTTCCTTGTAAATGCATTGTTGTTTACAGGTCACAGAGTTTTATTTTTTTTCAGCCTTCAGATTTATCTGCTTTTATAAATGCTAGGATTCCTGCTACTTCTTCTCCTTCTAATGTTCCTGGGATGGTGAGTTAATGGGTAATTTAAGATAGCTTTGGGCTCCCAGCGGCCTTCTTTTTTCTTTGTTCCTTTTTCCTTGCTATTTCTTGGTGGGGTTCTGTTGCCTCTCCAAGTAATCTTCCATTAATTTAGCCCCCTTTATGTGGACTAAAGGTTTATGTTCCTGTTGGATTGTTTTTCTTGCATGTATTTTTCTGCTTTCTTTGCTATATTGTTGGATTGTATACCTTTCTATTCAAGCTTTGTTCTTGATGTAAATTTCGAAAATTTCATAAATACAATTTAAAAAAAATAAAGTTATTCCGCCAGCTGCAGTTTTCTAAATCTTCCAATTTGTCAGCCTGCCAGCTTACCAACTTCATGAGATGTTGAATTTCTTTTCTCACTTCGGTAGTCTCTTTTTGTTTGGCAATCCGTTGCTCTGCAGCCTGCAGTATTTGCAAATATTCTGCATAATTTTGAGCCATTGCATCCTGTTTGTTTAGCTCGTCTAATCGCGAGCCCAGTGCGTTTACTATGGCTGCTGTTACCTCTCCTACCAATGTTGTTTTTGATGTGGAGGCGGGGGCCACTTGTTCCGCCATCTGAACGGATCCAGAGATGTGCCGCTCCCACTCCTTCCTAGCTGATTTCATCAGTGAGCCTTGCATTTATACCACCCGTTCTATGTCCGTAGGCAGCTGCGAATGTTCGGCTCTTTCAAGGAGTGGTCGAGGCTCGGCTAATAGCTAATAATTAGTTAGTTGTGCGAGAGAGCCTGGGAAAGATCTCAGAAGGCGTCCATTCTCTCCCAGCACATCACGTGACCCCCCAAGATAGTATTTTTAAACAACGCCCTTGCTTGATGTAAATCTTTAACTTTTGCAACTGCTCCTTTTAGTTTTTTCTTAACTATTTTCCTCATTTTATCATAGTCTCCCTTTTGAAAGTTAAAAGGTAGTACTGTGGATTTCTTTGCCATTCTTCCTCCATTTATTAAATCAAACACAATCATGCTATGATCACTATTGCCAAGTGGCCCTAATACCCTTATTTTTTGCACCACATCTTCTGTTCCACTAAGGACTAGGTCCAAAATGGCTTCCCCTCTTGTCAGTTCATAAACCAGCTGCTCCAAGAAGCAGTCATTTATTTCATCTAGAAAGTTTATCTCCCTAGCATGTCATGCGGTGACACTGACCCAGTCGATACCGGGATAATTCAAATCACCGATTATTATTACTGAGCTGTAACTTTTGTTAGCTTTCCTGATTCCTTTGAGTATTTCATCATCCATTTGTTCATTTTGGCTGGCAGTCGATAGTACATCCCAACTTCCCCTTCCCCTTTTTACATGAAATTTCAATCCATAGAGATTCTACAGCGAATTTTGTTTCCTAAAGAACTTTAATCCTATGAGCGTCAATGCCCTCTCTAACATAGAGTGCAACCCTTCCACCAATTTGATCTGCTCTATCATTACGATATAGTTTGTACCCAGGTATTATAGTATCCCACTGGTTGTCCTTCTACCATGTCTCTGAGATACCAATCTTATCTAACCTCTCTTTTAGTGCTATATATTCTAATTCTCCTATCTTATTTTTTAGACTTCTAGCATTTGCATACAAGCATTTTAGAGACTGTATCTTATTCATATTAATCTGATTATTGGTAGGCAGGGGTAATTTGGAATCTTTAAGCTCTGTCCGCTCTGTACTCAAGGGCATTTGGGTTACTTTTGTCTTTATTGGAATCTCTCTGTCAGTATGCCCTAACTTCAATCCTTTGCTAGTATCCTTCAAGGATACATTGTTCTGAACCATGCGCTCTTGGGCAACTGTCGGCTTTCCCCTATTATTTAGTTTAAAAGCTGCTCTATCTCCTTTTTAAAGGTTAATGCCAGCAGCCTGGTTCCATCCCGGTTAAGGTGGAGCCCATCCCTTCGGAAAAGGCCCCTCCTTTCCTCAGAATGTTGCCCAATCCTTAACAAATTCAAAACCCTCTTCCTTGCACCATCGTCTCATCCACGCATTGGGACTCCAGAGCTCTGCCTGCTGTTTGGGTCCTGAGCGTGGAACAGGAAGCATTTCAGAGAATGCTACCTGGAAGTTCTGGTACCACATGTACCAAGACAGCAGACTCCTCCCCAGCACTATCTAAGACCTTGTCTAGATGGTACATGAGGTCTGCTACCTTCGTACCATGTAGGCATGTTACCAGGCAATCCTCACGTCTACCAGCCACCCAGCTATCTACATGCCTAATGATCGAATCAACTATAACAGCTGTCCTAACCCTTTCCTCATGGGCACATGACCCTGGAACAACCTCCTTGGTACAAAAGGGTTTTACATCACCTGGAGGACAGGTCCTAGCTACAGGATTACTTCCTGCCACACCAGGGTGATGCTCTCCTGTCACGTGACCTCTCTTCTCCATGGCAACAGGGATACTGCCAGCCCGAAGGTGGGACTTCAGTACTACATACCTGCAGGTCTTGTCTATGTACCTCTTTGTCTTCCTTATGTCCTCCAAGTCTACTACTCTATCCTCCAGAGATAGGACTTGTTCCCTGAGAGCAAAGAGCTCCTTGCACCTAGTGCACAAGTAAGACCCTTCACCAACTGGGAGAAAATCATACATGTGACACTCAATGCAAAAGACTGGAAAGCCCTCATCTCGCTGCTGGACTGCTGTCTGCATCTTAGTTTTAAGATTGTGTTTAGGTATTTAAGTTGTTTACTTACTTAGGTATGCTGGGGATACTTATACTAATAAAACTATACCTGCTACATTTAATGGACTTTGTCCACCTCAAGATTTATTAACCTTAGATCCTTAATGTAGGCCTGATAAAGATAAACAGCTGCACCTGAGCGTGAATATGGGCACCTCCTTCCCTTTAAGAGGTTTAAGCACCTATAAAGCTACAATTATCCCAGGGGTGGGTGGGAGTCGGGGAGGGAGGGAGGGAGGGACTGAAGACTTATTAAAAGCTGGCTGCTGCACAGTACCCTGTCCTGTTCTTCTAAGATAATCTATGACCAATTTCCTGGGTGATTCACACAGCCCTTGCTTTAATAGAGGGAGTCTTTCAAATGCCCCTTTCATCTGTCACTTGGCTTTAATACCTATTTAAAATAATTTCACAGGTCTCTTGCCCTCTATCTAGAAGGCCTCTTTGTAAAGGTCTCTAGAAAGAATTTATTGCTCAAAGAATACTGACCCTGTTTTATGCTAAGATATACTCTGATTTGCTTTAAATTAAAGCTCTTTGCTCATACTAGACAATTCCACAGATCCACCACTCTTTCCATAAAGAAATATTTCCGCATATCATTCCTGAATCTATCCCCCATCACCCTCATCCCATGTCCCCTCGTAGCAGAACTTGATTTCAATTGAAAGAGGCTCTCCCCCTGAATATTTAAGCCACGGAGGTATTTAAACATCTCAATCATATCACCTCTATCCCGCCATTCCTCTATGGTGTACATATTAAGATCCTTAAGTCTGTCCTCATATGCTTTATAATGAAGACCACTAACCATTTTAGCAGCCACCCTCTGCACCGACTCAATTCTGTTCGCATCCTTTTGAAGTGGCGGTCTCCAGAATTGCACACTATACTCCAAATGAGGTCGCACCAAAGACTTATACAGAGGCACTATCACCTCCTTTTTTCTGCTAGCCATTCCTCTCCGTATGCACCCAAGCATCCTTCTAGCTTTTGCCGTCGCCTTTTCTACCTGTTTAGCTACTTTAAGATCATCAGACAAATCCACGCCTAGGTCCCGCTCTTCTTTAGTGGACAAAAGTACTTCACCCCCTATACTATATTGCTCACTTGGATTGCTGCAGCCCAAATGCATGACCTTACATTTTTTAACATTAAATCCCAGCTGCCAAATTCTAGACCATTCTTCAAGCTTAGCTATATCCCTCCTCATGTTATCTACACCTTCCTGGGTGTCTACTCTATTGCAGATTTTGGTATCATCCGCAAAGAGGCAAACCTTACCCAACAGCCCTTTCGCTATATCACTAGCAAAGATGTTAAAAAGAATCGGACCAAGGACAGATCCCTGGGGCACACCGCTGGTAACGTCCTTCTCCTCAGAGTGAGCTCCATTTACCTGTACCTTTTGTCGCCTCCCACCCAACCAATTTCTAACCCAAGCAGTAACTTTAGGGTCCATCTCTAGGGTGCTCAGTTTGTTTATAAGTCACCTGTGAGGAACAGTGTCAAAGGCTTTACTGAAATCTAAATACACCACATCTAGGGCTCTCCCTCAGTCCAACTCCCTGTTCACCCAGTCAAAGAAATCAATCAGATTTGTCTGACAAGACCTGCCTCTGGTGAATCCATGCTGCCTCAGATCCTGTAATCCGCTGGACTCCAGAAACCTCACTATTTTCTCTTTCAGAAGCGTTTCCAATAATTTACTCACCACCAAAGTTAAACTATCCGGCCTGTAGTTTTCATCCACATCCTTACTTCCGCTTTTGTGTAAAGGCACCACATGAGCCTCTCTCCAGTCCTTTGGCACCACTCCCGACTCCAATGAGGCATTGAATAGGTCAGTCAGTGGAGCTGCTAGAACGTCCCCACGTTCCCTCAGTATTCTAGGGTGTATCCATCCGGTCCCATTGCTTTGTCTACTTTAAGTTGAGCTAGTTTCTCACGAACACAGTCTTCTGAAAATTGTTCAAGATGTCCCTCACTTCTGTTCCTGTTTGTGGGTGTTTTCTGAGGTCATGCCCCTGGGTTCTTCATCTATGAACACAGAACAGAAATATTTTTAAGCAATTCTGCTTTATCCTCATCAGCTTCTACATATTCCTCCCCTTCACCCTTGGGTCTGACAATGCCACTTTTGCCCTTCCTCTTCTCACTAACATATCTGAAAAATGTCTTATCCCCCCATTTTATTGCATTGGCTATTTCCTCCTCTTTTTGAATCTTTGCTTTCCTGACTACTTTGCTAGCTTCTCTACGTTTTTCCAAATATAGATGCCTGTCTTCCTCTCTCTGTGATCTCTTGTATTTCATGAAGGCCTCCCTCTTTTTCTTCACTTTTTCAGCTACATCTTTCGAAAGCCATAGCGGTCTCCTTTTCCTTTTACCTTTATTTACCATTCTAACAAAAAGGTTCGTTGCCCTTAAAATATATGCCCTTTCAGTTTTGCCCACTGTTTTTCTACATCCCTCAGCTGTTCCCATCCCGCTAGTGACTCCCTGAGGTATTGGCCCATCCTGGCAAAGTTAGTCTTCCTAAAGTCTAAGATCCTCACCTTTGAATGGATTCTAACAGCCCTAGTCCTAATACTGAACCACACCATCTGGTGATCACTGGATGGAAAATGATCTCCTATTATAACATCAGAAACACTTTCACCATTGGTAAGCACCAAGTCCAGTATGGCCTCTTCACGTGTGGGGTCTGTTACCAATTGCTTGAATAGTTCTCCCTGTAGAGAATCCAGGATCTCTTTACTTCTGGATGATACTGCAGCAGGAATGTGCCAATCAACATCTGGGATATTGAAATCCTCTATCAGTAGCAATTCCCCTTTCCTAGCAATGCTGCATATGTCTTCAATTAACTTTCTGTCTATCTCTTCCTCTTGTGAGGGAGGTCTGTATATCACGCCAATGCAAATAGATCTCTTTTCCTTTTTCTAGTTTAAACCACAATGCCTCCTCTCGCCCTGTTAAGCTCTGTAATTCCAAAGCTTTAATAGTATTTTTTACATAGAGTGTCACTCCTTCTCCCCTTTTTCCTTCTCTGTCCTTTCTGAATAAAGTATAGCCAGGTATAGTTATATCCCATTCATGGTTTTCTGTGAACCATGTTTCTTTAACTGCCACTAAATCCAAGTCGGCCACTCCCACCAAAGCTTCAACATCAGGGATCTTATTTCCCATTCTACGGACATTTATACACATTGCTTTCCATATGTTACCCCTGTTACCCATTTTCATAAAGGTATTTAATGTATCACTTACCTGGGGGCTTTCTTCACCCATCCCCAACAAATCTAGTTTAAAGCCCTCTTCCGTAGATTAGCCAGTCTACTACTGAAGACGCGTTGACCTTTCTTGTACAGATGGATGCCATCTCTGCTCTGCAACCCTTGGAACAGCATCCCATGGTCTAGGAAACCAAAACACTCTCGATGACACCATCCACGCAGCCTTGCATTCATCTCCAGGATGCGAGCCTCTCTGCCTTGGCCTTTACCCCAACAGGGAGGATTGAAGAGAACACCACCTATGCACCTAACTGCTTCACCCTCTGTCCCAGAGCCATAAAGTCACTTTTGATACACTGAAAGGGATACCTGGCAGTATCATTTGTTCCGACATGGATTAGCAACATTGGGTAATAGTCTATGGGCTTGATGAGTCTCGGCAAACTCTCCATAACATCTTGGATTTTGGCACCAGGCAGACAGCATACCTCTCTGGACATCAAGTCTGGATGGCAGATGGACGCCTCAGTACCCCTCAGAAGAGAGTCACCAATCACCACTACCCTTCGTTTCCTTGTGGTCACTGATTCTGCAACTTTGGGGTACTTGAGCTCTGGTTCTTCCCTTTCCAGGGATGCTTTCACCTCCTCCATTTCCAGGGCTGCATAATGGTTCTCCAATTCAAGGGCTGGAGAAGTTGGATTGGTGATTCTGCAGGCCTTGGTGACTTGTGTCTAACCGTCATCATTCTGTTGGCACCCATCTTCTCCTCTGCTGGAGAGCTTGGTTGCTGCAAGAAGTATCTCATCAATGTACTTCTCACTGTCTTGAATGCTCCTCAGCCTCGGCACCTCCTCTCTAAGTTTCTCCACTTGTTTCCTCAGAGCTTCAGCATGCAGGTACCCTGCACATGGAACCGGTCCTTCAACTGGCATTGGGACCTCTGACTGGACAGAGGCAGAAGCTGTAACGGGGGCAACAGCTTTAGCGATACGATTTTTCCCAGCCATTGTTCTGTTCGTGGAGCTTAGGTATCTGTTAAAGCAAAGAGAGAGATCTACCAAAGTACCAGCCGGTTTCTCAGCTGTCCTTTCAGAGAAACAGCAGTTAAATCTCCTTAATTATATTCAAAATGTGCTGTTCCAAGTCCCTGTGCTTTGTTAAATGGGGAGGTGCCCTATAAAGCGAGACTGCTCACTAGGGGTGGGTGGGTGTTGGGGTGGGTAGGGAGAGAACTAACACCTGATTTGGTGTCAGCAGTTCCCAAAAGCTGAGAAGGTTACTAGAGTTTAAAACCTAGTCCAGCAAAGAAAATATTTCTACTAAAGCACCACAAAGAATGTAACTTTGCTTTAAATATATACCAAAACCCTTTTAAGAGCTCCCAATCAGAGAGCTAGCAATTTAATAAGAATAAACTCTCAAATCCTTACCGTTGTTTGACCTGTAGAGCCTCTGTTAGGAATGCCTCAACAGGGCAGAGCTCTGAAGCCTTTTATGCTGGCTTCAGCTGGGTTTTAAATTTAACCAGACAGCTCTCTGCTGGGTTTTAAATTTAAACTGAAAGCTCTTTGCTGATACTGGGCCCTGACTGAGTATTAAATTTAAACTAGAAGCTCTCTGCTGGGTTCGAATTTAAACTGAAAGCCCTCTGCTGGGTTTTAAATTTAAACTGAAAGCTCTCTGCTGGGTTTTAAACTTAAACTGAAAGCTGCCTGTTGAGTTATTAATTTAATTAAAAGCTTTTGCTGATACTAGGCCCTGACTGATTTAACAAATATACTGGATTCTAATGTACACAGATTAATCAACTTTAATCTAAAGAATTCCTTTTTCCCCAAGATTTAGAAAAATTCCCAGAAGTAAATACTTACAATTGCAGATCTCTCTCCAGAAGTAGCAATCACTTTTTGTAGTCCTTCAAGACTCTGCTTCTTACCCTCCGTCTGCTGTCTGTCAGCCTCAGCATCCTCAGCAGAGACAGCAGGGCCCTCGCCAGCCCAAAAAGCCCAAGGCTCCTAAGCCTCAACCAGCTGCACAGGCACAACCTGTGCATAGTTTTTGACTCCTTCCTGGAGAGCATTGCCAATTTTCCCCTGGAGGGTCCCCAGCCTCTCCACATAGCCGGCAGTCTATGCCACTATGCTCGCAGGTGGCACCTCAAAACATAGGAGCAGTGGACACTCCAGATTATCCAAAGGATAATGCATCAGCTTCACTTTGAAACCTTACCCCCCAACAGCTTTACAAGGGATTATCCCACTCAACCCCTTCAAAGCACTCTATTAAAAGAAGACGTGACCACTCTGTTTTACCAGGGTACCATAGAAAGAGTTCCTTCTCCTCAAGAAGGGATGGGCTTCAACTCTCCATATTTTCTCATTCCAGAGAGGAGGATTCAGGCACATCTTGGATCTCAGTGACCTAAATAGATTTTTGGTCTGAGAAAAATTCCAAATGAACTCTTCTACCATACTTCCAGAGACAGGATTAACTATGTTCTCTAGACCTAAAGGAGGCATATACGTATTTACTGATCCATCCTTCACACAGACAGTATTCTGTGCTTCATGTTTCAGGGAGTCCACTATCAATACTGGGTTCTCCCCTTCGGTCTAGACGTTGCCCCAAGTGTCTTCACAAAATGCATGGCAGTAGTCGCTGCCTACTTACGCACCTTGGGGGTATTCGTCTTCCCTTACTTAGATGACTAGCTGATCAGGGGAGACTCCCCTCAAGAAGTAAGGCTCTCACTTCTTTGAACCATCTTGGTACTCCAACACCTGGGCTTTGTCGTAAGTTTCCCAAAGTCTCACTTCGCTCCATCCCAATGACTGGTGTACATCAGAGCGCTCTTAGACGCTCAACAGGTCCAAGTTTTCATCCCAGAGGATTGCTGTTCCTGCCTAATCAAGCTGGCAAAAGGTATGCAAAAGCAAAGCCAGGTAACAGTTCGATAAATGCTACGGCTATTAGGACACATGGTCTTCACGGTCCATATCATCCCCTACGCTCGATTACACATGCGTCAAGCACAATGGACTCAATGGACGCAAGCAAAGGGGTGTCTCAGAGACAAGATTCACATCTCCCCTCATCTGATCAAATCCTTTCAGTGGTGGTGTTCTCATCAGGTCACATTTTCATATACCTCCATCTCGATGTACCCTGACAATGGATGCTTCCAAGCTGGATTGGGGAGCACATCTGAATGACTTAACCATTCAGGGACTGTGGACACAAAGGAATCTGCCTTACAGATCAACTTTTTAGAACTACAGGCATTGACAAATGCTCTTTGGATTTTTCAACCCCATCTTTCGGGGCAACCTTTTCTGGTCAGGACAGACAACCAAGTTGCCATGTTCTACATGAACAAACAGGGAGGGACAGGGTCCCATCCCCTCTGTGAGAAAGCTCTTCGCTTGTGGTTCTTTGCTATCTAACACTGCATTCACCTCAGAGCGGTATATCTCCCGGGCGAACTCAATATCCTGGCGGACAAGCTAAGCTGTATCCTACATCCGCATGAATGAGCCTTGCATTGGGAGATGGCTGCTTGGATCTTCCACACATGGGGAACCCCATGCATAGATCTTTTTGCCACTCTGCAAAACACACAGCTTCCACTCTTCTGCTCCAGACTCCTATCACTGCATCGACAGGCCCAGGATACCTTCCTTCTACATTAGGAACAAGGACTGCATTCCCACCCATCCTCTTGATACCCAAGATGCTTTTCACATTACAGGTTGACAGGGGCTCCATGATCCTCATAGCCCCCTTTTGGCCTCATCAACCGTGATTTCCTCTGCTTCTTTGACTTGCGCAGTCTCAACCCCTCAGTCTTGGATTTGCACCTGAACTCCTCTCAGGACAACGGGATGCTCTCCATCCCAATCTTCATTCCCTACGTTTGACAGCATGGCTGATGAAGAGATAGTGGTCGCTGACCTCAGCAGGAGCTCCTTTTCTGTCAGCCTCCACCCACTCCTCATAGGAGCACTGGTTGGACTCCCGAGGGTCTTTGGAATTCCATCGCTACCGGCTTGGAGAGCTCTTCCCCTTATGGACTTTGGGCTCATTCTCAAGCCTTTCATGGAATGCGTGGGCCCAGAGACTTAATCCTCTCCAGAGGAGACACCTTCTGGGCTGCGCAATGAAGGTTTGGGGGCCCATTCCCTGGTTCCTGTGGTTGAAGGCAGGGTTTTCTTTTCTTTCAGTAATGGGCCCAGGTTACCAAGAATTGCTGGATGCTAGACACCTTTCATTCAGCAATGTTTTGGAATGCAAAGAGCTGATTCCAGATGCTTTCCTCATCTCACCTTGAGGGTCTATGACAGGGATGGGCAAACTATGGCCCGGCGGACCTTTTAATCCGGCCCCCTCTGCCCGGCTGAACTCTCCCGGCGCGGCTGGAGAGTTCAGCCGGGCAGAGGGGGCCCCGCGGGACACTCCATGCTGCCGCGGCGGCAGCGGCCAGCTTTTTTTTTTATTTTAATTTCCATGAGCCGATGGGGGGGGGGTTAGGACTGGCAGTGGGCTGTGAGCCGATGGGGGGGGGGGGGGTAGGACTGGCAGTGGGCGGTGGGCTGATGGGGGGGGGTAGGACTGGTAATGGGCTATGGGGGGGGTTAAGACTGGCTGTGGGCTGATGGGGGCTGTCTGGAAATGGGGTGATGGGGGTTAGGACTGGTAATGGGCTATGGGGGGGGGTTAGGACTGGTAATGGGCTATGGGGGGGTTAAGACTGGCAATGGGCTGTGGGCTGATGGGGGCTGTCTGGAAATGGGGTGATGGGGGGGTTAGGACTGGTAATGGGCTATGGGGGGGTTAGGACTGATAATGGGCTATGGGGGGGCTAGGACAGGAAATGGGCTGGTCACTTGGGAGGATCTGGATATCCCACTTCCTGACGCTTCGGCACGCAATAACTGCAGATTCATGTGAGGTGTTTCAGAATCTTAAATCTCGCTCATATCATGCCCACCCCATCTTTTTGGATGAAGCAGGTGGGACAGCCCCCACTTTGGCTACCACGCTTCAGAAACCAAAAGACCCACCCACAGAAGGAAGTAGGGAGGCATGGTCTAGTGCAGGGATGGGCAAACTACAGCCACTAAAATTGAAGGTACTATTTTATGAAAGAAATACATTGCATAAAAGTTTTGTAAAATAACTCTTTTTATGCTTTTCTACCTTAAATTAATCTAAACATTTAATGTTACAAATTTAAATTTAATTTATATTAATTCACACATACACACCGTCCATCTACTCTTGGTCTGGCCCCCGGGTCCAATATATGAACCCATTGCGGCCCTCGAGTCAAAAGGTTTGCCCAACCCTGGTCTATGATCAAAAGTGCTGCTGTGCAGACCACCTTGGACAAGTTGCTTCCCCCCCCCCCCCGGACAAGCGGGACAAGGGCAGATACTCCATTTATTTTGTGGTGTCCAAAAAAAAGAAAAAGAAGGATGGTTCCTTCTAACCCATTCTGGTTCTCAAGGGGGTCAATGAGCACTTGTGTGTCCTGCCCTTCCGGTTGGAAACCTTGCACTCCCTGATTCAAGCAGTGTGCTGAGGGGAATTTTTGACTTCTCTGGATCTGGCTGAGGCTTATGTTCATGTGCGAATCCGAGCAGATCAGCAAAAGTATCAGCGTTTTTCCATGCTTGGATCTCTCTATCAAGCTCTCCAAAGTCCCAAGGATGTTTTCCAAGGTCATGGTGGTGGCGGCTGTGATGTTGTGGCACCGAAGGATCTGTGTCCATCCATATCTGGATGACTGGCACTTCTAGACCTATTCCCTTTTCAGAGGCATCTAGGATGGCATCCCGAGTGGTGTCCTTTTTGGAAAGCCTTGGCTGGGTAATCATTCGGGAAAGGAGCCAGCTGTTGCCTTTTCAGTCCCTGGAGTTCCTGGGAGCACGATTCGACTCTTGAGTGGCAGAATTCTTCCTGCCAGAGGAGAAAGTCAAATGATGGTTGAGTTCCCTTATGCTGGCTGTTCTGTGTGCTGCAGGCTCCTAAAGTCTGGGTATGTCTTCAGCTCCTTGGATTGATGGCAGTGATCATAGAGATGGTGCCATGGGTGCATGCTCACATATGGCCTCTCCAGCAATCCATGTGAACTCGGTGGTCCCTGAGTTCTTAGGAGTTCTTCCACCTCAATCAGGAGGTGATACTTCCGACGCGCTTTCCCAGGCCGCACGCCAGTAGGGCAGAAGCTGTCTTGCATACCCTGGATTGTAGAAGGGCGCTGTCCTTTTATCTAGAACGAACGCAGGGGCTTAGAAGGGCTTCTCAGCTCTTCATTTCCTTTGACCCTAATAGATTGGGGTTGCCTGTAACTAAGCGTACGTTGTCCATCTGGGTGGCAGACTGTATCGCCTGGGCGTACAGGGCAGCCGGCCTCTCCCTGGAGGGTCGAGTCACGGCCCACCGGGTCAGGGCAAAGGCCGCATCAGTAGCTCACTTCCGTTCTGTTCCATTGGCAGACATCTGCCGGGCCGCTACTTGGTCTTCAAGCCAGACTTTTGCGGACCACTACTGCCTCGAGAGGGAGTCCCATAGGGACAGTGCTTTCGGGCAAGCGGTACTCCGTAATCTCTTTGAGGTTTAGGCAACTCCTACCCTCCGGCCCTGGTGTTGGGCTACCGTTCAGGTGTGGTCTCAGAGAAGATTCTCTCACTGTTGCTGCGGCTCTAGAGGGAGCTCTATTTTTCAGCCTCGGTTCCCGGTAGCCCAGAGCTAGGGAGTCACCCATATGTGAGGACTGACTTCCTGCTTGGTCCTGGAGAAAGAGTAGTTACTCACCTGTAACAGGTGTTCTCCAGGAGCAGCAGAAATCAGTCCTCACGACTCTCCCTCCTCCCCTTGGAGTTGCAGTTGTATATAGTTCATTTTCTTTTTTGCTGTCTTTTAGCTATGTCATTTGACTGAGCAAGATGGCACCTTTGGGCGGGAAGGGGACCGCGCATGCCTGCCTGCATTCCCAAAAGCTTTCTTTGAAAGCTAGGGAAATGCTCCGCATGGGGGCTCCATCGGCGCCGACGTCACCCATATGTGAGGACTGATTCCTGCTGCTTCTGGAGAACACCTGTTACAGGTGAGTAACTACTCTGTATAGTCCATCAGCCACCTTGTGCCTTTCTTCTTGCCTAAGGTAATTTCTCCCTTTCATGTGAACCAGGTGGTCTGCCTGCCCTCCTCCTCTAAGGAGCAGTGTTGGGGGGGAGGATAAGGATCTTTACTTTGTGGATGTCCAGAGGGTGCTTCTCCGGTACTTGGAGGTTATGAATTCTTTTTGTATGTCCCACCATCTTTTTGTGCTGTTTGCTGACCCACGCAAAGGTGGCACGGTGGCTATGTCAGCTTAAGGCACTAGATTAAGGAGGTCATTGACTTGGTGTATCAGTTGCAGAACCAGCCAGTTCCAGAGGGTTTGCTTGCCCATTCTACCATTATCAGTTAATGTTCTTTCCTTGAGTCCTGCTAAACCAGTTCAGGACTCGCCCCTGGAAATGTATTACTCTGCTTCTGCTGTGGTACCCTTTATTCATGGCTCTGCAGGTTCAGCATCTACTGACAGCCTTATGTTTATGCTTTCCTGTACATACTTCTCTACTGTTGTTCACTCATATTTGCCCATGGGTGAAGTGTGAGGCTTTCCATGTTTTCGCCATATGCTTTGGGATGAATACTGAAGGGACCTCTGGTGGCTGAGGTGAATAGAGGCATGGGAGTGATGTCATTAAAACCTGGCCTTTTCATTGGTTCTTGGTCTTCACCAGTCTTCTCATAGGGGAACACAACCCACTTGTCTGGACTGGTCTAGCAGGATTCAAGGATGATGGTCTGTGATCTGGAAAGGAGATGAGAGGGAGGGCTGTTTGACAGGTGCACTTCTGTAACTGCTATGTTACTGTGAATCAGTGTTTGTATGCTACAGCTGTTGAAACAGCTTTTCCTATAGACATTCAATGAAGCATCGTTTTTTTTGAGGGGGGAGGGAGGGAGGGGGGAGCACTTCATTTCTCTTTCATCCCCCTCCACAGGCAGAAACTTACATTGTACATCATAGGAACTCTCCCCCCAGCTCACCATCTCCCTTTCTATAGCTAAATAAGCATTCCAATGCTCTACTTCCATATCCTTCCCATTGGTTACATCCTACCCATAGTCTCTGCTGCTAATTATATTTTAAGCAGGCTCGCTCACAAAGGAGGAGGATTACAGAACTGTAGATATATACAGTGGGGGTAGTTTTTGAGAGTTGAGGCAGCATGCAGGGTGATGGAACAGTTGTGTGTGAAGGTATTTTTAATGGATGGGACAATTGTGAGTATTTCTTAGCAGTAGGGCAGTATGTGGGAGAGTGGGACAGTTGCAGCAAGATGGATTTGGGGGCGGGGGTCGCAGTTTGCAGAGCAATAGAGCAGTAAAAATTGGGTAGTTTTTGGGATGGGAGAAGTTTGTAGAGTACAGGGGCAGTTGGCGAGGTTGGGGTCAGTTGACAGGATGATGGAACAGTTGCAGGATGTTCTGCCGGCAATTGCGGGGTGGTATTTTTTTGGAGGTGGGGCACTTTATGATGTGGTAGAAGAGTTTTGGAAGTGTAGTTTTTTGGGTGTAGGGCAGATTGCAGGGTGGTGAGACAAGCGTGTGGGGGTATTTTTTCATGGTAGGAGCATTTGGCACTTTAGTAGTTCAGTTGTAAGAGAATATTTTTTGGGGGTGGGGCAGTGTGTGGGGTACTGGGACAGTTTTACAGTGGGGATTTTTGAGGGTGGAACAATTTTGGGGGTTGGATAAGTAGAGACCAGGGAGAAAGATTTTGAAAGAAGGAATTCCGTAACTGCTGTTTTTCACTGTGCGTAAATAGAAGCCCTTGTGCCTTAGAAATGCTTTGGACTTTTTGGTGGGGGGGAGGGGAGTGGGCTTGTTTCTCTGAACCCTCAGTCAGATTTGACCCATTTTTGAACTTGATGTGACTTTTTATTAGTTTTTTTCACATGCTAAGTTTCATCCCATTGCGTTAATATTTTTTGAGTTTTATTTTATCCACAGATGGACGAATGGATGGACAGGCATTCTCAACCGATTTTGTATCACTGGCGATATTCATGGTATACATGTACTATAGCTGTGCGGTTTTGTTTAAGATGGCCTTTTTGCCATTGTAAATTTAACCACATAATTATATGGTAGTGGTTGAATATCGCTGGTTATCCATAAAACTATGTCAATTACCAATATTGCCCCATGCATTCACTATCTCAAAAATGCTATTTCATACAGGAACAGGTCTCAGACTGGAACGGGGAAATCACCAATGAGGTAAAACCTCTGAACAGCGATCCCCTTCTTTGCATCAAGGACCCTAAGTTCCCTTTTTCCTATTTTTTATTTTATTCATATTTTATATTAATATTTGTAAAAATCAATGTCTTGCAATGAGTTAAGCACTTTTGCCACTACATTCCAAACTTTTGTTCTGTTAATGACTCCGAAACCTTTCTGCTGCTACTTGCTTGCTCAGACTTAAAAAGTTCATAACGTCAATAATGACTAAGATGTTCAAAGCATATGTAGCTAATGTCGCAGTCATACAAAGTAGTGAGAAATGCTTATTTGCTTATCTGAAAATTTTAAACTGTAATCCCTGTATCCATAAAACTAAGCAGAATACCCACGCTCAACCCCTGCTCTTCCCCTGCAAAAGATTTTGCTGATACCACGATCTGGTTTTATACATATTTTCCTTAGACAGCAATAATTGCCCCTAATGCAAGTATATTTGGCAATCTTTGTGCATAGACAGCAGCTCTCTGAAATTGCCATTTACATGTATATGCAATCTGCACATGTAAATACCAATCTCCAGGAACAAGCAGGAATGAGTCTTCACATATGGGTACGTCTGTACCGACGGAGCCTGCGCGGGAACGCTCCCCAGCGTCCAATCAGAAAGCTTTCGGGAGCATCCCTCAGCGCCTGCGTGCTGCCTTCCCGCCTTTCCAACTGTCTCTCCTCAGTTTTTGTTTTTCCGCGGAGCCGGCAGGACGTCCTCCTGTCACCGCAGAAAAATTTTTCTCTTTAATTCTTTGTTTTCTTGTGATCGCAGCTGTCTCCCCGACTCCACCAGTACCGCCGGTGTTTTTTTCTTTCTTTTTCTTAAATTCAGGGAATTTTTTTCCCTCAGTTTCTGTTTAAACTTTTTGGGCCTTTCAGGCCTCTCCATTATGGAGCTGCCACCTTTTTTTCCTAAGCAGTGCCTTTACTGTGGCAGTACAGTTTTATTTTTAGACTCCAAGAACTGGTGTCTAACCTGTTTGGGTCCTGACCATTTTCCTCCGGAGCCATTAGGCTACAATGTTATGAGAAGAGATTTTCCATTTCGAGTTTCCCTCGATACCGGGTTCCCTTCCAGTGTCAGGGCACCGACCACTTCTTCTTCTCTACAGGATCAGGTAACCCACAAACAGTCTGTTAAGACTAGCCAATCCTTGAGTGGTAGGTCTCATGCACAGCATGATGACGGCTCCGGCCTTGCCCACAAGGGTCCATTGGCTTTAAAACCCCGGCGGGAGTCTTCGGTCTCCAAAGCCTTTCAGGGGTTTCAGGTGGTTCCTGGGGCTCACCCCTCACAGAACATACCTGAGCCATGCTCAGTGGTGGTATCCGCTTCGAGCGGTACCGATACCCCGGCATCGGCACTGGTGTTGAGCGATCCACTCCTCACCAGGGATCGTCATCTGGCTTTCTCGGTACCTTCGGGACCGATCGATACGTCCCAGACTGACTTTCCAGTATCGGCATCACCGCCGATACTACCACCGACATCGGTACCTTCTAGATATGCATCGATAGACTCGCTTCCTTCGATGCCGAGTCTGGAATCGATTTCTGGTCTGGAAGACTGGGTACCGACACGTCTCGGAACCGACACTTACCGGTTCCGGATGCTCGGTACCGAGGGTAACTACCAAAGGCCTTCGGTTACCTCGGTACCGCTTGAGCAGCCTCCGATGACTGCTTCGATGTCGGTATCGCCTTCGATTCTGGCACAGCTACCGGTATCGGTGTCAGTGCCGGTACCTGCGGTAACATCGGGGCCAGCTCCTTCCATGCTTCTTTCACCATGGTCGCTCCTTTCTATACCTAGTTTGGAATCGATGCCTGGCATGGACGATGCAGTACTGACTGTTTCAGGTCTTGACCTCCAGTACCAGCATCCATCCCTTAGGGATCCTTTTCTGCACCGGGCAGCAAGTAGATTCTCCGGTGCCCAGGCTAGTTCTTCAGGTCTAGCCTGTCCAGGGACGGTTCCCGTTGGAGATCCTTCTTTTCAGAATTTTCTCCTGGATATAGCAACATCCCTTGCTATTCCTATCCCTGGCTATGATCCTACACAAGGCTCTCTTTTTTCTGGAGAAAAGGAAAATATAATGCTTCCTTTACATCATTCCTTGCAGGATCTTCTTCTAAGAATGTGGGAAGCACCTTTAAGGGTTTCCTCACCTTCTAGAGCAACTGATCTTCTGTCTCAGGTGCCCCCCTCTCCAGGGTTTCAAAAGACTCAACTTCCACATCATTCCATTGTAGTGGAATCGGCAATGAGGAAGGTAAAAAGCAAGAAGAAGCATTCTTCTTACCCGCCAGGTCGTGAATCTAGAACACTAGATGCCTTTGGACGGCAAACCTTCCAAACATCTATGCTGGCAACAAGGATTCTCTCATATATTTTTTATATGAGTCTATCCCTTCAGGAGGTCACAAAGAAATTATCTCTTTTGACTCCTTTTCTATCAGAGCCCAAGGCTGCAGACTATTCCTTACTTCTTAGTCATAGCCAAAATATCTCTTGGTTTCTTTCTCGTGCTTCCCTAGACTCTTTTGAGTCTGTTAGCAGAACCTCTGCTATAGCCATAGGGGCACGACGTAGAGCCTGGCTCCAAGCTTCAGACTTGAACAGATGGGCAAAACAAAGACTGGGTAATACTCCTTGCACTGGAGAAAATCTCTTCAATAAGGAGTCTTTACATCAGGTTGCTCAGTGCTCCACTGACTTCCCTGTTTCTGAAGGCGATCCTAAGCCTTCTCCTTCCCCAGTAGGTAGGAAATGCCCTTCCAAACCTTCTTTCCCTAGGAGAAAGAGGTTTTACTCTTCTCCTGCCCATCATTCAGATGTTCCCAAACACGGGAAGCCTCGTCCTGGTCTGAAGAATCCAAACTCTAGCCAGGCTGAATAAACACAGCAACCATGGGGTTCTGCTTAATCTCTTTATATAACCTACAGTTATCTTCTTTTCAACAGAAGTTTTTCACTGTTTTTCATTCAGAACTCTACACATGGATTCCTGTTCTCAGGACATCCAGTTGCTCTTACGTATGCTGAGCTGTCAGGATATTCATGTCTATGGGTCACAGGTTTTTCCTCCTCTTCCTGCCAAGAAGAGAGGTTTAACAACTATCCCATGATAGTTTTTCTGTACCGACATGAATTTTTTTCCTTCCACCCTTCAGCTCCTGTTTCTCTTCCCTCTTCTCCAGGGTTTCCCCTGTAAGAGTGGTACCATACCACTGGAAGGCTTTCTTAGCCTTTCTAATCTTTCTTTCCATTCCAGTGTGGAGTTTTTTCTCTTGAGTAAACTCCCTTCTTTTGTCTGGGCAGCTCATCAGACAGAGACAGGATGTTCTCCTCTTGTTCTGTCTGTTCTCTCTGTTTTTACACAGAAAGATTCTCTCTGCTGTCCTATTCAGCAGCTGCCCATGCAGGAGTTCCAGTGATTGGACTACTGGTACTTTTCCACAAGTTCCAGTCTTGTCTTCCACTACTTCTGTCTGGCCTTAGTAGTGCTTCCAAGATAGTGCTCTGTCTTGGATAATCCTTATCACTATCTTCTTTTCTGCCATCTCCAATTCCAGGGATTTGGCAGCATAGTTGAAGTGGCAGCTGGTTTTTTCCAACAGCCAGTTTTATTTCCCAATTCTCCTGCATAATGCTCTCTGCAATCCTACAGAGAAGCTTTCCACTATGGGCCCTTGCTAGAGAGCATGGGGTTTTTTCTCTAATGACTATCCTATATGGTTGAAAAAGGCTTCCTCAGTCATTCCCCATGACTGTGAGGGTTCTTTACACCCTTCTATCTCCTTTTAAAATAAAGGACATAAGCCTTCCCTACGTGACAGTCTAAAGAGTTGTCCAATTCCTACAGGGAATATGCTCTCTTTTTCCTTGCAGCTTGTCCTCATGGTATCCTAATCCTTCATGGACAGCACATATTTCACTAAAAAACGCATGATACCCCTTTTTGTCCCTCAAGTGGGTCAACCTGGTAACTCATCCTATGCGTTTTTCTGTCCATTACCATGCAAGAGTTCTACCGGACTCAGGACTTGCTGTTTACGGACTGCTATTATCCTCTGTTTTTTCACGCAACCATCCTGGTTATTTCACTGGATAGCATTCCTGCACCATCTTAACCAGGGGGAATAGATTCTCTATATATCTTCTCAAGTAGGTTCCACCTTCTTGTTATTGGATGAATCTTTCCTCTTCACATCTCCATGTGAATGTTCTTATGGGCATATCTCTGTCTGCTTACTTGCAGACATTTATCTTAGACCTATATGTTCATATATGTATATATATCTATATACACCCCTATAGATACATATTTCTGTCAGCTGCGTGTGCATATGTTATGCCCCTCTAGATCTCACTATAAACATATATATATATATATACCCTTGTATATATATATATATATATATATCTACATATATATGTGTGTATCTGTTGAGATGCTTCCTCATAGGCAGATATGTATTTACATACTTATCTCTGTAACTGTCTATGCTCATAAAGGTTTTTCCTTCCTATATGTTCCAGACAGTGGGCTTTGCACATGTTCATACTGTTCCTCAGTATGTTTGGGGTATTATGCACACAACCACTACTGTGGTACTGACAGCTCCTATCATAACCCTAGGTTCAGGTATCCCTGAAGCTCCATACTCCAATATCTTCCTACCTCTCTCCAGTTAGGAATGACATGGTGGATCTTCAGTAGATCTGAGGTTTCAACTCCTCAGACATCTGTCCTTTCTTTGGGAATACGGGGTTTTTCCCATACCCCTTCTTCCCTCAAGGACTAGGCCAGTTTGGTCCAAATCGGTCTGTCTTCCTCTTTTGCTCCTAACTGTGAATAACTCTGTAGCCAAAAGAGTTTTCAGCTTTTTCCATAAAGCTTCCCACTAAAGACCTACCGTTTTTGTACTACCCCAGTTGAATCCTGGGGTCACCTGTCACTTCCAGATTTTGACCTTCACCTTCACTCCAGTGAGGTCACCTTGCAGATTCCTCTACTGGATCCCCAGTAGACTCCATCAGCCTCTCTACTTCCTGCAATCCAGTAGGTGAGGTCCATATTGTGATTGTTCATTTCAATATATTTCATGATGATTATCATACATACAAGGACTCCTTGCCTGTAGTCCTCTCTTAAGTTAGCTGTTTCCTACAGCTCCTCTCTTTTTCAACTCCTACCCTCCATCCTCAGGATGCCTGGCCATATGAGGTGTAGCATGCTTCAATCTCCAACATGCTAGGGCTCCAGGCATCTTAGCTTAGGAGTCCCCATATGTGAAGACTCATTCCTGCTTGTTCCTGGAGATAGCACAGTTACTTACCTGTAACAGGTGATCTCTGGGAACAGCAGGAATAAGTCTTCACAACCCACCCACCTCCCCTAGGAGTTGTATCTCTCTATCTTTCCTTTCCTCGCTCTCTCTCTTTGTCTCAGCTATAAAACTTAACTGAGGAGAGACAGTTGGAAAGGCGGGAAGGCAGCATGCAGGCGCTGAGGGATGCTCCCAAAAGCTTTCCGATTGGACGCTGGGGAGCGTTCCCGCGCAGGCTCCGTCGGTACCGACATACCCATATGTGACGACTTATTCCTGCTGTTCCCAGAGATCACCTGTTACAGGTAAGTAACTGTGCTTTCTCCATGGAGAAGCAGAAAGTAAGTCCTCGCATATGGGTAGTGTCTCTGACAGAGCCCCATTTGGGAACGTTCCCCAGCTTCCATTGGAAGCTTTTGGGAGGCTCCACTGCGCATGCATGCCTACCGTGGCACCATCTTCTCCAGTCTTTTTTTCGCGGAGACCCTAGGATGTGTTCCTGCTATTGTCAGAAAATGTTGTGCTTTCCAACCCCTTGCGGGTTATTTCTTTAAAAAAGAAAAGTTCTGTTATCTAGTCTTCCAACTGTCGCAGTAGCGTCAGCTCCAAGGCCAACGCTTGTTTTTTAACTTTTTTTTCTTTTTGTTTTGTGCATTTTTCCCCACTGCTAACACCATCGAGCCCTTTGACTTAGCCGCAGCTGTATTACATAACATAAGAACATAAGATATGCCATACTGGGTCAGACCAAGGTCCATCAAGCCCAGTATTCTGTTTCCAACAGTGGCCAATCTAGGTCATATGTACCTAGCAGTTTCCCCAAGGGACACAGGTTCCACAATGCTTGTATTGGTTCAAGCATTGATATCCTGGGTCCCTTCTTAATAATGGCTTATGGATCTTTCCTCCAGGAACTTGTCCAAACCTTTTTTAAACCCAGCTACACTAACAGCCTTTACTACATCCTCCGGTAACAAATTCCAGAGTTTGATTACCCGTTGAGTGAAAAAATATTTTCTTTTATTAGTTTTAAATAGTTTACCTTGTAGCTTCATTGCATGTCCCCTAGTCTTTCTATATTCTGATAAGGTAAACAATCGATCTATGTTTACCCGTTCCACTCCACTCATTAATTTATAGACTTCTATCATATCTCCCCTCAGCCGTCTCTTTTCCAGGTTAAAGAGCCCTAACCTTTTTAGCCTTTCTTCATAGGAGTATCCTTCCATCCCCTTTACCATTTTGGTGGCTCTTCTCTGAACCCTTTCCAATAACTCCACATCCCCCTCAAGATACGGCGACCAGAACTGCACACAACACTCAAGGTGCGGTCCCACCATGGAATGACACAGAGGCACCACAACATCCCCTGTTTCATTCCTGAAAATGTCCAAGCCAGCCAGTGGGTTTAAGAAGTGCACCAAATGTGGCTGAACCAACGCCGTCACCATCCACCACAATTGGTGCCTCCAATGCCTTGGCCCCACCACCTGGATAGGGAGACAAGAACTTTGAATGTCTTTAGAAAGCAGTGCTTCCAGGGTTCCATGCTGGTGGCCAGGGTCCTCTTGTACCAGCTGTAAATGAGTATGTTCCTCAAGAACATTATGTTGGACCTGGCTGACTTTGCTTCACACATGCCCTTGGAGCATCTGGACTATTTTCACGCTCTCGTGGGCTGTTCCAAGTATATGAGCCAGGCGACCTATGGTGCCTTCAAATCAGCCAGCAGGGTTGCAGCTGTGGGCATTGGGGCATGTCAGCTTGCCTGGCTCCAGTCATCGGACATGGAACAATAAGTGCAGGTTAAGCTGGCAGAAGTGCCTTGCAGAGGGGAGAACTTCTTCGGGAAGCCAGTAGAGGACAGGGCTGGAGAGATCGTAAAAGAGCACGTCACCCTCTTCAGGCTCTCGAGGAAGACCACTGATCCCTCTTGGAAAAAGTATCAGGGCAAAAATACCTAGTACCAGCGCGAATGCAGGTTCTACCTGAGCCCTCAGAGCTCTCAAAGATGCTGGTTCCTTGCTAGCAGCAATGGGAGAAGTGTCAGAAGGCCCATCCTATCCTGCAGCCCAAGCCTGGGGCAGGATTTTGATTGGTTTCTTCGGAGTGTAGCCAATCCGCCAGTGCCTGAAGAGGTACATCCTCTGGTGGGGTGACAGCTCGTCCATTTCATCCACAGGTGGCCTCTCATCAGCTTTGACATGTGGGTGCAGCAGATAGTCCAAATCGGCTACATGCTGCACTTCACCTAGCTGCCACTGCCTTCCCCCCAGAGGGACCTGCTGCATCGCAACTTGCTACAAGAGGAGGTCTCCCTCTCTGCATAGAGCTCACCATCAAGCCAGTGCCCTCGGCTCAGGTCGGGCAGGGATTCTGTTCCAGATCCCCAAGAAGACTTCTTACCTGACCATCTAGGTACTCGAGCAGTTTGTGTTTGTGATGAACTATCCCAAGTCTCACCTCCAGCCCTCACAACACCAGAGTTCATAGGGGCTCTTCTCAACATGACTCAAGCTTGGGCTTTTCTTGCTATGGATCACCTGCAAAGGCTAATAGCAGTAGTTTGCGACGTCCAGCAGAGATGCAACACAACAGCTCTGGAGATGCTGAAGGTCCTTGGCCGCATGGCCTCGATAATGCATGTCACCTCTCTGGCTCGCCTGTTCATGAGACAAGCTCAGTGGACTCTGAGTATGCAGTGGAAACAGGCCGCTGGCCACCTATGGGCTGGGTGGCAGTCATCGTCCCTCTCACCCAATCCCTATGCTGGTGGGTGGACCTTCAGAACCTGCTCAAGGGTCTTCAGTTTCAGGCGTCACCACCCTAGAGAACACCGACGATGGATGTGTCCAAGCTGGGCTGGGGTGCTCATCTAGATGGCCTGCGCACCCAAGGCCTGTGGTCCGAACAGGAACGCCCTCACAAGATCAACTTCTTGGAAATGATGGCCATCACGAATACCCTCCGGGCATTCTAGGTGCAGTTGGCCAACCAAGTGGTGCTGATCCAGTCATCCAACCAGGTGGCTTTGTACTTTGTCAAGCAGGGCGGCACAGGATCGTACCTCCTCTGCTGGGAAGTGGTCCACATGTGGAAGTTTTCCATCAGCTACGGCATGGACCTGAGGGTGACCTATCTGTCCAGAAAATTCAATTCCTTGGTGGACCAGCTAAATTGCATCCTCCAGCTGCATGAATGCACTCTCAACAGGAAGGTTGTGGGTCGGATCTTTCAGGAGTGGGATACCCCTACAATAGATCTGTTTGCCACTATGCGCAACATCCAGGTGGGACCAGTTCTGCTCCAGGATGACTTGCAGAAGCCGGCTGGCACTGGATGTCGTCCTCCTCCACTAGGGAGTGGGCCTGCTTTATGCATATCCTCCTATTCTGCTAGTAGTGAAAAACCCTGCTGAGGCTTCAGGCCAACAGGGGCATGATGATTCTCATCACTCTGTATTGACCCAGGCAGCTGTGGTTCCCTATGCTACTTCAACTCTCTTGGCAGGAGCCTCTATGTCTGGACTCTGCCCCAGACCTCATCTCTCAAGAGCATGGGACCTTGCTACACCCCAGCATCCAGTCCCTAGCCCTCACGGTCTGGATGTTGAGCGGGTAGTCTTCTCAGAGTTCAACCTGCCCAAGAATGTCAGGGAGTCCTGCTGACCTCCCATAAGAATTCCACATGCTGACAAGGCCCTGGATCCCTTTTGTGCCATTGACAAGTTGCTTGAGTACTTCCTGCACCTCTCAGACTCAAGTCTTATTTATTTATTTAGTTTACACTTATATACCGCTACTTCCAGCGATCAGCAGCGGTTTGATTACCAATTTGGGAGATGTCAAATCAGGACAGGAAAATTGGGTCATATATACATAGATTTAGGGTTAGGCACAGCATGCAGGGTTAGACCCTTCAAAAGTTAGGTTTACAATATTTACATATTTACAGTTCTCTAATAATTACATTTACACAGGTCGGCATCATGGTGTCACTTTTTTACATCAGGTTATAGTGACATTTAAAAAGATGGGTTGGAGGCGCTTACTTACTTCCTGTTTGACTTCAGTGTGGTTCTTTTGCCTGCCCGGTGACCTGCTGCAGCTTCTCTGATTGGGGACGCTGTCTTACTGGGGCTATATCAGTCTGCCCCCTACGCGGGATATCGAGGCGCTTACTTACTTCCTGTTTGACTTCAGTGTGGTTCTTTTGCCTGCCCGGTGACCTGCTGCAGCTTCTCTGATTGGGGACGCTGTCTTACTGGGGCTATATCAGTCTGCCCCCTACGCGGGATATCGAGGCGCTTACTTACTTCCTGTTTGACTTCAGTGTGGTTCTTTTGCCTGCCCGGTGACCTGCTGCAGCTTCTCTGATTGGGGACGCTGTCTTACTGGGGCTATATCAGTCTGCCCCCCTACGCGGAACGCGTTAGCGGGCGCGTGTCCGTGGTGCGCCGAAGGGGCGTGACCAAAGGGGCAGGACACGCCCCTTTGGCGCCCCTTCGGCGCACGAGGCGGTTCGTGTAATCGCTGATGGGGAAACGGAAGAAGAAGCCCCCTCCGATCCAGTCGAAAGCCGTGAAAGTCACAGGACCGATGGATGTTCATCTAAGATCTGGAGGGATAACATCTGATGCCCTAGTAGTGGCTAATGACCCGGTGGATGTTTCTACCGTGAGTACTTCTTCTTCCTTGATGTCCCTGCAAGATATCAATTTATCCTCAACGGTTTTACCCAAAGGTACTGAGTTTAAAATCCCCTCTTTATTGGAACAAGTTCAGTCAGAGGTTGAGAAACCGGTGTTATCATCATCGTTTTTACGATTGGAATCTCCTCTCCCTGATTTGTCTCCTTCACTTCCGTCTATTGTGGTTTTTCCTGAGTCTGTCGAGATGCCGGCTCCCCCGGATGATGTCTCTCTAAAAGATGTTTGGACTAAGTTATCTCGCATGGAGCTTCTGTTTGATAATTCATTAAAAAAACTTTCTACTTTTTCTAAAGAAACGGTTAATAAATTGTCTGACCAGGAGGTTAAATTGGTTAACTTAGAAAATAGAGTTGCTCTGAGTGAAGCGCAGGATTCTCTCACTCAGGGGGTTTTGCAAACTTTGGTTAAAGATGTTACTTTATTACGTCGTCAGGATGAAGGTTTGGAAAACTCCCTTCGTGCTAAGAACCTGCGCTTCCTAAACTTTCCTTGTACTCATTATGTTGACCCTATTATTTTGTTAAAGAAATATTTGAAAGAAGTTTTGCTTTTATCTGATGTTGATGCTATTGGGATTTCGAGTATATATTATTTGCCGCTGAAGGACTCAAATAGACTTATCGATAGGGTTGAGGGATTACAGGGTAGTGGGAAATCCTCTCCCCTGATGGATTTATCTGTCTATTTAGAGTCATCTCATGATGAGATACCCACCAGAGCAACTCTTTTGGTTTCATTAGTTTCTGATTTGGACAAGCAGAAAATTTTTAGGGCTTATTTCAAGAAAAAGCATGAAAAATTTTGTGGCCACTTTATTCAATTGTTTCCAGATGTCTCTAGGGCCACCCAATTGAGACGGAAAGCCTTTTTGGAGGTCCGTCCAAGGGTGGTGGCTCTGGGGGCAAAATTTTTCCTGAAGTTTCCATGTAATTGTCATGTTTTACATCAAGGGAAACGGTATATATTTGGCGAAGTTGAACATTTGTTGGAATTTTTGAAGGGGAATTCTTCAGTGGTTTCTTAATGTTTTCTTTTGTTTTACCTTTGGGACCTTTGAGGTTTTACTGGGTGGCTAATGGGCTTATTGTTAATTTCTTTGTAGTGCCTCCTAGATGTGTTTCATTGATATTATGATTCAATTATGTGATCTTTATTGTATTGTGGGGATGTCTGTGTCAGATTTTTTCCAATTTTTTTTTCTTGTATATTTTGCTTTTCACAATATGTAAAATGATAAAGATTAAATTAAAAAAAAAAAAAAAAAAAAAAAGATGATGGGTTTTTATTTTCCTTCTGAAGTCATTTATGTCTTTTATAGCTCGCAATTCATGTGGTAGATGATTCCAGGTTATCGGGGCTGAGAATGAGAATGCTTTGTTGCTGGTGCTTGCTTTTACTGATCTGATATTATTAGGAACTTGTAGTGTGTCAGAGTTGATAGTTCTCCTGTCTCTGTTGGTTGGTTGCTTGTTGACCAGTGTTGAGAGGAATGAGGGTGCTATGTCATGTATGAGCTTGAATGTGGTTACCAAAGTTTTGTATTGTATTCTGGCCGCAACTGGTAGCCAATGTAGTTCGATCAGTACAGGTGTGATGCGTTGAGTGATTCTTGTTCGTGTGATGATCCTTGCTGCCACATTTTGGGCCAATTGTAGTCCGAAAATCACAGGGTTCGATTAAGTTCCTCAGTGGCTACAGGACTCTGAGTTTGTGGAAGATGGCTTTGTTAGTTTTTCGCAGGTGTTTTTCCAATTGCAGTTTGCTGTCAAGTGTGACACCCAGGTATTTGATCTCGTTTTTTGTGTTATATGTGTTGTTGCAGAGGGTGACCGTCGGAGGGGGTTCAAAGTTCGGTTTACTTGATATATACAAGTCCAATTCCATCAAGATCCATCTAAGCATGATTGGGGTCCACCATCATGGCTCGGAGGTGAAGCCCATCTCCACTCAGCCCTTAGTGGTTCACTTCATGTGGGGCCTGCTCCTCTCTAAGCATTCTCTCAAGCCCCCTGTGGTGGCTTGGGATCCTAACATGGTTCTCGCGTAGCTCTTGGTGGCTCCCTTTGAGCCACTTGCTTCCTGCCCCTTGAAATTTCTGACCTGGAATGTCTTATTCCTGTTGGCAGTTACCATGTTGGTGAGCTCCAGGCTTTGGTGGTTCACCCACCATACGCCAGGTTCCACCACAATAGGGCGGTCTTGAGAATGCATCTGCGGTTCCTGCCAAGGTGTTCTCTGCTTTCCACCTGAATCAGTGACTCTGGTGATGTTCTTCCCCAGGCCTCAAGCTAACCAGGAGGGAGGCTGCGCTACATATGCTGGACTGCAATCGAGTTTTGGCCTTCTACCTTGAGTGTACGAAGGCCCAGCGGATGTCCACCCAGTTGTTCGTCTCCTTTGACCCTAGCAAATTGTGCTGCTGTTTCCAAATACACGCTATCCATTTGGCTAGCAGACTGCATCTCTTTTGCTTATGCCCAGGCAGGCCTGAGTCTTGATGGTTATGTCATGGTTCACAGTGTTCAAGCCATGGCTGTGTCGGTGGCCAAAGTGTGCTTGGTCTCCATGAAGGAGATTTGCAGGGCTGCAATGTGGTTTTCTGTCCACACATTCACAGCTCATTACTGTCTGAATGGGGATTCCCGAGGCAACAGCAACTTCAGCCAAGTCATACTCCGGCATCTCTTTGGGACTTCAGTTCAACTCCTTCCCACCGGCCCTACTGTCTGTCAAGGCTATCAAAAAGAGTCCTCTCAGTGAGGATGTACGCTAACGATCCTGAATCATTCGAGTCCTCCACTCATTCTGTTCATTGTTGTTTTCTAGTTTTGTGCCTCTGTTGGGCTTTTGGCCTCCTTGGTTTTCGGTAGCTTGTAGCTTGGGAGTCCCATACGTGAGGACTTACTTTCTGCTTGTCCATGGAGAAAGTATAGTTACTCACCCGTGCAGGTGTTCTCCACGGACAGCAGGAATAAGTCCTCACAACCCTCACACATCCCTGAGAAATTGCTTTTGGCTACAGCTATGTTATTATACTGGAGCAGATGGCGCCGTGGCAGGCAGGAAGGTAGGCGCGCATACACGGTGGAGCCTCCCAAAAGCTTCCAATGAAAGCTGGGGAGCGTTCCCTCACGGGCTCCGTCAGGGTTTTCAGCCATATATGAGGACTTATTCCTGCTGTCCATGGAGAACACCTGCTACAGGTGAGTAACTATGCTTTATTATCACATGTAGATGCATTTAAAAAGACCTCTTCATGTTGTAGGGTGAGATGTCTCAGGTAAAAGCGAGTGGAGGAGTGGCCTAGTGGTTGGGGCAAGGTACTTCAGGCCGGAAGGTCGGGGGTTCAAATCCCACTAGAGGACAGCAACCTTGGGCCGGAAGGACTGGGGTTTCTAGTCCCACAGGTGCTCCTTTTGGTCTTGGGCAAGCCACTTAACCCTCCATAGCCCATGTTCCCTGTAAAATAGTTATCTCCAAGTTATAATGCCCTGTTCAGTGTAATTTCAGTTGTTCAATGTAAACCGCACTGATGCAGAATAGCGCGGTATATAAGAGAATGTAAATAAATAAATAAAAGCAGAGCAAAAAAGGAGCAAAGAGCCCCAAAAAAGGTTTGCTTCCACATTTCTGAAATAGCACATCTTTAGCTCAAATACTTAATTTTCCATAATTTCAGGAAGGGGAAAATTGCATAGAAATAGTCATGCAATCAAACAGTTAGTTCCACATTACATTTTTTAATAGATTATTATTTGCATAGTTTTTTCTTTGCATGTATTTGAGTGATGAGAATCATCATGCCAACAGGGGCATGATGATTCTCATCACTCTGTATTGACCCAGGCAGCTGTGGTTTCCTATGCTACTTCAGCTCTCTTGGGAGGAGCCTCTATGTCTGGACTCTGCCCCAGACCTCATCTCTCAAGAGGATGGGACCTTGCTACACCCCAGCATCCAGTCCCTAGCCCTCACAGCCTGGATGTTGAGCGGGTAGTCCTCTCAGAGGTTTAACCTGCCCAAGAATGTCAGGGAGTCCTGCCGACCTCCCATAAGAATTCCACATGCTGACAAGGCCCTGTAAGGCAGAGGAAAACAGAGAGGAGGGAGGCAATTGGATGGAAGCTACATTTGAGTACCATAATTCATCCAAACGGATTTGATGGCATTGCCAGACACCACCTCCCCTTTAATGTCAAATTCCATTTTTAATTTTTAAAGTTTGCATGCATCATTTCTTTCATTTGGCAGTTTGGAGTGTTTCAGGGATGTTTATGAGATCCTTATCATTCTTATAACTCACAAATCATCAATTCTACAGTGCTTTTTCTCTAACCTACACTTTTTTGACTGTTTTTTTGTTTTGTTTTAGATGTGCCATTTTCCTTTGAAGCTGATGGCAGCAATAAGATGGTTCTAATGACTTCTGGTAAAGTGTCTTACAGTGTTTCATGGGCAGTTGGAGAAAATGGGGTTCCCTTAGCTCCCCCAGCATCACAGCAGAGAAGTGGGATTTCTAGGTAAGAAACTGCATCTAGTGTCATGTGAATCCTACAAATATTCAACTGTGTGATAAAAGTTGGTGATATGGTAATGCCTTCCTAAATCCATATATGTTGCAAAGTTTTGTGTTTTGGGATGAAAAACTGAAATGTAGAGTTGTTTACTGTACCACTAGCTATTGTGAGCAATTATCTGACTCCCCATTGAAGATGCACAGGGGATTTGACAATTGTCTGCAGGTAGAGGCACAGTGAATGACTGGTTGCACACACTATGGTTGCAGAGTATCTGCATTTTTTGCACTTGCATTGCAGTAAGTGCAAAGTGTGTGCCAAAAAAGTATGTGCAGAGATTTCAAAATGAAATTGCAGCACATACTTTTCCCTCTCCTACCTAGCCCTGCCTAGGGACCTGCTATTAACATTTGAAAGGGAGACTATGATAAAATGAGGAAAATAGTTAAGAAAAAACTAAAAGGAGCAGTTGCAAAGGTTAAAGACTTAAATCAAGCTTGGGTGTTGTTGAAAAATACTATCTTGGAAGCCCAGACCAGCTGTATTCCACGCTTTAAGAAAAGTGGAAGGAAGTCCAAAAAACTGCCAGCATGGTTTAAAGGTGAGGTCAGAGAGGCTGTTGTTGCCAAAAAAGCATCTTTCAGGAAATGGAAAAAAGAGCCAAACGACAAAACCTGGAAACAGCACAAGCACTGGCAAGTCAAATGCAAGGCATTGATAAGGCAGGCAAAGGGAGAATTTGAGAAGAAGCTTGCTGCGGAAACAAAAATGTGAAATAGACTTCAAGTACATTCGTAGCAAAAAACCTGTGAGAGGCAGTTGGTCCATTAGATGATAGAGGGGTTAAAGGGGCACTAAGAGGCGACAAGGCGATTGTGGAGAGACTGAATGAATTCTTTGCTTCGGTCTTTACTGAGGAAGATGTAGGAATGTTACCCATGACTGAAGTGGTATTTAAAGGTGCTGAAGAATTGAAGGAAACATCGATACATCGGGAAGATGTATTACAACTATTAGATAAACTGAAGAGTAGCAAATCACCTGGGCCGGATGGTATACATCCAAGGGTGTTGAAAGAACTGAAATAGAGATTGCAGACCTGCTATTAGTAATCTGTGAATTTTCATTAAAATCATCTCTAATACCTGAAGATTGGAGGATCGCCAATGTAACGCCTATTTTTAAAAAGGGTTCCAGGGGTGATCCGGGAAACTACAGACCGGTGAGCCTGACGTCAGTACTGGGAAAAATGGTAGTAACCATCATTAAGAACAAAATTACTCAGCATGTAGATAGTCATGGCCTAATGGGAGACAGCCAACATGGCTTTAGACAAGGAAGATCTTGTCTTACTAATCTGTTATGTTTTTTTGAAGGTGTGAATAAACAGGTGGACAAAGGTGAGTCGGTTGATATAGTGTATCTGGACTTTCAGAAAGCCTTTGAAAAGGTTTCTCATCAGAGTCTTTTGGCAAAACTAAAGAGTCATGTGGTAGGAGGCAGTGTACTATTGTGGATCAGGACCTGGTTAAAAGATAGAAAGCAGAGGGTAGGGCTAAATGGCCAATTTTCCCAATGGAGAAAGGTGAATAGTGGTGTACCCCAGGGATCTGTGCTGGGTCTGCTGCTTCTTGACATATTCATAAATGACCTGGAAAAGGGAATAACGAGTGAGGTTATCAAATTTGCAGATGACACAAAACTATTTAAAGTTGTTAAAACCCAAGAGGATTGTGGAAAATTGCAAGAGGATCTTGATAAATTGGAAGACTGGACATCAAAATGGTAGATGAAATTTAATGTGGACAAGTGCAAAGTTATGCACCTAGGGAAGAACAACCCAAACTATGGTTACACGATGCAAGGTTCCACATTAGGAACCACCACCCAGGAAAAAGATTTAGGCCTCATTGTGGATAGCATGTTAAAACCCTTTGCCCAGTGTGCAGCGGCGGCCAGGAGAGCAAATAGAATGCTAGGTATCATAAGGAAAGGAATGGAAAATAAAACAAAAGATATTATAATGCCTCTATATCGTTCCATGGTGAGACCGCACCTTGAATATTGTGTGCAATTCTGGTCACCGTATCTTAAAAAGGATATAGCATTATTAGAAAAGGTTCAGAGAAGAGCCACCAAAATGGTAAAGGGGATGGAAGGATACTCCTATGAAGAAAGGCTAAAAAGGTTAGGGCTCTTTAATCTGGAAAAGAGACGGCTGAGGGGAGATATGATAGAAGTCTATAAATTAATGAACGGAGTGGAACGGGTAAACGTAGATCGATTGTTTGTTATCAGAATATAGAAAGACTAGGGGACATGCAATGTAGCTACAGGGTAAAGTATTTAAGACTAATAAAAGAAAATATTTTTTCACTCAACATGTAATCAAACTCTGGAATTTGTTACCGGAGGATGTAGTAAAGGCTGTTAGTGTAGCTGGGTTTAAAAAAGGTTTGGACAAGTTCCTGGAGGAAAGGTCCATATACCATTATTAAGAAGGGACCCAGGATATCAATGCTTGACCCAGTACAAGCATTGTGGAACCTGTGTTTTTTGGGGAAACTGCTAGGTACGTATGACCTAGATTGGCCACTGTTGGAAACAGAATACTGGGCTTGATGGACCTTGGTCTGACCCAGTATGGCATATCTTATGTTCTTAAGTTATGTTCTTTTGTTCTTTCCTTAGTAGATATAAGTACAAAACATGTACTTTTACCCTCATTGAGGGGGCAATTTCCATGATGACAAGCAGCATCATAGTTTTCACATAAATAAGGGTGACATCCTTGGATAAAGAGCCAGTCAATACAGTGAATGACAAGCTTCCAGAACTTTGCCATGCTTTAATGGGCATGAACCAGAACATCCCACCTTATGGTTGTTGCACAGGTTATTTTTATGTGGTGCTGAATGATCATGAACTTTGTCTCACTGACCCATTCAAGTAAGTTTTCTGTTGTCTCCCTCAGTTTGGCCTATTTTCTCTCCTTTTATCTGTTTAGATAGGTTTTCTTTCTTCCTTTCTTTTTCCAAGGTTACTTATCTGCATGAGTATTGGTGCATCAGGCTTTATTTTTATGAATTTTAGTTATTTGGTTTTGTTGTGGCTATTTTTTCACCATTGTCCCAGAGAAACAAAAAAGGTTCAGTTTCAAAATGTGCACCTCTTTCATACATGCAGAAGGTAATTTTATAGCAGGGTGCCTAGTCAAAGTGTATTTTAATACTGCTAAATTATGCATAATTTATACAGACAGTAGGTACATACTTGACTTTATAAAATCTTAGCATACCTTGTAGCGAACAAGCCTTCAATTTAAAGTGTGATCATTTAAACAAGCCCTAGAGCCGCCTACTTGATTTTGTCTTGGATTGTTTAATTTCTTTAGTTAACTTGTCTATGTTTCTTGGAGGAAAAGTCCATAAAAGCTATTAGCCAGATAGGAGAGCCATAACTCATCCCTGAAAATGAGCCATGAGAAATAGATCTGATGACTGTCCGAGAAAAGATGTCAAGCTTGATGGACCTTGATCTGACTCAGCATAGCCTCTCTGATATTCTGTTGAATATCAGATTACCTTGGTGACTGCTGAGAAGGGCTGTGTCTCCTTCAAGAGTTCATATGCCCTGACAGTACAATAAGTTGCATATTCCACTGATTGCAAATTGAGTTATCTCTGCTTTCGTGCACAGTTTGTGAGGGTTTGTGAATTGTTGCCATATTTGAAAATCTAATCTTTCATTTGATGATGTTTTCATATAATCCCTATCTGTTTCCATACCAGTTCAAACTTCTTCTACTGACCTACAAGTGCATTAATTCTGTCTCTGCTCTCTTATCTCTCCCTACACCCCTCCTTGAAAACCCTGCTCATCGGGCAAATCCTTTCTATTTATGCCCTTCTCTTCCACTGCCAACTCCCAACCGTTTGTTACATCTTGATGCACCATACTTGTGGAACAGACTACCTGAGCCAATATGTCATGCTCCACCTCTGGTACTATTCATATCCAGACTAAAAACATACCTCTTTGAGACTGCTTTTGGATCCTGGTTCCCCTTATTCTGTTTATTGTCCATGTGTGTTATAACTATTTTCCCTAGCTTCTACCCTCATCCCTTTTGTTGTATTCATCTGTCTTGCATAGATTGTGAACTGTATTAAGCAGGGGATGTGTCTTACATGTTTGTGTACAGCGCTGTGTGTGCCTTGTAGCACTATACAAATGATTAGTAGTTGTAACAGTGGTGTGCCCAGCCCCACCCCCCCACCGTCTGCCACCACTGGCCGGCCCCACTTAGGTAGTTCATCAGATTTACTATTAAGTAGAGGCTGGCCGGTGTTCTCTCCTGACCAAAGTCTTACCCCCTCCTCCCGACTAGCACCTGGGGTGGGCTGCACCCATGCCCCGCCCTTGCGCCACTGAGTAGTATCATTAGACCATTATTGAAGAAAAACGGATTAGATCCTGAAGACTGCAATAATTATTCTTCAATTGCATTTGAAAAGATAATTGAATGAATTGTAGCTTCCCAGTTACTTTATTTTCTCGAGGAATCACAATGATTAGATTTGACCATCTGGCTTTAGATCCTGATTTAGTATGAGGTCTATTTATTTTATTTATTTATTTATTTAATGGTATTTATATACCGCCTTATCCTTCAATCAAAGCGGTCACAACACAAGTGGGGGATACATTTAACACATGGGGATTTTGAGACACATACACTAATACTTACAGGGAACATGGGCAATGGAGGGTTAAGTGGCTTGCCCAAGACCACAAGGAGCATCTGTGGGACTAGAAACCCCAGTCCTTCCGGCCCAAGGTTGCTGTCCTCTAGTGGGATTTGAACCGCCGACCTTCCGGCCTGAAGTACCTTGTCCCAACCACTAGGCTACTCCTCCCTCTATGTTGGTCTTCACGTTGGATAGTATGTGGCTTTTCCAGGATCAAGACAGTTCAGGTTTTTTGGTTCTTCTTGATCTCTCAGCAGCATTTGAGAAGCCTATTTGAGGTTTAGAATCCAACTCCACCTCTCCTAATTTTGTTTGTCTGTTGGCAATATTTTCTAGTTTATCTTATTTTTTGGTTGAAGGCAACATATACGAGGGATCCCCATATGTGAGGATTGCTATACTGCGTGTCCTTGGAGAAAGTAAATTGTATACCTGTAATAGGTATACTCCAATGACAGAAGGATATTAACTTTAGAGTTAGATTCTCCAATAGTAACTATCTATGGAACTGAGATGGACCCTGCGCCGACTGTAAAGATGTGGCCTTCCCATGCTTATAAGAACATGTTAAGCTCTAGAAGCTTCTCAGTCAGTATTTCAGCTGGGGCTACATCCAGTGATATCACTCATACTTCAGAATGTGCTATTCTCAGAAAACACCTATTCTCCAGGAACAAGCAGGAAGTCAGTCCTCACATATGGGTGACGTCGGCACTGACGGAGCCTGCACGGAACATTTCCCCATCTTTCAAAAGAAAGCCTTTGGGAATGCTACTACGCATGCATGGTCCCCTTTCCACCCAAGTGTGCCATCTTGCTTGGTCTCCTTTTTCCCACAGAGACCAATGGATGTAGTCCTCTACTTCCCTGGAAGAAGTGCCAAAAATCTCTCTTCTTCTGGTGCTACACTGGTCTTCTTCCCGCCTCGAGACGGCACCTTTGGCACCGGTCTTGGCTCTCTCCTTTTTTCCTTTTTTTTGAGGTTTTTCCCTTGACTGGCCTTTGCGTCTTTTTTCGCCCAGGGGTCATCGACTCTAGCCAGATGTTCTCCCACCATGTCTCCCGGTGGGTTCAAGAAATGTGACCACTGCAGTCAGACTATCTCGGTCACTGACACTCATGACTGCTGCATTCGCTGCCTGGGTCCTGGCCATGACAATTACTCCTGCAACCGATGCCAGACCATGACCCCTAAAACGAATAGGAGGCGGTCTGAGTTTCAGGGGAAGCTGTTTCCAAGATCTGACTCTGCCCCAGCTTCCCCATTGCCGAGCCCCGAAGCCGGCCCTTCAGGAGAGGTCCAGGTATCCTTGGAGTTCCGCAGTGGCTCCTCCGGCGTGGCCCCTGACCCTCCTAAAAAAAAAAAAAAAAAGAAGGAGGTGCCTTCGATGAAACCTGGCAAAGTCCCTAGCCGGGACTCGGGCGACTCCGAGCAGCGCCCTCAGAAAGTCTCGAGACAAGAGTCCTCGGCTGGCGGAGACCGCACGAGGACCCGTGAGCCTATAGTGCTCCTTGAGGATGCACTCTCTGGAGTGCTGGCATCAGACCCGAGGCCCTCGATGTCCATGCTAGAAGCTGCACAGCCATCAGGCCTTGAGTCCTGCATGGCAGCCATCTTGCCCTTGCAGCGGGTGTTAATGTCGGACCCCCCGGCATCATCGGCCCCGACACCGGGCCTCCCGACCTCGGGGGAGCCTCCAGGCGTCGAACTTGGTACCGAGTGCCACAGGCCTCGGATAAGTGCTCGGCATCGATCGAGGTCTCGATCACGATCCTCGGTGATCCAGTCCTCCCCGGCGAGTTTCCAGGAGTCCGACCCCAGGTCCTCCAGGGGAGCCCGGTTCCTCGGAGCTGCCCCCGGGGCTGACTTCTCAACACCCTCGGATTCCAATTGGGAGATCAAGGACGAGGCCTCGCCAAAGACTTCCCGATACCTCGCCAAAGACCTCCCGATACCTCCTGACATTGCTGCTTGGATGTCTCACCGCCACTTGAAATTGAACATGGCCAAGACTGAGCTTCTTATTTTTCCCCCCTAAAACCTCCTCTCCTCTTCCTCATTTCTCAGTCTCTGTGGATAACTCTCTACTCCTTCCTATTTCCTCGGCTCGCAACCTTGGTGTTGTCTTTGACTTCTCTCTCTCCTTCTCCACACACATCCATCTGATAGCTCAGACCTGCCGTTTTTTTCTCTATAACATCAATGAAATCTGCCCATTCCTTTCTGAGCACACTACTTAGACACTTATCCACTCCTTAATCTCCTCCGTCTTGACAACTGTAACCTACTCCTTGCTGGTCTCCCTTTGAATCATCTCTCTCCCCTTCAATCTGTTAAACACTCTGCTGTGCGGCTTATCTTCTGCCAGCCTCGTCGTGCCCATATTACCCCTCTTCTCAAATCACTTCATTGGCTCCCTATCCATTTCTGCATTTATTTCAAACTTCTTCTGCCGACCTATGAGTGTATTCACTTTGAAGCTCCTCACTACCTTTCTTCTCTTATTTCTCCTTACACCCCACCTCGGAAACTCTGCTGTTCTGGCAAATCACTTCTACCTCTGCCCTTCTCTTCTATTGCTAACCCCAGACTTCACTCCTTTCACCTTGCTGCACCTTATGTCTGGAACAAGCTACCTGTGTCTGTACTCCAGGCACCTTCTCTGACCCTTTTCAAATCCAGACTGAAAACTCACCTCTTCGCTGCTGCTTTTGGATCTTGACTCATCTGATCTTCTTGTTTCTTTACCATTCCCCCTTGTTTTATCCCTGTCTACACCTTCTGTGTTGTCTGTCTTGACTAGATTGTAAGCTCTGATGAGCAGGGACTGTCTCTTACATGTCTGTGCAGCGCTGCGTACATTTTGTAGCGCTATAAAATGCTTAGTAGTAGTAGTAGTAGTAGTAGACACCAGGACGTCCCTCCAAGCCATCTCCCCCACAGCCTCGACACCACTCCCCACCTGAGGACGTGGCCTTTCACGACTTCATTCGTGACATGGCCCGGATTCTCTCGATCCAGACGGAGTCGGAGGAGGACTCGTGCATCGAGGATCTTGAGATCCTTAATATGAATCCGCTCCCAAGGAGACTCTCACAGTGCCAGTTCCACCCATCCTCGAAAGGCTGCTCCTCAGGATGTGGGAGTCTCCAGCCTCAGTGCCGGTGGTCAGTCAGTGCCTGGACGCCATCTACCGCGTCAGGAAGGGCCCCAGATTCCATAAGCCACAACTTCCCCACAACTCAATGGTGGTAGAATCCTCCATACAAAAACTGAAGAGTCAAAAGACCTATTCCTTAATTCCCCTCGGTAGGGAAGCTCGGGCCCTCAACACCATGGGACACAAGTGCTACCAGGGCGCCATGCTCAAGTGCCAAATACAGGCACACGAGTTGTATATAGGGATGTATAGGGCCTGATACAGGAGCTTTCGGGGCTCTCAGCGGGCCTCGCCGGGGAATCTCTGCAAAGGTTCCAGTCCCTAACGGCAGGCATCTGGGACTGTTCCAAATTCCTCTCCCAAGCCACCAACAATGGGTTTGAGTCTGCAGCCAGTATAGTAGCCACCAACATCGGCGCTCCAGTGCCAGGCATGGTTACAGACCTCGGACCTGGAGCAGTGGATACAGGAAAAACTGCTGGATGTTGCCTGCAACGGTGAGAACCTGTTCGGGAAACTGATGTCTGATAAGGCTGCGGAAATTGAGGCCGAGGTAGTGACCCGACAGAGGCTGTCCAAAAAGACCTCGACCCTCCCCAGGAAAAAATCCTCGGGAGGAAAAAGCCTTTTTTCCCCGAGGAAAAGGGCTACCCCCAGACCGGCCACTACCAACTTTACTCGGGGCAGCCTCACCAGGCCTCACAACCAAAAAGCCAGGGACACAAGTCCAGGAAGCCTAAGGCTCTCAAGCCACAGGCACCAGCTCCCGCCCAACCGGGGTGAAGCTTTTGACTCCCTGGGCTGGGCCTCTCCTCCCCCGTGAGTCCCAACTCAGCCCACAGGGAGTCGACTGGCCTCTTTTGCCCACAGATGGGCCAGCATCACCACAGACCAGTGGGTTCTGCAGGTGGTGAGGGAGGGGTACTTCCTTCATCTACAGCAAAACCCTCCAGACTTCTTCCTAGGAGAGCCATCACAGCCTCTCCCCCACCAGGCCATGCTTGCCATAGAACTCGCAGGCTTGCTCAGGGACAGAGCGGTGGAACCTGTACCCCGACACCTCTGAGGGCAGGGGTTCTACTCAAGGTATTTCCTTGTCCCAAAAAGATCAGGGGACCTCCGGCCCATTCTAGACTTGTGCAACTTGAACAAGTTCCTGGTGAGGGAGAAGTTCAAGATGCTCTCCCTTGGAACACTGCTGCCCTACCTCCATCAGGACAACTGGCTCTGCTCCTTGGATCTCAAGGATGCTTACACCCACATCCTGATCCACCCCTCCCACAGGCATTACCTGAGATTTATGATGGGTAGGCAGCACTACCAGTATAGGGTGCTACCATTCGGCCTCACCTCATCTGCAAGGGCCTTTATAAAATGCCTGGCAGTCGTTGCCACCCGTGTGTACCTCAAAGGGGCCCACGTCTTCCCTTATCTGGATGACTGGCTCATCAGAAGCAGCACGCCCCTCGAGGCCAGTTGAGCCACAAGGCTCACTATCCACACCCTGCAGCATTTGGGGTTCATCATCAACTACCCCAAGTCCAGCCGCCCCCTCCCCCCCCCCGGTTCAAGACCTGGAATCCATAGGGGCCCAGCTGGACACTCTGCGGGTCAGGGCCTTTCTCCCCGTGGAAAGAGCCCACTGCCTGATGCAGCCGGCAAAGGAGGTGCAGGGCTGCAGGTCAGTGTCAGCTCACCTGCTCCTTTGTCTGTTAGGCCACATGGCCTCAACAGTTCACATTATGCCTCTGGCTTGCCTGCACATGCAGGTAGCTCAGTGGTGCCTCAGTTCCCAGTGGATGCAAGCCACAGGCAGGCTGAGGGGCCAGGTGAAGGTCACCCACCGACTGGTGGCCTCCCTCTCCTGGTGGCAGTCCCCACATCACCTTAGGGCAGGGATGCCCTTCCAGGCACCAACTCCTCAGAGGGTCCTGACAACAGATGTCTCCCTCATGGGCTGGGGAGCACACTGTGAGGGCCACTGCACCCAGGACACCTGGTCCTCAGAGGAATCCTTCCTGCAAATCAATCTTCTCGAGCTCAGGGCCATCTTCCTGGCCCTTCAGGCCTTCCGCCGCCTCCTGAGCAACCTCCTGGTCATCATACGGACAGACAATCAGGTTGCCATGTTCTATGTGAACAAGCAAGGGGGCATGGGCTCATATTCCCTCTGTCAGGAAGCAGTGGCCCTCCTTTGCAGTAAACAACCATATGCTGCTGAGGGCGGTGTACTTACCAGGCCAGGACAATTGCCTGGCGGACAACCTCAGCAGAGTCCTTTGGCCACATGAGTGGCGCCTGGACCCCAGGGTAATCCAGAGACTTTTCCACCTCTGGGGCAGACCCTGGCTGGACCTATCGCTTCCCCGGACAACTCGCAGCTGCCAAACCTTTGCTCTCCTCAGCCACACCACAGGAGGGTGGCGGCGGATGCATTCCTGATCTCCTGGTCACAGGGCCTGCTTTATGCATTCCCACTGACTCCTCTGATGCCAAGTGCTGTTCAAGATCCAGAGCGAGTATGCTTCAGTAATCCTGATTGCTCCCAGGTGGCCCAGGCAGGCCTGGTTCCCTCTGCTCCTCTCCCTGTCAGTCGCATCCCCAGTATTGCTGGGCCAGGACCCGGACCTTCTGTCTCAGGGAGGGGTTCCTTGCTGCACCCCAACCTTGGGTCCCTAACACTGGCAGTGTGGCTGCTGAAAGGGTAGCACTGGCCCCTTTCGACCTCCCAGGTGAGGTCGAGGAGATCTTCCTGGCCTCCTGGAAGCCATCCACCAGAAGGGCTTACGCCTTCAGGTGGAGGAGATTCTCAGTCTGGTGTGCAGAAATAAATGATAATCCATTCTCCTGTCAGGTAAAGCTTGTGCTGCAGTACTTACTGCACCTCTCACACTCAGGCTTGAAGCCTAATTCAGTGAGGGTGCATCTCGGCGCCATTGCAGCTAACCATCACCCTATAGAGGGGAAACCCTTCTCGGGCCAGCCTTTGGTCTCCAGGTTCTTCAAGGGCCTCCTGCTATCCATGCCCCCTCTCTGCCCTCCGGCAGCGGAATGGGACCTCAATGTGATGCTCTCCCAGCTCACCAGGCCACCGTTCCAGCCTTTGGCCACCTTCCGCCTGAGATATACCTTTCATGGAAGGTGGCTTGCTTGATGGCTTTGACATCTGCTCGCAGAGTAAGCGAGCTGCAGGCCCTGGTGGCGGACCCGCCCTATACCAGGTTCTGTATGAACAGAGTGGTGCTTCGTACACACCCAAAATTCCTCCCAAAGATGATATCTGCTTTTCATCCCAATCAGGAGGTGGTTCTCCCCACCTTCTTCCCACGGCCGCACACCGGCAAGGAGGAGGTTGTCTTGCATACCTGGATTGCAAGAGGGCCCTGTCCTTTTTATCTACAGACGTCCGCGGGCCATCGAAAAGCTCTTCAGCTTTTTATCTCTTATGAACCCAGCAGATTGGGGCTACCTGTGACCAAGCAAACCCTGTCCACTTGGGTGGTGGACTGCATTGCCCTGGTTTATGAACAGGCTGGTCTCCCTCTGGAGCAGTGGATCACTGCTCATCACGTGAGGGCTATGGCCACATCGATGGCCAACCTATGTGCAGTGCCGGTGCAGGAAATCTGTAAAGCCGCCACATGGTCTTCCATTCATACATTCGCAGCTCCCTACTGCCTAGAAAGTGAGTCCCGCAGGGACAGTGTCTTTGGCCAGGCAGTAATCAGAAGCATTTTTGGTGAATAGGCAACTCCTGCCCTCCGACTCTTCTGTATTCAGGCTACCGGCGTTATGGTGATGCTGGACGCTGGGGTCTGCAGAGTCTCTTGGTAGGGACTCACCTCCTGCAACTCACGGCCTTTCTTCGGTCGCCATTGATGCTGTCGTGGTTCGGTCCCCGGCAACCTGGAGCTAGGAAGTCCCATATGTGAGGACTGACTACCTGCTTGTTCCTGGAGAAAGCGTAGTTACTCACCTGTAACAGGTCTTCTCCAGGGACAGCAGGAATCAGTCCTCACATCCCTCCCTCCTCCCCTTGGAGTTGCCTCCTTTACCTTCTTTTCTCTTATGCCTTAGCTATGTCATCTGACTGAGCAAAATGGCACCCTTGGGCGGGAAGGGGACCACGCATGTGTGGTAGCATTCCCAAAGGCTTTCTTTTGAAAGCTGGGGAAATGCTCCATGCGGGCTCCGTCGGTGCCTACATTACCCATATGTGAGGACTGATTCCTGCTGTCCCTGGAGAATGCCTTTTACAGGTGAGTAACTACAATTTACAGGTAGGCAATTTTTCTTTACCCACATAAAATGCTTTGAAAATTTCCCTAAGTATGAGTCATCATGATCCTAGAAGTTTCAGATGCAATGAAATTGCATGAATGGCAATACTCGCCAAAAATGTCACCTCATACAAAGAGACATAGATAGCCTCTTTGAAGTTGGGAATGACTCTTAAAATAATCTATTGCATGATCAGGAGTAAACAAATATGGATACCATGTTAATTCATTTGATTAATAGAAATAATGACCAGAAAAGAATATATCATAGAAACATAGAAATATGATGACAGAAAAAGACCACATGGCCTATCTAGTCTGTCCTTCCATATCAACAACTACAACAGTCCCCTTTATACCTTTAGAGATCCTCTGTGTTTGTCCCATGCTTTTTTGAATTCAGTTACTGTCCTCATCTCTACCACTTCCACTGGGAGACTATTCCACGGATCCACTACTCTTTCCGTAAAGAAATATTTCTGCATATCACTCCTGAATCTATCTCCCTTCACCCTCATCCCATGTCCCCTCGTAGCAGAACTTGCTTTCAATTGAAAGAGGCTCTCTCCCTGAACGTTTATGCCACGGAGGTATTTAAACATCTCAATCATATCACCTCTATCCCGCCTTTCCTCCAAGGTGTACATATTAAGATCCTTCAGTCTGTCCTCATATGCTTTATAATGAAGACCACTAATCATTTTAGTAGCCACCCTCTGCACCGACTCCATCCTGTTCACATCCTTTTGAAGGTGCGGTCTCCAGAATTGCACACTATACTCCAAATGAGGTCGCACCAAAGACTTATACAGAGGCATTATCACCTCCTTTTTTCTGCTAGCCATTCCTCTCCATATGCACCCAAGCATCCTTCTAGCTTTTGCCATCACCTTTTCTACCTGTTTAGCTACTTTAAGATCATCAGACACAACCATGCCTAGGTCCCGCTCTTCTTTAGTGGACAAAAGTACTTCACCCCCTATACTATATTGCTCCCTTGGATTGCTGCAGCCCAAATGCATGACCTTACATTTTTTAACATTAAATCCCATCTGCCAAATTCTAGACCATTCTTCAAGCTTAGCTAGATCCCTCCTCATGTTATCTACACCTTCCTGGGTGTCTACTCTATTGCAGATTTTGATACCATCCGCAAAGAGGCAAACCTTACCCGACAGCCCTTCCGCTATATCACTAACAAAGATGTTAAAAAGAATCGGACCAAGGACAGATCCCTGGGGCACACCACTGGTAACATCCTTCTCCTCAGAGTGAGCTCCATTTACTTGTGCTCTTTGTCGCCTCCCACCCAACCAATTTCTAACCCAAGCAGTAACTTTAGGGTCCATCCCTAGGGTGCTCAGTTTCTTTATAAGTCGCCTGTGAGGAACAGTGTCAAAGGCTTTACTGAAATCTAAATACACCACATCTAGAGCTCTCCCTCGGTCCAACTCCCTGGTCACCCCGTCAAAGGAATCAATCATATTTGTCTGACAAGACCTGCCTCTGGTGAATCCATGCTGCCTCGGATCCTGTAATCCGCTGGACTCCAGAAACCTCACTATTTTCTCTTTCAGCAGCGTTTCCAATAATTTACTCACCACCGAAGTTAAACTAACCGGCCTGTAGTTTTCAACTACATCCTTACTTCCACTTTTGTGTAAAGGCACCACATGAGCCTCTCTCCAGTCCTTTGGCACCACTCCTGACTTCAACGAGGCATTGAAAAGGTCAGTCAGTGGAGTTGCTAGAACGTCCCCAAGTTCCCTCAGTATTCTAGGGTGTATCCCATCCGGTCCCATCGCTTTGTCTACTTTAAGTTGAGCTAGTTTCTCATGAACACAGTCTTCTGAAAATTGTTCAAGATGTCCCTCGCTTCTGTTCCTATTTGTGGGTGTTTTCTGAGGTCCTGCTCCTGGTTCTTCATCTGTGAACACAGAACAAAAATATTTGTTAAGCAATTCCGCTTTATCCTTATCAGCTTCTACATATTCCTCCCCTGCACCCTTGAGTCTGACAATACCACTTTTGCCCTTCCTCTTCTCACTAATATATCTGAAAAATGTCTTATCCCCCCATTTTATTGCATTGGCTATTTCCTCCTTTTGAATCTTTGCCTTCTTGACTACTTTGCTAGCTTCTCTTAAGTTTTTCCAAATACAGATGCCTGTCTTCCTCTCTCTGTGATCTATTGTATTTCATGAAGGCCTCCCTCTTTTTCTTCACTTTTTCAGCTACTTCTTTCGAAAACCATAGCGGTCTCCTTTTCCTTTTAACTTTATTTACCATTTTAACAAAAAGGTTAGTTGCCCTTAAAATATCCCCTTTCAGTTTTGCCCACTGTTTTTCTACATCCCCCAGCTGTTCCCATCCCACTAACGACTCCCTGAGGTATTGGCCCATCTTTGCAAAGTTAGTCTTCCTAAAGTCTAAGATCCTCACCTTTGAATGGATTCTAACAGCCCTAGTCCTAATACTGAACCACACCATCTGGTAATCACTGGATGCAAAATGATCTCCCACTACAACATCAGAAACACTTTCACCATTGGTAAGCACCAAGTCCAGTATGGCCCCTTCACGTGTGGGGTCTCTTACCAATTGCCTGAATAGTTCTCCCTATAGAGAATCCAGGATCTCCTTACTTCTAGATGATACTGCAGCAGGAATGTGCCAATCAACATCTGGGATATTGAAATCTCCTATCAGTAGCACTACCCCTTTCCTAGCAATGCTGCGTATGTCTTCAATTAACTCTCTGTCCACCTCTTCCTCTTGTGAGGGAGGTCTGTATATCACGCCAATGCAAACAGATTTCTCTTTCCCTCTTTCTAGTTTAACCCACAATGCCTCCTCTCTCCCTTTTAAGCTCTGTAATTCCAAAGCTTTAATATTATTTTTTACATATAATGCCACTCCTCCTCCCCTTCTTCCTACCCTGTCCTTTCTGAATAAAGTATATCCAGGTATAGTTACATCCCAATCATGGTTTACTGGGAACCATTTTTTTGTAACTGCCACTAAATCCAAGTCAGCCACTCCCACCAAAGCTTCAACATCAGGGATCTTATTTCCCATGCTACGGGCATTTATGCACACTGCTTTCCATATGTTACCCCTGTTACCCATTTCCATTAAGGTATTTAATGTATCACTAATATATATATATCAATAATACTGTTTTATTGAATTAGCTTATTAAGAGGTCTGTGTTCTAAATGCTTTTTTTTCCAGTTTGGGTCTGTGAGAAAAATGCTGAGTAAATAGGACCCTAAGGGTTCAGTGTAATAAACTGTGCTAATCTCAGTGCAGCAGTTTATTTCTGGATTTGCACAGATTTTTTTGTGTGCTATGATTATCTCCAGGAACAAGCAGGAATGTAGTCTTCACATATCAGTCCTCAGCACATGCGCACTGCCTTCCCGCCTTTCCAACTGTCCCTCTTCAGTTCTTCGTTTTCCGCGGAGCCGACAGGACTCATACCCTGTCACCGCAGAAAATTTCTTCTTTAATCTTGTTTTCTTGTAGTCGCGCTTGCCTCCGCACAACGCCTACCGGTATCGCCGGTTCTTTTCTTTCTTTTCTTCTTTAAAAAAAGAAAATAATTCTGAATTGTTTCTCTAATGAAACTTTCTTTTTCGGTGCTAGGCGCCATTTTGGGCACTAGGCCCCATTTAAGAAAAAAACAGCTAGTGGTTTTAAAAAATGCACTAAGTGTGGCGGTACCATTTCCGTCATCGACACCCATGACTGGTGTCTTAAATGTTTAGGCCCTGACCATTCTCCATCTGAGTGTCTCTCTTGTATGGGAATGACTAAAAGTGGAAGACAGAACTGGGCTGCAAAGCTCGGTACCCTCTTTTCTTCGGATGCCAGGTCCATTGCATCGATGTCTTCAAGAGCCTCTTCTTCCTCCCATCGATCTCAGGTAACTAAACATAAAAGCCGGTCCCCAAAGGGTAGCTCTCCTGCAAAGCATCGAGAGGCCATTGGCATTGCCCTTGAGGGAACCACACCGGCAAAACAGCCCCGGCGGGAGGCTTCGGCCTTTAAAGCATCAACGGGTTTCCAGGATGTTCTCGAGGCCTCGGCCTCGACAGAACTACTGATGCCATGCTCAGGGGTCCCGGTCGCCTTCATCGGTACCGACACCCAGGCATCGGCAGCATCGATAGACCAGAGATTCCTCACTATCAAGCGCAGTATTGCAGCTCTCCTTACAGCTGTGGTACCGTTGACACTGATGGTTCAACGGGCACCGGCACCGGTACCGACACCGGTACCAGCACAGATACCGGTACCGGCCCCGGTGGGAATTCTTCCCATGCCGTCTTTGCCTGGCATCGAAAGATCGGTACCGGATCAACTTGGTACCGACTTCGATCGATACCGGGACCGTGCCTTACATGAACATCGTGATCAGAGATACTTCGAATCCTCCGATTCCGATGACTCTGATAATTCTGCTGGTACCAGAGTTTTTCTCCCTGAAGACTCTTCTTCTCCCCAATGCAGAATGTCGCCTCCAGAGGACATGTCCTTTCACAATTTTATTTGTGATGTTGCCAAAGGCCTTTCAATCACGGTAGCTCCTGAAAAGGAACCTAGAGCAAAGGAATTGGAAATTCTCCAATATCCTAAAGCTCCAAAGGAGGCAGCCACTCTGCCCATTCATGAAATTCTTCATGATTTGATACTCAGAATGTGGGAGACACCTTTGACCACATCTCCTCATTTTAGGAGGCTTGATACCATGTATTGAGTTCCACCATCTCCTGGATTTCAAAAGACTCAGCTGCCACACCATTCCATGGTAGTGGAGTCAGCCATGCGTAGGATGAAAAGTGCAAAGAGACATGCATCCAATCCTCCAGGTCGTGAATGCAGGACTCTTGATGCTTTTGGGTGTCGAACCTTTCAAGCTTCCATGCTTTCAGCTAGGATCAGCTCATATATCTTATATATGGGTATGTTCCTCAAGGAGGTCACAGGAGATTTGGAGCTTATGAGCCCACTTCTCCCAGATGACAGACGACAAGACTTCCTTACGCTTGTCAGGCATGCCTCCAGATGTCTCCAAGTTTGTCAATCGTGCAGCCTTTGACTGCTTTGAATGCATCAGCAGAACCTCTGCTGTTGCCATTGGTGCACGACGGATTGCCTGGCTTTAGGCATCAGACTTGGAGATTTGGGTACAGGATAAATTAGGCAACATCCCTTGCACAGGAGAAAATATCTTTGGCAAAAATTGGCAGGAAAAGGTTAATGAGATAGATGCTGACAATATTGGCCACTGTTGGAAACAGAATACTGGGCTTGATGGACCTTGGTCTGACCCAGTATGGCATATCTTATGTTCTTATGTTCTTATCACCTTAGATAGATTGTCAAAATCTACAGCCACTCCAGCCAGAAAGAAACCCTATAAGAAACCCTCTTTCAGCAAAAAGAGGAAGTTTTATCCATCCTATACCCAGCAAAGCCAAGCTCACAGTCAAGTTGCCCAAAAGGGACAACAACAGCAATTCAAACAGCAGAAGAAGCCAAAAGGCCCGAGAGCTCAACCAGCTCTGCAGGTTCAGCCCCCTCAAGGGCTTTGACTCCTTCCTAGAGAGCTTGGCCTTCCTGCCTCTGAGGGGTCCAGAACCCCTAAATATTTCAGGCAGGCTGTGTCATTTTGTCAACAGATGGCACCAAATAACAGCAGAAAATTGGACTCTGTCCATTGTAGGATAGGGGTACAGGCTTCATTTTCACAGCATGCCCCCTCCTACAATCTTAAGGCAGTTCAATTCCCAGACTTCTGCAGACAATCTGTTGGATCACGAGGTCTCAACACTTCTTGCCCAAGGGGTAATAGAGGAGGTACTCATTCTTCAGCAGGGTACAGGGTTCTACTCCCCCTATTTTCTTATTCCAAAGAAAACAGGAGGACACAGACCCATTCTAGACCTCAGAGTATTGAACAAATACATGTTCCGAGAGAAATTCAAAATGATTTCTCTAGGAACTCTTCTGCCATACCTTCAAAGTCAGGATTGGCTTTGCTCTCTAGACTTAAAGGATGCATATACTCACATTCTGATCCATCCAGATCACAGGAAGTTCTTACGATTCCTTTTCAAGGGAAAACACTTCCAATACAGGGTTCTTCCCTTTGGTCTGGCTTCCTCACCAAGAGTATTCACGAAATGCATGGCAGTAGTAGCTGCATTCCTGTGAACCCTAGGGATTTTTGTCTTCCCTTACTTGGACGACTGGCTCATTCGAACCCCCACGGTTGCAGAGGCCAGCTCTGCACTGTCTCGCAGAATGCGAATCCTCCAATATTTGGGATTGGTAATAAACTTCACAAAATCCCAATGTTCCTTCCCAGTCTCTGGAGTTCATAGGAGCCTGTCTAGATACCAGACAGTCAAGGGCTTTCCTTCCACAGGCTCGGTGTCTTCGCATAGTGCAACTAGCTTCTCAAGCAGCGGGAAAATCCTCCCTAACTGCTCGAGAACTGCTACAGTTATTGGGACACATGGCATCCACAGTCCATGTAGTTCCCTATGCTCGCCTCCACATGCGAGCAGCCAAGTGGACCCTCTCCACACAGTGGACACAGGCCACAGGACGTTTGTCAGACAAGATAGCAAACTCTCATCGGCTGATCTTGTCCCTTCAATGGTGGCAATCACTAGAGAATCTTTCAGTGGGGTCTCCTTTCCAGCAACCCCTATTCCAGGCCACCCTAACAACAGATGCATCACAGGTGGGTTGGGGAGCACACCTGCATCATCTCTCTACCCAGAGCACCTGGACTCCACAGGAGGCTTGTCTTCACATAAACCTCCTGGAATTAAGAGCAATCTATTTAACTCTTCGAGTATTCCATGCCCAGCTCAGCTACAAGACAGTCCTAGTCCAAACGGACAATCAAGTATCCATGTTCTGTGTGAACAAGCAGGGCGTAACAGGCTCTCTGTCGTTATGCAACGAAGCTTTACAACTTTGGGCCCTCGCCAGAGGAGCATCAAATCCACCTTCTCGTGGTATATGTTCCAGGCATTCAAAACCTTTGGGCAGAAAAATTCAGCTGAGTATTGCTGCCTCACGAATGGTCTCTCCACTCAGACCAGGTGACAAAGATATTTCACATCTAGGGGACTCCAGACATAGACCTCTTTGCAAGTCCACTGAATGCCAAACTTCCCCGGTTCTGTTCCAGGATTCCGGCTCACAATTGCCAGGCAAGGGATGCCTTCCTCCTTCACTGGGGTCAGGACTTCCTCTATGCCTTCCCACCCATTCCCCTCATCCCCAAAACACTTTTCAAGCTTCAGAGAGACAGAGGTCGTATGATCTTCATAGCACCACGGTGGCCATGCCAAACGTGGTATCCCCTGCTTCTACATCTCTCTCAAGCTGCACCTCTGGAGTTAGGCTGTGCTTCAGATCTCGTTTCCCAGGAGAGCAGGATGCTATGGCACCCGAATCCCCAGTCCCTGCATCTCACGGCCTGGTTGCTGAGAGCTTAAATCTTCAGGATCTCAACCTTTCCCAACAGGTAAAGGATATCCTTCAGGCTTCTAGAAAACCTTCTACAAGACGATCTTATGCCTTTAAGTGGAAACGTTTCACTATATGGTGTTCCCAGAAGGGGTTAAACCCCCTGGTGATACCTTTGGAGTCAATACTAGAGTATCTACTTCATTTATCAATTTCTGGTCTAAAGACCAATTCAGTAAGAGTCCATCTTAGCGCAATTACAGTTTCCTATAAGCCTCTAAATGGACAACCAATTTCCTCTCATCCTCTCATATCCAGATTTATGAGAGGTCTTCTTTTAACAAAACCTCCCATTAAACCACCACCGGTGGCGTGGGATTTAAATCTAGTTCTTGGGCAGCTCATGAAACCGCCTTTTGAACCTTTAGCCACTACTAACCTAAGATTTTTATCCTGGAAGGTCATCTTCCTAATTGCAATCACCTCTGCACATTGCATTAGTGAATTGCAAGCCTTAGTGGCTGATCCTCCTTACACTAGGTTTCATCATGATAAGGTTGTCCTCAGAACTCATCCACACTTTATGCCAAAGGTGGTCTCGCCTTTTCATTTAAATCAAGCGATTTATCTTCCTGTATTCTTTCCGAGGCCTCATGCCTCTAATGTAGAGAAGAACCTTCACACTTTGGACTGTAAAAGAGCCTTAGCTTTTTACCTACAAAAAACACAGCAACATAGAAAGTCTTCTCAATTTTTTATTGCTTTTGATTCTAGTCATTTGGGACTTCCAGTTTCCAAGAGGACTTTATCCAAATGGATTGCACAGTGCATATCCTTTGCTTATGAGAGTAAGAGTCTTCCTCTTCAAGGCTATGTCACAGCTCATAATGTGAGAGCTATGTAAGCCTCTATGGCTAACTTTCACTCTGTGTCTATTGATGACATTTGTCGAGCAGCCACCTGGGCTTTGGTACATACCTTTACAGCCCACTACTGCCTAGATAAAGCCTCCCGTTGGGATGCTTTCTTTGGCCAGGCTGTTCTTCAAAATCTCTTTCAAACCTAATACAACTCCTACCCACCAACCCTGGTGGGATGCCAGAGATCCATGGGAGGAAGCATGGCTCACCTCACTGTAGGTGGCAGCTTCCTGCGGTCATCTCCCTGGCATCTTCAGCTAGGGAGTCCCCATATGTGAAGACTACATTCCTGCTTGTTCCTGGAGATAGCGTAGTTACTCACCTGTAACAGGTGATCTCCGGGAAGAGCAGGAATTTAGTCTTCACAGCCCACCCACCTCCCCTAGGAGTTGTCTCTCTATCTCTCTGTCTCTTTCCTCTCTCCCTCTATCCTTTCACTCAGCTACATATTTAACTGAAGAGGGACAGTTGGAAAGGCGGGAAGGCAGCGCGCATATGCTGAGGGATGCTCCCAAAAGCGTTCCTATTGGGCACTGGAGAGCGTTCCCGCTCAGGCTCCGTCGGTACTGACGATACCCATATGTGAAGACTAAATTCCTGCTGTTCCCGGAGATCACCTGTTACAGGTGAGTAACTGCGCTATTTCTGTTGTGGCAGCACTATGCTGGATGTAAACTATATCTTAGTGCAATTAGCATAGAAATACATGCTAATAGGCTTTAGTACATACAAAATTAGATCCAGTGCAGCAACGGTTAGTGTAGGGTTTTTTGTTTTTTTTTGCTTTCCTTTTAGCACTGTAATTTTACTTTACCTCTAGAGGTAAAGTTTTATGTTCCCACTGATTTCCATTGAAGTAAATTGGGAAGTTAAACAATCTGAAGGAATCCCTGACTAGAGAAGCAAGCTAATGGTTAGAGCAGTGAACTGAAAACCAGAGAAGCCAGATTTGGATCTCGCTGCCACTCCCTGTGATTTCAGGCAAATCACTTAACCCTCCATTTCCTCAAGTACAGACTTAGGTTGTAAATCCTCTGAGGATAAGAAGAATACCTACTTTAGTTATCATTCTGCTAGACCAGTTCACACAAGTGGGTTATGCTCCCCAGCCAGCAGATAAACAGCTTTCAGAGATGTCATCACTAGTATATAGTCTGGTGGAGCACTGACAGAAGCCAAAATTATCAGCCTCCAGAAAGTGGCAAGGTGAATGTTGACTCGTACAGCAGGGCAGATAGGCGTGCTTCCCCTGGCTGAGATCATGGTCTTGTAGCCTTTGTGATTGAGACCTTTGGCCCAATATTTGCTTGGATCTTGCGTACATCCATTATCTCATTGAGTCGACAGTTGCCCCATGTCCAGTGCTGTTAAGGTTTCTAGCGTTGATGGGTCAGAGAGCAAGCAGGAGGATTCCACAGGGCCCCTGAGGTGTTGAACCTAGACTCCTCCTTCCTTCTCACTATCCTATATCTGCATATTCTGCTCTTTTTAGTTATTGTTAATGTCTTTAATTTCATCCTATTACTTTAATTGCCTATCTTTTGTGCTGTTTGAATAAAGCAACTTCAAACTTAAAAACCCCCAAAACAAAACAAACAAAAAAAACCCTTGAGGCTGCCGGCAGTCGCAGGCTTGTGTAGGTGACTGGTGAGGCCCTTCTCGGGTTTCTGTGCTTGGTCTTTTGGGTGAGAGGAATCCCTAGCCAATCAGTGGTTCCTTTTTCGTCATTTTTTTTTCCTTGTGGTTTATTTATTTTACCCATTTTTGAGTTTTGCAGCCATGACCAGTGCATGGAGGTATGCTTTTTGCAGTTCCCATTGAGTGAGCTCCATGGCTGGATCCTTTAGCCCAGAATGCAATGGGAAACATTTTTTTCATCAATGTTGGGAGCCTTTGGTCTGATGCCAGTTTTGTTGTTGCCTTTACCATGTTTTCTGCAATTTTCTCACCGGCAGCAGTGGTGGCTATCCTGGATGCCTGCATAGTCCCAGCTGAAGAGGGGCATGGTGAGGCAGCCACAGCTTTGAGCCAGCAGACCCCTAAAGGTCCTTCAGGATTCCAGGTCCTATTTTGGCTGGCTTAAACAACAGAAAGAGCTCATGGGCTATTATCAGTCTTTGGTAGCTTCCTGGTAGCTCCCTTCATGGTGTCCTGGTCTCTCATACAGGGAACCTGTGGCTCTCTGAGGTCTCTCCCTTGGGCGGTAATGGGGTTAAGTGCTTCCATACTACCTTTTTGCCTATCTGTTCTGCTGGGAGCACAGCCTTATCCCCTATGGAGGGGGCTCTGAGGAGAAGATGAGGTTCTCTGTCTCCACTGGATGAGTCCATAGATGAGGGGGAGCTTTTCATGGTGGAGGGAGAAGATCCATCAGTGATCACCTTATTCACATGGAGAACCTGGCTATCTTTATTCAGAATGCCATAGTGGCCTTGTGCATTGCAGATCCCCTCTCCAGTACAAATTTCTCAAGAAGACCCTATCCTGGATGGGTGGTATCAGTCCTTTGGCCTTTTTTATTCCCTTCCTGTGCCCTTGTGAAAAGCTTGTGCCCTCTTTGTGGGAGGCACTGGAGCTGGGGCTGAGAACATAAGAAGGTCCATCAAGCCCAGTATCTTGTTTCCAACAGTGGCCAATCCAGGTCACAAGTACCTGGCAGGTTCCCAAAAAGGCACACAGGTTCCACAGTGCTTGTCCCAGGGCAAGCAATGGATTTCCCCTGTTCTCTTTAATGAGGTTTATGGACCTTTTCTCCAGGAATTTGTCCAAACCTTTTTTAAACCCAGCTACACTAGCAGCTTTCACCATATCCTCCGGTAACAAATTCCAGAGTTTGATTACACATTGAGTGAAAAATTATTTTCTCTTATTAGTTTTAAAGGGTTACATTGTAGCTTTATTGCATGTCCCCTAGTCTTTCTACTTTTTGATGGCATAAACAACTAATCTACGTTTACCTGTTCCATTGCATTTATTAATTTATAGACCTCTATCATATCTCCCCTCAGCCATCTCTTTTCCAAGTTGAAAAGCCCTAAGGGGCACTAAGATCCTGGCTTGGCTGTATCCTCTGCCCCAAGGGGAGATAGGACAGTGATTTGTGCGGGCATAGAGGCCCAAGCACACTTGCGCTGGGTCTAACAATTGCCAGACAGCTGAGGTCACAAGTGTGATTTTGGAGCATTGTGTGTGATGGATGCCCGGTACAATTTGATTAGGATCTCCTCTAAGGCCATGGCGGTGACTGTGGTAACCCATGGTTGGCTCTGGTTCTAGAATTGATCTGCTAATGCCATAAGCTCCCCTTAAGAGCAAGTTGCTTTTGGTGGAAGACCTAGAACAGCTGGTGAAGAACTGCAAGAGGCTTGCCCACAGTAGCTCCTGGAAGATAGGCCCAGAGGTTCCTATCATAGGACACAGCAGGGAGCACGAGGGCATTTCAGGTTTGCAAAGAGTTTTGGCATGGTCTATTCCTCCTATGAGTCTACACCCAAGCAGGGTCCATCCTTTCATAGATCCCAGCACTTGTGCGATTCAGCAGGAGAACTGTTTGACATTGCACACTGTCTAGCCAACGATAATCCATGATGAGATGATACTGCATCACTTCACCCTCAAATCATGGCCGACATCACATCCACCATACCAACTGAAAGAACTCCACCCAAGATTCTCCTGAACAATGGAGCTCCTTCCACTGACCAACTGCAGAACATAACACCAGAATCAACACCACTACTTCCCCCCTAGACCCTTGCCCCATCTCATGGATCAAGCTAATAGCAAAACAATTAATCCTGATCCTATACCGGATCACACAGCTTTCACTTACACAGGGAAACTTGCCCCCTTGCCTTAAAAAACGATTGTGAGATTAATATTAAAAAGCCAAACATTGGACCCGTCAGACCCAGTTCATACAGACCCATCTCAAGCCTTCCATTTCTAACTAAAATGATAGAAAAAATAGTTCTAACCCAACTTCAAGACAATATAGACCTCCATACCCCGCTTGATTCCCACCAGTATGGGTTCATACCAAATCATAGTGTTGAAACACTGTTCATCTCTCTACTAGATAGAATCATAACCACAATTGATGATGCAAAAAAGGGAGTGCTTTTGGTCTTTATTGATATAAAAACAGCGTTTGATTCTATAATTCGCTCAATACTAGTGAACCATCTGAAAAATATGGGCTTAAATGGTATCACCTTCCAATGGTTCTCCTCGTATCTCAGTCAACTCAAACTACAAGTAAAGTCAGGTCCTCCAACTTTTCAAGAATAATTGACCAACCACAAGAGATACCTCAGGAATCAGTGCTTTCTAATGTTTTATTCAATATATACCTACAACCTTTGTGTGACATAATAAAAGGCCACAGTATTGAATACAGAATTTATATGAATAATATAAAGGTTTTCGCCCCATTCCACACCGCAGAACCTGATTTCTCTAGGATTATATCTTGTCTGAAAAAAATGACTGACTAGCTTCGACGACAAAACCGCCACATAAACCATGCCAAATCAGAAGCACTCATCATAACCCGTAATAGTTCATTCACACTCCCAAACAATCTTAAAATCCATCAGAACCACATAGAGATCAAACAGGAAGTGAGATATCTCAGAGTCTTACTGGACTGAAAATTACCTTTCCAAACACACATCTCCAAAGCATCAAGATCAGCATACCACAAACTTCGAACAATACAAAGACTCCAACCACTTCTAGATGAGAAGAGCTTCCGCACCATCTGCCAGGCCATGATTATGCCGATACTGGACTTCTGCAACTCCATCTATCAAGGTCTGCCAAAACATAGCATCCAACCACTACAACTAATATAAAACACAGCTGCAAGAATAATATCTGGGATACTGAGGGACACTCACATACCCCAACTTTAAATCAATTGCACTGGCTCCCAGTCCTTCAAAGATCCAAATTCAAATCGCTCACCATCATCTTTAAGATAATTTACCAACTGGCACCAATCACCCTCCAACCAATGAGAGAGAGAGATCCAGAAACAAAAAACCAATGAGCATCCACTAAAATCCTATGCTCATACCAAAGGCGAAAACCAAAGCAAAACAGTTAACCTGCAACAGAGCGCCCTCCGTCTATGCACCATTGCTTTGGAACTCATTATCGGATACCATAAGAGCCACCACAGACCTCAAGGATTTTCACAAAGCCATAAAGATATTCCTCTTTTCAGAGCATTATGCCAACATTACTTGATGAACACCTTCTAGCCCTACCTTACACCCTTAATCCTTACCACATTCCCTCCTATTACCCCTCGGATCTTAACCTAATCTCATGAGTTCGTATCCAGCACATTTTCGCGCCCTTTTCAACTGCTGGCCGCACCGAAGGTCTTCAACCTTGCTGGTGTCCTTTTTACCCCATGGCATCCGGTTTCAAAAAGTGTGACAGATGCTCCAAAAACATGTCCTTCACAGAAACCCATGACTGTCGTCTCCAGTGTCTGGGAGTGGACCATAACTCGGAGCTCTGCTCCCTTTGTAAAAAGATGTCCTCCAAGACCATCCAGAGCCGTAAGCAGAAACTGGATGATATTTTCCACAAGACAGCCCCAGTGCTCCCGGCAGCTTCCCACTCCACCGACCCTCCGCCTCTGAGGTTCCCCATGGCTGCTACACAGCCCCGGTACCACTCCGAGCAAGGGTCCCCCAGAAAGGGAGCGGAAGAAGAAGAAGGCCTCAAGGACTCTGTCAGGGGGCTCCAGACAAGTGTGAGCATTTTCGCGCTAGGTCCCTTAGCCCTCCCCAACAATCCCTGGAGTTGGAGAAGGAGCGGCCTCGAAAGGTACCCTGTGTAGATACGGAGGCCTCTGGCGATGGCGCCTGGTCTCCTGAGAGTTGTCCTGGCAAGGACCCCCTCTCCTCTTCGACGCCCAACCTGGTTACCCCAGTGTCGGCATCCAGGGCCCCACTCCTGAGTGGGAGGCCCGAATGCTGGCACTGGTGCAGCATTTCTGCCTTCCTTACTGCCCAGCAGGCTCTGGTGCCAGGCCCCACTGGCATGCGCCCTGAGACCTCGAGGACGATGCCTGTTTTGGCTCCCCAGACTACTGCAACAACCCCCGAGAGCCAGGGACTTTGTGAGGGATCCCGGCAGAGGTCTCAATCTACGTCTTGGTCCTCGGGTGCGAATTCTTCCCGAGCCAGTGCTTCGGGCTCCAGAGGGGCTTTGGCCGTGAGAGTCCAGCGCGCTTCATGGGTTCTGCTTGAGCAGCCTAGTTCCGAGTCCCCCTCGGAGATTTCGGACTGGCAGTCCAATGGGGAAACTTCTCCTGAATCACAGGCTCATCGGGACCTCCCGTCAGATCCCTCCCCGCCCGCTCAGAAGCGGCGGTTGCTTTCCGATGATATCTCTTTATTTGGAGTTTGTGTGTGACATGGCTCGAGTCCTGGCGCTCTCTACGCAATCTGAGGAGGAGCCTCATGCAGAGGAACTCGATATATTACAATACAAGGCTCTGCCAAGGGACTCCTTTATGGTTCCAGTCCCACTCATTCTGACCCGGCTGCTCCTCCGCATGTGGGAGACGCCTGCGTCTATCCCCATTGTCAGCAAGCACCTGGACACCATGTACAGGGTCCAGCGGGGACCTGGCTTCCGGAAAGTCCAGCTCCCCCATACCTCACTGGTAGTGGAATCTGCCATGTGGAAGCAGAAGAGCCCAAAACCCCACTCTTCGGTCCCACAGGGTAGGGAGTCTTGCACCCTTGATGCCCTCGGGCAAAGGGCCTACCAAGGCTCCATGCTGGCTTGCCGCATCCAGGCTTACCAGCTATATATAGGTTTGTTTCTTTGTGACCTCACAAAGGAACTCAGGGGCTTCCAAGTGGGCCTCGATGGCGATTACCTCCGCCCCTTCCAAGCTCTGCTGAAATCAGTGGGGGACTGTTCAAAGTACCTGTCTCGCACTGCATACAACAGCTTCGAATCCTCTGCTCGGGTAGTGGCTGCAGGTATTGATGCCAGGCATCAGGCCTGGCTCCAGTCCTCGGACCTGGCTCCAGTCCTCGGACCTTGAACAGTGGGTCCAGGAAAAGCTGCTTGATGTACCGTGCCTGGGCGAACAGTTGTTTGGCAAACCAATGAAGGACAAAGCAGTGGAGATTGAGATGGAGTACGTAACCCGTACCCATCTCTCCCGGAAGACCTCTTCCCTCCTGTGGAAAGTAGCAGGGCAAAAAGCCTTTCTTTCAGAGGAAGGGTCTCCCCTATCGAGGCTACCCACCTTACCCTCTAGTGCCTGCTCCGCCTCAAGGCGGGAAAAGCAAGAGCGGCCACCAAGGTCCACATAAGTCAAAGGGCCCCAAAAGCCAGACCCTGGCACTTGCCCAGTCGGCCCTGGGTTTTTGACGCCAGATGCATAGCTGCTCGCCCTCCGGCGAATCGGCTACTGGTGGGAGGGCACCTGGTCCACTTTGCTCCCCGAAGGGAGTCTTTCACTTCTGACACCTGGGTTCTCCAGGTCGACCAGGAGGGTTACCTCCTTTACCTGGACCGGCTTCCTCCACCCTTCTGCCCCATGGAGCTCCCTTGGCTCCCTGTGCACCAAGTCTTCTTGGCGTGGGAGCTTGCCAGCCTCCTCGAGGAATAGGCAGTGGAAATAGTCCCACCGCACCTCAGGGGTCGCAGCTTCTACTCCCGCTACTTCCTTGTGCCAAAGCAGATGGGCGGTTTCCAGCCCATCCTCGATTTAAGAAATCTCAACAAGTACCTGGTGCGGGAGAAGTTCAAAATGCTCTCCCTTGGCACCTTGCTGTCCTTCCTTCGGCAAGGCGACTGGCTATGCTCCTTGGACCTTTGGGATGCATACGCTCACATCCTGGTCCACCCAAAGCACAGAAAATACTTGCACTTCAGAGTACAAGGGAACCACTGTATTGGAACCACTGTATTGGAACCACTACCAATACAGGGTGCTTCCCTTCGGCCTCGTGTCCACTCCACGAGTGTTCACCAAGTGCCTCGTGGTAGCCACAGCCCACCTTCGGTTACAGGGCACTTTCTTTTACCCTTATTTAGATGACTGGCTTGTTACGGGGCAGACGGCCAGCGAAGCACGGCGGGCCGCAACCTGCACCATCCATCTCCTCGAGCATGGCTTTGTGGTGAATTACTCAAAGTCTCATCTCACTCCTGTCCAGTCCTTGGAGTTGATCGGCACATGCCTCAACACTCACGGGTGACGGCCTTCCTTTCCCAGGAAAGGGCAGACCGTCTCATCGCTCTGGCCTCCGCGGTTCAGTGCCGCAATGCAGTTTAGGCTTGAGCAATGCTCCGTCTTCTTGGTCATATGGCCTTATTGGTCCACATCGTCCCCAACGCCCTTTTGCACATGCGAGTGGCACAATGGTGCCTTCGCACTCAGTGGGCTCAGGTAACAGGCCGTCTCTGGGATGCCATCTCAGTCACTCCCCAGCTTTCCGAGTCCCACAACTGGTGGCGGGACACCTGGAACCTGCTCCGAGGTATGCCGTTCCAGGCTCCACAGCACAACATGGCCTTGACCACAGATGGCTCTGTAGCGGGCTGGGGAGCACACTGCGATGAGCTCTGCATGCAAGGGACATGGTCCTCGAATTCCAAGCAGTCCTCCTCGCTCTCCAGATGTTCAGGCACCACGTTCACCATCAGACAGTGCTTGTCCAGATGGGCAACCGGGTGATAATGTTCTATTTGAACAAGCAGGGGGGCACCGGCTCTTACAGCCTCTGCCTGGAGGCGGTAGCCTTATGGTCCTTTGTGATCCGCCAAGACATAGTCCTGTGGGCTACATCTCCCGGATAAGGACAACGTCCTGGTGGACAGACTGAGTTGAATCCTCAAGTGGTGTCTCTGCCTGTAGACAGCGCAGTGGCTGTTCTGGCGCTGGGGGACTCCAGTTCTGTACCTGTTTGCCAGCCCCACGAATTCACAGCTCCCACGGTTCTGTGGCCCAGTTCCTCACCTGAGCAGGGAAGCCTCCGATTCCTTCGTGCTGCCGTGGACACACTGCCTCCTGTACGCATTCCCTTCCACCTCACTCATAGTGCAGGCCCTTCTCAAGATTCAACAGGACAGGGCCTCGATCTTCATGGCCCCGTGTTGACCTCGGCAACCCTGGTTTCCATTGCTGCTTCGCCTCTCATCAGAGCCTCTGGTTGCCCTCGGCAGCACGCCAGGCTTGTTGACACAGGAGGTGAGGGTCTCAGGAAGTGAGGGTCTCAGGAAGTGAGGGTTGACACAGAAGGGGGAGGGTCTCATGGCTTGGTGACTGAGTGGGTCGTGCTAGCCCCTCTTCGTCTCCCAGTGGAGATCAAGGACATATTGCTGGCCTCGCGCAAGGATTCGACTAGGAGGGCTTACGCCTTTAAGTGGTGTTGGTTCTCAGTGTGGTGCTTGGAGGTATGGGTCGACCCATCCTCTTGCCCCACCCACCTGGTCATGCAGTACCTGCTCCATCTCTCGCAGGCGGGCCTGATGTCCAACTTGGTCAGGGTCCACCTAAGTGCGATCTCAGCCAAACACCACCCAGTCGAGGGCAGACCCCTCTCGGGCCAGCCGTTGGTTTCCCGCTTCATGCACAGGCTGCTCATTTCCAGACCTCCTATCCGAACACCTCCGGTGGAGTGGAATCTCAATATCATCCTCACACGACTAATACGGTCGCCTTTCGAGCCAATGGCGTCCTTCTCGCTTTGGCACCTTTCTTGGAAGGTGTTTTTTCTGGTGGTAGCCCTCACCTCGGCCCAGAGAGCCAGTGAGCTCCAGGCCCTGATGGCCGACGCTCCCTATACGAGGTTCTATAGGAACCGAGTGGTTCTCAGAACGCACCCCAAGGTTCTTCCAAAGGTTGTCTTGGATTTTCACCTCAACCAGGAGATAGTGCTGCTGACCTTCTTTCCGAAGCCTCACGCTGACTGGGCGTCGGCGATCCTCCACACCATCGACTGTAGAAGGCCTCTCTCCTTCTATCTGGAGGCCCACTGCAGGTCCGAGTGGCTGTTCGTCACCTACGACCCTGCTCTTTTGGGACTCGTGGTCACCAAGCGGACCCTTTCCCTCTGGGTGGCAGATTGCACCACATTCGCCCAGGTTCAGGATGCGCTACCGCTGGACTGCTGAGTCAGGGCACACGGTGTCCGTGCGAGAGCAGCATCGGTGGCACATATGCACTCCATGCCCCTGGCAGACACCTTCGCAATGCATTACTGCCTGAAGAGGGAGTCCCATCGGGACAGCACCTTTGACCAGACCATACTCTGTAACCTATTCGGGGTTTAGGCAACTCCGGCTCTCCGACCCTTCTTCTGCGGCCACCGGGAGTATGGACACATTGAGCTGTCTTTGGTTACCAATTTCTGCTCACAGCTCGCCATGGCATTTTGCCTGCAGGTCCTCAGTAGCCTGTAGCTGGGGATTCCCATATGTGTGGACTGACTTCCCACTTGTTCCTGGAGAAAGTGTAGTTACTCACCTGTAACAAGTGTTCTCCAGGGACAGCAGGAATCAGTCCTCACAACCCACCCAATTCCCCTTGGAGTTGCCCACTGTTCTTGGTATTTTTTGTCTTTTGCCTGAGCTATGTCATCTGACTGATCAAGATGGCACCCTTGGGCGGGAAGGGGACCACGCATGCATGGTGGCATTCCCAAATGCTTTCTTTGAAAGTTGGGGAAATGCTCCGCGCAGGCTCCATCGGTGCCAACATCACCCATATGTGAGGACTGATTCCTGCTGTCCCTGAAGAACACCTGTTACAGGTGAGTAACTACGCTATTTGGTTAAGCCCTTTTGGTGTTCCACATGAAAAAGTTTTGGAACTCTCACCCCTTGTGGTGCAGAATGGGAGAATTTAAGGTGTCTTGTTTCCAACACGTTGGTTTTACTTTCCATTAGATGATTGTGCACAGACAACTCTGCCGCTGAGTGAGGAATGTTATCTTCCTTATGAACTCCTCTTTTTATTGCCTGTGGTGATTCTTTCTTGTCCCGAGCATATTTTAGGATTATATTTCACTCTTTATTTGCCTGTGATTATTTTAATAACATTTTTGTTTCCTCTAGTTTACTCTGTTTGAGATTGCAACGAAATCCTTTTAATCAACTATCAATGTTTTTAAGGCACACATTAGTTTTTTGCTTTGAATGTTTATATTTGTGGTTCTCTCTGGCTCTGACTTGTTTAGTTGACCCTCTGTTGTCCCCTGCAATTATGTTCTTCTAACTCACTATAAATATATTTAAGGTACACACTAGGTTTTTGCTTTCATCGCTCTTATTTGTGTTTCCCTCTGGCTCTGACCTCCTATTCGCTTTTCGGTTGTCCCCTCCAATTATGACCTGACGCACTTTTTATAGAGATGTAGTTTATAAGTACTCTTTAAAGAGATTGTAAAGTGGTTGATTGACTTTTGCTTTGTTTTATTCAGTTGTATTTCCCATAGTTCAATTGGCTTAATGATTGCATCGTCCACAGTATGCCTCTGTGAGTACTGACTGTATGCATGGCACTCCTCCTCATCTCTCTTTTGCACGCCAAATTTGGGCTTCGCATAAGATATCATGTCCTCTGTAGTAGTACTAGCCTTATGTTTTTTGTTTTTATTTTTGTTACTATTGCTTTTAACTGTTTCTTTCATTGTTTTAGTTTATATTTATATTTACTGTATTTATTGTTTTCATTTTTTGTACTTGTGTTTTTATTGTATTTATTGTTTATTTTGTTTTATGAGGATGTGTACCCCCAGAAGAAGGCTGGTTGCTGAAATGCGTAGGGGTTTCTATTGAAATAAAGCACCTGTGACCTCCATATGCCACTCGCTTGTTATGTGTTTGTTCTATGGTTGCAAAGGCTTCTGCTCTTCTTGTGCTCTCCTTTTTGGGAACCTGCCAGATACCTTTGACCTGGACCTGGAAACAGGATACTGGGCTTGATAAACCTTGGTCTGATCCAGTATGGCATTTCTTATGTTCTTATATTTTTATGCCCTCTGCTGAGCAAGGTCTGGGGCAAAAAATGGCAGGTCCTTCTCTTCCATTTTCTATTTGAAGGCAGTCATTGCCAAGCTTAGAGGACCCCATTACTGCATGGATTCCTTCAGGTTGGTCACTGCATTAGTCCAGCAAGGGTAGTCTCTAAGCACCTTGGACCTTTCCGAGGCGTACCTCTATATTCTTGTCCAGGATCAACATTCATGGTTTCTCTGCTTCTGCATCCTGGGCTACCATTTCCTGTTCTGGCTCTGTACTTTCATCTTGCCATGGCTCTGGCACCTGCTCAAAAGTCATAGTGGTCATAATGGCTTTCTTGCACAAGCAATGACCTGGACGACTGGCTGGTTTGGTCTGATTCCTGGAAAAAGATCATGGCAGACATATCTCAAGTGATCCAGTGGCTGAAAAAGTTGGGTTGGGCGATCAGCTACTCCACTGGTGGTTTAACATCCTCTCAGGACTTGGAGTTTCTGGGTGCCTGCTTCAACACTCATGTGGGCAGAGTATTCCTCACCCTACAGAGATTGTTAAAGCTGCAGGGGTTTTTGCTCTCAGGCAGCAATCAGGGCATGGGACTACTTGCAGCTCCTGGGATTGATAACTTTGACTCTGGAGCTGGTGCCTTGTGCCAGAGCACATAGGCATCACTGTAGAGACATCTTCTGATTCACTGATTTCCCTGTTCCTAGTTGTTCAATCAGTGCCTCTCTCTTCCCTGGAAGATCAAGAAGGGAGCTGGACTGGTGGCTGCAGAAACCCTCTGATGGGTGGGATACCTCTGAAGGCACGAGAATGGGTGACTGTAACCATGGATGCCAGCCTTTTGGGCTGGGGAGCTCATTGTCTGGGCCAGTTTGCACAGTGATGATGGTGCCTGTAAGAAGCTTCCTAATTGATCAACAGACCAGAAGCCAAGGCAATTTGCCTAACTCTAGAGAGGTTCTGGACCCTCCTGGAGAGCAAGTCAGTCAGAGTATTCTTGGACAGTGCCAGGGAAGTGGCACACTTCAACATGCACGGCAGCACTTACAGCACTGCGGAGGTGGCAGTGCCCTATCATTGGGCAGGGGCTCATCTGGTGGATCCGTTGGTGGTACACATTCCAGGGGTTAAAAATGTACAGGTTCACTTCTTGAATGAAGCATCGTGGATTTGGATGAATGGGAGCTAAGCCCTCATGCATTTGGCTTCATTGTAGGGAGGTGGACCCTGCCGGTGTTCAATCTATTGGCTACCCAGGAGAAGGCCAAGATGATACACTGGGGTGGTGTTGACACCTTTATTAAGGCCCAGAGGACCTTTACATCCTTGGTCTAGGTTGGAGTCTGAAGGGTCATCAAGAGATGATGTTCTTGTTAGGCCCTGGATGCCAAGATGGTAGGTGGCTGTTTTAACCTTCTTACAGTCTGGTTTAGATCAGGGTTTAGCTCTGATAAGGGTTCAGGTGGTGGCCCTCGCAATGTACCAGGTGTGAGTTAAAGGTGTATACTTGGCTGCATATCCAGATGTGTCCCGCTTCCTCAAGCATATCCATCCCCCTGTGTGGCCAATGGTGCTTCAGTGAAGCCTTTCGCTGATGTTGAAGGTGCTGAAAAGGTTCCCCTTTTGAGCTCCTTCAGAAGGCCTTCCTCAAGGATTTGACACTGAAGATGGTATTTCTGGTGGCTATTACTTCCGCCAGATGGGTTTTAGAGTTACAGGGCCTGCTCATCTCATCAACATCTATATCCCTGAGGACCATGCCATCCTTTCTTCCCAAAGTGCTTCCTCCCTTTCATCGTAATCAATCTGTGATCCTGTGCTCCTCCTTGGAAGGAGGAGCTTCAGACAGACCACTCTCTCCAGCTGTTAGATGTGAGGGAGGGCACTGAAGTATATGGAGACTACTAATTTCTTCTGGCAGTCAAACCATCTCTTTGTCCTCTTCAGGAGCTCAAAGAAAGGACAGATAGTAGCCAGGTCCTTAAGTGCCTGCTGGCTTAAGGAGGCTGTTAGTCAGTGCTCACTCCATTAGGGCACAAACCTTCAGGCCGATGCAGAAAACTGGTGCTAGACCCACGCTGAAGCGATTTTTTTTACGTTCCCGACAACGCACACATTTTAGCATGCAATCCAGGAAGGATAGGGTATGCAAATGTGCACTGCATTAACCGTGCGCATGAAAAAGAGCCACTTCAGCGTTAAACTGGGAGAGCAAGCCAAACACATGCTCACAAGAAGCCTGCGCTAGTTTGGCTTGCTCTCCGGGTACCGTGTGACTAATTTGCATATCAGCCTGACAGTATTTTGATGGCATAGGAGACAATTGCGGCATCGGGAAAGCCCCCGATGCCATCAAAAAACATGCCAGGGGCTGTGCCCGACAGAAAAGAATCCCTGGTGGCCCAGTGGCCCCTCCCCCCCCCCCCCCCGCCCAAAAGTATTTTGATGTCACCAAGGAAGATTACAGCTCATGAAAAGCCCCCAATGCCATCAAAATACTGTCAGGGGCTGGTGTCCCGACAGAAAGAATGTATCTGGTGGTCCAGTGGCCCCTGTACCCCCCACCCCAACCCAACCCAAAATAAAAGAAATTAAAATAAGTCACTTGCTGGTCTAGTGGCCACTGTACCCCCATCCCCCACTAGAAAAAAATAGAACCTGGTGGTCTAGTGGCCCATGTACCCCTCTCCAAACCAACCCAACCCAAAATAAAAGAAATTAAAGTAAGTCACCTGGTAGTCTAGTGGCCCCTGTACCCCCACTCTAACCCAACCAAACCCAAAATAAAAGAAATTAAAATAAGTCACTTGGTGGTCTAGCATCCCCTGTACCCCCACCCTAACCCAACCCAAAATAAAATAAATTAAGATAAAAATCACCTGGTGGTCTAGGAGCCCCTAAATCCAACCCTCCCGGACCTTAAAATAGGCGGCAGCGCTGCCTGCCTACTCCCACTCTTGTCTGCCATCTTGTAAAATGGTGATGCCTGACCTCACGCAGTGCATCCTGGGATGCACTGGACGGGGTTAAATTGACATATAAGGCATAGTCTATCTTATAAGGCAGTCTGACCTCACCATCGCCATTTTACAAGATGGCGGACCACAGCGGGAGTCTGAAGGCAGTGCTCCTGCCTATTTTAAGGTGTGGGGGGTTGGATTTAGGGGCTGCTAGACCACCAAATGATTTTTATCTTAATTTCTTTTTTGGGGGGTTGGGTTGGGGTGGGGGGGGGTGTACAGGGGCCTCTAGACCACCAGGTGACTTATTTTAATTTCTTTATTTTTGGGTTGGGTTGATGTGGGAAGTACAGGGGCCCCAAGACCACCAGGTTCTATTTTCTTTTAATGGGGGGTACAGGGGCCACTAGACCACTACGTACTTACTTTCTATTGGGGCTCCGGCCCCCGACAGTGTTGATGGCATTGGGGGCTTTTCCCAATGCCTGATCATCTGAGATGATGATCTAGGCATTGGGGAAAGCAGCCGGTTTAAGTCACTTCAGACCCTGCAGTAAAACCTTTGGCGCTATGTCTGGTTGCAAAATCCTCTATGCCTGTCTCTGCATAGAGTGTAGCCATGATTTTCATAACAGACCATTATGTGCAGCTGATTTAAATACATTTAAATAGTTTTAAATACACGTGGGGAAGAGCTGAAGACTTTTCAAAGTAAAGCCAGCATTTATGATGTGGTTGGATCAAAGCCCTTGGGACGTCTGACTGCTGATATAGCTGCGCATGAAATGAGAGTCAGGAGCTGTAAAGATGTCCTACACATTGGAACATGGAACGTACGAAGCATGAACCAAGGGAAGTTGGAGATGGTCAAGAATGAAATGGAACGTGTACAACTTGATCTGTTGGGTGTCAGCGAACTGAAATGGACTGGCATCGGGCACTTTGCATCAGATGATCACATGGTCTACTATGCCAGAAATGAAAGACAAAGAAGAAATGGTGTTGCATTTATAATAAAGAAGAAACTTGCAAGAACTGTAATGAAATACAATGCAGTCAGCGAACGCTTAATCTCTATTCGTCTACGAGGAATGCCTATCAACACAACTATAATTCAAATATATGCCCCAACAACAGTTGCAGAAGAGAATGAAATTGAAGAGTTCTATGAACAAGTACAAGCTGAAATTGACAGAACATGCAAAGAGGATATCCTGACAGTCATGGGTGACTGGAACGCAAAAGTTGGCAACAAAGAAGAAGGCAAAGTAGTTGGAAAATATGGACTTGGCAACAGAAATGAAGCTGGAGAAAGACTGATAGAATTCTGCGAGACCAACGATTTATTCATCTCAAACACCTTCTTCCAGCAACACAAGCGGCGACTGTACACATGGACTTCACCCAATGGATTGTATAAAAATCAAATGGACTACATGTTAAATGCCCTGTTCTTTGTAAACGATGGCCAAATTTAACTGACCAAGTGTTATACTGTTTCAATGTAAACCGCACTGATGATAAAGAGCGCGGTATATAAGAAATGTTAAATAAATAAATAAATGTGTGGATGTCAACGATGGAAAAGCTCTATAACATCAACAAAGACAAAACCTGGAGCTGACTGTGGTACAGATCATCAACTACTAGTATGCAAACTCAAGCTAAAGTTGAAAAAGAGCAAACCACTCATGAATGCAGCAAAATATGACCTTGAGAATATACCACTGGAATTTAAAGACTGCCTGCAAAATCGATTTGCTGCTTTAGATACAAATGACAGAGCTCCAGAAGAGTTATGGAATGACATCAAGAAGGTTGTGTTGGAAGAAAGCGAGAATTCTCTACAAACGGTGAAAAAGAAAAAACAGCCAAAATGGATGACGGAAGAAACTCTGAAAATTGCCCAGAAACGCAGAGAAGCTAAAGCCAGAGGAGAAATAAAGACAATCACAGAACTCAACAGAGATTTCCAACATGCAGCAAGACACAGGACAAGGAAAAGTACTACAACGACGCATGCAAGGAAATAGAAGCAGAAACTATTAGAGGAAGAACAAGATCGGCTTTCCTAAAGCTACGAGAGTTAAAGAAAAAGTTCCAGCCTCGAATTGGAATGTTACAAGATGCTCAAGGTTCTATGTTGAATGATGCTGAGAAGATCAAGAAAAGATGGAAGGAATATACAGAGTTTTTATATGATAAAGATCAAGTGGACCAACAGCCGTTTCAAACTGTACCTTTTGATCGGGAACCATTGGTGATGAAAGAAGAAGTTGAAGCAGCATTGAAAGCCTTATCAAAGAACAAAGCACCAGGCATTGATAGCATTCCCATAGAAGTATTACAGCAATCTGATGCAGCTGTTACCGTACTTACAAGGCTCTGCCAAGAAATATGGAAGACAACATCATGGCCAACTGACTGGAAAAGATCTGTGTTTATACCAATACTAAAGAAAGGTGAGCCAACTGACTGTGGAAATTATCGCACAATCGCTCTGATCCCACATGCCAGCAAGATTCTACTAAAGATTATTCAAAAGAGACTACAACTATACCTGGAACAAGAACTACCTGAAGTGCAAGCAGGGTTCAGGAAAGGGCGAGGAACTAGAGACATCATTGCGGATGTGAGATGGATCCTTGAAAAGACTAAAGAATACCAAAAGGATATCTATTTGTGCTTTATCGACTATAGCAAAGCTTTTGACTGTGTAAAGCATGAGAAACTCTTGGCCACATTAAGAAGCATGGGTATACCAGAACACCTGATCGTACTCTTGCACAATCTGTACATTGATCAAGAAGCAACAGTTCGAACCGGAACAAGGAGAAACAGAATGGTTTAAAATAAGCAAAGGTGTAAGACAAGGCTGCATACTTTCCCCCTACCTGTTTAATTTATATGCAGAACAAATCATCAGAGAAGCTGGATTGTATGAAGACAACAGAGGAGTGAAGATTGGTGGAAGACTCATCAACAACCTTTGCTATGCTGATGATACCACATTACTGGCTGAAAGTGAAGATGATCTGAAACATTTGCTTCTCACAATCAAAGAACATAGTCTCAAAATGGGCCTGCACCTTAATGTAAAGAAGACAAAGATCATGACAACTGGCATAATCAACAGGTTCATCGTTGAAGGAGAAGAAATTGAAATCGTGAACAACTTTAACCTACTTGGATCAACTATCAATAAAGAAGCAACAAGCAGTCAAGAAATCAGACGACGCATTGCTCTTGGCAGAATGGCTATGAAAGACCTAGATAAGATTCTCAAGAGCAGAGATGTCTCTCTCCATACAAAGATTCGACTTGTTCAAGCCATGGTATTTTCAATAACATCATATGGATGTGAAAGCTGCAGTGAAAAAGATAGACAGGAAGAAAATTGATGCCTTTGAATTATGGTGCTGGCAGCGAATACTGTGTATTCCATGGACTGCCCGAAGAACAAACCAGTCGGTACTAGAGGAGATCAAAGCTAAGCTTTCTTTAGAAGCTCAGATGACAGGACTTCGACTTTCATACTTTGGACACATCATGCGAAGAGAGAGATCATTAGAGAAAGACATCATGCTTGGCAAGATAGAAGGTCAACGCAAAAGAGGAAGGCCAGCAATGAGATGGATCTATACAATAACAGCGGCTACGGGTACCAGACTGTCAACAATGAGCCGCCTGACTGAAGACCAAACACAATTTAGGATAGCTATCCAGAGGGTCGCCATGAGTCGACTCCGACTCGATGGCACTTAACAACAACAACAACAACAAATACACGTGGCGTTAATTGGGCGCTAGTGTTTCTGTTGGCATTTATGTCTGTTTTCTCCATGTTAAAGGATCGTAAAGTGTGCTTAAACATAGCATTGTGGGGTCGTAAAAGCTGCGCTAGCTTTCTGCATCGGCCCACTTGTCATGAACTGAGTCTGGCTTGGTATCTCTAGAAGACATCTGTAAGGTAGCTACCTGATCGTCCTTGAGCACCTTTGGTAAAACACTACAGATTGAGTGTGAGAGCTGAAGTGCATGGCGCTTTTGACAGAGTACTTCTGTCCTAAGTATATTTTTATTCCCACCCTGGTCCTTACTTCTTGGGTACATCCCACTGGTCTGGACTGGTCTAAGAAAGGAGAAATTTTCCATACTTACTAATTTACTTTCCTTGAATCTTGCTAGAATAGTCCAAGACCTGCCCTGGGAAGATTACTGCTACAGGTTTGGAAACCCTTGTTGCCTTTTTACTGCATCATCAGTATCAATGCCTGATATAGAGTCAAGTGTGGTAAGAGACAAAAAATGTTTTTACAAAGTTATTGTTGATTAATAATTTTCTGAAGTTTTCAATCTTACTTCTTCTTGGGAAATGTCATATTGGCTTCTCTCAGTGCTGCGCCAGAATATGTACTATGTTTATGTTTATTAAAAACTTGTTATACCGCCCAACACCGTAGGCACCTGAGCGGTTTACAATAAAACTCTAAAACAATTTAAAAATGAGGCTGTGGGAAAGGAAAAAGAACGCCATTAAATAATAGGAAAGAAAAAGGAAAAGAAAGCAGTATAAAGCAGCAGTTCCGATACAACATCATGGGGCGGGGAGGGAGGGGGAAAACAAGGACGAAAGGTCAAATGCTAGGTTAAAAAGGTGGGTAATGATATCACTGAAAACTGTTTTAGTGTGACTCCACCTGCTGGCCAGGGAACATAACCCCACTTAATATGTTTTGGTCTGGAAGGATTCAAGGAATGGAAATTGATATGTAAAATTTCTCCTTATCTGCATGTAACGTAACTTGAACGTCTGATTAGCATGAGCTAATTCCTTTTAATGTCTCATATTTTGGCAAAAGTAGGTCCTCACTCAGAGACCACCCCCCTCAATATACCAATTTTGGTCTCAGGGTTGTGTCTCATCCTCTTGAACCACCATCATCCCTAAAAATGGCAGCAATTTGGCTGATATCAATGATATCTGCATCTAAGGACACCATCGGATCAGCGGCACAGAGGGCAGAGCACGTTTGCTCCTCCCGCACCTCCCCCAGCCCAATCGGGGCTTGAATCCATCTTTAAAAGTAACTGCATGCTGCCGGGAGTCCCTCTGCATCTAAGGACACCATCGGATCAGCGGCACAGAGGGCAGAGCACGTTTGCTCCTCCCGCACCTCCCCCAGCCCAATGGGGGCTTGAATCCATCTTTAAAAGTAACTGCACGCTGCCGGGAGTCCCTCTGCATCTAAGGACACCATCGGATCAGCGGCACAGAGGGCAGAGCACGTTTGCTCGTCCCGCACCTCCCCCAGCCCAATCGGGGCTTGAATCCATCTTTAAAAGTAACTGCACGCTGCCGGGAGTCCCTCTGCATCTAAGGACACCATCGGATCAGCAGCACAGAGGGCAGAGCACGTTTGCTCCTCCCGCACCTCCCCCAGCCCAATCGGGGCTTGAATCCATCTTTAAAAGTAACTGCACGCCGAAGGCGTGCCCGCGCCTTGCGGTCCCGTGCCTGAGGGCCTCGCCAGAGGGCCCTTTGGCGTGGCCCTTAGGCGTGGAACAGAGCTCAGCACTATTGTGCCTAGTCTAACCCCCTCGCACCTACCGCTCTACACTCTGATCGGGGGCCAAGTTACATTACCACAAAAGTTCAGATCTTCTGAAGACCACGAACTGATATCTTTCTGACTATCTACCCCACCCTCATGCTCCAGCACTCAAGTCTAATAACACAGGTACACTAAAAAATTTTTTTTTAAACTGCCTCTAATGTTTCGATTGATTTTTACGTTTTTTGGTGCGCTGAATCCAAATCTGGTAACCAATTTGCTCCATCACATACAGATTTTTTGCTACATTGGGTTAGCAGTTTGAGGTGAACGTTTCAGATTGAGTACGATCGAGATAAAAGTTTCTTGGATGAATTCTTTATACTAATTGTTTAGTAGTTATTCAAATAAGAATAAAGAAAATTGTAACAAGGCAGCACATAAGAATAGAGTAATGTCAACAAAACACACTGTGATGGTAGCAAAATTGTCTGCACTTAAAACAGCCACATACATGTGCACAAACATTGAGCATATAAGAGCGAGGTTAGACACAAAGCAAAGCAAAGAAATGTGCAAAAAATGTTGTACAGGTATGTATGTAAGAATAGAAAACGCAAACCGCACCATTGCAATACATGAAGACAAACACCCGATGGTGTGAAAATAAAATTCTAATAAATGAGATCCGACACTGTGGTAATAACTAGCAAATTTTTATTTCAAAGTTTAGTAAAAACACGATATTTGTCAACACAGTTTAGATTTTAAAGTCATTCTTGGGTCAATCAATCTCCTGGTGGGCCCGTTTCTTCTTCCCCCGAATGCTTCTCTTGGTGCGCTGCTTGGCGTATTTTTCATCTGGGGTTTCCCGCAGCAGCAACCAGCAGAAATCAGCCATCATAGTGGTGTTCCATCTTCCTTGGTACCTTCTCTCTGCATCCTTGATGTCCTGGTGAAACCTTTCACCTTGTTCTTCACTGTACGCCCCCAGGTTTTCGGGAAAGTAGTTCACATGGGAGTGCAAGAAATGGACTTTCAGGCTCATGTTACAGCCTTATTCTTTGAAGGCATTGAGCATCCTGGCAACAATATCCTTATAGTTCTCATCCCGCCTGTTCCCCAAGAATTTGAGAACAACATCCTTGAAGGAATCCCAGGCTTCTTTTTCCTTCTCAGACATCGTTTCAGCGAATGCTCCATCTGAAATGAGTTTCCTTATATCAGGGCCAACAAACACTCCTTCCTTTAGCTTTGCTTCAGAAAGTCGGGGGAACTTTGAGCAAAGGTACCGAAAGCACTCACCATCTTTTGGAAGGGACTTGATGAATTGCTTAATGAGACCCAACTTAATGTGGAGAGGTGGTAATAGAATTTTATCACGAGGTACCAAGCTCTCATGAAGAACATTTTTCTCACCGGGTCTCAAATACTCCCGAATTGGCCAGTCTTTTTTCCCCCCAGTGTAGGTCGCGGGCCCGGCTATCCCACAAGCAAAGGAAGCAGGGATATTTGGTGAAACAGGATTGCTGCCCTAATAGCATGGATAGAATTTTAAAGTCTCCACAAATCATCCACTTATGCTCATCATAACGAATCTTCTGAAGAATCAGAGCCAAATTCTCTTATTTTTCTTGGAGAATAGCAGAGTGAGCAATAGGTACTGAAGCGAATGTGTTGCCATTATGAAGAAGAACACCTTTTATGCTGTCTTTTGACGAATCAATGAACAGCCGCCATTCAGCAGGATCATACTTGAGTTTAAACTTTTCCATCACTCCGTATATATCGTTGCAAAATACCAAATCTGCCTCTTTGCTGAAATACTTCAAAAATTGTGTCTCGCGGTTGCGGTACCAATAAAAAGTTGTTCCTGGTGACAATAGATTTTTCTGTTTAAGCCGAGAACCTAGCCGTTGGGCAGCATCTTTTGGGAGTCCTAAATCCCGGACTAAATCATTCAATTCAGCTTGAGAGAAAAGTTCAGGTTTCGGATCTGGTTCAGTTTCAAACTCGGAAGTACTGGACTCATCGGGAAAAGCCATCTGATGAGTCTCATCATGATCAGAACTGTCCACACAAATATGATCCAAAGATTTTGGTGGTTCAGGCACAGGTACTTCGTTGCTATGAGGCATAGGCCTAATTGCTGAGGGAAGGTTGGGGTAACTTATTACGTTCTTATTTTTTAAGTTGTATCCCTTCACAATGCAAGAGCAAAAATAGCAGTCACTGCTGTGGTCTCTTTGTTCACGCCACATCATAGGTATTCCGAAACGAAATGCTTGTTTTTTACCTTTCATCCATAAGCGTAGATCTTCCTCACATGTCTTGCACACTTTGTGAGGAGCCCACGGTTTGTCTTGATCGCCTAACTTCAAACCGAAATAGGCGAAATATACTTTTTTAATAAATGCAGAAATGTTCCTCTGCCGCTTTTTCACGGTATATTCCCCACAAATAAAACAAAAACTGTCCGGAGAGTTGACGCAGACTCTGGCTCTGTGAGCCATCACAAATACACAGCACTGCAAACTACAACTGTAGTGAACCACTTCGGAATAAAGCTGGATTACGACTGAGCAAACAAAAGGTAATAATGAACTTGCAAGAAACTGAAATTTGACAGGAACGTTCATGTCGCAACCACTGTGTTTGAGCGAGCGAACGAGGCGAGGCGAACAGGAAAGAACATGCGCCAGCGCGAGTACTGGATTTAGCCCCCCGCCTCCCAATTGTCCTGTTAATGTATAAAATGAATACAAAACACTCTAAAATATCATGAGGGAGTGTTTCTAGTTAGTTACAACCTCTATTTTGGGCCAAGAAAATAAACTGCAGTCGGCTAAAAAGAAATTATGTGAACATTCCTTATATGGGTAAGAAATCTAATTTTGCAAGAAAACGTGATGTGATGGAACATTTTGGCTATTTTTCCTGGATTCAGCACCCCAAAATCTATAGGAATCAGTTGCAAAACTGGAGGCAGTTTTCTGGTAGTGTACCTGCAGCAACAGGTTCTAACCCCTTCCAGCTCCAATTGTAAGAATCTCTTTAAATACTTATTGTACTCTCCAAGCTAGTCTCCCCTCCCCCCCCCCCCTACTCAATATACATAACTACGTAATGCTATACTGGATAATTTAATTTGTCTTACATGTGCTCCTAATTACTGTCTCATGCACTGCCATCGATACTGTTATTAAGGGTTGTTATAGTACCATTAACAATAATATCAACTATTATTGCTACTAATTGTTACAAATTCTAACTGCTACAATTACTACAGCTGCTACTATTCTCTTACATCCCCTGCTATAGATATTCTACTTAAGGTTAACCTTCTCTGCAGCCACATTTATTACAACTGCTGCTATACTGTTACACCTCCTGCCACAGTAGTTCTTAATTAATGTAACATACGCTGCTGCCATTTCTCAGAAGTTTCCAACCCAGGAGAAGTATCAGACTGATAACCTGAGACTCAGATTTATCCAACAACTATCCTAGTTGATCCACTACTACTCCATCTGTAATGTAACAGTAGACCTGAATATACCCGATAGCATTTCACACTTTGTTACTTTGTTACAAACAGATCTCCCTTGAATTAAGCTTTGCTACTGCGTCTTGTTAACAGAGCACATTGCTCCTCTTAGCTAGGCCTTGCTATTATACAATTGTTTGCCTATTACCACTGCTGTTGTATAACCAGTTAACCTGCATTTACTGTTTCCACCGACATATATTACCCTACATTATATCCTTCCATTGTTGTAACCATGGCTTTCTCCCTACTTGCATTAGTTAGCCTCTATCTGTTAACTAACACCACTCAAAATACAGCAGCACTCTTTCCCACCACAAACAACATCCCCATATTGCATGGACTAGGAAGAAGGTACCATTCCTCCTACCATCACTCAGCACCTCATCCGCACCATATAAGGCACTCTCACCTACTATATCTCCCTTAACACTACTAGTAGCTCCAAATCCAATCCTACTCCCTCACATACTAGCCTAAATTGTGCACTCATCAACACTCGCTCAGTACGTAAAAAGTGGCCAGCCGTTACAGATCTTATCACAAAGCTGAATTTAGACATCCTCCTGGTCACAGAATCATGGCTAGCAGACACAGACAATGTCCTCATAAACCAACTCATTCCCCCAGCATACTCAATACACACCTGTCACAGAACAGGCCGAAGAGGAGGTGGAGTCCTCATTCTTTCAAGAACTAACCTTCAATTTAATCTACTTTCCTCTAGGAGTACCACACACATGGACATAGTTACGATAGCTAACAAACATATCATCCTAAATCTCATATACAGAGCCCCATCCTCACCACCAGAAGATCTATCTAGTATAATAGAGCTTGCATGCAACCCAGAAAGCCCACACAAATCCAACTGGTTAATGGGTGACTTTAACCTCTCCTCACTTCACCATAATCACTCTACCACATTCCTTGATGCCATGGCTGAGCTCAACTACTCACAACTAGTCAGCTCCCCTACACACCTCAAGGGTAACACCCTTGACCTCATCTTTGCGCCCCAGTCTACAACAATCACAAACTGTAACCTATCACTTACCCCTGTTCCATGGTCTGATCATAACTTGATATCCTTCCAAGTCCCAAATCAGCAAAACAGTATCCCAACAAGACAGTCAAATATTGTCTCATCAGGATCAACAACCCGTTTCAAAATGCTCGATAAGGATGACTTCATCAGCCGTACTCTTCCAGCTCTTCGTCTACCAGCCAATGATCTTGATGAGCTGATCAACAATTGGTACACCACCCTGAACTCCTCTTCACAGCTCCCTTCCTCGAGTAGACCACCAGCATCCAACACATCACCAAAAAGTAGAAGTCCAAAACCATGGTTCTCGGCTGAAGTACGACTATCCCTCCAGAATCTAAGAAAACAAGAGAGAAAATGGCGCAGATCACGATCTCCAACCGACCAAATGGATTACGAAAATGCCCTAAAGGAACACCGGGAGAAAATAGCTGGAAAGATGAGAGAACACTATACAGAAACCCTTCTCCGATCATTGTACAAACCACGAGACCTCTTTAACATTGCTAAATCCCTAACCAAGGCACCATCCTCCAACCAAACAATATCAATTCAGCCTCAGTCTTTTGCCGACTACCTTCAATCTAAAACCATTGACACAAAATCGACACCAAGTTGTATACCCAACCCCATTTCAATTACACAGCCTCTAAAAACTTTTGTCACTCCTACGGTGAAATCCATCACTGACCTTATTGCCACCTTGAATACTACTACAGCCCCTAATGATCCATGCCCTGCTTACTGGATCAGATCGATGCGTGCTGAACTGAGCCCCACACTTGCTCTTATCATGCAACTTTCCTTCACAACCGGATCATTCCCAACATCTCTCAAGCAAACTTCAATACGCCCTCTCCTGAAAAACAATAAACTCGACCCAGCGAAAACTGACTCATATCGTCCAATTTCAAGTATACCCCTTCTAGCCAAAATCATCGAGAAGGTGGTACAAATTCAATTGCAGCAGCACATAGATATTTCAGCCCCTCTTGACCCCTGCCAACACGGGTTCCGTGAGTCCCACGGCATAGAGACCCTACTCACATTACTTATCAACACCCTATCAAGAGGGATTGACAAAATTGGAAATGGATTCATCCTTATCTTCCTTGATATCTTAGCAGCTTTCGACTCGGTTAACCATGTGCAACTGCTCCACTGTCTTCAAGAAAAGGAAGTTCAGGGTTCAGCTTGGGAATGGTGTCGATCCTACCTAACTAACCGCTGGCAACAGGTTCGGATAGGATCCTCAACATCTGATCCCTTCCATCGACAACAGGGTGTACCCCAAGGATCCTCCTTATCAGCCCTACTATTTAACATATATATGCAACCAATCTGTGAAATCATCAGAGCATTCAACGCCTCCAGTTTGATCTATGCAGATGATGTACTGATATTCACTCCAATAAAAATCAATGCCCCTGACTTCTCCCCAATAATCGCTTGCTTCAACGCGATTACAGACTGGCTCTTATCCCAGAACCTACGAATAAACTTCAAGAAAACTGAGGTCCTATTCGTAACCAGGAATAAGAAATTCTCCCCCCACCCACAACATTGAAGGTGAGAGACGCGGAACTACCGTGAAAATCATCGATTCGCTACCTGGGAGTCACCATAGATCAAGAACTGTCCTTCAAAGATCACATATAGCAGACCGTCAAATCCATTTACAACAAAATAAGAATGCTGAAACCCTTAAGACCTCTACTCGCCCCTAATGACTTCAGAACAATCTTCCAATCCCTTGTAACACCACATTTCGACTACGCTAACGTCATCTTGTATGGGCTGCCCAAGAGCACCCTCAACCCACTTCAATTGGCAATTAACTCAACAGCCCGCATCCTCTGCTGTACCTCCAGAAGAGACCACATCACTCCCATACTAACAGACCTTCACTGGCTACCCCTACAAGCCAGGATAACTTACAAAGCACTATTGCTGTCCTTTAAAGCAATCAATCAAATAGCCCCACCTTCCCTCTCCTCACTTCTTATCAACACCCCCACGAACAGGCTAAGAAGATCCGCGGCCGCTAATACCCTTGTTGTACCAAAGGAGTACACCAAATGTAACCAAGCAACCAGAGACAGGGCCTTTACCTTATTCGCTCCAAATTGCTGGAACAATCTGCCTTCACATATCCGATCAATAAAAGACCTCTCTCAATTTAGAAAGGTCCTTAAACATTACCTATTCTGTCTTCACCTTTTAGGCCTTAACCCTACGCCTCCTCCCCCCATCTCTCAAATCACTCACACAGCCTCTGACACTCCAACAACATAGTCCTTACAGAACACGAACCAGACTCTCTGCACACCCAAAGTCAAGATCCCAATATGTAACCTGAACTGTAAATTATCCACAGGTGAAATATCTGTTTGTATATAGTATGTATATAGTTTCCCCTGTTATTTCCAAGTTACTGACCCTGTTATAATGTAAGCAAAGGATTGTTCCAATGCGAAAATTTGTTATCTGTAAACCGCGCTGATACCAAAGAGTGCGGTATATAAGAACTGTAAATAAATAAATACATAAATAAATGTTAGCTTAATCTCAGCTGATATCACTGACATCTGCTGAACCACCATCATTTCTGAGATGGCGTAGTTTGAGAGTGCGGATTATGCTGGTTTTGTATATAATTAGCTTATCACATCAGATGTAAAGTAAAAATTAGTGTAAAAGTAAAAAAAATATAACACTGATTTTTAATATAGTTTTATTACATGAGGCAGTAAATCCAGTGAAAAGGTATTACCTAAAACCTGTTTGTCGACCTTTTATTTTTATGTTCAGGAATGAATGGCAATGTCATGACTAGACTATGAGGTCAATCTTTATCAGCTGCATCACAAAAGAAATTGACAGGCTGGCCTGGTGAACCAGGACCTCTACATGACATTGCTACTGATTTGATTTCCAAGCCGCATCTTCATTCACCAGGTTGACAGGAGTTTACAGTGTTGCAAAGGCAGTGTACACATTGCCTCTGCAACACTGTCATTATGCAACAGTGACACTAGTATTTGGATTTAGGGCCCATGATTGCAGGTTCAGGAATGAACCCTGATACATGGGTCCTGGCTGAAGACTGTTGCTACAATGACTAGAAAAAGTTAGAAGGAGATAGAAACATAAGGGAAACAATTCCAGCTAGTTTCAAATGATGTTTCATGATGCTGGGTCCTGTTCCTCATTTCAACTGAGCTGGAATCCAGAGGAGCAGGATTGCTAGGCCCAAAATAATAATAAGAAATTATTATAGAAAAGACGTGTCTGACCATGTTTTTCATTTCAGAATTTGGAAGAATACTGATGCCATTGCATCGATTGGAGCATCAGGGTTAACTGACATGAAAAAGCTTGCCAAATGGGCTGCAGAGTCTAAACTGGATCCCAATGACCCAAATAACGCAGCCTTAATGCAGCTAATCATGGTAAGCTGGTTTTCAATAATGTTAAAATGTGTTTTCAGGCTATGATACCTTTTGTTGGATAAAAAAAGCCTGCAGACTTAACTATTCAGTTAAACACTATAAGGTGTTAATTTATATACACATGCAAATATTGAACATATAGCAACAGGAACACAAAGAAGCATGGAAACATGATGGCAGAAAACACCATATGGCCCATCCAGTCTACCCTTCCATACCAACTAATATAATCTCTTTTTTCTGCCAAATTCTTGACCATTCTTCAAGCTTAACAAGATCCCTTCTCATGTTATCTACTCCTTCCTGGATGTCTACTGCAGATTTTGGTATCATCCGCAAAAAGGCAAACCTTACCTGACAGTCCTTCTGCAGTATCACTAACAAAGATGTTAAAAAGAATTGGACAAAGGGCAGGTCTCTGCAGCACACCACTGGTAACCTCCTTCTCCTCAGAGTGAGCTCCATTTACCTGTAGCCTTTTGTTGCCTCCCACTCAACCAATTTCTTACCTAGTCAGTCTCTTTAGAGTCTATTCCTAGGATGCTCATTTTATTTATACTGTAAGTCGTCTGTGCAGAACGGTGTCAAAGGCTTCACTGAAATCTAAGTACACCACATCTAGGGCTCTCCCTCTGTTCAACTCTCTGGTCACCCAGTCAAGAAAATTAATTAGATTTGTCTGACAAGACCTGCCTCTAGAAAAATCATGCTGCCTCTGATCCTGCAAGCCATTGGACCTCAGAAACCTCACTATCCTCTGTTTTAGCAGTGTTTCCATTAGTTTACTCACCACAAAGGTCAGACTAACTGACCTGTAGTTCTCAACCTTATCCTTACTTCCGCTTTTGTATAAAGGGCTCTCTGGGACCACTCTCGGCTCTAAAGAAGCATTGAAAAGGTCAGACAATGGAGCTGCTAGAACCTCCCCAAGTTCCTTCATTACTCAGGGTCATGTCTCATCTGGCCCCATCACTTTATTTACTTTTAGTTTAGCTAGTTCCTCACAAACACATTTATCTGAAAATCATTCAAGATCCTCTTCACTACTGTTCCTAATTGTGGATGTTTCCTGAGGTTCTGCTTTTGGCCCTTCATCTGTGAACTCATAACAAAAATATTTATTAGGCAATTATATTTTATCCTCATCAGCTTTTACATATTCCTCCCCTTCACTTTTGAGTCTGACAATACCACTTTTGCACTTCCTCCTCTCACTAACATATCTGAGAAATGTCTTGTACTCCCATTTTGCTGCATTGGTTATTTTTTCTTCTGTTTGTATCTTTGCTTTCTTGACTACTTTCCTAGCATCTCTAAGATTTTCCAATTATTGATGCTTGTCTTTCTCTTTCTCTTTCTGTGATTGCTTATATTTTATGAAGGCCATTCTCTTTTTCTTCACCTTTTCAACGTCTTCTTTGAGAACCATAGTGGCCTCCTTTTCCTTTTAAGTTTATTTACTTTACTAACAAAAAGGTTTGTTTGCCATAAAAAATCACCTTTCAGTTTTGCCCGTTGATTTTCTACATACCCCAGCTTTTCCCAATCCACTAATGACTCCTTGAGGTATTGTCCCATCTTGGCAAAGTTAGTTTTCCTAAAGTCTAAGACCCTTATTTTTGACTGGACTTTATCAGCCCTAATGCTGATACTGAACCACACCATCCTATGATCGCTGGATGCGAGATGATTCCCCACTATAACATCAGAAACACTTTCCCCATTTGTAAGCACCAGGTCCAGTATGGTCCCTTCAGGTATGGGTTCTCTTACTAGTTGCTGGAATAATTCTCCCTGTAGAGAATCCAGGATCTCCTTACTTCCAGATGACACCACATCAGGGATGCACCAATCAACATCCTGCATATTCAAATCACCTATCAATAGCACTTCTCCTTTCATGGCAATACCTCAAATGTCTTCAATTAAATCTCTGTCCACTTTCTTCTGCCTGTGGAGATCTGTATATTACACCAATGCAAATGGATGCCCCATTTCCTCTTTCTAGTTTAACTCCTAGTGCTTCCTCATTCCCTTGTAAGCCCTGTAGTTCTGTAGTTTTAATATGATTTTTTTACATATTGTGCTACTCCCCTTCTTCCTACCTGTCCTTCCTGAATAAAGTATAGCCTGGTATAGTTTATTTATTGAAAAATCTATATTCTGCTCACTAACATGTTGGATTATACGAAGTACATATGAAGGAAAATCAATATTAAAATCTAAATTACAAAGTAGTATAAAACAAAACCTCAAAATTAACATAAAAATATAATAATAACATAATATAATACCAAACAAACACAAAGGCAACAATCAGATTGCAGTTCTAATTATACAATTCTTAACATCATGTAGCATCCCGTTCATGGCTGTCCGTGAGCCATGTCTCTGTAACCCCTACTAAATCCAAGTCAGCCTCTTCCGTTAAAGCCTTAACATCTGCTGTCTTATTTCCCATACTACGGGCATTAATGTACACTGCTTCTCCAGGAACAAGCAGGAAGTCAATTCTTATATATGGGTGACGTCAGCACTGACGGAGCTCACATAGAGCATTCCCCCAGCTTTCAAAGAAAGCCTTTGGGAATGCTATCACGCATGCGTGGTCCCCATCCTGCCCAAGGGTGCCATCTTTCTCAGTCTCCTTTTTTCCACGGAGCCCAACGGACATGGTCCCCTACTCTCTTGGAAAAAGTGCTTTAATTCCTTTCCTTTGTCTGGTTTGCGTACCGGTTCCCTTCCCGCCTCGAGGCGGCATCACCGGTGCCAATCTCAGCTACCTTTTTTCTTCATGCTTCCTTGAGGTTCCACCTCGACTGGCCTTCGCGCCATTTTTCACTTGGGGGTCCTTGACCCCGGCCAGGTGTGCTCCCACCATGACTCCCAGTGGGTTCAAGAAATGCGACCACTGCAGTCAGACTATCTTCATCACTGATACTCATGACTGCTGCATCCGTTGCCTGGGCCCGGACCACGACAGTTCCTCCTGCGACTAGTGCCAGGCCATGACCCCTAAACCAACAGGAGGCGGTCTGAGTTGCAGGGGAAGCTTTTCCTGACTCTGCCCCATTGCTGAGCCCCAAAGCCAGCCCTTTGAGAGAGGTCCAGGCATCCTCCGAGTCCCGGCTTCTCTACTGCGGCCCTGGACCCTCCCAAACAGAAGAAGAAGGTCCCAAAGGAGGTGCCTCTGATCAAACCTGGCAAGGTCCCTCAATGAGACTCAGGCGACTCTGAGCAGCACTCTCAGAAAGTCTCGAGACAAGAGTCCTCAGCTGGCGGAGACCATGTCAGGACATGTGAACCTATAGTCCTCCTCGAGGACGCACTCTCCGGAGTGCCGGCGTCGGACCCGAGGGCTTCAGTGTCCATGCCGAATGCTGCACAGCCATCAGGCTTCAAGTCCCGCATGGCAGCCATGGAGCAGAACTTCTTCTCCATCTTGGCCTTACAGCAGGCGTTGATGTCGGGCCCCCTGGCATCATCTGCCACGACACTGGCCCCCCCGGCCTCAGGGGAGCCTCAGGGCATCGAACTTGGCACCGAGTGCCACCGGCCTCTGGTAAGTCCTTGGCATCGATCGAGGTCTCGAGCATGCTCCTCGGGGTTCGGATCCTCTCCAGCGAATTTCCAGGAGTCTGACCCCAGGTCCTCTGAGGGGGCCCGGTTCTTCGGAGCCACGCCCAAGGCTGACTCGATGCCCTTAGGAGAACGAGGCCTCCCTGGAGATCTCCTGACATTGGGATGTCCCCTCCGAGCTGTCTCCCCCAGAGCCTCGGTGCCACTCCCCGCTGAAGGACATGGCCTTTCATGACTTTGTTCATGACATGGCCCAGGCTCTTTCAATCCAGACAGAGTCAGAGGAGGACCCGCACACCGAGGAGCTCGAGATCCTACAATATGAGTCCCCTCCTAAGGAGACTCTCATGGTATCAGTTCCACCCATCCTCGAGAAATTGCTCCTCCGGATGTGGGAGTCCTTGACCTCGGTGCCGTGGTGAGTCGGCACCTGGATGCTATCTATCACATCCGGAAGGGCTCCGGGTTCCTTAAGCCACAACTCCCCCACAACTTGATAGTGGTTGAGTCCTCCATGCAAAAACCGAAGAGTCAAAAGACCTACTCTTCAGTTTTTCGTCCGGCAGGGAAGCCCGGGCCTCGAAGCTATGGGGCGCAAGTGCTCCCAGGGCACCATGCTTGGGTGCCAAATACAGGCATATAAATTGTACTTTGGAATGTACCTTAAGTGCTTGATACAGGAGCTCTCAGGGTTCTTGTCGGGATCACCGGGGAACCTCTGCAAAGGTTCCAGTCCCTAGCAGCAGGCTTCCGGGACTGTTCCAAATTCCTCTCCCAGGCCACCTACGATGGGTTCGAGTCTGCAGCCAGGGTTGTAGCCGCCGGCATCGGTGCCCGGCTCCAGGCATGGCTACAGAACTCAGATCTGGAGCAGTGGATGCAGGAAACTCCTGGATGTCCCCGGCAATGGGGAGAACCTATTCAGAAAACCGATGTCTGATAAGGCTGCAGAAATTGAGGCTGAGGTAGTGACCCAACAGAGGCTGTCCAAGAAGACCTCAGCTCTGCCAAGGAAAATGTCCTTGAGGAAAAATAACTTTTTCCTGAGGTAAAAGGGCTACTCCCAGACTGGCCACTACCAGCCTTACTCAGGGCAGACTCATCAGGCCTCACAGCCAAAAGGCTAGGGCCATGGGCCTAGGAAGCCCAAGGCTCCCAAGCCCCAGACACCAGCTCCCACCCAACTGGGGGGAAGCTTTTGACTCCCTGGGCTGCGCCTCCCCTCCCCTGGGAGTCCCACTTCAGCCCAAAGGGGGTCGGCTGGCCTCTTTCTCCCACAGATGGGCCAGCATCACCACAGACAAGTGGGTTCTGCGGGTGGTGCAGAAGGGTACTTCCTCCATCTGCAGCAGAACCCTCCAGACTTCTTCCTAGGAGAGCCACCACAATCTCTCCTCCACCAGACCTTGCTCGACACAGAACTCGCAGGCTTGCTCAGGGTCGGGGCAACCCCTGTACCCCCTCACCTCTGGGGAAAGGGGTTCTATTGAAGGTATTTCCTTATCCCAAAAAGAACAAGGGGCCTCCGGCCTATCCTGGACCTGCGCAACTTGAACAAGTTCCCGGCGAGGGAAAAGTTCAAGATGCTTTCCCTTGGAACACGAGCATGCCTCAGTAATCCTGATTGCGCCCAGGTGGCCCAGGCAGCCCTGGTTCCCCCTGCTGCTCACCCTGTTGGTGGCGACCCCAGTACCACTGGGCCGGAACACAGACTTCCTGTCCCAAGAGGGGGGCTCCCTGCAACACACCAACCTGGGGTCCCTAAAGCTGACAGCATGGCTGCTAAAAGGATAGCACTGGCCCCTTTCAACCTTCTAAGTGAGGTCGAGAAGATCCTCCTGGCCTCCAGAAAGCCATCCAGCAGAAGGACTTACGCCTTCAAGTGAAGGAGGTTCTCTGCCTGGTCTACAGAAAGGAATGAGAACCCGTTCTCCTGTCAGGTAAAGCTCGTGCTGCAGTACTTGCTGCACTTCTCTCGCACGGGCTTGAAATCTATCTCGGTGTGGGTGCATCTCAGGGCCATAGCGGCTAACCAGTACCCTATAGAGGGGAAGCCCTCTCAGGCCAGCCTTTGGTCTCCAGATTCCTCAGGGACCTCAATGGGGTGCTCTCCCAGCTCACTAGGCTGCCATTCGAACCTTTGGCCACCGGCCACCTGCCACCTGAGACACCTCTCCTGGAAGGTGGCCTTCTTAGTGGCATTGACGTCCACTCGCAGAGTAAGTGAGCTGCAGGCCCTGGTGGCAGACTCGCCCTATACCAGGTTCTGTACGAACAGGGTAGTGCTTCGTACGCACCCAAATACCTCCCAAAGGTGTTGTCCATCTTTCACCTCAATCTCCCCACCTTCTTCCCACGGCCACACGCTGGCAGGGAGGAGGTCGTCTTGCATACCCTGTATTGCAAGAGGGCCCTGTCCTTTTATTTACAGAGGACCAAGGCCCATTGAAAAGCTTCTCAGCTTTTCATCTGCTATGACCTCAGCAGACTGGGGCTACCCTGTGACCAAGCAAACTTTGTCCACCTGGGTTGCGTACTGCATTGCCCTGACTTATGAGCGAGCTGGCCTCTCTCTGGAGCGCCAGATCACTTATCACGTAAGGGCTATGGCCACATCAGTGGCCAACCTATGCGCAGTGTTGGTGCAAGAAATCTGTAAGGCTGCCCTGTGGTCTTCAGCCCATACGTTCGCAGCCCACTACTGCTTTGAGAGTGAGTCCAGCAGGGACAGTGCCTTTGGCCAGGCAGTGATCAGAAGAATTATCGGTGTATAGGCAACTCCTGCCCTCCAACCCTTCAGTGTTCAGGCTACCGGAGTTATGGTGATGCTGGTCGCTTGGGTTTGCAGAGTCTCTTGGTAGGGACTAACCTTCTGCAACTCATGACCTCCCTTGGGTCACCACAGCTGCTGTTATGGTTTGGGCCCTGGCAGCCTGGAGCTAGGGAGTCCTAGATGTGAGAACTGACAACCTGCTTGTTCCTGGAGAAAGCGTAGTTAGTCACCTGTAACAGGGGTTCTCCAGGGACAGCAGGAATCAGTCCTCACAACTCTCCCTCCTCCCCTTAGAGTTGCCTCCTTTACCATTTTGTCTTTTGCATAAGCTGTGTCATCTGACTGAGCGAGATGGCACCCTTGGGCGGGAAGGGGACCACGCATGTGTGGTAGCATTCCCAAAGGCTTTCTTTGAAAGCTGGGAAAATGCTCTGCACGGGCTTCATTGGTGCCGATGACACCTATATGTGAGGACTGATTCCTGCTGTCCCTGGAGAACACCTGTTACAGATGAGTAACTACGCTTTTCCAGACATTGCCCCTTTAACCCATTTCTACAGAGGTATTAAATATTTCACTTACCTGAGGGCTTCTTCTTACCTGAGGGCTTTCTTCACCCATCCCCAACGAATCTAGTTAAAAGCCCTATTTAGTAGGTTAGCCAGTCTGCTGCCAGAGACTCTTTGATGCTTTTTGGCTAGGTGAGCACTATCTCTGCTCAGGAGCCCTTGGAAAGTCATCCCATGGTCCAGGAAACCAAAATGCTCTCGATGACCCCATCCATGCAGCTATGCATTCATCTCCAGGATGCAAGCTTCTCTGCCTCGGCCTTTACTCTCAGCTGGAGAATTGAAGAGAACACTATCTATCTGCTTCACCCTCTCTCTGAGAGCCATGAAGTCACGCTTGATATGTTCGGAGGGAGATCTAGCAGTATCATTTGTGTCAACATGGATGAACATCATCGGATAATAGTCTGTAGGATTGATTAGTCTTGGCAAACTCTCTGTAACATCTTGGATTTTGACACTTGGCAGACAGTACACCTTCCTGGATATGAAGTCTGGTTAGCAGATGGATGCCTCAGTACCCCTTAGAAGGTAGTCACCCATCACCACTACTCTTCACTTCCTTGTGGTCACTGATTCTGCAACTTAAATAAGCACAAGTTTGATACTTGTGAGCAATAATACTGAAAGATACTGTCAGGCCTTCCCTAGGCGGGAGTGAAGATGGAGAGGCTGGAGCATAAAAGCTGTTTACAATATAAGGACTGCTAAAGAAAGGAAAAAAGAAACACCAGCAATTGACAGAACAGAGTAGCAAAGGGTAGAGAGAGGAGAAAGTGAGGAAATAACAGGATTGAAAAGCATACTAAGGAATCCCTTGCAGAAAACATACAATACATAGTAAACCAATCTCTCACACAAGGAACCATGCCCAACACCCTAAAGCTCTCCTCGATCCGTCCCATAATAAAAAACAATAAACTTGACCCAAAGGACCCCAACTCCTACAGACCAATTGCCAGCATACCTCTAATCGCTAAAATAATAGAAAAAACCTTACAACTCCACTACAGGAATACCTTAGATGAGCAAAAAACTCCTTGATGCAAATCAAATTCGGATTCCGCCCCTTCCCTAAGGAGTGGAAACCCTCCTAATCGCCCTGACAGACCTCCTCATCAGTGGTACTAATGAAAATAACAAAGGTTTCCTCCTCCTCCTCTTCATAGACCTATCTGCTGCATTTGACAGCATTAATCACAAAACACTCATCAACAGACTTGAAAACCTAAAAATAGGTGGAAATGTCCTTCAATGGTTCAAATCATACATTTCAAACAGACTCATACAGATACAATTAGGCAAAGAAACATCAGAAACCTTCCCTCAAGGCCAGGGTATCCCTCAGGGATCGGCACTATCTGACCCTCCTCTTCAATTTTATAACCTCCAACCAATTACAGACAAATTCAAGAAGTATGAAATCAACCATTTCATATACGCGGATGACATCATGCTCGCCTACCCCATAAACACCAACAACCCCAAATACGATATACTACTCCAATGCATGAATGAGACCACCATATGTCTTGAGAACAACCCACCTAAGCATCATCTCAAAAAACCGAAGCAATGTTCATAACGAGAAAACCTGACGCGAACCACAACTACCCTTCTACAATCACAATAAATAAACACACCAATACCTATTAAAAAGAGGTAAAATACCTTGGAATAATTCTGGGACCATTCACTCACCATGATCCCACATATTAAAAACATACAGTAAAAACTATATTCTATAAAACTCAAGACAATACAACACCTGAGACCCCTACTCAAACACACATGACTTTAGATCATGGTCAACTCCCTCATCACCCCCCACTTTGACTACTGCAATAGCATTCTAAATGGCCTACCACTAAAAAGCATATACCTCCTCCAAAGAGCACAAAACATATGTGCCAAGATGGTCACTAAAGCTAAACTAACAGGACCACGTGACCCCAATACTACTAGATCTTCATTGGCTCCCCATAAGCAGCCGAATAATAAATAAAAATCCTCCTGACTACCTTAAACTCATCAATAACATCTCTCCCTCCCAACTATCTACCCTATTACAACCCCCATCAGAAACTAGAACACGAAGACAAAACGAAACCCACTCCCTCAACATAAAAAACTAATTTCAGAAGGACCAAAGCAACGACAAGTGATAGAGCCTTCTCCTTTTGCTGCCCCGACCCTCTGGAACGAAACCCCATTAACCCTCCGCACAATAAAGGACCTTCACCAATTCAAAAAAGAACTAAAAAACATACCTTTTTTACCAAAACATTTTGAGATCCCCTACCAACAAAAAACCTCTCCAATACAATCACAGAAACACATACACAGTTCTCAAGACAGAACAAATGATTAACACATAAGAAAGACACTTACTATACTCTACCTTACCCTACAGACAAAGACCTGTACATAGTTTGAAAAGTGTTATTCTAGTTAATGTTCATAACGTGTTCAATGTAACAAAACGTGTATATAGTTAACACAAGTTCCATGTAAAATATACAGATGTATATTGATTTTTGTTCAATGTGAACCGCCCCTGATCTCTGGAAGGGGCGGTATATAAAAACTGTTAAATAAATAAATAAATAAATAAAAAAAAGCAGATGGACATACAGACAAAACAGTCTTAGTGGTGGACACTCAAATTGTCAGGCAGCTATGGAGGGTAGGAAATATATAAAATGTTAGCTGGAAGAGATGTGTTTTTAAGGCAGCTTTAAACCTAGGGAAAGATGGCTCAGAGCGGAGGGTGGGCAGGAGAGAATTCTATAGCGCAAGATCTAGGAAGAAGAAAACAGCACCTCATGTACATTCAAGGTGTGCTTGAGAGACAGAGGGAAGAGCTAAGCGGTGAGTATAAATGGGATGGAGCAGATGATGGGGATGATGGAAGAGATCAGCCAAGTAGTGGGGAGTGGAAGTGTGAATAACCTTGTGAGCAAAGATGAGAATTTTATAGTGAATCCTAAAGCGAACAGGCAACCAGTGAAGGCGAGCAAGAAGAGGAGAGCTTGATCAAAGTGAGAAGAGCGAGTAAGGATATGGGTGGCTGTATTCTGAAGCCATTGTAGTCTAAAACTTGGGAAAGGAATGGATGGATAGCGCGGATCTGGTGGAGATGGTAGAAGGAATGGTGGGTGACAGAAGAAATATGCTCAGTGAAGTAGAGGGAGGAATTCAGGAAAACCCCAAGGTATCAGAAAGAGGCCACCAGTGGGATGGGAGAGGAAGCAAGAGTTGGGGCTAGCGAGGTGGGTGGGGTCTCGAAGGTAATCCAGGTGGCAGTTGATTTAGCTGGGTTCAAATGAAGATAGTTAGACTCAACTAGGAGTGGATTCTGGCCAGGCAGGAATTCACAGTGGAGAGATTGGGAGCAGAAGAATTGGTGTGGTGGAGAAGAATTATATTATCTGCATAATAATATGCAGATGCCAGACTGCTGAGTAAGAAAACAGAGAGGGGCTAAGAAAGCATTAAACAAAAGAGGAGAGAGGACAGATCTCAGAGGGACACCACAGGGTAGGTCCCTAGAGGAGGAGACTGACGCAGTGGAAAGAACAGAGAAGGAATGTGCTGTAAGGAAGGACTGAAACCATTTTAATGGGATTCCAGAAACACCAAAGTCTGAGAGGGGTGAGAAGAGTGTGGTGGTCTACATGGTCAAGCACAGGGGAGAGGTCAAGAGAAATAGTGAGAGTGAGATCGCCCTGTTCGTGTGCAACGCGAAGCTCATTTAGCAAAGAAAGAAGAATAGACTCTGTACTGTGACCCACACGAAAACCGCACTGACATGGATGGAGAGCATTGGTGGAAAGGAGATGAGAGGACAGTTAGGCAAAGACAAACCATTCCAGCAGCTTGGAAAGAAAGCAAAGATTAGATACCGGTGCCAGTTGATAAGAATAGAGAGGTCAAGGGAGGGTTTCTTAAGGATAGGATGGACTAATGCATGTTTCCAGGAGGAGGGAGAAGATCTTATGGAGAGGCTGGCATTGAGCATTGAGAGAAGAGGTGGGAGGAGAGTGTGAGAGAGTTCTAGGAGCCAAGTAGAAGGGATGGGTTCGAGGGAACAGGTGGTTTTATGGGAAGCTGACATAGTTGTAGCTAGCTCTGGAGCAGAGATTAGGTGAAAAGATGACCATGTATGTGATAGGGAATGAGGTGGGGGTGAGAAGACAAAGGAGGGGAAGGGGAGGGGAGAGAGAGAAACTGGGCAAGAGAGAAGCAAAGAACAAAGGGAGAGACCTTATCTGAGAAAAGATCAGCCAACTTGGAGGGGTCAGAAACCAAAGATGCAGATGGAGATGAAAAAGTAGGCAGAGACGAAAGGGTGCCAAAGACAGAATAGAGCTGGCGAGATGAGTGGGAAGGTGACGAGATTAGATGGGAATAGTACTCACACTTGGCTTGGTTAATCGAGGAACAGTACTCCTGGTGTCGTTGATGGAATACATAACATGTAGCGGAGGAGGGATGAGAGTGCCAGATACGCTCAGCATGGCACAGGTGTGACTGCAGAAGACGGAGGCAAGAATGGTATCAGGGATAGCAAGTGGAGGGAATAGCAGCAGGGAAGGGACGGGGGGAGCTAAGAGATCAAGCGTAGTAGAGAGATATTCCAGGTACAAGCCTGGGAATCAAGACACAAAAGGGGGACATTTACGGGCCGAAGCTGATCAGCCAAAGGGCGTGAGTGGCAAAGGAGAAAAATACCAAAACAGCATTGATAATAGAAGTGTCTGTACCGAGTGATTATTCTGTGAATCGCTTGGAGAGGCAGAAGATCCTGAAGTACAAAGAAATGCAGTCAGAGGTGAAGAAAATGTGCCAGAAAGAAACAGAAATCTTTTCCATTGTACTGGGAGCGACAGGCTTGATGAAGAAGAATTTCCAAGCACATCTTGACAAATTACCCATGCTTGTTACATTTTATGAACTCAAGAAGGAAGTTCTTTTGGGCACAATGCAAGCACTACGCCAAGCATTACCAGTAAATTTCAGAGACTAAGATCATATTCTACATGCCCTGTCTTAGAAGTGAGGTTCACAACTGTCATGGTAGCCACAAAATTAATTACTCTAACGCAAGCCCTTGACTCTATCTAAACCTTCCTAAAAAACATTCACGAAATTCTCAGAAAAATGTATCTAACACTCTCCTACAATGAATCATCAACTTTTTTACAATCAAGTATAGGGAGGAAAATGACCTCAGGCTTTACTTTTCTGTCCCTCTATGCGGCGAAATTCATCACCATAGGGGATTACAAAAGATGTAACATCACGCGTCCAGCCACTCCCTTCTAACTTACAAACTCATAAGAACATAAGATATGCCATACTGGATCAGACCAAGGTCCATCAAGCCCAGTATCCTGTTTCCAACAGTGGCCAATCTAGGTCATAAGTACCTAGCAGTTTCCCCAAAAGACAGAGGTTCCACAATGCTTGTATTCGGTCAAGCAGGATATCCTGGGTCCCTTTTAATAATGGTTTATGGACCTTTCCTCCACAAACTTGTCCAAACCTTTTTTAAACCCAACTACACTAACAGCTTTTACTACATCCTCTGGTAACAAATTCCAGAGTTTGATTACACGTTGAGTGAAAAAAATATTTTGTCTAATTAGTCTTAAATAGGTTACCCTGCAGCCAATGTTCCCTCTAATTTTCTGTAGGCTGTGTGCGCATAAAATATTAGCTCTGTGCAGCTTTTGAAGGAAGGTTAAATTTTTGTGCGCCACATAGCGACACTCGGAGTTACATACTTTAAAATTTGACTACACGTCAGAATACAGTATGTACACCACATTGATTTTAATCAAATTAAATGAAAATAGACGATTACTAAATGAAGCGGGAAATTTCTAGTAATTTTCTTACCAATATTAAAAAGGTACTTTTCCAATATGCCAATAATACCTATAATAATTTTTACTTTTTACACCATTTTCAACTTAGTCTTCTGCAATATTCCTGAAAATCAAAGCCAAACGACTCTACAGATTATCAACCTTTATCACTGTCCAAACACTATTTTAATTACTTATCTGCAAACTTTATCCACAGAAGTCTTCTTCCAAGCTCCTGCAAATATAACCAGCATCGTCTGCCTTCAATCACATATTATTTAACACCCAACAAAGATTTTTGTTTATCCTTTACAAAGGCTCTATCAGGGGTATATTCTTTTTACAGATGACGAACTCAGGAGAAGTCTCAGCATCTGACCTCACCGAATTTAAATATTCTCCAACCAATCCTTAAGAGACTACATGCTATCCATACTTCCCAGGAGATGTCAGCACTTTTAAGTTAAGGTGACCTACCTACAGTCTATCATAATAATACCTCAATCCTAAACCCATTCTACCCACCCACCTTAAACCTTTTGAATAGAGCTCCACAGCTACCTATGGCAAAAACAGCCTTCCATTCATTCTAAAACTTCAAAAGAAAAGATTCCATTCGATCTTATCATTCAGTCCATTAGGTTCTAAAGTGTCCAATCTAAAAATCCAACACTATTCCCGCTGCAATAACATTTTTCCTCTGCCCCCCTCCTAATATCTTGTGGAACCTGATCAATTACTATACACCGCAACTCTTCAAACTTATGATTATTCATAACACAATGTTTCACTAAAGAGGTTTCCACTCTAATTTTTGAAAGACTGTATTTATGTTCTGTCAATCGGGTCTTCAATGGCTGGCCTGCCTTCCCAATATACATCTTTAAACTGAGACATTTTAAAAGATAAACCACATAATTTGTTGTACAGTCTGACGCAGATCGCAATATGTAAGTCTTATTATTTACGGAAAAATATCTTCCTTCTTCCATGATTGGGAAATACATACACTTTCCGCATCAGGTATGACCCACTGCTTCCATATACATACCAGCTCTTGGAACTGCGGGGCAAGGTAGATCTCTCAAATTACGCCCTCTGCTATATGCAATTTGAGGCTGGAAATCCTGTACAATCAGGTGAGCTGAAAACACCTTCCATCTTATTTATTTATTTATTTAACCAGTTTTATATACCACCTTATCCTTCAATCAAAGTGGTCAACAAGACAACAAAGGGTCTACATTGAGGGAAGGGAAGACAATAAAATAATACATTACAGTAAATTACAGTACATTACAGTATATTACATAAATTACAACAAGTTACATTTCATAATAATTCAGTGCAATTACATTAAACAAATAACTGCAATCCTATAAAATGCTAAAATAAGTCTAAACATTGTAATAAAATTAAAATTAAAATTCTCTTAATAGGCCATGCCAAATCTTTGGACAATTTCGAATGCTGTATTACACAAGTGACCATCTTCTCCACTGAATTCCCTCGTTGCCTTCGTCCATTATATTCAGGGGATAATAGCCACTCTCGATGAGTATACCTTGCCCATTTAAATGCCTTACTTAAAACATCCTCAGGATAACCACGCTTTCGAAATTTTGCTAACATCAGGCCTGCTTGTACTCTAAATTCTCTTTCTGAAGAACATATTCGTCAACAGTGCAGCAGTTGAGAATATGGCAAACTTTGTTTTAAATGCTGAGGATGAAAACTAGAATAATGCAGCAATGTATTTCTATCTGTTACTTTAGAAAAAAACAGTTGTTCAAAAACCCACAGGCATTTTGTTCACTTCCACATCTAAAAAATGGACCACAGATTTATTGCAACTCATCTCAAACTGAATAGGAGGGTCACATTGGTTCAAATAGACCAAAAACAACTGAAGTTGCTCATATGATCCTGCCCATAATAAAAAAAATATCATCTATATACCTATACCATTTCACAATGTATTGGCAATACACTGAAGAGTATACCCATTTCAATTCATAAAAATGCATAAGTAAAGTAGCCAATGAAGGAGCAAAAGTGGCACCCATAGCTGTTCCTGAATTCTGTTGAAAAATTTCAGATTTATACAGAAAATAGTTCTTCTTCAATGCTATCTCTGCTAAGCATGCCAAAAATGTTGTAGGAACTTTATGCGGATGAGGTCTCTGCTCCCAAACTGAAGTTAAGACTAGCAGAGCATCATCCTGTGGAATCGATGTATATAAAGCTACTACATCCAGAGTGACCATCCATTGGATAATACTGATATTGGTCACAGACTGTAATATCTGCAAAAAATGTGTAGTGTCCTTTATATAAGAGGGAATCTTCATTACTTCTTCCCTTAAAAAACAGTCCAGATAAATACCAACACGCTCCAGCAGAGAATCATTACTGGAGAGTATAGGTCTACCTGAAGGATTCTGCAAAGTCTTATGCACCTTAGGCAAGATATAGAAAGCTGGTATCTTTGGAAAAGGAGGATTCAAAAACTTCTTCTCTCTAGTTATCAGGAAAACAGACTCATTAGCCTCCATAGTGACCATAGCTACTAATTGCTGTAAATTCACTGTGGGATCCATAGACAATTTCAAGTAGTGTTGAGTATCATACAATTGCCAATACACCTCATTCTCATAATCTATTGTGTTCATGACAACAATTGCACCCTCCTTATCCGTTCTCTTAATAACTATATCTGTCCGTTGACATAAGTCTTGCAAAGCATTAAACTCTTCCACAGTAAGATATGCTGGAAACTGTGTACAGTATATCATTTCTCAAACCTTTTTGAAACCAACAGCACAAGTTGCTTAAAGGTAAACAAAATAGGATCAATAGGGCTAGGAGGAACCCAGTCTGATTTTACACAAATTACAGAAGCATCATTGTAGTTAGTTTGTTCTGTTTGCCCTGAAAAAAACAACTCAAGCTGTAAAGAGCGAATAAACTGCTCTACAGACACTCGACTTTGAAAAGCATCGTATGAAGGACCATGAATAAATGACAATCCTCGTGCAAGCACCCGTTGCTGTACAGGAGTCAGAGAAACATTGGACAAATTCAAATTTGTACCCTCTACTGAAAACTCACCGTCTCTTTCTTGCGTCATGAGTTGGTAAACCTAAAAAAAATACTGGTATCATTAGAGTTTACTTGATTACTATTTTTAACCCCCTGGATTCATTCTTCCGAGCAGAGGAAAACTTAGTTTGGTGACTATCATCTATACTTGAATCTGAGGAATATGTAGAAGGTTCAGAATTAGGACCTCTCTGCACCCCTTTATTACGATTTTGTGTCATTGTCCAATTATAAATAGTACCTTCTTTCATAAATTTTTCATCTTTCAACAACTTTTGACTTTCATAGCTTTCAAATCATAGTAACATAGTAAATGACGGCAGATAAAGACCAGCATGGTCCATCCAGTCTGCCCAGCAAATATACGACAAGAGTAGGTGCACCCGTCGTTCCGTGCAGGCCACCCCTCCCCATATCTTTGTTTAGGGGTGGACCCACCACTCCATGTAGGACACCCCTATTTGTTGAGAAGTTAGATGGTTCAGTTTATTTTGTTTTTATCTTGTTGCTATAAAGGGATTTGCAGTGCTTGTCCCATGCTGTTTTGAATTCCGTCACCGTGTTTGCCCCCACCACTTCCATCGGGAGAGCATTCCAAGCATCCACCACCCTTTCAGTGAAAAAATATTTCCTGACATTGCCTTTCAATTTTCCACCTTGCAGCTTCATGTTATGCCCTCTAGTTTTGCAGCTTCCCCGTCTTTGGAAGAGGTTTGTTTGTTCATCGTTTCTCTTTAAGTATTTAAAGGTCTGAATCATATCTCCCCTATCCCTCCTCTCCTCCAAAGTGTACATATTTAGGTCTTCAAGTCTCTTCTCATAGGGTTTCTTACGCAGGCTCCAAATTATTTTGGTCGCCTTCCTCTGATCATTTCTATACCGTTCGAGTTGCTTTACCAAATCAGCATGACGTGCTCAAAATCTTCTGTTGTCTTTAATTTACCAAGATCCTCTGTTAGTTCTTTAGTCAAAACTTCATTCTTTGCTCGAGCTGTTTCAATCACTAATATCATTAAATCTAAAGAGCATTTATTTAATATCTGATTCCAACTTTGAATAAAAACTTCATCATCAAAAAACATTCCTGGTTCTTTCCATATCTGTAAACCTTTAGGAATAACCTCCTTCCGACAATACTCTGCCAAGGTTAAGCTGTGGAGCTCTAAATGTATACTTCTCTTAGATTGATTGAGAAACACTTCCCAATTCAGAAAACCTTCACTCTTATCATCCAACAATGAAGGGATATTCAGTATCTCATTAGTTCTTTCAACACTTTAACTAAAAGAATCTTTCCAACTAATTGCCATTGCAGTAAATCTATAAACACCAATTTATACTCACCAATGCACCAAGGGAAAATACTGATTACTCTAACGCAAGCCCTTGGTTTAGATAGAGTCAAGGGCTTGCTTTAGAGTAATTAGTATTTTCCCTTAGTGCAGTAGTGAGTATAAATTGGGATCCACAAAATTAACCCATTTGGAGAAGCTGCCCCTGCAGACTCTGTCACTATGCCCACAGATGGCATCTCATAACATCAGAGCAGTGGACACTCTAGATTGTTCAAAAGGATTATCAGCTTCACTTTGAAACCTTACCTCCCACCAGCTTCACAGGGGATTATCCCACACAACCCCTTCAAAGCACTCTCTTAGAAGAAGAGGTGACCACCCTGTTCTCCCAGGGTGCCATGGAATGAGTTCCTCTTCCTTAAGAAGGGATGGGCTTCTACTCTCCATATTTTCTCATTCTATAGAAAACAGGAGGATTCAGGTCCATCTTGGATCTCAGAGACCTAAACAAATTCATGTTCCGAGAGAAATTCAAGATTATTTCTCTAGGAACTCTTCTACCATACCTCCAGAGACATGATTGGCTCAGTTCTCTAGATTTAAAAGAGGTGTACACGCATTTACTAATCCATCCCTTGCACACACAGTATCTGTGCTTCATGTTTTTAGGAGACCACTGTCCCCTTCGGTCTAGCCTCTGCCCCTTTATGAAATGCATGGCAGTAGTCATTGTCTACTTACGCATCTTGGGGGTATTCATCTTTCCTTACTTAGACGACTGGCTGATCAGGGGAAAATCCCCTCAAGAGGTAAGACTCGCCCTTCATCATACCATCACTATGCTCCAACACCTCGGCTTTGTCAGAAACTTCCCAAAGTCTCATCTCGCTCCATCCCCACAACTGGAGTTCATAGGAGCACTCTTAGACACTCAACAGGCCCGAGCTTTCCTTCCGCAGGATTGCTATGCCCATCTCATCAAGCTCCCTTAAAGAAGGCACACTTTAATTGATTAATCCCTAAAATTACCCGCTATGAACTTCCATGACTTAACGGACAGAATCACAGTACTTTATTTATTTTATTTTTTATTTATTTACATTCTCTTATATACCGCGCTATTCTGCATCAGTGCGGTTTACATTGAACAAACTGAAATTACATTGAACAGGGTATTATAACTTGGAGATAACTATTTTACAGGGAACATGGGCTATGGAGGGTTAAGTGGCTTGCCCAAGACCACAAGGAGCACCTGTGGGACTAGAAACCCCAGTCCTTCCGGCCCAAGGTTGCTGTCCTCTAGTGGGATTTGAACCCCCGACCTTCCGGCCTGAAGTACCTTGCCCCAACCACTAGGCCACTCCTCCACTACTTTATAGTACTCAACATGTATTTTTTGTCGGATCATCTGTTATGAGGATGTACCACATACTCTTGCAACAGATCCTCCATTTTATTCAGTTTTTAAAAAGGCCACAAGGCCAGCTTCGCGTGAGGCTCTATGGCTTTAAAACCAGCCACCGCAACAAAGATTCTTATGAACCACCTCTATCTATAACACAATGGCTTGTGTCGCAGTACCCAACAGAATGTTTGAACGCCTTGTTGGACAACTTCATTGCATGGATGTTGATATCCTCGGCGATCTTCTAAGCCGGCAGGGCAGTATCACAGGAAGGATGATAGGCATATGTCCCTGCCTTTGAGTCAACTCTTCGGAAATGGATTTCCAGATGAGTAGTTGTTTGTCTTCTCACAGGCGATAGTAAAACCAGTATTGGACATTTATAAATTGTTTCCTGAGGGATTCGGATGCTTGATTGTGAGATCTGATAGAGGTGGTTCATAAATATCTTTGTTGCGGTGGCTGGTTTTAAAGCCATATAGCCTCACGCAAAGCTGGTCTTGTGGCCTTTTTAAAAAAATCTGAATAAAATGGAGGATCTGTTGCAAGAGTATGTGGTACATCCTCATAACAGATGATCCGACAAAAAAATACATGTTGAGTACTATAAAGTAGTGTGATTCTGCCCATTAAGTCACGGGAGTTCATAGCGGGTAATTTTAGGGATTAATCAATTAAAGTGTGCCTTCTTTAAGGGAGATATTATAGTGGTGACACGGTGGGGGGGTTTTGAATTTATAGTTACATCTCATCAAGCTGGCAAAGAGAATGCAAAAGCAAAGCCAAGTAACAGCTATTAGGACACCTGGTTCATGTCATCCCCTACACTCGATTACACATGCAACAAGTGCAATGGACTGTCTTCTCAATGGATGCAAAACAAAGGGGTGTCTCAGAGACAAGATCCATATCACCCCTCAACTCATAAGATCCCTTCAGTGGTGGTGTTCTCCACAGAATCTACTCATCGGGTCACCTTTTCAGATACCTCCACCTTGATGTACCCTGACAACAGATGCTTCCAAGTTGGGTTGGGGAGCACATCTGAATGACTTAACAACAAAGGGTCTGTAGACACAACAGGAATCTGCCTTGCAGATCAACTTCCTAAAACTATGGGCATTGAGAAATGCTCTTTGGGTTTTTCAACCCTAGCTTTCGGGACAACCTGTTTTAGTCAGGACAGACAAACAAGTTGCTATGTTCTACATGAACAAACAGGGGGGAGGGGGGAGGGGGGAGCACGGAGTCCCATCCCCTCTGTGAGGAAGTGTTCACCTATGGTCCTTTGCCATCTTACACTGCATTCATCTCAGAGCGGTGTACCTCCTGGACGAAATTAATGTCCTTGTGGAAAAGCTAAGCCGTTTCCTTCGTCCACACAAATGGACTTTTCATCAGGAGATGGCTGCTTGGATCTTTTGAACATGGGGAACACCACTCGTCAATCTTTTTGCCACCCCACAAAACACACAGCTTTCACTCTTCTGCTCCAGGATTTCGTTGCTGCACCGATAGGTCTCGGATGCCTTCCTTCTACATTGGGAAAAGGGACTGCTCTAAGCCTTCCCACCCATCCCCTTGATACCCAGAATGCTTTTCAAGCTACAGGCCAACAAGGGCTCGATGATCCTCATAGCCCCCTTTTGGCCCTGTCAGCCATGGTTTCCTCTGCTCCCCAAAGGACATTGACCCTTTTTCTTGCCCAGTGGAGTCCCTTCTACAATATCTCCTCCACTTATCCTTAACAGGTCTTAAAACTAACTCAATGACAATTCACTTTAGTGCCATTGAGGCCTCTCACAGACCACTGGATGGACAGCCTATCTCCTCACACCCCTTACTAGTACGCTTCATGCAGGATCTCCTCCTATTCAAGCCACTCATTAAGCCACCTTTGGTGGACTGGGATTTTAATATGCTTCTCGTTCAACTTCTAAAACCTCCTTTTGAGCCTTTAGCCATCACTTCACTGAAGTTTCTATCTGGAAAGGTAATCTTCCTCATTGCCCTCATGTCAGCTTGCCGCATCAGTGAACTACAGGCTTTGGTGGCATATCCACCCTATACTCAGTTCCACCATGAAAAGGTGGTTCTGCGTATCCATCCATATTTCCTTCCGAAGGTAGTCTCCTCCTTCTATTTAAACTAGTCGGTAATTCTACCGATTTTCTTCCCGAGACCACATGCGTCTCAGACTGAAGCAGCGCTACACACCTTAGACTGCAAGCGAGCCCTGGCTTACTGCTTGGATAGAACTAAGGATCACAGAAGATCCTCTTAATTATTCATTTCCTTTGATCCTAGTCACCTAGGCCTACCGGTGACAAAATATACTCTATCTAAATGGATAGCAGATTGCATTTCTTTTGCTTATGCACAGGCAGGACTCTTTAGAGGGTCATGTCACTGCTCATAACATGCAGGCTATGGCAACCGCCGAAGCTAATCTCTGTTCAGTGTCCATTGAGGAGATCTGTCGGGCAGCTACCTGGTCCTCCATTCACACTTTTGCTGCACACTATTGTCTGGACAGAGACTCCTGTCGGGATTCTGTCTTTGGCCAAGCTGTACTCCAGCACCTCTTTGGGCTTAAACTCAACTCCTACCCTCTGTCCTAGACTTCTACAACAGACCAGACTATCATTGGGGAAGTATTGCTTCCTGGAATCAAGTACAGTGGCCCACAACTCTTCCAGACTCTTCGGCTATAAGCTTTTGGCTTCAAGGATCACTGCCCCCCACCCCCACCCCCACCCCCCCCAGCCCATGGCAGTCTGGTACCTGGGAGCTAGTGAGTCCCCTAGGTGGACTGCATTCCTGCTTCTTCCTGGAGATAGCATGGTTACTCAAAGCCTTCCTGACTTTCCCTTATTTTTTAATTCAGCTTGGGACATGCTCTCCTGACAAACCATCTTTTTGCACTGGATCTGTTAAAGTGGCCTGGAGATGGATTTGTCTTAAGAAGAATTTGTCTTAAGAAGAACTGGGGTTCTTCTATACACCCTATCACAGAGGCTTTACGCATTGAAAAGACTTTCTAAAATTACTTTCTGTGGCAGATAAGGGCCAATTGGCCCACTTAATTTGCTACGTTTTAGCTAAGGATAAAGGTAAATGATGTTCACTCTAAGGAGAGGTTACAAGTGCTGTGCCACAGTGCTTATTTATCCATGATCTGGATCTTTTTAACATTTTTGTAAGTGATATTGTGGAAGGGCTATCTGATAAGATTTGCCTCTTTGTGGATGATACCAAAATCTGCAATAGGTTAGACACCTAGGAAGGTATAGACAACATAAGAAGAGATCTAGCAATGCCTGAAGAATAGTTGAGATTTTGACAGCTAAGATTTAATGCTAAAAAATGCAGGGGTGGTGCATTTTGTCTGCAGAAATCCAAGGGAATGACACAGTATAGTGGATGAAGTACTTCTGTCCATGAAAGAAGAGTGGGACCTGGGGGTTATTGTTTCTGATGATTATACAAAATTACAACACACAATCGAGGACATTGCTGGACCCATTATTTTTCAGGATCTCCAGTTTTACCCTAGACTGAGCTGATATTGTACCTTTCTCCTGGTCCCGACCATAAGTTGGTCATTGCTAACTTACATGGTCTTTCTTGGGTAAATCTTAAGCCAGCCTTTAAACATTGTAGGAAATTACAAGCCTTACAATTGGAACATTTTTTAGACAATTGTCAGCATTTAAAACTTAAACCCCCATTCAGTGACTTTAACCAGGAGGTGCACAGGTTTCAGGTGATCTTTGAAGATACCCTGAACACCTATGCACCAATCCAGTTTAGGATTGGGATCTTTCAGGAACCTGTGGTATGACCAGTCCTTACAGGCCTTAAAAAGACATCTTAGGAATTCAGAGTGCCTCTGGCGTGAAGAGAAATTTTCATCAACCATAGCTATTTGCAAATCACGTCAAGCTAAGTATAAAGCAACAGGTCATCATAAAATCTACACAAGTTAAAATGTCACACAGCAGCTTTTTAAGATTGTGAAAGAGTTAGGATCAAGCCCAAATGCTGGGCCAATTACTACCTTTTCATCTGTGGCTTTTGCACATTCATTATTCGAGAAAGTCAGTATTTACCTACAAGGCAGACCTCCTACGGCTAGCCCTGTGATAAAAGGCCCTGAGGAAACAGAACATTCCACTCTTGCTTAGGCTGCTTTGGATTCCCTGTCATGAAACAATTTCAGCTCAAATCTTGTCACATTGCCTCATTCCATCCCTCAGATCTTTTGGAAAAAGATCTTGCCTTTTATGGCCATGGATCTTTCCATTCTCATTAATGGCAGCCTATGTGAGTGCATTATGCCAGATGATTGGAAGAAATCCTTTATTGAAGAAAACCGATGTTGACCCGGAACAACTACTCAACTATTGCCTTATTGCTAATTTGCTCTTTCTGACAAACATTGCTGAGAAAGAAGTTGCACATCAATTTACAACTTTTCTGTATGCAATCAATTTCTTTCACCCTAGGCAGTCGGGATTTCAAATACATCATAATATGTACTTAAACAGGCCTGCTAGGCATGGTGGATGAGATTTATGCTAACTGGGAAAGCAGACAAATGGTTCTCTTAATCCAACTTGATCTCAGTGCGGTGTTTGATCTGATTGAACATAAGCTGTTGCTTAAACGCTTCTCAGAGGTTAAAATTTCAGGAAAAGTATTAGAGTGGTTTTCGTCCTATCTTAGTTCCAGATCATTTCACATAATGATCAGTAAGTCAGTATCAGCACCCTATCTTTCCTCCCAAGGAGTACCCCAGGGTTCTATTTTGTCCTCTATATTATTCAATACATCTCTACCCCCTTTGCGACTCTGATCCAAAACATAGGTTTTAGCCCCAACATATTTGCAGATGATATTCAAATCATAATATTTCATTCAACCTGGAGCCAGTCCTTCCAGCAACAATGCTCCATGGCATTAAACCAGATTGCAACCTGGATCAATAACCAACAACTGGTTTTGGATCTATCTAAGTCAGAAGCACTCTGGTTCAATAGAACTACCTTAGTGCCATCTTTTGTTCCAATTATAACAGATATGACTATCCCTATAATAGATTCAATTTGATCTCTGGGTGTCCTTCTGGACCCCTCCCTTACATTTGCATTATACATATCAAAGGTAGTATCTGTTTCATTTTTCTCTCTAAGACAGATTAGGGCTGTTAGGCCTTACCTGGATAAGTGATGTATTAATATTTTACTGCATGCCCTGGGCCACTCAGAACAGGACTATTGTAATTCCTTGTTGTCAGGGGCTACTTCATATAATTTGAAAAGGCGGCAACTAGTACAAAATGCAGTATTAAACTCCTGACAGATTCTAAAGTCAGAGGACATAGCCCCCTCCTTAAAAAGCAAAAATGCCTACCTATAGCCCGTTGGATCAAATATAAGATTTTGATTCTAACTCACAATTACCTGTCTTAATTTGTAAATAGTTACCCCTGTTATCCAAGTTATTTATTCCTGTTCATATGTAAACACAAAGTACCATCGGAAATATGTAAATTCTTTGTTCAATGTAAACCGCGCTGATGCTGAATAGTGCGGTATAGAAGAGACTTAAAATAAATAAAATAAAATAAATAAAAGTGTATTACACAGAACGATCATTGTATTTATATACGCTCATCATTCTTTTTCAGCCAGCTCGCTAGTTATGTTTGTCACAACAGCCTCTTTTGGCTATCCCTCCTCCCTCTAGATTCAAACTAGAACTAATGAGACAGGTGGCATTTAGTTTCCTAGCTCCTATACTATAGAACAGTCTTCCATTATACCAGCGGATGGAGAGCTCAGCAAAATAATTTAAAAAGGCCCTTAAGGAATGGCTATTTGTAATGACTTTCTCTCCTGAGTGTGGAGGGAAGCTTGGTCTGAACAATCATTTAAATGTTGTTTTCATTATTACTTGTTTTAACTATGAATTGTCTCTGGTTTGACATTGTTGTCCTATTTTATTTTTGTATAGTTTTATTTTACTTTCCTACTACAACTATTATTTTTTTTGCAGATTGTAAACTACCCTGACAGCTTATTGTCCAAGGGCAGTATAACTAATATTAATAAATCAAATCAAATCTTAAGGTGGCTAAATAGGTAGAAGAATAATGGCGAAAGCCAGAAGGATGCTTAGGTAAATAGGGAGAGGAATGGCTAACAGGAAGAAGGAGGTGATAGTGCCTCTGTATCAGTTTTTGGTGAGACCTCATTTGGAGTAATGTGTGCAATTGTAGAGACCACACCTTCAAAAGGATATAAACAGGATGGAGTCTATGCAGAGGGTGGCTACCAAAATGGTCAGTGGTCTTAGTCATAAGTCATATGGGGATAGACTTAGAGATCTCAATATGTATCCTTTAGAAGAAAGGCAGGAGAGGGGAGATATGACATAGTTATTCAAATACCTCTGAGGCATAAATGCACAGGAGGAGAGTCTCTTTCAACTGAAAGAAAACTCTGTAATGAGAGGGCATAGGATGAAAGTGAAAGGGGATGGACTCAGGAGTAATAAGAGGAAAAGACCTAAGAACTTAAGATATGCCATACTGGGTCAGTCAAATGTCCATCAAGCCCAGTATCCTATTTCAAACAGTGGCCGGTCCAGGTAAGAAATACCTGTTAGGCTCCCAAAAGTAGACAGATTCCATACTACTTATCCCAGGAGTAAGCAGTGGATTTCCCCAGTCCACTTTCACTGTGTAACACAATTTTTGTTACTGGGTAGTGACTGCTTTTCCTAATTGCTTATAACTTAAAAGTATGGAAAATGGTTAATCTCCAGGAACAAGCAGGAATGTAGTCTTCACATATGGGTATCATCGGTACCGACGGAGCCTGTGCGGGAACGCTCCCCAGCGTCCAATAGGAAAGCTTTTGGGAGCATCCCACAGTGCATGCGTGCTACCTTCCCGCCTCTGTACCTCTGTCACTTCAGTTCTTCGTTTTCCGCGGAGCTGACAGGACACGGTACCCTGTCACCGCAGAAAATCTACCTTTATTTCTTGTTTTTTTGTGGTCGCGTCTGCCTTTACTCGACGCCTACCGGTATCGCAAAAAATACTTAAAATGTGGCGGTACCATCTCCGTCACCGACACCCATGATTGGTGTCTAAAATGTTTGGGTCCTGAACATTGTCCAACGGAGTGTCTCTCCTGCATGAGGATGACCAAGAGGGGCCAGCAGAATAGAGCTGCAAAACGCGATACCCTTTTTGCCTCCGACACGATGTCAGTTGCATCGACGTCTTCCAGGGCTTCATCTTCCTCCCATGGATCTCACGTAACCAAAAGTAAAACTAGTCGGTCCTCGAAGGGAAAATCTCCTTTGAAGTATCGAGATGCCTTGGGCATTTCCCTTTGGAATACTTCACCGGCAAAACAGCCCCGGCGGGAGTCTTCGAGCTCCAAAGCATTAACGGGGCTCCAGGATGTTCCAGAGGCCTCGACCTCTGCGGAACTACTGGTGCCATGCTCTGGGATCATGGTCGCATCCACCAGTACCAGCACCCAGTCAGCGGCAGGAGCGATGGATCACAGAATCCTCACTATCGAACGCAGTCTAGTGGCCCTCTTAGCAGCCTCGATACTGCTAAGACCGCAACAGACGGCTCCATAGGTATCGGTACCAGTACCGACAACACCTGCTTTGACAGGACTGCTTCCCCCCATGCCGATGTCCAGTATCGGGGATCAGGAACCGAAACAGTTCGGTACCAACTTCGAGCGGTACCGATACAATGCGTCACAGGAGCACCCGGTGCTTGAGTCTTCCGATTCCGATGACTCTGATGATTCTACCGGTACCAGAGTGAATCTGTTAGAAGATTCAACTCCCTTTCCTCAACGCAGGATGTCTCCTCCAGAAGATATGTCCTTCCAGGACGTCATACGTGATTTAGCAAAAGGCCTTGCAATCACTATGATTCCAGGAAAAGAACCTAGGGCAGAGGAATTAAGAATTCTGCAGTAGCTTATGGCTCCCAAGGAAGCAGCTATGCTTCCCATTCACAAGATCTTACATGATCTGATGTTGAGAATGTGGGAGACTCCTTTAATGATATCTTCACATTCCCGACGCCTGGACACTATGTACTGAGTGCCAAGATGTCCTGGTTTTCAAAAAACTCAGTTACCACACCATTAAATGGTAGTGGAATTGGCCATGCGAAGAATCAAGAGTACAAAAACACACTCTTCTAATCCTCCAGGCCGTGAATCCAGGACACTCGATGCCTTTGGCCGTCGATGTTTTCAATCCTCCATGCTGGGAGCCAGGATGAGTTCCTACATTCTGTATATGGGAATGTTCCTGGAAGAAGTCACAAAAGACTTGGAGCTCATTAGTCCTTCTGACTCAGAGGAAAAAAGAGCAGACTACCTTATTCTGGTCAAACATGCCCAGAATGTCTCTAAATTTATGAACCCTGCTACCTTTGACTGTTTTGAATGTCTTAGCAGAACCTCTGCTATATCCATAGGAGCACGTCGTATTACTTGACTTCAAACATCAGACTTGGAACAATGGGTGCAAGAAAAACTGGGAAACATTCCTTGCACAGGAGAAAATCTCTTTGGTAAGGACTGGCAAGACAAGGCTAATCCGCTTGAATCTGACAATACTATTTTGAACAGATTGTCAAAGGCTACAGCCAACCCAGCAAAAAAGAAAACATTCAAGAAACCATTTTTTAGTAAGAAAAAGAAGTCTTACCAATCTTATATCCATCAAACTCACTGTCCACTTCATGTTTCCCAAAAGGGACAACAAAAGAACAGACAGCAGAGAAAGCCACAAGCTCAAAAAGCTCAACCGCCTCAACAGACCCAGTCCCCTCAGGGTCTTTGACTTCCACCTAGAGAACTTAGTCATTCTGCCCCTAAAAGGTCCAGAACCCTTGACCATTCCAGGCAGACTATGCCATTTGGTCAAAAGATGGCAACAAATAACATCAGAAAATTGGACTCTGTCCATTGTAAGATTGGGATACAAGCTTCATTTCCTCAACTTGCCCCCCCCTACAATTCTGAGACAGTTCAATTCTCAGGGCCCTGCCACCGACCTCTTGTGGCAGGCGGTCACGTCACTTCTGGCTCAAGTAGCAATCGAAGAAGTGCCCATATCCCAACAGGGGACAGGGTTCTGCTTCCTCTATTTTCTTATTCCAAAGAAGACAGGGGGACACAGGCCTATACTAGACCTCAGAGAATTAAACAAGTATTTGTTCCGAGAAAAGTTCAAGATGATCTCCCTCGGAACACTTTTACCATACCTTCAAAGTCAAGATTGGCTATGTTCTCTAGATCTAAGAGATGCGTACACGCATATTCTCATCCACTCAGATCACAGGAAGTTCCTTCGATTCCTGATCCAAGAAAGACACTTCCAGTACAGAGTTCTTCCTTTCGGACTTGCCTCTGCTCTGAGTCTTCACAAAATGCATGGCAGTGGTAGCAGCATTTATGAGGACTCTGGGAATATTCGTCTTCCCTTACTTAGATGAATGGCTCATTCGAGCATCGACAGCTCCAGAGGCCAGCTTCGCTCTCTCTCGAGCAGTCAAAATTCTTCAATACTAGGGGTTGGTCATAAACCTCCCAAAATCTCATCTCACCCCCTCTCAATCTCTAGAATTCATAGGGGCTCGTCTAGACACACAGCAGTCAAAGGCTTTCCTGCACCAGCCATGCTGTCTACGTATAATACAACTGGCATCTCAAGCATCTATGAAGGTATTCCTTACTGCTCGAGAGATGCTTCAACTGCTGGACACATGGCATCCACTATCCATGTGGTTCCCTATGCTCACCGGCACATGCGAACAGCACAGTGGACCCTTTCCTCTCAGTGGTCACAAGCCTCGGGTAAACTAACAGACAAAATCAGAACTACCACACGTCTGATTTCGTCCCTGCAATGGTGGCAATCCCTGGAAAACCTCCTTGTAGGCTCTCCTTTCCAGCAGCCTCTATGCCAAATCACTCTGATGACAGATGCGTCCAAGATGAGTTGGGGGGCCCACTTGCTTGATCTCTCCACTCAGGGTCTTTGGACCTCACAGGAGGTTTCCCTTCACATAAACCTCCTAGAGCTGAGAGCCATTTTCAGTGCTATTCAAGTCTTTCAGGGCCAACTCAGCAACAAAACAGTACTGGTCCAAACCGACAATAAGGTAGCTATGTTCTATGTGAACAAACAAGGCGGAACAGGGTCTCTGTCGCTATGCAACGAAGCTTTGCAAATATGGGCCCTCGCCAGAAAGTTACAAATTCACCTGTTTGCAGTATACCTTCCGGGCATTCAAAACCTGTGGGCAGACAAACTCAGTTGAATACTGCTGCCACACGTGGTCCCTCCACTCATACCAGCTTGCTCGAGTGTTTCGAATCTGGGGAACACCAGATATAGACCACTTTGTAAGTCCACAAAATGCTAAACTTCCCTGATTCTGTTCCAGAATTCCGGCTCAAAACTGTCAGGCAAGAGATGCTTTCCTACTCCACTGGGGACAGAACTTCCTCTATGCCTTCCCACCCATTCACCTCATTCCCAAGATTTAATTCAAACTTCAGAAAGACAGAGGTTGTATGATACTCATAGCTCCATGTTGGCCACCGCAAACGTGGTATCCTCTTCTTCTGCGTCTCTCTCAAACTACTCCTCTGGAGTTGGAGAATGCTCCAGATCTCCTATCGCAGGAGAACGGATCTTTACTCCATCCCAATCCCCAGTCCCTACACCTCAGGGCCTGGTTACTGAAAGCTTAGAATTCCAGGATGTTAACCTTTCTCAGCAAGTAAAGGATATCCTCCTGGCATCCAGAAAATCACAAGACGTTCCTACACTTTCAAGTGGAAAAGGTTCTCTATCTGATGTTCACAAAAGGAACTTAACCCCCTTTTAGTACCTGTAGAGTTGCTACTACATTATCTTCTACAATTATCAACTTCTGGTCTGAAGACCAATTCAGTTAGGGTCCATCTTAGTGCTATTGCTGCTTTTCATAAACCTTTCGATGGACAACCTATTTCCTTTCATCCACTTATATCAAGATTTATGAGAGGCCTACTTTAAAAAAAACCTCCCATTAAACCACCACCGGTGGCATGGGATCTAAATCTTGTTCTTGGTCAGCCTATGAAACCGCCCTTTGAACCTTTAGCCACTTCAAACCTAAAGTTTCTTTCATGGAAAGTTATTTTCCTAATTGCCATCACTTCTGCAAGACGCATTAGTGAACTACAGGCGTTAGTGGCTGACCCTCCTTAAACAAGGTTTCACCACGATAAAGTAGTCTCCAGGACTCATCCTCACTTTCTGCCAAAGGTGGTTTCGCCTTTTCATTTAAACCAGTCGGTTTATCTTCCTATATTCTTCCCTAGGCCTCATGCCTCCAGTGCGGAAAGGAATCTTCACACATTGGATTGTAAAAGAGCCTTAGCTTTTTATCTCCAAAGAACTAAGCCAAATAGAAAATGTTCTCAGCTTTTTGTGGCTTTTGACCCTAGTCATTTGGGACTTCCAGTTTCTAAAAGAACTCTGTCAAATTGGATTACACATTGCATATCCTATACATAGAGTAAGGGACTTTCTCTCGAAGGCCATGTCACGGCTCACAATGTGAGAGCAATGGCAGCCTCAACGGCTAACCTTCGTTCCGTCTTTATTGATGACATCTGCAAAGCAGCCACTTGGACTTTGGTACCTACCTTCGCAGCTCACTATTGCTTAGACAAGGACTCCCATCGGGATGCCTCATTTGGCCAGGCTGTTCTACAACATCTCTTCCATACTTAATACACCTCCTACCCACCATCCACAGTTTGGATGCCTAAGGTCCATGGGAGGGAGCATGACCCATCTCACCTGAGTTCGCCGCCAGCTGGGGTCACCCTTTGGCATCTTTCAGCTAGGGAGTCTATGTGAAGACTACATTCCTGCTTGTTCCTGGAAATAGCGTAGTTACTCACCTGTAACAGGTGATCCCTGGGAACAGCAGGAATTTAGTCTTCACAACCCACCCACCTCCCCTAGGAGTTTGTCTCTATCTCTCTCTTTCTCTGCTTCTCTCCTTTGGTCTCAGCTATAAACTCAACTGAAGTGAGAGAGGTACAGAGGTGGGAAGGCAGCACGCATGCGCTGTGGAATGCTCCCAAAAGCTTTCCTATTGGATGCTGGGGAGCGTTCCCGCGTGGGCTTCGTCAGTACCGACGATACCCATATGTGAAGACTAAATTCCTGCTGTTCCTGGAGATCACCTGTTACAGATGAGTAACTGCGCTTTATTCTCATTAAACTTTGCTTTTGTGAATTGGAGATTGATATTTGTGAAATTTGCATATTCCCATTAAAACAGGCTTACTTGTGCCTTTTTATTGGTTTGCAGCTTGTCGTGCTGTGAGGGCTTGTGTGCATCAGTGATGCTGAGAGCTAAACTATCGGTAGTTTAACTACTGGCAGGGTCTCCCAAGATGGACAGGTCTCAGCTGAGGAGCCAGACCAAGACAAACCACCCATCTGGGCAGCAGCAGAATGGGATAGTGTTGATGGCGGAGGATCACATTTCTGTGACAACAGCAACAACACCAAACTTAAACTGCGCGGAAGAAAGGCCTGGCAATCTACTTCTGTATCTTGCCATGAAAACCCAATGGATAGTTACAACAAAACAAATTCTGTTATAGTGCTGGAAGATGAGACCCCCAAGTTGGAAAGCACTCAACTAGCTACTGGGGAAGAGCTGAAGACTTTTCAGAGTAAAGCCAGCATTTATGATGTAGTTGGATCAAAGCCCTCAGGACATCTGACTGCTGATGTAGCTGCGCATGAAATGAGTCAGAAGCTGTAAAGATGTCTTACACATTGGAACATGGAACGTACGAAGCATGAACCAAGGGAAGTTGGAGGTGGTCAAGAATGAAAAGGAACGTGTGCAACTTGATCTGTTGGGTGTCAGCGAACTGAAATGGACTGGCATCGGGCACTTTGCATCAGATGATCACATGGTCTACTATGCTGGAAATGAAAGACAAAGAAGAAATGGTGTTGCATTTATAATAAAGAAGAAACTTGCAAGAACTGTAATGAAATACAATGCAGTCAGCGAACGCTTAATCTCTATTTGTCTGTGAGGAATGCCTATCAACACAACTATAATTCAAGTATATGCCCCAACAACAGCTGCAGAAGAGAATGAAATTGAAGATTTCTATGAACAAGTACAAGATGAAATTGACAGAACATGCAAACAGGATATCCTGATAGTCATGGGTGACTGGAACGCAAAACTTGGCAACAAAGAAGAAGGCAAAGTAGTTGGAAAATATGGACTTGGCAACAGAAATGAAGCTGGAGAAAGACTGATAGAATTCTACAAGACCAACGATCTATTCATCTCAAACACCTTCTTCCAGCAACACAAGCGGCGACTGTACACATGGACTTCACACAATGGATTGTATAAAAATCAAATTGACTACATCTGTGGAAGTCAACGATGGAAAAGCTCTATAACATCAACAAAGACAAACCCAGGAGCTGACTGTGTTACAGATCATCAACTACTAGTATGCAAACTCAAGCTAAAGTTGAAAAAGAGCAAACCACTCAGGAATGCAGCAAAATATGACCTTGTGAATATACCACTGGAATTTAAAGACTGCCTGCAAAATCAATTTTCTGCTTTAGATACAAATGACAGAGCTCCAGAAGAGTTATGGAATGACATCAAGAAGGTTGTGTTGGAAGAAAGCAAGAGGTCTCTACAAAAGGTGAAAAAGAAAAAACGTCCAAAATAGATGACGGAAGAAAATTGCCCAGAAAAGCAGAGAAGCCAAAGACAGAGGAGAAAGAAAGACAATCACAGAACTCAACAGAGATTTCCAACGTGCAGCAAGACAGGACAAGGAAAAGTACTACAATGACGCATGCAAGGAAATAGAAGCAGAAACTATTAGAGGAAGAACAAGATCGGCTTTCCTAAAGCTACGAGAGTTAAAGAAAAAGTTCCAGCCTCGAATTGGAATGTTACAAAATGCTCAAGGTTCTATGTTGAATGATGCTGAGAAGATCAAGAAAAGATGGAAGGAATATACAGAGTTTTTATATGATAAAGATCAAGTGGACCAACAGCCGTTTCAACCTGTACCTTTTGATCGGGAACCATTGGTGATGAAAGAAGAAGTTGAAGCAGCATTGAAAGCCTTATCAAAGAACAAAGCACCAGGCATTGATTGCATTCCCATAGAAGTATTACAGCAATCTGATGCAGCTGTTACCGTACTTACAAGGCTCTGCCAAGAAATATGGAAGACAACATCATGGCCAACTGACTGGAAAAGATCTGTGTTTATACCAATACTAAAGAAAGGTGATCCAACTGACTGTGGAAATTATCACACAGTCACTCTGATCCCACATGCCAGCAAGATTCTACTGAAGATTATTCAAAAGAGACTACAACCATACCTGGAACAAGAACTACCTGAAGTGCAAGCAGGGTTCAGGAAAGGGCAAGGAATGAGAGACATCATTGCGGATGTGAGATGGATCCTTGAAAAGACTAAAGAATACCAAAAGGATATCTTTTTGTGCTTTATTGACTATAGCAAAGCTTTTGACTGTGTAAACCATGAGAAACTCTTGGCCACATTAAGAAGCATGGGTATACCAGAACACCTGATCGTACTCTTGCACAATCTGTACATTGATCAAGAAGCAACAGTTCGAACGGAACAAGGAGAAACAGAATGGTTTAAAATAAGTAAAGGTGTAAGACAAGGCTGCATACTTTCCCCCTACCTGTTTAATTTATATGCAGAACAAATCAGAGAAGCAGGATTGTATGAAAACAACAGAGGTGTGAAGATTGGTGGAAGACTCATAAACAGCCTTCGTTATGCTGATGATACCACATTTCTGGCTGAAAGTGAAGATGATCTGATACATTTGTTTCTCACAATCAAAGAACATAGTCTCAAAATGGGCCTGCACATTAATGTAAAGAAGACAAAGATCATGACAACTGGCATAATCAACAGGTTCATCGTTGAAGGAGAAGAAATTGAAATCGTGAACAACTTTAACCTACTTGGATCAACTATCAATAAAGAAGCAATAAGCAGTCAAGAAATCAGATGACGCATTGCTCTTGTCAGAATGGCTATGAAAGACCTAGATAAGATTCTCAAGAGCAGAGATGTCTCTCTCCATACAAAGATTTGACTTGTTCAAGCCATGGTATTTTCAATAATATATGGATATGAAAGCTGGACAGTGAAAAAGATAGACAGGAAAAAAATTGATGCCCTTGAATTATGGTGCTGGCGGCGAATACTGTGTATACCATGGACTGCCCGAAGAACAAACCATTCGGTACTAAAGGAGATCAAACCTAAGCTTTCTTTAGAAGCTCAGATGACAAGACTTCGACTTTCATACTTTGGACACATCATGCGAAGAGAGAGATCATTAGAGAAAGACATCATGCTTGGCAAGATAGAAGGTCAACGCAAAAGAGGAAGGCCAGCATTGAGATGGATCGATACAATAACAGCAGCTACAGGTACCAGTTTGTCAACAATGAGCCGCCTGTCTGAAGACCGAACACAATTTAGGATAGCTATCCAGAGGGTCGCCATGAGTCGACTCTGATTCGACGGCACTTAACAACAACAAAATAAAAAAACACAACATATAATATTTACTTATACTTGTTATAAAAGAAAGGCCATCAAACATTTTGAAGTGAGGAGATTTTCGACATTTACGATTATATTGTAAATCACTTTCACAAATAAACCCCCAGATATAGTCTCCCATCATGTTCTCGTTATACTTTCCTTGGTAGTAGTGTTCAAATTCCAATATATCCTGGTGAAAACATTCGCCTTGCTCCTCTGAGTACGCTCCCATGTTCTCCTTGAATTTATTAAGATGAGCATTAAGGATATGGACTTTGAGAGACATCCTGCAGCCCATTTTGCCATAATTCTTAACCAGAGTCTCAACCAGCTCTACACAGTTTTCGGTCTTTTGATTTCCCAAAAAAACACGAACCACTGCAACAAAGCTGTCCCAAGCTGCTTTCTTCTTCCTAATAAGCAGCTTGGGAAATTCCATGGACTCAAGAATCTTTTTTATTTATGATCCAACAAAGATACCAGCTTTGACCTTTGCCTCAGACAGTTTAGGAAAGAAATCTTGAAGGTACTTGAAGGCTGTCGACTGTTTCTCTAGAGCTGGGAGAAATTATTTCATAAGGCCCAATTTGATGTGCAGTGGTGGCATCAGCACCTTCTGTGGTTCTAACAGTGGCTCCCACTTCACGTTTTCTGTCCCAACGGAAAATTCAGTTCGCTGTGGCCAGTCCCGCCTGTGATAGTGTGCTGCAGTGTCCCTGCTGTCCCAAAGACAAAGACAGCAGGGAAACTTGATAAAATCGCTTTGGAGACCCATCAGAAATGCCACCGTTTTAAAGTCTCCGATAACTTCCCAGCCATACTCAGCATACTTCAAGACTTCTAGCAAGATCTTGATACTGCTCTAATCTTCTTTGAGGCTCACTGAGTGAGCTAGCGGAAGAGACTGGTACTTGTTCCCGTTATGTAGCAGCACGGCTTTGAGATTCCTGGAAGAGCTGTCAATGAACAGCGCCACTCCTTCGGGTTACATGCAATTCCGATAGTGTTGAACAGACCGGTCACATTGTGGCAAAAGCAAAGCCCAACTTGACTAGTGAGGAAGCTAGAAAAAGTGTGGTGGCGCTGCCTCTGATCTGTGACTTGCATACTTTCATCCAACAAGTTCCACTGCTTGAACCTGAACGTCAAAAGATTGGCATTGGACTTTGTGAGACCAAGATCTCTGACTGAGTCATTGATGCCATTTTAATTCAGGTAGTAAGGGTTTCTCTCCTCAGCTCCATCTCTGATATTGTAATCTAGATCTGCAACATCTTCTTTTTGTGAATTACTGCTTTCTTCTGAAGATAGCTGCTTTCTCTGCGGAGGAGGGGGTACAAGGAGCTCTGGACAGTGTGGCACCAGGGCAGTGGATGAAGAAATGCTCAGATACATGACAGAAGGAGCATTCTTACCAGTCCGACATTTGGAAGGATCTACCATGCAGAAGTAGCAATTTCTCAAGTGGTCAGTTTGTTTCCGCCAAATTCTTGGGATAACGAACTTCATGACTCTTTTCCCCTCTATACCATCCTGCCAAAGAAAAAATAAAAATGTGAAAATAAAAAATATATAATTATGATGAGAAAATTCATTTGAATTAATGATATTCTTGCTAAATATTTCACCATTATGTAAAAATTCAGTAACGATAAAGATTTTATAACATAAAATGCCACAGTCTAAGCCAGCATCAATTGTTCCATCTTACCTTCCAGAGTTTTCTTGCAGTGCTTGCAAGTGAAATGAGGCACCCAAGGTTTGTCCTGATCCCCAACAGGCATGTCAAAATATGCCTTGTAAGCTTCGCACATCTTGGCAGATGCTTCCACTGAGTACTTTTTCACTCTGGTCTTGATAGAATCACCACAGACGTAGCAAAATGCATCTGCCGCATGCTTACAGCCTCTTGATGCCATGTCAGTCCACTTAAGAAGGTAGAATGAAAATAAATTGGTGCGCTTAAGACACGTGTTGTTGTTGCTCGCTCCTAAGTTTCCAGTCAGTATGGAGGCTGCTGAATGACTGTGCTCACTCCGCGCAAATCCTTTGTTTATATCTAAAGGCTTTTATTAAAAGGTCTCAAAAATTATACAAAGTTCCAAAAGTTTTGCAAAGTTCTGGAAAGCTCTAGAAAGTTCTAGAATTTTCCAAAAGATACTCCAAGTTTACTTTGCACTAAATCTATCTAAAATGTCCTGCAAAATAGATAATTTTCAAAAATATCACTCTCCTGGTCCCAAAAGCAATGTTTGTGGGCCATAATTGCCATTTACTATGGTTTTGAGACATAAGATATCGGGAAAATAACGCTTATTATCCAGGAACAAGAAAACAGTAAAAATTTGTTACACAGTCATATGGTTTATGGTTTTTTCCTCCAGCTACTTGTTTCCTCTTTTAAACCCAGCTACACTAACTGCTTTTACTATATCCTCCGGCAACAAATACCAGAGTTTGATTATGCGTTGAGTGAAAAAATATTTTCTCTGATTAGTTTTAAATGTGCTACATTGCAGCTTCATTGCATGTCCCTTAGTCTTTCTACTTCTTGAAGGAGTAAACAACTGATATAATTGTACCTGTTCTACTCCACTCATTATTTTATAGATCTGTAGCATATCTTCTCTCAGCCATCTCTTTTCCAAGCTGAAGAGCAGGAGCCTTTTAAGCCTTATCTTTTAGGGATATCCTTCCATCCCCTTTGCCATTTTGGTTACTCTTCTCAGTACTTTTTTAAAATTCCACTATTTGTTTTTAAGATATGGCAACCAGAATTGCACACAATATTTGAGGTGCAGTCAGCACTATCACAAATCTCCTGAAGTCTGACTCCCTAGTCTTAATATTTTTTTTCAGGTGTGAAAGAGAATATTGAATCACGTTGGATAACTAGACCCTGTGGGACCGATATTCAAAAGGCCCTACCCAGTTAGCTGTCTGGATAGGTCCCTCTAATCCTAATATTCTTCGGTACTGTCTAGATAGTGCCACTGAATATTATCTCTGATCATCTCACCACTGTCCAGATAGTGCTGGGGTGGTTTGGTGGTAGTGTTAGGGCAGAGTCAGCATTTATCTGGATAGTGGTGATTTTCTGCACCACCGACTAACAATCCATATAACTTTGGACAGCTAAAAGCTTTCTTAAGTGGTATATGAATTGGCTATCTGGATAGCAGCTGAATATCACCGCTGTCTTGGTACTGCCAGCACCCCATGCTGTATCAGGATATTCCAAAAATCATAAAAAAAGAAACCAAAGCACTCAAACCACTAAATATATCATATGATCAAGGTTGGGCAAAAAAGAGCAAAATTAAGCAATTATTTTTTGTCAGACTGTCTGTCAAGAGAAGGGAATACCACTCTCTTGCAACAGACGTTCCTTTTAATCAAAAATTTTAATCGGCAAAATCAATACTAATTATTCAATTATGTATAGATTAAAACCAGCAGTACTTTGCTTAAGAGACACTGATGAACCAGACAGCGAGGTATCCAAAGATGATGACTTAGCACCACATTTCAACCTCATAAGCCCCTTTCAAGGCTAAGATGAATCCTATGTCAATTGAATTCCTTGATGTGTGGTTTTCAAGAAAGATAATGGCAAGATACACTACCTTATACTGCAAGCCGGTCCAGTGAAATAATCTTTTAAGATATCACACCCACCATCCGTGACCCCTATAGAGGGGCCTTCCATATGGCCAATTCCTTCGTATACGAAGGATTTGCAATTTGATGGTTGATTTCCGGATGTATGCACAGGACTTATATGACAGGCTGATTGCCCATGGTTGCCCTTGTAGAGTTATCATCAAGGCGTAAAAATGGGCCAAATATATACTCATGGTGCTTCAACTTCAGCATAAGCTTCAACTTCTACCCAATTTGATGAGGAACGTGTGGTAGGGGTTCTTCCATTCATGGACTGTGCGACTGAAATAACGGCCTTATTGCAAAAGCACTGGCATATTCTCAGGAAACATCCAGAAATTGGAACAGAAGCAATGGGGATCTCAAATGATTTTCAGAAGATTGTGTTTGTGAGGAACTAGCTAAACTAAAAATAGACAAAGCATTGGGACCAGATGGGATATATCTGAGAATACTGCAGGAACTATGGGACGTTCTAGCAGCTTCACAAACTCACCTTTTCAGTATCTCTTTGGAGTGGTGCCAAAGGACTTGAGAAAGGCACATGTGGTCCCTTTACACAAAAACAGAAGTAAGGATGTGGTTGTAAACTACAGGCCGGTTAGTTTAACCTCTGTGGTGAGTAAGCCATTGGAAAATTTGATGAATGAGAAAATAGTGAGGTTTCTGGAGTTTAGTGGATTACCGGATTCACCAGAGGCAGGTCTTGTCAGATAAATCTGATTTATTTATTTGACTGGGTGACCAGGGAGTTGGACTAAGGGAGAGCCCTAGATGTGGTCTACTTAGATTTCAGTAAAGCCTTTGACACCATTCCGCACAGGCAATTTATAAGCAAGCTGAGTACCCTAGGGATGGACCCTAAAGTTACTGATTGGGTTAGAAATTGGTTGAGTGGAAGGTGACAAAAGGTATAGGTAAATGAACTCACTCTTAAGAGAAGGAGATTACCAGTAGTGTGCCGCAGGGATCTGTCTTTGTCTGATTCTTTTTAACATCTTTATTAGTGATATTGCGGAAGGGCTGTCGGGTAAGGTTTGCCTCTTTGCAGATAATAGCAAAATCTGCAATAGAGTAGACACCCAGGAAGGAATAGATAACATGAGGAGGGATCTAGCTAAGCTTGAAGAATGGCCTAGAATTTAGCAGCTGAGATTTAATGCTAAAAAATGCAGTCATTCATTTGGGCTACAAAAATCCAAGCGAGCAGTACAGTTTAGGGGGTGAAATACTTCTGTCCACAAAAGAAGAGCGGGACCTGGATGTGATTGTGTCTGACAATCTTAAAGTGGCTACACAGGTAGAAAAGAAGACGGTGAAAGCTAGAAGGATGCTTGGGTGCATAGGGAGAGGAATGGCCAGGAGAAAAAAGGAGGTGATAGTGCCTCTGCATAAGTCTTTGTTGCAATCTCATTTGGAGTATTGTGTGTAATTCTGGAGACCGCACCTTCAAAAGTTTATAAACAGCTTAGAGTCAGAGCAGAGGGTGACTACTAAAATGGTTAGTGTTTTCCGTTATAAAGCATATGAGGACAGACATATGGATCTTAATATGTATACTTTAGAGGAAAGGTGGGATAGAGGAGATATGATAGAGATGTTTAAATACCACCATGGCAAAAATGCAGAGAAGAGCCACTTTTGATTTTTTTATTTTATTTATTTATTTGAACAGTTTTTCTATACCACCCCTTCCAGAGATCGGGGTGGTTTACATCGAACAACAAGTTATATAGAACGGTGTAGTAAGCGATTAAACATTAACTATTTACATCATAATTTACATTGATTGAAAGCAAGCTCTGCTACAAGCAGTCCCTTTTGAGTCTTGAAGGACTACCAAAAGGGACTGCTACAACTGAAAATAGATCTATACTTGTGAGTATTGTCTTCTGGAATAAAACATAAATTTTGGGGAAACAGGACTTCTTGGGGTTAAAGCTGATAAATCTGTGTATTTTAGAATTCAGTGTCTGTCAGGTCTTAGTATCACAAGAGAGCTTTGTATTTAAGTCAAAGCAGAGTATAGCTTCACATAGAATATAAAATAAGAGTAAATAGACTTTGAAATACATTTGTTTAGAGAGTTTTTCATTTAAATCAAATCAGAGTATAGCTTAACCTAGAAAGTAAAATATAGTAAATAGTTTCTGAAATAAATTTTGTTTCTAGAGAGCTTTTTTATTTAAATCAAATCAGAGTATAGCTTAGCATAGAAGCAGAATAGTCTCTGAGTAGAAAGAAAAATAAACTTTTTTCTAATGACCTTTACAAAGAGGCCTTCCAGTTAGGAGGCAAAATATCTGTGAAGTTGTCTTAAATAGGTATTAAAGGCAAATGACAGATCAAAGGGGCAATTTAAAAGGCTCCTTCTATCAAACCAAGAGCTGCATGAATCACCCAGGAAATTGGTAAACTTCAAGAGACTCCACACAGCTAAGCTTTTAGACTTTACTATTGCTTGTTTTGGTTATATCGATTCTAACTGTTGGCTATAAGTTTTTAGGAATATTCTGACTGCCTACATTCCTTGCATATCCTTTAAATCAGATATCTGAGTGTGCCCTCAGTTCATGTAAGACCTACTAGCCAGGGACACTTGTGATATATAGCTACTTGGAATAGAAGTACTTAGATTTGCAGAGACCTGGTCTTCTACCTAAGACTCCCATTTAATTTTGTAGCAAAGGTATACTTTTAAAGTTACAGGGACCTATGCATAGTACGCTGATACATAGAAGTAAAAGTTCAGTTTGAATATTTCAGTTTCCATTGTCTGTTACAAGCTTGCTTCACAGAGTGGGGCTAATTGAATCAACTCTGCAGCTTGTCCTCAAGTACCTGATCAACTCTAGTCTTCACAGCTAAGCTTTCATATTTTACTATTGCCTGTTTTTTATAATATAGATTTTAACTGTTGGATATAAGTTTTTAGGAATATTCTGACTGCCTACATTCCTTGCATAGCCTTTAAATCAGATATCTGAGTGTGTCCTCAGTTCATGTAAGGGCTACTGGCCAGGGACACTTAGGTTCATGCCCACCCTACCCCTCACCCTACCCACCCCAGGGTTGCAATGACTATATAGTCATCATATACATTGACATCTGTCCTTTTAATTAGGTGTTACACCCACCTTTTCTCCTTCTCCTTCTCCCAGGACTGCTTAATCAGCATGTCGTGTATTCAATGCAATAACTGTGGTGCTTTCATTCTGAGAAGAATCATTTGGAACCTAAGAGCTTGCCCTATATGCCTCAAGTTAGCTGCTATGCATAAAGAATTGACTCTACTAAGGGAAGAATTAGCTGCAATTAAACACACCTCTTCTAGGGAACAAATGGAACAAAATCCACCACCGCTCCCCCAAAGAATCAAACAGCTGAGGAACAAATGGATCCCAGTGGGCTCTGGTAGGTTGCGATCTGTAGCGCAGAGACAGCCTATACATCAAGAGATTTATTTATTTATTTATGAGACTTGATAGACCGCCCAAACCGGAGCATCAGAGCGGTGTACAATAAAAGCAGGCTGCTAGAAAAATTAAAGAGGGGAAAGGAACGCCATTTAATGGATAGGAAAGTACTGTAGAAATAGACAGAAAGAAGGAAAGAGACAGAGCAATCTAGCTAAAGAATTGGAGGCAGCAGGAAGAACGAGGGAGGGGAGGGAGGGTATGGAGTGGTATACGGTGAGAAGGCCTGCGTAGCTGTCAGGGGGGTGCTGGGAGATTGAAAGCCTGGGAAAACAGATGGGTCTTGAGGAGGGCTTTGAAATGTGGAAAAGAAGGTTCGGTGCGGAGTGAGTGGGGAAGAGAGTTCCAAAGAGCAGGACCCAGGAAAAAGAAAGCAGAATGATGGGTAAGTTCAAGATGGGCTTGAGATGGGGAGGGAAGAAAAAGGCGGTTACTGTGAGAAGAACGGAGGAGGTGAGGGATGGGTTGGTGGTAGATGAGGTCGGATAAATATTGGGGAATACCTGTGTGAAGAACTTTGTGGGTGGTAATAAGGTATTTATAGATGAACCAGAATTTAACAGGAAGCCAGTGGAGGGAGAAAAGGCAAGGAGTGATGTGATCATGAGGGGAGGAGAAAGTGATCAAACGAGCAGCAGTATTCTGAATGAGCTGAAGGCGACGAATTTGATAGGAAGGAAGGCCAGCAAAAATGGAATTACAGTAGTCTAAGCGGGAGATATTTATTATTTTATTTATTTTATTTAACATTTCTTCTATACCGCGCTATTAAAATCAGCGCGGTGTACATCGAACAAGAATACTGCAATGTATACAAACAACATTGAGTTTACACAGAACAGGGAATTGAACATGGGAGCGAAACCGGGGAAACTAAATACAGATTAACTACAACTATGTACAGTACTCTGAAGTGGGAGGGTGTTGCATTGGTTTCTTGAAGGTTGGTATGGTTAGGGGGACTACATGTTGTCTGTGGAGTTGACATGCGGGGGTGACTGGTGTGTAGGGAAAGTTTGTGGGTTGCTGGTTGTGCTTCTATCATTGGAGGTTCCAGAGTAACATTTTGTGAACAGGTGGAGTTTTAAGGCTTTTCTAAACAGGATGAGGCTCTTTATTCCACGGATTTCATGGGGGAGTGCATTCCAGCTTAAAGGGGCAAATAAGGAGAAGGCTCTGTTGGAGGTAGCCTTTGTGCACTTAGTCATGAGCTTGGGGACTGCTAATGTGTTCTGTGCAGTTGATCTTCTGCTTCTATTTTCTGGGGTGCCATGGATTAGCTTGCTTATTGGCGTAGGGGGGTGGTTATTTATGGCTTTGAACGTGAGGACCAGTGATTTGTATTGCAGTCTGGCATTTAGAGGAAGCCAATGCAAACCCTTCATGATGGGCGTTATGTGGTCGGATCTTGAGGATCCGGAGAGGACTCTTGCAGCTGCATTCAAGGCTAAGCGGAGCGGGTTTAAGGTTGATTGAGGGAGGCCATGAAGGATAATGTTCGCGAAATCGACATGTGGAAGGACTAGTGCCTGGAAGGTTGTTCGGTAATCTGAGAAGTCCAGTAGGTGTCGGAGGTGTCGTAGAGTTCTGATCTTATGGTATATTGCCTTTGTAATGTTTTTTATATGCATTGTCATGTTCAGGTGCTGATCCAAGGTGATGCCGAGGTAGCGGATTGTGGATTTGGACTTCAATTCTATGTTGTTGATATGTAGTGATGAGGGAGGTGTAAATTTGAGGTTTCTTGTGACAAATAGGACATCTGTCTTGCCATGATTGATCCGTAAGTTTTGTGATAATAGCCAATCGGTTACTGCTTTGAAGCAATTAATTATTGGGGAGAGCACTGGTTGGTCTATCGAGAACGGCATGTAAAGGAGGATGTCATCAGCATATGCAAGTCATTTTACATTGAAGGATCGGATTAAGTCACATATCGGCTGCATATAAATGTTGAACATCAGTGATGATAGGGACGATCCTTGGGGGACTCCCTGTGTTTGCAGAAAAGGTTCGGAGGATGAGTGGCCAGCCTTGACTTGTTGCCATCTATTGGATAGGTAGGATTCACACCATTTTAGAGCTGTATTTTGGATTCCCTTTTCTTTCAAGCGCTGTAGAAGTATGTCATGACTCACCGAGTCGAAGGCGGCAGAGATGTCTAGGAAAATAAGGACAAAGCCTTGTTGGATGCTGTTGGTTCCTGTGATCAGATCGTTGAACAGGGTTGTGAGGACAGTGTCTACTCCATGTGCTTCTCTGAATCCGTGTTGGGCTGGGTCCAAAGGTGCTTCGGTGTCGATATGTTGCTGGATTTGTTGTTGAGCGGCTTTTTCGATGATCTTGGCAAGTTGGGGGATGCTTGATATTGGTCTGAAGGATTCTACTTTAGATGGGTCCAGCCTGCTGTTTTTTAGTAAGGGCTTGATAGAGGTGTTTTTGAGGCTCTGCGGGAATGATCCTGTGATAAAGGACTGGTTCAATATTTTGGCCAGGATGTTGCTTATGTCGTGGCGGAGTTCTTTAATCCAGCTGGCTGGGCAGGGGTCATTAGGTGCTGTGCAGGGGTTGACAGCAGCAACGATGTCCGCAACCTCTTTATTGGATACTGTGGAGAAGTTGCATAGTGGAGTCGCTTGAAATGTATTGGATGGAACGGAGGGATTGTTGATGCCTGTTTTTGCGTTGGTCTTGACCATCTTAGATTGTAAATAGTCTGCAAATTCCTGAGCTTGAGGCATTGGGGGGTTGACAGAGGCTGGCTCTCCTGTTATGGATTTTACTATATTGAACAAGGCATGTGGTTTGTTGATGGAGCGTTTTAGTAAATCAGTGTGATAGAGTTTTCTTTTCTGCATTATCTTCACACGGTGGGTCAGCAAGTATGAGTTGTATGCCATGTGTGCTTCCGAGGAGTGGGTTCGGTGCCACTGTCTCTCGAGTTTGCGTAGGTGGTGCAGAGATGTTTGTAGGTCCGTAGAGAACCAGGGTGCATGCTTTCGTCGTTTTGTCGTTTCTTCGGCATAAGATGGACAGGATGCAGCTCTAAGGTTTTTATCCCATATGGATATGAGGTCCTCTAGGTTGAGGGATGTGGTGGTCATAAGAGGTTGGAGGTTCTCTAGGACTTCGCTCTTGTTGAGTGGGCGGAATCGGGCTGCTGAAGTTCTGGAGGTATTTGTATTTGTTGTTGTCAGATTGTTACTGGGAGTGCTTATGGATATGTTGAAGCTGAGGAGATGGTGATCGGACCAAGGCACTGGTGTCACGGATAGTGCGAGGTCTTGGGATGCCGAGGTGCTAGAAAGAGGTGCGAATATGAGATCCAGCTTGCCTCCCTTAGTGTGGGTGGCAGAGTCAACACATTGTTTGAATCCTAGATCCTCTAGTGCCTCAAGGAATGCTGTTGAGTGGCTATCTTGAAGAGATGGGAGGTTAAAGTCACCGATTAGCCAATTCGGAGAGTGCGGGGTTGAAGTGGTACATGCTAGCTCAATTATTGTCGATAGGTCATCTGGTGATGGAGTGGGTGCCCGGTATAGGAGGTTGATTGCGCATGATTCGTTTGATATGGTGAGAGCGTCAAGGTGAGTTGAGCTGGAGGTGTTACGCAACTTGAATTGAAGATCGGCTTTGGCAAGGATGAGTGCTCCGCCTCCTTTCTGGGTGGACCTGTGGCATGTAAATAGGGAGAATCCCGGGGGTAGCATCTGATTCAAGAGGACATTGTCGCAATCAGACAGCCATGTCTCGGTGATCATCAGGATGTCGAGATTGTGTAGTGGTATCAGGTCAATGGCTGCAGGCCATTTTGAGCGTACGGATCTGGCATTTATCAAAGCACATTTCAGTAGGTGTTGCTGACGTTGTTTCTTGGCTTGTGTCTTTTTGAACAGTTGGAGGGGGATGTTAAGTAGGTGGGAGTGGGGTGTGTGGTTGGTTTTTGTTGCGGTATGGTGTGGGAGTTCGGGCCGTCTCCTTCCATGGTGTAGGATTGGAATGGGGTTAGTGCCCTGGTTGAATGCATTAGAGAGGTTGGGGAGCCCAAGGGTAAGGAGAGAGATGAATAATATCAGGGGCTTGTACATTCTGGATTGGTAGCGGGGCAGTGGTAATAGGGTGGCACAGTTGAATGAGGGTATAATTACTAGCAACAGTGAACGGGAGCACAGTGAATTGGGAATAGTTCCTGGCAACAGTCGAATGTAATGCAGTGCATGAGAATAATTACTGGTGACAGTAAAAGGTAATACAGTGCATGAGAATAATTACTGGCAACAGTAAAAGGTAATACAGTGCATGAGAATAATTACTGGCAACAGTAAAAGGTGATACAGTTTATGGGAATAATTACTGGCAACAGTAGTACGCTGATAAAGTTAATTGAGACTAGATTACGAACAACAGTAAAGAACTTTGGTAAAGAAAGTGAGAGTTATTATTATAGAGGTTACTACAGGTCAAGAGGAGTTTAGTGTAATTACTGACAATAATAGAAAGTAATACAGTGAATGGGAATAATTACTGGCAACAGTAATACACTGGTGAAGTTATTACTACAGGTCAAGTGGTGTTTGGTGCTATTTGCAGTTCATGATAAAGGTCCGATTAGTATGGGTTACTTGCTGTCGTTTTCGAGTGCAGTCTGATGTGAAGAGCTTGCTCGTGGTTTTCTGAGTTGGGCGACAGGAGGCTGTGTGATTCCAGGTATCGGGTCACTGGTGGTGTCGTGTGGGATCTTTTGAGTCGCCTATCATGCCACGCCAAAGGGCCCTCTGGCGAGGCCCTCAGGCGCGGGCCCGCCAGTTGCGGGTGCGCCCGATTGGCGCGGTATTTAAAGGCCGCCGTGTGCCCGGATTGGGCAGGTCTCAGGAGGGGGATGGAGTTCTCTTCGGTGCTCCGGCCCGCTCTATCCCCTCAGGGAGAGCACTGGATGAGGGCCGGAGTGCTGCAAAGGGCCGCGCTCCCGATTGGCGCGGTATTTAAAGGCCGCCGTGTGCCCGGATTGGGCAGGTCTCAGGAGGGGGATGGAGTTCTCTTCGGTGCTCCGGCCCGCTCTATCCCCTCAGGGAGAGCACTGGATGAGGGCCGGAGTGCTGCAAAGGGCCGCGCTCCCGATTGGCGCGGTATTTAAAGGCCGCCGTGTGCCCGGATTGGGCAGGTCTCAGGAGGGGGATGGAGTTCTCTTCGGTGCTCCGGCCCGCTCTATCCCCTCAGGGAGAGCACTGGATGAGGGCCGGAGTGCTGCAAAGGGCCGCGCTCCCGATTGGCGCGGTATTTAAAGGCCGCCGTGTGCCCGGATTGGGCAGGTCTCAGGAGGGGGATGGAGTTCTCTTCGGTGCTCCGGCCCGCTCTATCCCCTCAGGGAGAGCACTGGATGAGGGCCGGAGTGCTGCAAAGGGCCACGCTCCCGATTGGCGCGGTATTTAAAGGCCGCCGTGTGCCCGGATTGGGCAGGTCTCAGGAGGGGGATGGAGTTCTCTTCGGTGCTCCGGCCCGCTCTATCCCCTCAGGGAGAGCACTGGATGAGGGCCGGAGTGCTGCAAAGGGCCGCGCTCCCGATTGGCGCGGTATTTAAAGGCCGCCGTGTGCCCGGAGATGATGAGGGAAAGGACTAGAGTAGTAAGGGAATCAGCGGAAAGGTAAGGCCGGATGGAACGAATGTGACGAAGATGAAAGAAGCAGCTCTGAACAAGGGAGGAAATGTGAGGGTGAAAGGACAAAGAGGAATCAAGAGTAACACCGAGGTAACGGAGAGAGGGGACAAGAGGGATGGGAAGGGAGGACATGGTGGGGGCTAAGGTGGGAGGGGAGGTAGTGAAAGAGAACCAAATAGCTGAGGACTTAGAGGGATTGACACAAAGAAGATTGTCAGAGAACCAGGAAGCAATAAGATCAAGGCAGTGGTTGAGAGCAGAGAGGTCCGGGGATGCAGAGTTGGTATGATGGATGAGAAGGATATCATCGGCGTAAAAGTAAGAGGTAATACCGGACTGTTGGATAAGGAGGGCAAGTGGAGCAAGGAAAATATTAAAGAGCAAAGGGGTAAGAATGGAGCCTTGTGGGACACCACAGTGCAAAGGAAAGGGGTCTGAAGCAGTGGTGCCAGAATGGACAGTGAAAGTGCGAAGAGAGAAAAACGACCTGAACCAGTGAAGCACAGTGCCACGAATACCAAAGTCAGACAGACGAGTGAGAAGAGTACGGTGATCAATAACATCAAAAGCGGCGGAGAGATCTAGGGAGACAGCAATAGATAATTCACCTCGATCGTGAGAACGGTGGAGTTCACTCAAAAGGGCGAGAAGTATAGTTTCAGTGCTGTGCCCATTCCTGAAGCCAGACTGACGGGGGTGAAGGGTGAGAGTCAGGGCCGGATTTACCTTGAGTGAGGCCCTACGCCAACAAAAATTGTGGGCCCCCAGAAAAGATAAAAACGAGCACGCCGGATCAGCTGCGCGCTGTTGGCCCTGACGTCATAATTAAACTGGGAATCCCAAAAGCCAAACTTGGAATGTACAACACTGTAGAAATAAAACTATACATTAATTTGCTCTTGTACTAAACAAAGCACAGACGTTAATGATGCACATTTACCAGAGCTGACATATTCCAATTAATAAATTCAAAATAAAGAGAGATTTTTCTACCTTTTTGTGCATTTTTTTTCAGCTGCAATTGCTCCAGCCACTTTCTTCTGGTTTCTTTGTGTCTTCTGCTAACTCTCCATCGTCTGCTGTCCATTTGTCCTTTCTTCTCTCTTCTCTCTTCTAATTTTTTTCTATTCTCTCTCTACATCTGCTTTAACATACTAATCTTTCTCCTTTTGCTCTTTCCTCATTCCTATTTCATCCACTCAAATTTTACCCCTCCATCCTCAATCCCCACTTACTCTCCCAATACCCGGCCAATTGTAGATTTTTTATCCCTCCCACACAAAATATTTTTCCCTTCTCCATTTTACTCTTCCAGCCCCATCCCATTCTAATCCTCCCCCAACATCAGCTCCCTTCTAGTTCCAGCCTCACCCAGCATCCATTCCCTTCTAGTCCCTGCATCAGCCCATTTCCAGTCCTAGCAACCCCCCAACCCAATGCCAGTCCTAGCCCCCCCATCAACCCACTTCCAGTCCTAACCCCCCATCACCCCATTTTCAGTTTAAGCCCCCCCTATAACCCATTACCAGTCCTAACCCCCCATCAGCCCACTTCCAGTCCTAACCCCATCAACCCATTTCCAGTCAGCCCCCCATAGCCCATTGCCAGTCCTAACCCCCCCCATCAGCCCACAGCCCATTACCAGTCCTAACTCCATCAGCCCACCTCAAGACCTAACCCGTCCCCATCAGCCCATTTCCTGTCCTAGCCCCCCCCCATAGCCCATTATCAGTCCTAACCCCCCCATAGCCCATTACCAGTCCTAACCCCCCATCAGCCCACAGCCCATTACCAGTCCTACCCCCCATTGGCTCAAGTAAAATTTAATAATAAAATTAAACGCTGGCTGCTGCCGCTGCTATCGCGGCAGCGGCAGCGGCAGCATGGACTGTCCCACGGGGCCCCCTCCGCCCGGCTGAATCCGTCCCTCCCTCCCTCCGTGCCGGCTTTGAGAGGCGCGAAGGGAGAGTGTCTCCCTCGCGTCTCTGTTAAGCCCATAGCTCCATATTGAGCAGTTACCATCCGGATAACGGAGATTTTCAGCCAGACTTATCCAGATAGAAATTTAGGCTATCCACATAAAGCCTTTGAAAATTGTCTGCTAAGCTTTTCAATGCTGTACGTATTAACGAAGGAGAGACACTATTCCGCCTCTGACAGCTCGACTGCATTTCATATTTGGAACTTAAAGACGCCAAACGCTATTTTCAGTAGACATTTGGGGGGACGGAGGTCTTTTGGCTGTAAAGCCTCCTGCTTTCACCTGTATTCCTTTCTTTCTGAAGTCACTGTGGCAAAGTTGGGTACACCACAGCCTGAACAGGACCAGCCCTTGGCTAACTGGCACCCTGGGCCCTTGGTAGTACCAACTCCAGCAAACACTCTTCCTTTTTTCTACCCACCCTCTGGCACAGTGTTTTTATCCCTGCTCTCTCTACCTCTGCCCACACAATATGGAAACTCTGAAGAGCAGGGCATGTTGACATGGCAGTGCCCTCTTTTGCTCGGTGCCCCTTGCGGCTGCACAGATCATACCCCCCAAAACTGAAGCCATCTCTGATCTGGAAGTGCAAACAATATGAGGAGCTTTATGACCCTGGAGAAGCCGGTGCAGACCTGCAGGACTGGAAACATCTGGAGAGCAGCGATTAAAGCCTTGTCATGGAAAGGCGGCCCCCTAATGTCTGAGCAGTAGGCTGATATCTCATTGAAGGGGGGCTGGACATGGAGGGGACACATCTTTATCTTCTTGGAGATTAGCACTTTATATGTGGATGTTAGTCCCGTCTGGTTTCCCCTCATTCCTAAATTCCAGATCCCGAAGCTGCCATTGACCCTTGGGAGGTTAAGGACCCTGAACTTTCACTTCAAGTAACTGAGATGGAGAGGGAGAGGGAGACCGAGAGGGAGGATGAGTATCTCCCTCGCGTCTCTGTTAAGCCCGCAGGGGCTGATGGGAAATTTCCCATCAGCCCCTGCGGGCTTAACAGAGACGCAAGGGAGACACTCTCCCTTCACGCCTCTCAAAGCCGGCACGGAGGGAGGGAGGGAGGGGGCCCTGCAGGACAGTCCATGCTGCCGCGGCAGCAGAGGGGGCCCCGCGGGACAGTCCATGCTGCCGCGGCAGCAGCCAGCATTTTTTTTTTAAATTTAATTTTAAGAATTTTCAATTTTTGTATAGGCCCTTGTCAGCTGTGGGCCCTACGCCACGGCGTAGATGGCGTATAGGTAAATCCGGCCCTGTTGAGAGTGGTATCAAGATGAACTGAGAGCTGAGAAAAGACTAGTGATTCGAGAACTTTAGAAAGAAAGGGAAGGTTGGAGACCGGGTGCCAATTGGTGGGGAGGCTAGGATCGAGGGTGAGTTTCTTCAAGAGAGGGCGGACCATGGCATGTTTCCACTGGGTGGGGAAGGTGCCGGAAGTGAGACTGGAATTGACGATAGCCGAGATATATGGGAAATGTTGGAGGGCGGGATCAAGAAGACAAGGGGAGGGGAGAGGATCAAGTGGGCAGGTTGTTTTGTGAGAGGAAGAGAGGACCTTAAGGAGCTCAGCAGAGGAAACTGGGTGAAAGGAGTGCCATGTATGGGGGAAGGCACCAGAAGAGGGAGGAGAGGGGATGATGGGGGAGGCAGAGGGAGAGGGAGGGGGGAGAGAGGAGGGGGGCAAGAAGGGAAGGAAGAGTGAAGAGATTGGATCTTAGTGACAAAAAAGGATGCGAGAGTCGTCGGACTGGGAGCAGTGAGAGGGGGCGCTGTTGGAGGGGGGCAGGATGAGGAAGAGGATAATGAATGAAATACCTGGTACAGACGACGGGAGGAGTTAGAGGAGGAAGCGATGAGATCAGAGAAATAGGATCGTTTAGCCGCAATAATCATGTCCCGATAGTGGCGATGCTCGTAGCGAAAGGAGGATAAAGAAGAGTCAGAATGGTGTCTACGCCAACAGCGCTCAGCCCGGCAGAGATGGGTGTGCTGAAGGCGAAGGCCCGAGTGAAACCAGGGATGATGAGAGGCAGGATGGTGGGGGGTGGGACGGAGCGGGGAAAGGGTGTCAAGGGTGCTAGTAAGAGTGGAGGACCAGGAATCGACCTGTTGGTTCACAGAGAGAGAGAAAAATTCAGAGGAAAAGAGGGAAGTGGCTGCAGGGAAGGACTGCAGGGTGAGAGGCGTAAGACGTCGCTTAAGAAGCGCTGGTGCGAGGGCCGCGGCAGGCGAGGGAGAGACCTGAATGGGAGGAAGGGGGAAAGAAAGCAACAGACAATGGTGATCAGACCAAGGAAGAGGGAGGGACAAAAGGGCAGAAGGAACATAAGGGGATGAGGAGAAAGTAAGGATGAGATCAAGGGTATGGCCGGAAGAGTGAGTGGGGCAGTCCACATGCTGGGTCAGATTGAGATCGGAAAAGAGTGAAGGACTTTATCCCGGGGGCGGATTGGAGAGGACAAATGTCAAAAGCAATATTAAAACTGCTGAAATGCAGGGGACGTGGAGAAAAGAAGAAGCACTGAGGATTGTATTGGAAAGAGATATCCCTGCATAGTGCTTTCTCTGCCTTGGATAATGAGAGAGTTAATGCCCAGTCTACTGATATTGCACCAAATATGTAGAAAAAAATTACAAAACAGAAAACTACTACTACTTGGAGATTCCATCATCAGAGGCACCAACTTGGGAACACAGTTCAAAGGAGAGAAGATGGTCAAATGCCTCCCAGGCTCTTCAGCCAGCAGGATTACAAACCAAATTGTTGGTATAGTTAGTGCAGAAAGTGAGCACTCCAAAACTGAGGTTGTCATCCACTTGGGCACAAATGACCTGGCTAGAAACAATACCTCTGCAGTTCAAAGGGACTTCCAGACTCTAGGAGAGAAACTCAAGCTCATTTTTAACACTTTAGCATTCTCAGAAGTTCTACCTGTTCATGGTAAGGGGGCAGAAAAGCTGCATCGCATAAACAACTTTAATACATGGCTGCAAACCTGGTGCAAACAAGAAAGATTTAGATATATTGGTGACTGGGAAACAGATGGATCAACAAGAGACTATACTGTGCTGATGGACTACATCTCTCCGTCGCAGGGAAAAGGATCCTAAGTGAAAAATTCAGGCAGTATGTGGACAGGCATATAAATTAGGGAAAGGGTGTGACGGATGGAGGACAAGTTCAGGATGCCACTCCCAGCAAAAGCAAAATGACATTCGAAACAGCTACACTTTTAAACCACACATCAATGGCAAGTAGGAAGAGGCGTGTAGAACAAAATCCATGCAAAACATAGGCAAGCCAGTCAACGAATGCTGGAAAGCAATGAGCATAAATACTTGAAGCCTATCCAACAAAGTTCCTGATCTGGAAGCCCTAATGGTGGAAATGGACTTGGACATTGTGGCCATTATAGAAACATGGTTTAACGAGTTGCATGAGTGGGATATAGCTATAGCTGGCTATAATCTACAGTCAAACCTCGGTTTTCATTTGCCCCGGTTTTCATACGCTTCGGTTTTCAACGTCTTTTCTGACTGAGATTTTGTCCCGGTTTTCATGCATTGCTTCGGTTTTCAACGTCTTTTGACTGAGATTTTGTCCCGGTAGCAGGGAAGAAAAGCTGTCAACGTAAGCAGGAGATGTTGCATGAATGTGGGAGGCAGTTCTTTCTCTTGCAGGGTACGTCTGAAGCTATATCATTAAGATTTTCTGCCATTCTGAAGCATTGAGCAGATAATGTAAAGGTATTTTAATGGACTGAATTCAATGTGATTCCGAAGAGAGCTGGGCACAGCAGCTTGTCAGGGGTGGCTAAGGCCAGATGTTAACATACTGTACTGTACAGTACTGTACTTAGCTTGCTTTCAGTGATGTTAAATGTTCATTTATCCATTTCATTAGTCATTTATATTTATTTCTCATTGTTTTCTGTATGTAAAAATATAGTTATTCTCTATAAAATGTATTTTTTGTGAATATTTTTGGGTGTCTGGAACGGATTAATTGGATTTACATTATTTCTTATGGGAAATATTGCTTCAGTTTTCATACGTTTCGGTTTTAGTCAGACTTTTTCGAAGGGATTAATCATGAAAACCGAGGTTTGACTGTATTTAGAAGAGATGGAGAGGGTAGAAAAGGAGGAGGAGTAGCCTTATATGTCAAAAGCAATATTAAAACTGCTGAAATGCAGGGGACGGGGAGAAAAGAAGAAGCACTGTGGATTGTATTCGAAAGAGGAGATGGCACTGCCATCCATACTGGTGTAGTCTACAGGCGTCCAGCTCAAACCGAAGAAATGAACAGCGAATTGATTGCTGATATTGCAAAGATAACCATGAAGGGGAAGTGATCATATTGGGTGACTTTAATCTACCTGATGTGGATTGGAGTATTCCTTCTGCAAATCGGGAAAGAAGTAAAAAAATTGTGGATGCCTTCCAAGATGCATTACCTAAACAAATGGTGATGGAATCGACCAGGGAGTGCTCGGTGCTGGATTTAGTGCTCACCAATGGAGATAGATTGTCAAATATCTGGTTGGAGCCCATGTGAGCAGCTGCGATCATCACACGGTGTGGTTTTAGATAAAAGCCAAGGTAGAATCCAATCTCTGCAAGCTCAAAGTCCTAGACTTCAAAAACACTGACTTCAGTAAAATGGCCAAGTACCTGAAGGAGGAGTTGGCAGGGTGGGAGGAAGTAAGGGAAGTGGAATTGCAGTGGGCTAAACTAAAGGAGTCAATAAAAGAGGCAACAGATACGTATGTAAGGAAAGTAAATAAAAACAAGAGGAAAAGGAAACCTATTTGGTTCTCCAAAGATGTGGCTGCACAAATAAAGGCAAAAAACACAGCTTTCACAAAATTCAAAAGTTCGCAAACAGAGGAACACAGAAAAGAAATACAGGATCAAACTAAAAGAGACAAAAAGAGAAATAAGGATGGCAAAAACAAAGGCAGTAGAAAAGATGGCTAAAGATCTGAAGTGTGACGATAAAACTATTTTCAGGTATATTCGGGAGAGGAGGAAAATCAGAGGTAGAATTGCAGGACTCAAAAGTGCTGAGAACAGATTTGTGGAAAGTGACATTGAAAAAGTGAAAATGCTAAACAAGTACTTCTGCTCTGTTTTTACTAGAGAAAATCCTGGAGAAGGACCACCTGTGATTGACAAATATACAAATGGGAATGGAGTAGATACCACACCATTCACTGAAGATGATGTGTTTGAATAGCTTGAAAAACTGAACGTGAACAAGGCCATGAGACCAGATGGGATACTGAAAGATCTCATTCTTGCAGGGCCGTTAAAGGATGTTTTTAATAGATCTTTGGAGAATGGAGAAGGGCTGATGTCGTACCTCTTCACAAAAGTGGCAGTAGGGAAGAAGTGACAAAATACAGGCCAGTAAGTCTTACTTCAGTGGTGGGAAAAGTAATGGATGTGCTCCTGAAAGAGCAAATAGTGGACTTCCTTGAAATCAACAGGTTGCATGATCTGAGGCAACATGGTTTTACCAAAGGACAGTCTTGCCAAGCAAATCTGATGAGTTCTTTGACTGGGTGACCAGAGAACTAGATCAAGGGCATGCGATGAATGTGATCTTCCTAGATTTCAGTAAAGCCTTTGATACTGTTCTTCATATGAGGCTTATCAATAAACTCATCAGCTTGGGGATGGGTCCCAAGGTGGAGAACTGGATCAGCAATTGGTTGACTGACAGACGACAGGTGACGGTAAATGGAAATCACTCGGTAAATGATTAGCAGTGTGCCCCAGGGTTCGATCCAGGGACAAATGTATTTATGAGTGATATTGCTGAAGGACTAAATGGAAAAGTCTGTCCTTTTGCAGATGACACGAAAATTTGCAACAGAGTGGACTCCCCTGAGGGAGTGGATAACATGAGGAAAGATCTACTAAAGTTGGAAGAATGGTCTAATGCTTGGCAGTTAAGATTTAATGTAAAGAAGTTGCACTGTCATGCACTTGGGAAGCAGAAATCCAAGGGAATTGTATGCAATAGGGGGTGAGAGGATGGTATGCATGGACCAGTAGAAGGACCTCGGAGTGATTGTTTTTGAGGATCTCAAGGTGGCGAAACAGTGTGACAAGGCGGTGGCCAAAGCCAGAAGGATGCTAGGTTGCATACAGAGAGGAATTACCAGCAGAAAGGAAGAGGTACTAATGCCACTTTACAAGTCGCTGGTGAGGCCTCACTTGGAATAATGTGTTCAGTTTTGGAGACCATATCTCACAAAGGATATAAAAAGACTGAAAGCAGTTCAGAGGAAGGTGACCAAAATGATTTGGATCCTGCATTTGAAGACTTGTGAGAAGAGACTTGACGATCTAAATATGTATACTCTAGAGGAGAGGAGGGACAGGGGAGATATGATTCAGACCTTTAAATACTTAAAGAATATTAATGAACAACAAACCTCTGCCAAAGACGGGGAAGCTGCAAAACTAGAGGGCATAACATGAAGCTGCAAGTGGTTAAACTGAAAGGCAATGTCAGGAAATACTTCTTCGCTGAAAGGGTGGTGGATGCTTGGAATGTCCTCCCGATGGAAGTGGCGGTGGCAAATACAGTGACAGAATTCAAAATGGCATGGGACAGACACAGTGGATCCCCTTTATAGCAAAAGGATAAAATCAAAACAAACATAACTATCTCTTATATCTCAGTAAATAGGGGTGACCTAAACGGAGCGGAGGGTACACCCCTAAACAAAGGCATGGGGAGGGTGACCTGCATGGAGCGGCAGGTGCACCTACTCTTGCCGCCTTGTTGGGCAGACTAAATGGACCATACTGGTTGTTATCTGCCATCATATACTATGTTACTATGTTACTTTAGAAGCACAGGACAGTTCACTATGTAGCAGCCAACTTTTAATAAGTCTTTTTCTTCAGGGGTCTTTCCCCTGTTTCTGGTGCTAGGCGCCATTTTGGGCACTAGGCCCACTTTTCTTCAGCCATGGAGAAACCAGCTAGTGGTTTCAAAAAATGCTCAAAGTGTGGCGGTACCATTTCCGTCACCGACACCCATGATTAGTGTCTAAAATGTTTAGGTATTGAACATTGTCCAACGGAGTGTCTCTCCTGCATGAGGATGACCAAAAGGGGCCTGCAAAATAGAGCTGCAAAACTTGGTACCGTTTTTGCCGCACATACGATGTCAGTTGCATCGACGTCTTCCAGGGCTTCATCTTCCTCCCATGGATCTCAGGTTACTAAACTTAAGTCTTCTAAGACTGGCCGGTCCTCGAAGGGTAAATCTCCTTCAAAGTATCGAGATGCCACTGGCGTTGCCCTCGAGGATAGTTCACCGGCAGAACAGCCCCGGTGGGAGTCCGGGCTCCAAAGCATTAATGGGGCTCCAGGATGTTCCAGAGGCTTGCACTTCTGCAGAACTACTGGTGCCATGTTCTGGGGTCATAGCCGCTTCCACCGGTAGCGACACCCAGGCATCAGCAGGAGTGATGGATAAGAGAATCCTCGCTATTGAACGCAGTCTAGCATCCCTCTTAGCAGCTTCGGTACCGCTAAAACCGCTACAGACGGTTCAACAGGTATCGGTACTGACAGTACCTGCTTCGACAGGACTGCTTCCCCCAATGCCAAGCCTTGAGTCTATCTCGGGTATCGGAGATCAGGAATCGAGACATTTCAGTACCGACTTAAGCACCCGGTACAGAGTGCCCTTGAGTCTTCCGATTCTGATGACTCTGACGATTCTACCGGTACCAGAGCAAACCTACTAGAGGATTCAACTCCTTCTCCTCAACGCAGGATGTCTCCTCCAGAAGATATGTCCTTCCAGGATTTCATACGTGATTTAGCAAAGGGTCTTGCAATCACCGTGATTCCAGAAAAGGAACCTAGGGCAGAAGAATTAAGAATTCTACAATACCCTATGGCTCTCAAGGAGGCAGCTATGCTTCCCGTTCACATGATCTGATGTTGAGAATGTGGGAAACTTCTTTAACGAAATCTTCACATTCCCGACACCTTGACACTATGTACTGAGTGCCAAGTTATCCTGGTTTTCAAAAACCTCAGTTACCACACCATTCAATGGTAGTGGAATCGGCCATGCGAAGAATCAAGAGTGCTAAAACACATTCTTCTAATCCTCCAGGCCAGGAATCCAGGACACTCGATGCCTTTGGGTGTCGATGCTTTCAATCCTCCATGCTATCAGCCAGGATCAGTTCCTACATTCTTTATATGGGAATGTTCCTGGAAGAAATAACAAAAGACTTAGAGCTCATTAGCTCTTGTGTCTCTGAGGAAAAAAGAGCAGACTACCTTATTCTGGTCAAGTACGCCCAGAATGTCTCTAAATTCATGAACCGTGCTACCTTTGATTGCTTTGAATGTATTAGCAGAACTTCTGCTATATCCATAGGAGCACGTCATATTGCTTGGCTTCAAGCATCAGACTTAGAACAGTGGGTGCAAGAAAAGCTTGGAAACATTCCTTGTACAGGAGAAAATCTATTTGGCAAGGACCAGCAGGACAAGGCTAATCAGCTTGAATCTGAAAATACTACCTTGAACAGATTATCAAAGTCTACAGCCAACCCAACAAAGAAGAAAACATTCAAAAAACCCTTTTTCAGTAAGAAAAAGAAACTTTACCCTTCTTACACCCATCAAGGCCACTGTCCACTTCATGTTCCCCAGAAGGGGCAACAACAGAACAGACAGCAAAGAAAGCCGCAAGCTCAAATAGCTCAACCGACCCAACAGACCCAGCCCCCTCAGGGTCTTTGACTTCTACCTAGAGAACTTAGTCATTCTACCCCTGAAAGGTCCAGAACCCTTAACCATTCCAGGAAGACTACGCTATTTTGCCAAAAGATGGCAACAAATAACATCAGAAAATTGGACTCTGTCCATTGTACGACTGGGGTACAAGCTTCATTTTCTCAACGTGCCCCCACCTACAATAATAAAACAGTTCAATTCTCAGGCCCCTGCCACCAACCTCTTGTGGCAGGAGGTCACATCACTTCTCGCTCAAGGAGCAATCGAAGAAGTACCCATACCCCAATAGGGGACGGGGTTTTACTCCCCCTATTTTCTTATTACAAAGAAGACAGGGGGACACAGGCCTATACTAGACCTCAGAGAATTAAACAAATATTTATTCCGAGAAAAGTTCAAAATGATCTCCCTCGGGACACTTCTACCATACCTTCAAAGTCAGGACTGGCTATGTTCTCTAGACCTAAGAGATGCGTACACGCATATTCTCATCCACTCAGATCACAGGAAGTTCCTTTGATTCCTGGTCCAAGGAAGACACTTCCAGTACAGAGTTCTTCCTTTCGGACTGGCCTCTGCTCCAAGAGTCTTCACAAAATGCATGGCAGTGATAGCAGCATTTATGTGGACTCTGGGAATATTCGTCTTCCCTTACTTAGACAATTGGCTCATTCGAGCATCGTCAGCTCCAGAGGCCAGCTTCGCTCTTTCTCGAGCAATGAAAATTCTTCAATACTTGGGACTGGTCATAAACCTCCCAAAATCTCATCTCACCCCCTCTCAATCTCTAGAATTCATAGGGGCTCATCTAGACACATCGCAGTCAAGGGCTTTCCTGCCACAGCCACTCTGTCTACGAATAATACAACTGGCATCTCAAGCATCTATGAAGGTTGTCACCAGCAGTGGCTGGACTGAGGCGTAGGCAGCCAGTCACACTGCTGGGCCTGACCTTTCTTTATGAAAAGGAGTAGTTGAGACTGAGTGGTATGGTTTAAGAAGGATTTTATTCCCCTCCCGGGGTTTGGATTTTCAAAAACAGTACAAAAACACAAGAACTCAAAATACAACCTTGCTTCTGGCAAACTGAAGGTGAAAACAAAACACAGCTTCTTGCTTGAACAAAAACAGTAATTACGTTGAACAGAAACCAAATGAAAGTGCTGACAGTCTCTTCTGTGCTCATTCAGCTCTCTACAAGGCACTCTTGTCTTTAGCTAGCGCAGAGAACTTATATCAGCCATTAACAAAGAGCAATCCATGTCCTCAATACAGGGATTTAAGCTACTTGGCTCTGTAATCATTGGTTCTTCAACCACATTATTTTCTCTGGGGCAGAAAGTTTGAAACCTCCTCAAATCAGTCTCTGAGCTTTCAACACAGCCCTCTCCACAATAAGGCAGGTAGTTATCAGACAGCTTGTAAAAGCAGGACGGAGAAAAAGCTCTGTTTAAACCTGCTTTCTCTTTGTAGCTTTTCAATCTCCTACCTCTTGTGCCTGGCATTAGCTCATAACACTGTCCTGTTCTGGTCCTGACAGACTTTTCTCTTGGAAGTCTTCTGCAGGGTTTTAGAGACATACATTCATCCTCATCACTCATACAAATATCTTCAACCGAATTACTTTCCCTCTCACAGGGTTGTAAGAATTTCAAGCAGCTCTGCTTTTCAATTATATATGGCTTCTTACCAGCTGCCTCCCGTTCCTTCCACTGAGCTCTGTGCCTGGGAAAATCACACTGCGTCAGAGGTGAGTGTTTCCTGTAACTAACCTCTCTTGTTGCAGGTGGCTTTGTTTCCCTTTGAAAATTCCTCCTTGGCTTTCTGCTCCAAGGCTCAGGTAAATCAGAGTCAGCATAGGAGTATTCTGAACCTCCGTCTGAGACCTGCAAGTTTCCTCTTACTTGCCAAGTTTCTGCAGCTTCCTGTTCCTCGTGAACTTCCTGCTCTCCGAGATCTCCCTGATCTCTCTGGTCTCTCAGGTCTAACTCTGTTTGCTTTGGACATTCTTTATACAGCCTTCGGGGCGTTTTCTTGCCCATGTGAAAACTGTTTTCCTGATTAACTGGGGAGTGTTTGCTAGCTAGGCGTGCCTTCAGACCTCGTGTCTCAGCCTGTTTTGGTTGCCTATGGTAACTGGGAAGCTTTTGATCTCCCTGCCTGTCAGAATCTGAGCTAAACCCAGCAGATTTCTGTGTTTTAAAGGCACAGGGCAGATCTTCCATGTCACAAGGTATTCCTTACTGCTCGAGAGATGCTTCAACTTCTGGGACACATGACATCCACTGTCCATGTGGTTCCCTATGCTTGCCTCCACATGTGAGCAGCCCAGTGGACTCTATCCTCTCAATGGTCACAGGCTTCAGGTCAGCTAATGGACAAGATCAGAAACACCACATGTCTGATTTCGTCCCTGCAATGGTGAAAATCTCTTGAAAACCTCTCGTAGGCTCTCCTTTCCAGCAGCCTCTATAATCAGGCCACCCTAACAACAGATGCATCCAAGATGGGTTGGGGGGCCCACTTGCAGGATCTCTCCATTCAAGGTCTTTGGACCTTACAGGAGGTTTCCCTTCACATAAACCTCCTAGAGCTGAGAGCCATTTTCAATGCTATTCAAGTCTTTCAGGCCCATCGCAGCAACAAAACAGTTCTGGTCCAAACCGACAATCTGGTAGCTATGTTCTATGTGAACAAGCAAGGCGGAACAGCCTCTATGTCGCTATGCAACGAAGCCTTGCGACTATGGGCCCTTGCCAGAGAGTTACAAATTCACCTGTTTGCGATATACCTTCCGGGCATTCAAAACCTTTGGGCAGACAGACTCAGTCGAATACTGCTGCCACACGAGTGGTCCCTCCACTCATACCAGCTTGCTCGAGTATTTCAAATCTGGAGAACACCAGATATAGACCTCTTTGCAAGTCCACAGAATGCCAAACTTCCCTGATTCTGTTCCAGAATCCCGGCTCACAACTGTCAGGCAAGAGATGCTTTCCTACTCCACTGGGATCAGGACTTCCTCTATGCCTTCCCACCCATTCCCCTCATTCCCAAAACTTTATTCAAACTTCAGAGAGGCAGAGGCCAGATGATACTCATAGCTCCACGCTGGCCACAACAAACGTGGTATCCTCTTCTTCTGCGTCTCTCTCAAACCACTCCTCTGGAGTTGAGGAATGCTCCAGATCTTCTGTCTCAGGAGGACGGATGCTTACTGCATCCCAATCCCCAGTCCCTACATCTCAGGGCCTGGTTACTGAAAGCCTAGAATTCCAGGATATTAACCTTTCTCAACAAGTAAAGGATATCCTTCTGGCTTCCAGAAAACCTTCCACAAGACGTTCCTATGCTTTTAAGTGGAAAAGATTCTCTGTCTGGTGTTCACAAAAGGGACTTAACCCCCTTTTGGTACCTGTAGAGTCGCTACTAGAGTATCTCCTCATTAACTTCTGGTCTAAAGACCAATTCAGTGAGAGTCTATCTTAGTGCTATTGCTGCTTTTCATAAACCTTTCGATGGACAACCTATTTCCTCTCATCCATTTTTTATCAAGATTTATGAGAGGCCTACTCTTAACAAAACCTCTGATTAAACCACCACCGGTGGCATCAGATCTGAATCTTGTTCTTGGTCAGCTTATGAAACCGCCCTTTGAACTTTTAGCCACGTCAGACCTAAAATTTCTCTCATTGAAAGTTATTTTCCTAATTGCCATCACTTCTGCAAGACGCATTAGTGAACTACAGGCATTAGTAGCTGACCCTCCTTATACAAGGTTCCACCATGGTACAATAGTCCTCAGGACTCATCCTCACTTTATGCCAAAGGTGGTATCGCCTTTTCATTTAAACCAGTCGGTTTATCTTCCTATATTCTTCCCTAGGCCTCATGCCTCCAGTGCAGAAAGGAATCTTCACACATTGGATTGTAAAAGAGCCTTACCTTTTATCTCCAAAGAACTAAGCCACATAGAAAATCTTCTCAGCTTTTTGTGGCTTTTGACTCTAGTCATTTGGGACTTCCAGTTTCCAAAAGAACTCTGTCAAATTGGATTGCAGATTGCATATCCTATACATATCAGAGTAAAGGACTTTCTCTCGAGGGCCATTTCACAGCTCACAATGTGAGAGCAATGGCAGCCTCAACGGCTAACCTTCGTTCTGTTTCTATTGATGACATCTGCAAAGCAGCCACTTGGGCTTCGGTACACACCTTCACAGTCCACTACTGCTTAGACAAGGACTCCCGTCGGAATGCCTCATTTGGCAGGCTGTTCTCCAGCATCTCTTCCATACTTAATACAACTCCTACCCACTGTCCACGGTTTGGATGCCAGAGGTCCATGGGAGGAAGCATGACCCATCTCACCTGGGTTTGTAGCTTACTGGGGTCACCCCTTGTCATCTTTCATCTGGGGAGTCCCCATATGTGAAGACTACATTCCTGCTTGTTCCTGGAGATAGCATTGTTACTCACCTGTAACAGGTGATCTCCAGGAACAGCAGGAATTTAGTCTTCACAACCCACCCACCTCCCCTAGGAGTTGTCTCTATCTATCTCTTTCTCTACTTCTCTCCTTTGGTCTCAGCTAAAACTCAACTGAAGTGAGAGAGGTACAGAGGCGGGAAGGCAGCACGCATGCACTGTGAGATGCTCCCAAAAGCTTTCCTATTGGACGCTGGGGAGCGTTCCCGCACGGGCTCCATCGGTACCGACGATACCCATATGTGAAGACTAAATTCCTGCTGTTCCCGGAGATCACCTGTTACAGGTGAGTAACTATGCTATATGGAAGGACAGACTAGATAGGCCATGTTGTCTTTTTCTGCCATTATGTTTCTATGATCAGTGTACCAACAAACAATATTATGCCCGGTGACATACCATTTGTAGTTCCACTTTTATTGTATACTTATTGACTTGTCCCTGTGGTTTAAAGTATGTTGGTCGGAGTACCAGATCTATCAAGACCCAATTGAATGAGTATTCCTCTAGGATCAAGACTAGAACTTTGGCAGCCCTTATTGTGCTACATTGTATTCAATTCAAGCATGATTTCTAAGATTTTCAATGGCGGGCTTTTGATCACATTCCCCTAGATCCCCATAGGGGAGACAGGGTCGCTCATTTACAATGGTTGGAAGGACAATGGAATTTTGTACTACAAACTGTTTCACCTGATGTTTTAAATCTGGAACAGGATTGCTTCAATCTCCTCTGATGGACATTTACGGCTGCTACACATTCATTGTTGTGAGGCCATTGCTAGGCAAAATAGGCAAGGATTTTCCCCAGCTGACTGTGATGTCAGATGCCATTTCTTGATAAAAAGATCAGCTGGAGATGGATGATACGGACTGCATTTTCCTGCTTAGCAGGATCCTTGGGGCAAGAAATTTCCTTGTACCTGAAGGAGAGCTTCTAGAGTGGTTTATGAGCTCGAACCATGGTGCTATATCATCGTCTTTGGATACCTCGCTGTCTGGTTCATCATTGTCTCTTAAGCTAAGTGCTGCTGGTTTGAATTTATACATAATCAAATAATTTTTATTGATTTTGCCGATTAAAATTTTTGATTAAAAGGAACGTTTGTTGCAAGAGAGTGATATTTCCTCTCCTGACAGTCTGACAAAAAAATAATTGCTTAATTTTGCTCTTTTTTGCTTAGCCTTGATCATATGATATCAGGATATTCGGCAGCAGCCACTATCTGGATACTGAATATCCAGATTCTAGTTAACCAAGTCGGCCAGTATTTAAAAATGCTGACTGCGACTTTTAAGAATATTACTCACTCTATTTTCCCTTACTCTCCAGTCACTGGCCCTGTTTCCATGTGTCATTCCTGGATCCAGTTAACTCTTCCCCTGAATGAGTTGTTCAGTTAATTGCCTGAAGATTGTCCCTTAGAATAACCATTTACTAAACCTTGGTAAAATTCAAAAAAGATAGAGCACTGAGAATTTACTAGATAAGATTTCCTAATTTTGATGGTAACTATATGCCTCTCTCAAATTTCAGCAGTATTTCCATTGAACGTTTTCAGATTCTGTGGGAGAGAGGAAACAGTAGCTGGCTGGCATAAAGGAAATATCAACAAAAATTCTCTCCTAGGGTTCAGTACCGCTGGGCAGAGTCTTGTACCCTGCAGCTGCCACTGCTGTGTGGGCCCCCTTTCTGCCCCGGCTCCCCACATTGCGGGGGCTGCTTGGGCAGAATTTTCACCTCTGATTGCTGGCCTCATTTGTATCGACTTACAACCTTGTCAAGCATGATGTCTTTCTCCAATGATCTTTCTGTTCACATAATGTGTCCAAAGTATGAAAGTCTAGAGATGTGGCTTTGTCGTCTTTTCAGTTTTAGTATATTGTTGATTTGTTAAATTTGGCCTATGGACAGCTACAAATACCCTAAATATTTTATTAAGAGCTTTTAAAATGAAAAACATACACAGTGTGGTTTTTGCCCTTTATGACTTTCTAGTCATTGGTTCTGTGTTCTGTCAGGCGGCAATGCCAAATAACAGTTTGAAGGTAATTTTATGAAAAATCATCTAGGTGGAGAGAGCAAGAAAGTGCCTATTTATAGTTTTTTATAAAATACTACAACAAATCTTGCAGAACTCTTGGGCAAAAGGAACCCATGTACATTTACATCAGCTCAAGAGCAGGTGTAAATGAATGTACATGCATACAGTACGATCATGCATATTTTATAAAGTACATACATAAAGCATCCCTCAGTCTGCATTTGCCAAAATGCCACCCCTAAATATGCCTACTTCCATCCCATCCTGCTAAACCAGTCCAAACAAATGTGTCCAGACAAGTGGGTCATATCCCCCTGCCAGCAGAGAAAATAGAGAAGCTTTGAGACCTCCCCCTTGGTATATAATCTCCTTCCCCTAAGGGCAGCTTCAGTATTTTCTCTGTCTCAACAGACGGTAGACTCCTAGCGGATCCTCAGGATTCTGTTGGAGCTGTTCCTAGCCTCTTAGGCACTTGTGCTTTTCTGGAATATTCCTTTATTTTTCACACTGTTCCAGAGGTGCTCCTGGTCAAGAGAATCAATGGAGCACCTCTGAAGGGAAGCACTCATGTTCATGAGGACCAGTGCAGTCTTCCACCTCAGCTCTCTTTCAGCTCCTAAATCAGGTCAAGGCTAACCGTCCAACGATATAAAGTTTGAAAAAAAAAAAGGACAGGACCGGCTCTCCTCAAGACTCCAGCATTGGAGATTGCCTTCAGCATCGAGCTCAGTACAGCAACGGCAGCACAGGGCAGTGAGTTGTGTCCTTCAGCGCTCCAACCCTCCTCACCCCCCTGCACTTCTTTGGGGCTGGCTCTCCTGTCCCCCGGATGTCATTGGGGCCTTCTCTCCCTTTTGGGTGTTGTCGGGGCTTGCTCTGAGCTCCTCAGGGTTGTCGGGGCTTGCTCTTCTTCCCTCCGGCTATCCGTGGCTGCGGAGCTTACTGCCTGCTTTCCTGCTTCTCAGCACACCGTTAGTGATTGGGCCCTGTCTCCCACAGCTCCCGCCAAAACTCCATCCTCTGTGGAGGCCATTTTATGGAGGGAAATCCCTCCTTGCAGCAGCGTTTCTTCTCCACAGCATCCATTGGGTGGTGAAATCTTCCCCCTGCAACATTTTCCCTTATCTGTTTATTTCTCTTTGTTGCTCCTACATATTATGACTTCTTCCTTACAGCGGTGCATGGCTTAGCCTCCGCCAGCTCTCTTCTCTGCAGACCAGTAATTTCTGTGCTTATTCCGGCAGGCCTGGGACACATGGCGCGCAGGTTCCATGTCGGCGTTCCTGCTGGCACCACAACCTCAGCGGAAACGGCCAAGGGTCAGTTCAGCTGGTACCCCTGCCGCTCTCTCTCGCTCTTCTCTTCAACCCCAAGCTCCATCCTCTCTCTCAGGAGACATGCACCCTGCTGCTGCAGAGGATGGCGAGTACCACTCAGATGACAATTCCCTGGCCTCTAGATCGGACAAAGAGGAAGGGGGGCTTTCACCACCAGAAGATCAGCAGGAAGAACTGCAAGCTCTCATTGCCCAAATTACAGAAGCTCTCCACCTTTCGGCAGCGTCTCCTTTGGATCCAGCTAAATCTCAGGTAGACCCCATTATCGTTGGAATCAAAAAACCATCCATGGCATTCCCCTTTCTGGCAGAACTTCAGCAAATGGTCACCTTGGAGTGGGACAGCCTGGTTGTATCCCTACGTTCTGCACGACGCCTGGGCCATTTTTATGTCTGGTCGCCAGAGGACCTGGATAGGTGGCTTCGTTTTCCCAAGGTCGATGCACTCGTGACGGCCATCACTAAGCACACTACCATCTCAGTTCAGGGTGGAACCGCCCTTAAGGATTCGATTGACCAAAAGGTAGAGGGACTGCTGAAGACTTCCTTTTCCTCTTCATCATTGGCCTTGCAGGCTGCAGTCTGCGGAGGGCTCGCCACATGGGCCTTGCAGCGCTGGATACAGCTCCTTCCGGAGGATCCTGCACTACCCCGCCTGGAATCAGTCACAGCATTTTTAGTGGATGCCTTGTATGATCTACTGTGCTTATTAGCACACTTCATGGCAGCGGGTAACGTCGTGCAATCCTGGCTTTGGCTCAGACACTGGAATGCAGATACAGCCTTCAAGTCTTGTCTCGCCAAGCTTTCCTTCAAGGGTCTTGCTACTCTTCAGCGAGGACCTCGAGAAGCTTGTTAAAGATCTTGGGGAGGTCAGTCCTCAGCGGTTGCATGAGGACCGCCTGAGATCTACCTTTTGGCGGCCTTTTGCCACTGCCGCCTCCTCCTCCTTTCCCAATACATACAAGGGGTGCTTTCAGGATGCCCGCTGGTATTGCCCTGGAAGGCCTGGGATCTCCTTGAACAAGTCGGGCGCCAGGCCTCAGCCCTTTCAGGGCGTCCGATGCACCAGAGATAATTACTGTGCCGCCTCTGTTCTCAGATTCCTCCTGTCCCTCCCATTGATTGGTTTGGGGTCCATTCTGGGGTGCCTTATATAGAGGGTCGGCTGAGTCGTTTTTCCCGTGAATGGATCCGCATAACTTCAGACAAGTGTGTGCTCGATGTAGTCTTGAGGGGCTACGCCTGTCCCAAACTCCTTCCTGGTTTCCTCATGTGGGTCCCCTGCCAAAAGGGTGGCTGTCTATCTCACCCTTCAGCACCTGCTCCAGCTCTAGGCCATTTACACAATCCCTCCAGCCGAGAGGGGCACCAGTCATTATTCCATCTACTTTGTGGTGCCCAAAAAGGATGGTTGCTTCCGGCCCATCCTGGACCTCAAGGACATCAATCTCTGTCTTCGGGTGCAGCTCTTTCGCAGGGAGACGCTCAGGTCTGTCATCCAGGCGGTACGTCCAGGAGAATTTCTCACCTCTCTGGATCTTGCCAAAGCATACTTTCATATTCCAATCCACAGGGAGCACCAATAGTATCTGCACTTCATGATTCGCGGCAGGTATTATCAATTTCAGGACCTGCCCTTTGGCCTTGCCACAGCCCCCCGTACCTTCTCCAAAGTCATGGTCATGGTGGCGGTGGCGGCGCTGCGGCACCAGGGCATTCACATCCACCCATATCAGGATGATTGGCTTATCTGGGGCAAATCACACCAAGAGGCATGGTCAGTCATGACTCAGGTGGTCAGCTTTCTAGGTCAGCTCGGCTGGGTGGTCAACAAGGCCAAAAGTCAGCCGCAGCCAACACAGGCCATAGACTTCCTGGGAGCTTGCTTTGATACAGCAGGCCGCGTGCTCCCAACTCGCAACCACTTCCGTAAGCTCTGCGATCAGCTCCGCGCATTTCAACACCATCTGTCTCCTGTGGCTTGGGACTATCTTCAGGCCCTCAGCACCATGGCAGCCACCCTCGAGGTGGTCCTCTGGGCACGGGCACACATGCGCCCCTTGCAACATGCGCTATTGTCCCGGTAGTCCCCGGCTGCCCAGAATTATCAGGCCCAGGTTCCACTGCAGCCTTCAGTTTGCAGCAGCCTCAGGGGTTGGCTTTACCCATGGAACCTCCTGAAGGGCACACCCTTGGCTGCTCCACAATGGATAATTCTCACTATGGATGCCAGCCTAACCAGCTGGAGGGCGCACTGTCTGTCACACAGCTCAGGCTGGACGATCAATCGGGTTGAGGCCTAGCACTTCTCACCTTTCACATCCTGATCCAGCATCGAGCGGTGCGCATACTATCTGACAATTCCACAATAGTGGCTTATATTAACCGACAAGGTGGGACCATATCACCTGACGTAGGCAGAGAGATGAGCCTCATTTTTCCCTAGGCAGAATGCCATTTCCAGGAGCTCTCGGCACAGCATATTGCGGATGTGGAGAACGTTTAGGCGGATTTCCTCAGTCAATACACCCTGGACCCCCCCAGCAAGTGGGAACTAGCCCCTTGGGCCTACATGGCCATTGTGTGCCGGTGGGACAGGCCTGCATGGGGTCTCATGGCCACTGCCTCCAACTCCAAGGCACCTTGTTTCTTCAGTCGTAAAAAGAAACCGTGCTCCCAGGGCCTAGATGGCCTGGCTCAGCCTTGGCCCAGGAACTGTCTGCTGTACATCTTTTCTCCGTGGCCAATGATCGGCCAAGTTCTGCGCCGCATAGAGGCATATCAAGGCAAGGTAATCCTGGTAGCGCTGAACTGGCCACGACATACCTGGTATGCCGACCTCATGCGCCTGTCACTCGAGACGCCTCTTTCACTTGGCATGTGTCTTTTGCGATAAGGGCCCATCTTCATGGACAACCCTGCTCCCTACTCGCTTATGGCCTGGCTCTTGAGTGGCGCTGGCTGGAGCATAAGGGCTATTCGCCGCATATAGTGGCCACCTTACTTAAGGTCCGGAGAGCTTCCACCTCCCGGACTTATGCCAGAGTTTGGCACCTGTTTTGCTCATGGTGCTCGCGCCACTCAATCTCTCCATGGAAAGTGCAGATCCCAAGTACACTTTCCTTTTTCCAAGGGCTTTGATAGGGGCCTCGTCCTCAACTCTTTGAATGTACAGGTTGCTGCCCTAACTTGTTTTTGGGGACTGATTTGAGGTCGTTCCCTTGCTTCCCATGCAAACATTTCCCTGTTCCTCTGTGGAGTCGGCTCCTTCCGGCCGTCACTCTGTCCGGTGGTCCCCAGTAGGGATCTATCCCTAGTGCTTCGGGCCTTCTCTTGTGCCCCTTTTGAGCCACTCTGCACCGCATCCCTTAAGGATCTCACACTGAAAAAAGTGCTCCTGATGGCAGTTGCTTCTGCCTGCTATATCTCAGAACTCCAAGCCTTATCCTGCCAGGACCTCTTTCTGTCCTTTTCAGTGGATGGGGTCACTATTCATCTGGTGCCAGGGTTTTTGAAAAAGGTTGTCTCCAAACTCCATCTTAACCAGCATGTCTCGTTTCCTGGCGGGACCAGAGGCCAAGGTGTACTCCAGTCTTGCATCTCCTGGACATCAGTAGGGTGTTGGACGTTATCTCAAGGTCACTAATCCCTTTTGGCTTTCGGATCACCTTTTTGTATTGCACGCTGGATCTAGGAAAGGTGCGGCTGCCTCCAAGATGACAATAGCATGATGGATTAAGCAAGCCATCGAGTCGGCCTGTATTCTGCAGAACAAGCCCGTCCCTGTTGGTCTTCGGGCACTTCCACTCGGGCCCAAGCTACGTCCTGGGCTGAAAGATCGCAGATGCGCCTGCACGATAGTTGCAGGGCGGCCACTTGGTTGTCCCTGTCTACCTTTGCTCGTCATTATCGCTTGGATCTCCAAGCCAGGGAAGCAGCTCTCTTTGGAGTCACTGTTTTGGCTGCAGCTGTGACTTCCCGCCCGGTGTAATTTTGGTACTCCCCACTTGTCTGGACTGGTCTAGCAGGATGGGGTGAAAGGTGAAATTTTACTTACCGTTAATTTCCTTTCCTGGAATCCTGCTAGACCAGTCCAGGACCCTCCCTGTGTTATGGGCGCCGCTTCCAAGAAGTGATATGCAATGAGCGGCATACTGTATCAGTTTGGTCGCAGTGTGAGCAATCTCCTCAGCTGTAAGCCTCTTGCCAGGTGTTTTCTACGTATTTTATTACACATTCACTGAGCTAGATTGGTTCATAGTCTTGAACTGTTGAGTTGTTCTGAGCTGTTATATAGTCCTGGAGCTGCCCCTAGGGGTAGGAGATTATGTACCAAGGGGGAGGTCTCAAAGCTGCTCAGTTTTCTCTGTCTCACCATCTGCTGGCAGAGGGACATGACGCACTTGTCTGGACACACTTGTCTGGACTGGTTCTAGCAGGATTCCAGGAAAATAAATTAACGTTAAGTAAACTTTCACTGCCAACGTCATGTACAAGTGCATGTGATGTTATCATGTGTGTACAGGTACATGTGAGGCATTTTATATGCATATAGTAGCATATAAACATGAAAATGCCTTTATGAAATTATCAGGAATCATTTCATTTATTTATTTGGCTAGACTTATATACTGCTTTTCACTTTAAAATAAACGAGAATGTTCAGTGCTGGGCCAAATCTGGTGACTGACACTGAATATCCAGTTAGTGACAATAATTTGCTGCTAACCAGACTGCAAAACTGCCTAAAGTTAGGAGAGCCTGTTCTAACTTGAGGTGATTTAGCTAACCAGTTAGCAGCTGGATATCGCCACTAACCAGCTAGTTCATGGTGCTGTCCCCCAAATGCCTCACTGCTAACAAGATAGCGATGGGGCATTTAGATCACCTAGAGGGAATATTCAGCAGTAGTAACTAGGTTAATGCAGCTGTATATGCAACTCGCATAAATCCCTTTGAATATCCCCCCTACCCTCTACATATACAAGTTTGTCATTAGTGGGGACTAGGGAAATTTTCCACAAAAAACTGTTTATTTTACAGATTGCTATTTCTTGGAATTGAATAGGCTGATTTTTGCTTTGCTTTGCTTTTCTTCTTCAGATTGCCTCCACTGGAGATGCTTACATTCCTGGTTTCTTTAGACTAGAACAGCTGCAAGAAGAATTTAATTTTATTTCAGATGAGGCATTCAGTAGATCAAAAAGGTTTCGCCTGCTGCAGCTCAGAACAAAAGAAGTGCCAGAATTCCGAAACTACAAGCAGGTTCCCATCCATGACAAGGAAATCTCAGAAAAGTTTTTTCAGGTAGGCAGTGGTATTTTGTGGGCAGTCACCACTTATTGTACTGGTGTGAAATACCAATCCTGAAGGGCTGCCAACAGGGCTGGTTTTCATGAAAATCAATATATATAAATGCAGCATAAACCAGAGCTATTGGATAAAAAAAAAGTCTTCTGAATTTTCACTGTGAATATTTTGAAAATCAGAGCTCTTGACATCCCTTAAAGCTGCTTGACTCTCTCGTATAGCGTATCACAGAATTGTCATTCATGATGATGTAGTAATACAAAGAGATATGGAGTTATAGTTGCTGGGGTGTCCATGACTCTGAATTTCCTGTCTTCTCTCAGTTTGTATTAGAACATAATGCTACTGTAATCATTTTTACAAACAAACTGCAGGAGTAATTTTATAAAGCATTTTCTACATCTAAAGCTTGTCTTTCAGGTGAAAAATGGCTGTTATAAAATCACATGTACGTACACAAACAAAAAGTAGTGGCATATTAAGACTACACTTATTTTTACATGATCAGTGTATAGGCATTCATGGGGGCATAGTTTAGGTAAAATTCGATGTATAATGGTTGTAAATTTGTGCGCCACTAGGGGTCATTGCACAAGCCTATGTTGCCTTTATAAAATTGATGCCTTTTTGTACAATCTACATGGATGCTCTGTTATAAAAAGACCCCCTATATAAGGACATTTTTAGACAGCATCCATAACTGGAAAGAACTTGTAGATAATATTGAAGGGAAGCTACAGTGGTAGTTTCTCTTTGAAAATTGCTGATGCAAACAGAGTATCCACAGACTTTGCTCTAGACTTTTTTTTTTTTAAAGAAAAAATTTGTCAGGAGCACACTCAGGCATGTCTAATAAAGTGTGTTAAGGTAGTGCATGTTAAGGATGAAAAATTAGCATGGGACAGGGAATAGACCTCTGCTAGCTGTCGGAGGTGTGCTCAATATGTTCCAAGGCAGTTAGTGTGGTGAGAAATATCCCAGCGCGCTAAACCAGCAAACGCATTTAACACAGGTGCACTTACCACCATACATTGAAGTGTTAGTAAGTGCACCCATGCTAATGCATCATTGGCACTTAGCATGCATGAATTACCCCTGTGTTAACTGCAATGTTCAGTCAACACCCACTCTCAGCCCCATTGCACGCTATGTGATTTGCACAGGATTTTTACCACACATTGTGCAGGTTTAGTGCACAGTAATGGTTACTGTGATACCCCTAGCGCATGGTAAATCTCATGCAAACCATTAGTGCACTTTAGCAAACACGTCCCTTAGATTTGAAATTCTGTGTTTTTTCCCTACCCTGTTTTATCCTTATTTGCCTGGCAAGACCTTCCCTTAATCTGGCTAAAGGTAGACACACTGTGGAAACCTACACATATTTTTTAGCTAGACAAATGAGGGCAGTTTACCCAGATCAATTGCTGTTTACCCAGATACATTTCTTTTTAAATTGCTTTCACTGGTTAAATTCACCAGAATATCCTGTTGCTTCTTTACTGAGCTAAGCGGTACTTCCATATATTCTCCGGGAACAAGCACGAAGTCAGTCCTCACATATGGGTGATGTCAGCACCAACGAAGCCCTCGTGGAAGCATCCCCCTAGCTTTCAAATAAAGCCTTTGGGAGATGCCACCACGCATGCGTGGTCCCCTTCCTGCCCAAGAGTGCCATCTTGCTCAGTCTCCTTTTCTCCGTGGAGCCCTTCAGACATTGTCTGGCTTGTCCCCATAAAAAGTTGATTTTTTTCTCTCTCCGAGTTTCACACTTGCCTCCGGTATCACACCGGTACTCTTCTCGCCTACTGACCTCAGTGCCTCGGCACTGGGCTCGGTTTATTTTTCCTTAGTTTTCATTCTTTCTTTTTTGGCATCTTCACGCCTTTTTTCACCCACTGGCCGCCCAGAGAGTCTTCGACCTCGCAGGGTTATTTTTTTCCCCCCATGGCTACCAGTGGCTTTAAGAAGTGTGATCGATGCTCTAAAACTGTCTTTGACCATCACACACGACTGCTGTCTCCGCTGCCTTGGGCCAAACCACAACCCAGCAGCCTGCAGTCTCTGCAAGAGGATGTCCGGCAAGGCCTTCAAGAGCCGCCAGCAGCAGTATGATAAGTTCTTCCCCCAGTCCCCGATGCCTCCGAAGGCCAAGGCCTGGTCTGAGGCCCCGATGTCTCGGGTGGAACCCTTTGAGCCCGAGCCTCGTCGTGGGTCCTCAGAAAGGGGGTCTCCCTTGAGGGAACCCAGGAAGAAGAAGAAACCCTCGAAGGTGGCGTCCCTGGACGGTTCCGACCACCAGAGGTCCCTCAGGCTCAGTCCCAGTCCTACAGTCCGAGACACTCATCCGAGGCACTGGAGAAGGAGTGGCTTGCTAAAGTCCCATGGAAGGATTCAACCGTGGACTGGCCTCAGTCCCCAGACACCATTCTGGTTGAGAATTCCCCTTTGGGGGAGCCAGTCCCTTGGTGCTCGTGCCGAAGGCTGAGGGGCCTTCTGGTCTGGAATACAGAATGGCAGCCCTGGAGCACAGTTTGTCTGCTTTCATGGACCAGCAGCGGGCGCTATTGTCTGGCACAACCAGTTCATTCGCACCAACCACCAGGCTCTCGACGTCTAAGATGTCCCTGGAGGCTGAGCCAATCCTCAAGGTCCTTCGACCGCGAGTCGACCCTCAGCTGAGGTCACGCTCTGAGTCCCGCTTCTAACTCTCCCGTCTCGGATCCTCAACGGCGGTCCCCGCCCGAGGACATGGGCTTCCTGGACTTTGTCAAGGACATGTCTAAGGCCATAGCATTCCCGACCGAGTCAAACGAGGACCTTCGGGCAGATGAGTTGGAAATCCTGCAGTATGAGGCCCCTCCGCAGGAATCACTCATGATAACTGTCCCTCCCATCCTGGAATGACTCATGCTCCAAATGTGGGAGACACCGGCTTCGGTGCCGATGGTGAGCAAACGGCTCGATGTATCTAGTCCACTGGAGCCCGGGCTTTCAGAAGTCACAGCTGCCGCATAACTCCATGGTGGTGGAGTCAACCATGCATCATCTGAAAGTCAGAAAACTCACTCCTCGGTGCCCCCCGGCAGGGAGGCCCACACCTTGGACGCCCTCGGCAGAAAGTGCTGCTAGGGCTCAATGCTCATCTGCCGCATCCAGGCCTACCAGCTGTACATGGGCATGTACCTGAGAGACCTGGTGAAGGAACTCGCTGGGTTCTCGGCTGGTTTCTCTGAAGAACCTTTGCAGCGGTTTAAGAACCTGGTCAAAGCAGTCCGTGAATGTTCCAAATTCATAGCTCGGACGGCCTATAATGGGCCAAGCTTGGCTACAGTCATCTGACCTCGAGCAGTGGGTTCAGGACAAATTGGTCGATGTCCCTTGCCAAGGAGAGAACCTCTTTGGCAAGCCCATGACTGACAAGGCTGCCGAGCTGGAGACCGAGTTCATGATGAGGACCAAGTCTCTAAAAAAAAAAAAACCCACTGCCCCTCCCCAATGGAAGGGCTCGGGTAAAAAGCCCTTCTACCCGAGGAAGGGAGCTGCTTACAGACACTACCCACTTTATCAGGCCTCCCCTAGCTCCCCAACAGAGTCAGCAGGCCAAGGGACATGGGCATGGCCCACGTAAGCAGAAGGCTCCAAAACCCCAGGCATCAGCTCCAGCCTAACGACACAAAGAGAGAGCACCAAACTCGCAGAGAGTCCAAGACAAACAAAGGAGCGATCAGGATAAAAGGTCACTTGCACTTTATTAATGAACAACCCCGACGCGTTTCGGCAGGTGCCTTCATCAGGGGGCTAAAAGGACTGCAAACCAGATAAAAACATATAAACAAAACATCAATAAATACATGCTAAAATAATAATAATAATGATAAATATAAACATCAATATATGATCACAAGTAAAAGAAAATTATACTTACACGTTGTACTCTAGTCATGCATTAAAGGAAGCGCATAAACAATGTGTGACCAATAGTACAATAGATAATGCTGAAAGAACAATAAATACGTTAAAATATAAAACTGCATATGACTTCACATTAAGAAACAGTGAAAAAACAGAGGAAAATGGGAGACCCAGACCAAGAAACAATATACTATATAGGTAGATATATATATATATAGTATAACAAGAACATCTACAATGTGACATTAAAAGATTATAAAAACCAATAAATATGTAAAACTAAAAAACAAAATGTTTAAATACATCATTATAGGAAAAAACATTCAAAAACATCACAAAATAAAACCCCAAACCATAAAAGCATTGATGGATAAAAACAATAAGAATTAGAATAGTTGTTAATGAAACCAATAAAAACCACTAGGTGTAAAGACCATTGGACAACTATATAATAACACTACTAAATAATACATTTTTTGTGTAAAAAATGCCAATGCAATGAACTGTAACATAGGGGCAAAATTAGACATACTAAAAAATAAAAAGGTGTATCAACATCTAAACCTAAAATAGATACAAAACCATACGGTGTGAGAACCAAGGTCAAACCATGCTAAAAAGGAGCTAGAAAAGTGAATACAATTTTAAAACAAAATTGTGGACAGCCATGAAAAAAAGGAAGGAGCCACTCGTACCTTAGCCTCCTGATGAAGGCACCTGCCGAAACGCGTCGGGGTTGTTCATTAATAAAGTGCAAGTGACCTTTTATCCTGCTCGCTCCTTTGTTTGTCATCGGCTCCAGCCTAGCCAGGGGAGAGCTTTTGACTCCTTGACCATAGCCTCTCTACGCCAAGGAGATCATCAGCCCACAGGGGGACGTCTGGCCCTTTGTGTCCAGAGGTGGGTGCCCATCACCACCGATTCCTGGGCACTGAGGGTAGTCAGGGAGGGTTACCTCCTCCATCTGACCCAGACACCGCCTCCTTATTTCCCAGGAGAGCCCCTCAGGTCTCCCCTCCACTGGGACCTTCTTCTGAAAGAGTTGGCAGGTCTTCTCGAGTACAAAGCGGTGGAACCGGTGCCCCACCACCTCAAGGGCAAGGGGGTCTCCTCCAGGTACTTCCTCATGCCAAAGAGGACAGGGGGCCTAAGGCCCATCCTCGACCTGCGCAACCTCAACAAATTCCTGGTGAGGGAGAAGTTCAAGATGTTCTCCCTTAGAACCTTGCTGCCATACCTCCAATGGGGAAACTGGCTATGCTCCTTAGACATCAAGGATGCTTATACCCACATCCTCATCCATCCCTACCACAGGCAGTACCTGCAGTTCATAGTAGGGGGTAGGCATTTTCAATACAGGGTGCTCCCCTTTGGCCTAGCCTCTGCCCCAAGAGTCTTCACAAAATGTCTGGCAGTCGTGGCCTCCTTCCTCTGATTCCAGGGGTTCTTCACCTACCTGGATGACTGGCTCATAAAGAGAGGCACGGCCTCAGAGGTGCAGCAGGCTTTGTCATAAATTACCCCAAGTCTCACCTCCTTCCGACACAGTGTCTGGAGATCACTGGGACAAAGATCGACACTCTTCAGTTGAAGGCTTTCTTGCCCAGGGATTGAACCGATTGTCTCAAGTCTCTAGCTCGGGACGTGCAGTACCATCCCTTGGTGCCCGCTCAGCTTCTCCTGTGCCTTCTCGGGCACATGGCCTCCACGGTCCACCTCACCTCAGATGCTTGCCTCCTCATGAGGATGGCGCAGTGGTGTCTCCGGGACCAGTGGTATCAGGCCACGGGCTGCCTCCGAGAGAGTTTCTGTGACCCATCAATTGGTGGACTCCCTGACCTGGTGCCAGTCGCCCCAGCATCTCAAGGCGGGCATGCCTTTTCAGGCCCCAAGCCCCTCGAAGGTCCTTACCATGAATGCCTCCCTGCTCGGCTGGGGAGCCCACAGTGGAGATTTCCGCACTCAGGGCAACTGGTCGCCGATTGAGAGCACCCAGCAGATCAACCTCCTGGAGTTTCGAGCCATACACTTTGCCCTGAAGGTCTTCTGTCACCACCTGCGTCACCAGCCGGTGCTGGTCCAGACAGACAACCAGGTGGGGATGTTCTACGTGAACAAACAGGGGATACGGGGTTTCGTACTCTTTGTCAGGAGGCACTGGTCCTCTGCTTGTTTGTGATTCAACAGAGTATCTTCCTATGGGCGGTGTACCTGCCAGGCTAGGACAACCTGCTGGCAGACAGACTCAACAGAGTCCTCCAACCGCACGAGTGACAGCTGGACCACAGGGTAGCCATTTGGCTTTTCCGGCTCTGGGGGAACCTGTGATGGACCTGTTCGCCAGCCCGGACAACTTCCAGTTTCCTCACTTCTGCTCCCAGTAGGCCCACCCCTCCAGGGTGTTAGTGGACGTGTTCTAGTCTCGTGGTCAGAAGGCCTCATGTACGCCTTCCCTTCCGACACCGCTGATTGCCAAGACCTTGTTCAGGACCCTCCACGACAGGCCTTCGCTCATCCTGATAGCTCCTCGGTGACCCAGACAACCATGGTTCCCACTGCTTCTGCAGTTGATGCTGGAGGCCCCCTTCCCCTTGGGGACTGTCATAAGAACATAAGATATGCCATACTGGGTCAGACCAAGGTCCATCAAGCACAGTATTCTGTTTCCAACAGTGGTCAATCTAGGTCATATGTACCTAGCAGTTTCCCCAAGGGACACAGGTTCCACAATGCTTGTATTGGTTCAAGCATTGATATCCTGGGTCCCTTCTTAATAATGGTTTATGGACCTTTCCTCCAGGAACTTGTCCAAACCTTTTTTAAACCCAGCTACACTAACAGCCTTTACTACATCCTCCGGTAACAAATTCCAGAGTTTGATTACACGTTGAGTGAAAAAATATTTTCTTTTATTAGTCTTAAATAGTTTACCCTGTAGCTTCATTGCATGTCCCCTAGTCTTTCTATATTCTGATAAGGTAAACAATCGATCTACGTTTACCCGTTCCACTCCGTTCATTAATTTATAGACGTCTATCATATCTCCCCTCAGCCGTCTCTTTTCCAGGTTAAAGAGCCCTAACCTTTTTAGCCTTTCTTCATAGGAGTATCCTTCCATCCCCTTTACCATTTTGGTGGCTCTTCTCTGAACCTTTTCTAAAATCGCTATATCCTTTTTAAGATACGGCGACCAGAATTGCACACAATATTCAAGGTGCGGTCTCACCATGGAACGATATAGAGGCATTATAATATCTTTTGTTTTATTTTCCATTCCTTTCCTTATCATACCTAGCATTCTATTTGCTCTCTTGGCCGCCGCTGCACACTGGGCCGAGGGTTTTAACATGGTATCCACAATGACGCCTAAATCTTTTTCCTGGGTGGTAGTTCCTAATGTGAAACCTTGCATCGTGTAACCATAGTTTGGGTTGTTCTTCCCTAGGTGCATAACCTTGCATTTGTCCACATTAAATTTCATCTGCCATTTTGATGCCCAGTCTTCCAATTTATCAAGATCCTCTTGCAATTTTCCACAATCCTCTTGGGTTTTAACAACTTTAAATAGTTTTGTGTGATCTGCAAATTTGATAACCTCACTCGTTATTCCACTTTCCAGGTCATTTATGAATGTCAAAAAGCAGCGGACCCAGCACAGATCCCTGGGGTACACCACTATTCACCTTTCTCCATTGGGAAAATTGGCCATTTAGCCCTACCCTCTGCTTTCTATCTTTTAACCAGTTCCTGATCCACAATAGTACACTGCCTCCTATCCCATGATTCTTTAGTTTTGCCAAAAGTCTCTCATGAGGGACCTTGTCAAAGGCTTTCTGAAAGTCCAGATACACAATATCAACTGACTCACCTTTGTCCACCTGATTATTCACTCCTTCAAAAAAACATAACAGATTAGTAAGACAAGATCTTCCTTGTCTAAAGCCATGTTGGCTGTCTCCCATTAGGTCATGACTATCTACATGCTGAGTAATTTTATTCTTTATGATGGTTTCTACCATTTTTCCTGGTACTGATGTCAGGCTCACCGGTCTGTAGTTTCCCGGATCACCCCTGGAACCCTTTTTAAAAATTTAAAAAATCGGGACTCCTATCTCAGGAGGGAGCTCTCTTCTACACCCCAACCTGGGGTCCCTGTCACTGACAGCGTGGCTGCTGAGAGGGTGACTCATGCCCCTTTCAACCTTCTGGTTGAGGCGGAGGAGTTACTGCTGGCCTTGCAAGGCCTCTACTATGAAGGCTTACGCCCTTAAATGGCGCAGGTTCTCCGTTTGGTGTGCTGAACATGGAGCTGATCCCTTTTCCTGCCCGGTGGCTTTGGTAATACAGTACCTTCTCCATCTCTCTCAGTCCAGGCTCATGTTTAACTCCGTCCAAGTGTACCTTAGTGCCCTGGCGGCGCACCACCATCCGGTGGATGGTAAGCCCCTATCTGTCCAACCATTGCTGACCCGTTTCCTTCGGGGCCTGCTCTTATTGAAGCCCCCGGTTTGCCCTCTGGCAAACGAATGGGACCTCAACGTAGTGTTGATGCAGCTCACTCGCCCACCCTTTGAGCCTCTAGCTACTTGCTACCTTCGCTACCTCTCTTAAAAGGTGGCCTTCCTGACTGCACTCACCTCCGCTCACAGAGTTAGCGAGCTTCAGGCCCTTGTGGCAGAGGCGCCTTATACCAGATTCTACAAGAACAGAGTGGTGCTTCGCATGCACCCCAAATTCCTGCCGAAGGTAGTGGCTTCCTTCCATCTCAACCAGCTCCCTACCTTCTTTCTAAGACCTCACTCCAGTCAGGCGGAGATGGTCCTTCACACCTTGGACTGTAAGAGAGCTTTGTCCTTCTACATCCAACGCACTCAGGGCCACCACAAAGCATCTCAGCTTTTCATCTCCTATGACCCCTGTAGGCTGGGGGAAGTGGTGACCAAGCGTATGCTGTCCACATGGATTGCAGACTGTATTGCCCTCACTTTTGAGCAAGTGCGGCTCCCGCTGCAAGGCCGCATCACGGCACACCATGTCAGGGCCATGGCGGCCTCGGTGACAAACTTGCGCTCTGTCCCGATGGTGGACATCTGCCGGGCCGCCACCTGGTCTTCAGTCCACACCTTCGCAGCTCATTACTGCCTGGAAAGAGAGTCCCGACGGGACAGTGCCTTCGCCAGGCTGTGCTCTGTAACCTTTTTGGAGTTTAGGCAACTCCTACCCTCCGACCCTTCTGTGTTCTGGTTACCTGAGTGCTGGTTTCATCGGACACAGAGGTCCTACTGTGGTCTGTGGACACAGACTCAATTGCTGCTGCTTGCGGCTCCCCATGAGGGAGCCTTGTTTTTGCTATGGGCTTTCCGTAGCTTCTAGCTAGGGAGTCCCATATGTGACAACTGGCTTCTTGCTTGTTCCCGGAGAAAGCGTAGTTACTCCTCTGTAACAGGTGTTCTCTGGGGAGAGCAGGAATCAGTCCTCACAAACCTCTCTCCTCCCCTTGGAGTTGCTCCTTTACCATCTTTTATTTTTGCCATCTTTTAGTTATGTCATCTGACTGAGCAAGATGGCAACCTTGGGCGGGAAGGGGACCACGCATGCTTGGTGGCATCTCCCAAAGGCTTTCTTTGAAAACTTGAGGGATGCTTCCGCAAGGGCTCCGTCGGTACCGACGTCACCCATATGTGAGGACTGATTCCTGCTGTGCCCGGAAAACATCTGTTACAGGTGAGGAAGTACGCTTTCTCCATCCTCTCCCTGCCTCAACATGGCCAAAGCACTTGCATCTCTTCTTCCACCTGGCCTGACCCACCCTGAGCAAAGCTCCCTTTTTGCTATTGTGATAGATAACTCTGTGCCTTTCTCCTCTCTTGCTAGCTTCAGCATGTATTGCAACTTCCCATTTTCCTGCAATCCTTTGCCTACTGGATTCTTACAGTGGTGGTATGCTTATGCAGTAACGCAGGCATGCACACTCTACCAGTCCATGACAAAAGAGACCATGCTTTTGCCTAAACATATTAAGTGGAATTTCCGTATCGTCCTGCTAGGCCAGCCCAGACAGTTCCCCTACCAGCAGAAGTCAATACAGAGAAAAATCCAGAGGTTTCAGATGAACTTATCTTGCACTATATTTGGAGCAGCTAGGGGCATAAAACTCCAGTATTTCTCTGTCTTCAGCAGAGTGTGAAACACCAAACAAAGAGTGAGTAATGGAATGCAATCTTTATTAAAAACTAGGTCAATGCCAATGCAACAAATCGACAAAAGAACAGAGGCCAACGCAGCCGTGTTTCAGCATGGCTTTCCTCAGGGATTATCGTTTGAAATTGAGCTATTGTTGTAGGATTTTGCCTTTCAGCATGAAATGTGGTCAATCACTGGTCTATAGCTCTGTATCAAACAGTTCTTTAACATCAATGAAGATGTTGATTTGTTGCCTTGGCATTGACCTAGTTTTTAATAAAGGTTGCATTTGTTACTCACTCTTTGTTTGGTGCTTTGGTACTTGCGAGTACCTGTGCCTTTTTCTGTGGTCCAGCAGAGTGTGGACACATCTGAGCAGCTCTGTGAAAATTTTGAAAAAGATGGATTTAGCTCATGAGTAACCGCTCTTAGGAGTGACTTCCTCACTTGTGCTCGATGTGAGAGGTTCCCATTGGGTCATCCTTCACATCAGTACCCTGCTGGGTTTGCCAAATGAGGTGGCATGTCAGTTCAGTTCCCCATCCTTATACTGTTAAGGGCCGGTTGAACAGCCAGAATTGTTGTATTGGGACCCCTAGCCTTGCACAGCTTCAGTGACCCCTTTCCCCTCCTCCTTCCCCCTTCTCCTTCCCTGAAAATTGGTTGAAGGTTTTAAGAGGTATATGGCTGTAAGACTTGGCTGTAGGGATGTAGCACTGAGCCCAGTACTGTTGCTGCTTGGGCTTCCCAGAGGGTGAATACCAGATTTAAATTCCTGTTTCTGTACCGAATCTATGCTTCTGTACTTGTTTAAAGTTGTTTGTAGGTCTCCGACTTCGGCTTCTTAGTGGAGCGATTGTCGGGCACAGTAGCAGAACTGTTGGTGATCACTATTTTTTCCCACTGGTCTTTGCCTTGGGCTTGTGCTGTATGCACATGCTACCAGAGCCTGGCTGTGCACTTTAGTACACGCGGTATTTGCATGCTTCTCCAGGAACAAGCAGGAAGTCAGTCCTCACGTATAGGGTGACGTCGGCACCGACGGAACCCGTGCGGAGCAATTCCTCAGCTTTCAAAGAAAGCCTTTGGGATTGCTGCCACACATGCTTGGTCCTCTTCTCGCCCAAAGGTGCCATCTTGCTCAGTCTCCCTTTTCCCGCAGAGCCCTTCAGAAGCACGTCCTCGTCCCTTGGAAAAAGATTTTCATGATTCGGCCTTTTGGCCTTTTTTCCGGTAGCACTGGTCCTCTTCCTTCCCCCCTTTGCCCCTGCTTCGGCTGTGGGCTAGGGGATCCCTTTTTCTTTTTTTGTGTCTCTATTTAGTGTATTTTTTTCATGCCCTTTTCGCGCCCTTTTTTCCTGAACCGCTGGCCTTGAGGGTTTTCGACCTCACAGGGGCCCTTTTTGCCCCCATGGCCACCGGATTTAAGAAAAGTGACAGATGCTCCAAAAATATGTCGCTCACGGACACCCACAACTGCTGTCTACGGTGTCTGGGAGCTGACTACATTCCAGAGCTCTGCTCGCTTTGAAAGAAAACATCCGCTAAGGCCTTGCTCAGCCGGAAGCGGAAATCCGACGACATTTTCTGCAAAGCAGCCCCGGGATCCCTGGTGGCTTCTCGCCTTACCGATCCACCACTCATGGGGTCCCCCGTAGTGACCCCACGTCCCAGGCATCACTCCGATCAGGGTTTGCCCGAGGTGGAACGGAAAAAGAAGAAGAAGACCTCAAAGTCACTGTCGGGGGCTCCGGATAAGCGCAAGTGGTCTCACGCTCGCTCCCTTAGCCCTCCCCGGCGGACAAGAAGCAGCCTCGAAAAGTACCTCGTACAGACACGGAGGCCTCCGGCGATGGCACCCGGTTTCTTGAGGGTCATCCCGGTGAGGACCCCCTCTCCTTCTCCACGCCAGACCTGGTAACATCAGCTTCGCAAGGACCCAGTCCCGAGTGGAAGTCCCATATGCTGGCACTGGGAATCGGATGGGGACACTTCCCCAGATATCCGCTCCCACAGGGACTCCCTTCTGACCTGTCCCCACCTGCCTCGCAAAGTCGGTCGCCTCCCAAGGACACCTCTTTCCTGGTGTTTGTGCGGGATATGGCTTGGGCGCTCAATCTGCCAATGCAAACCGAGGAGGCACCAAGGGCAGAGGAACTTAACATTTTACAGTACAAGTCTCCTCCCAGGGAGTCTCTTACGGTTCCGGTACCGTCCATCCTATCCAGGCTGCTTCTCCACATGTGGGAAGCACCCTCCTCGGTCCCTATTGTCAATAAAAAACTTGATGCCATGTATAGTGTCCAGCGCAGCCCAGGGTTTTGGAAGACCCAGCTTCCTCACACCTCCATGGTAGTCGAGTCCGTGATGCAGAAACAGAAGAGCCCGAAGTCGTACTCTTCGGTCCTGTCTGGTAGGGAGTCCCGCACCCTCAACGCCCTCGAGCGCAAGGCTTACCAGGGATCCATGCTGGTGTGCCGCATCCAGGTATACCAACTGTATATGGGTATGTTCCTTCGTGACCTCGCCAAGGAGCTCGGCGGGTTCTCCACGGGCCTTGGTGTGGAGCACCTTCTTAGGTTTGAGACACTCCTGGGGTAAGTCAGACTGCTCAAAATACCCTTCCTGCACCGCATATAACAGGTTCAAGTCTTCTGCCCATGTAGCAGTGGCTGGCATCGGAGCCCGATACCAGGCGTGGCTCCAGTCTTTGGACCTGGAGAAGTGGGTCCAGGAAAAACTCCTGGATGTCTCCTGCCTCAGTGAACAGCTGTTCGGCAAGTCCATGGGAGGACAAGGCAGCTGAGATTGAGACAGAATTTGTGACTCCCACCCGTCCCTCTCGCAAAACCTCCTCGCTTCCACAAAAGAAGCAGCACACCAAAAATCCTTTCTTCCAGAGGAAAGGGCTCCCCTACCGGAGATACCCACCTACCCGCCTACCCCTGTGCCGACGACCAGCGCTCAGGGAAAAGGGGGTGCCCAGGGTCACCGGAAACCCAAGGAGCCCAAGACCCAGCAAACGGTGCCACCCCAGCCAGCCCCAGGGTTTTGATGCCGAAAGAATAGCCTCTCGCCCCCCCCCCCGGGATGCTTCCACGCATGCGAGGATGCCTGTCCCTTTTTGCCCCTGAATGGGTGGCTATGACATCGGACACCTGGGTCTTACAGGTGATCTGGGATGGGTATCATCTTCGTCTAGACAGACTCCCTCCTCCCTTCTCCCTGGAGGAACCTACTCAGCTTCCCTCGCCCCAGGCTTGCTCACAGCAAGAGCTGAACAACCTCCTTGGTCAGCAAGAGGTCAAAAGAGTTCCACCACACCTCCGGGGTAAGGGATTTTATTCTCGGTACTTCCTTGTTCTGAAGAGGACAGGGGGCCTGCGCCCCATCCTTGACCTCAGGAACCTGAACAAAGTTCTGGTGCGGCAGAAGTTCAAAATGCTATCCCTTGGCCTCCTGCTGCCCTATCTCTGAGCGCTGACGTGGCCCTTAGGCGGAGGCCCTGGTGGAGGCCTATAGGTAATACAGACCTGACAACCGGGTAACATCTCACCACTACAGAAACGCTGTGAGTAGGAATGGATACATGCACCTTATAGCTAGGCTGTAGACTATGCTTGTAACAAAGTAACCTTGATGTGACATACCTTAGTGCAGTGAGACATAGGCCCTAAGGCCACATTATTTAACAGTGTAACCATTGTTGTTGAATCTCATGATATAGCGAAACAGTACTGTCTTCACCTATGTAGGCAATGTAATAATACTGTAGGAGTTAAAATGCACAGCTAAAGCGTTTTTGTACCTTACACATATCCTCCTCAGCAACGCCAATGAGTTTGAATCGAGTAGCATTGAATGTCAATAAAAAGTGCTGCTATCCTCCCTGTGGCATACACTACCATTCTAAAAAAAACCAGCTCACCCACATAGCAGCATATCATACCTCTAAGTCTCTCCCAACAGCTTCTACAGCTCACATCCACACGCACTCACTCATCAATACCCACCAGGATGGCCATACTCATACCACTGACCATTCTATTTCTCACTTCTGGATTCCCCAGTCATGCACTCAATACATGTGCCACACATATCCAATACTCACTAGTAATAGTAGGAGATGGTCAGAGAACCACTACCAAACTGATCATAACACCCCCAGGACAATTTACCAACACCTATTATACATTCCTCTACAAAATATTAAAAAAACCCATCTGTGCAAGAATCAGCAACAACAGTTATTGAAATGTGCACTCATAAATACTAGATCTACACGTCAAAAATGGCCAGCAATCACCGACCTTATAACATCCCACAACCTCGATGTGTTAATCATCACTGAGACTTGGCTATCAGAATGTGATAATGTGATCATCAATCAAATGACCCCAACAGGATTTTCGCCATACTCTGCCACAGAGCTAAACAAAAAGGAGGAGGGGTCCTCATCCTTGCAAAAACAGACCTCCACTTTAAATTAGTTGATGCATCCACCTCAGACCATCTTGACATTATTACAGTATCAAACAACCAATGTACAATCAATGCTCTATAGAGCCCCACACCTTCCTCTGATGACCTACCAACAATCATCAATCTCGCATGCAGCGCAAAGAACACACGATCAACAAACTGGCTAATGGGTGACTTCAATCTCCCCGCACTGCCTGAAGCACAAGCACGAACCTTCCTCGAAGCGCTATATGACCTCGACTATAAGCAACTAGTGAACTCCCCAACACATGAAAAAGGCGGTACCCTCGACCTTATTTTTGCGCCCCAGTCCATAGTCAACACCTCTCTCCACTGCTGACCTCCATATCTCCAGTACCGTGGTCTGATCACAAACTCCTAAAGTTCCAAATACCTAGCACCTGCTTACCCAACAGCAAGGCCAGGACCAATATCCCAGACCACGAAACACCAACGACACGATTCTGCACACTCAACAAAGAGGATGTACTTGTCAAGCTTCTTCCACATCTGGATGTATCAACCCTGACCCTGACGAACTTGTAGCAAATTGGAATAATAGCATCAGAACATTAGCTTGTATCCCATCCGCCAACAAGCTACCCACAAAACGCAAACATGCACCCTGGTACTCATCTGATCTTCGATCTTCCCTCTTACAACTACGTAAACTAGAAAGACGATGGCGAAAAAAGCAAACTACCATAGCCCACCAAAACTACAAATCATATCTAGCATTACACAGAGAGAAAATAAGTGAAAAGGAAACAATATCACTCAATGATTCTAAACAGATCATTGAATAAACACATGACCTATTTAATATAGTAAAATCACTAACAGGTGACCCATCACCAGCAAGCACACATTTGCCTCAACCACAGGATTATTCGGACTACTTGCAATCCAAAATGATCCAATCCAACATGACCTCACCTAACTGCAGCTCGTCCAACGTACTTAGTACACCAAAACCTGCAACACTACTCAACTTCACTGCAGTATCTACTAGAGAAATTGAAGATACCATTGCCTCCATCAATCTCACCACAGCTCCCAATGACCCCTGCCCAGCAAGTTGGATAAAGGAACTTCGTCATGAACTAAGCCATGTTTTATGTAAAATAACAACCAATCACTATCAAGGGGCATCTTCCTCAGAGTTTAAAACATACATCGATCAGACCCCTGCTAAAGAATAATCGCCTTGATACATCCAAAGTTGAATCATATAGACCTATATCAAGCATTCCACTGCTTGCTAAGATCATCGAGAAAATAGTCCAGCGTCAGATCCATCAGCACATCGATGACGAGGCACCCCTCAATCCAGCCCACATGGCTTCAGGGAATCGCATGGAGTAGATACCATCTTAACTACCCTATTCGACAAGCTAACCACGGGAACAGACAACATACACCAAGGTTTCGTCCTCATCTTTCTCGATATTGCCGCCGCATTTGATTCTGTAATCATAAGATACTCTTACAACGCCTCCAAGAAAAAGGATTACTGGGAACCGCATTACAATGGTGCGAATCATACCTAACCAACAGATGGCAGCAATTAAAAACAGGTAACACGTCCTCTGAACCATTCTTACAGAAGCAGGGAGTGCCACAGGGATCATCCCTGTCAGCCCTACTATTTAACATTATATGCAGCCTATCTGCTCCCTGATACGCTCACTAAATGTAGAATGTCTCGTATATGCTGATGACATACTACTATACATTCCATTTACCATAGAACAACCTGATTTTCCCTATCATCAGATGCTTTGATGCAGTGGCTGAATGGCTTCTCACACAAAACCTGAGGATTAATCACAGCAAGACTGATGTCCTATTTGTCACAAGGAATCAGAAATTCAACCCACCACCCAACCTGCAAGTTAAAAACGCGGAACTCAAGACAAGAGACACAATTCGCTACCTAGGCATCACCCTAGATCAGCGATTGGATATGATAACCCACGTAAAGACCGTCACCAAAGCATATACCACAAAATACGAACCCTCCGCCACCTCCGTCCACTACTGGAATTTCCAGACTATCGAACCATATTTCAAGCCCTAGTGATCCCACATCTAGATTTTGCAAACACCATCCTCCATGGTCTTCCACAAGCAACCCTCAACCCACTCCGGCTGGCCATGAACTCTGCTGCTAGGGTTCTTACAGGGACATCAAGACTGGAACATATAACCCCAGTAATGAAAACCTACACTGGCTGCCATTACAAGCCCGAATTCAATACAAAGTACTGGTCATGACCTTCAGGCACTGAAGAATCAATCTCCCACACCAATCAGTAGACTGCTCAATAACACACCCAACTTCAGAGACAGAAGAACTACACTACTGAACATGCTAACTGTACCTAAGCTCACTACAAGATGTACAAAGACAACTACCAATAGAGCTTTTTCAATTTATGCCCCGACAGCCTGGAATGAACTTCCGGCTAGTATTCGTTCCATAACCAGCCTCACCGCCTTCAGAAAGGCAATAAAACACCACCTGTTTCTAATGCACTATCCTGAAACCAGGCCCGAAAAACATAAGTCTTGTACACTCACACCGCACATTTACTGCCCTATCACACAACATGAAAACGGCTAGGTACTCCTCTCTCCTAGATCTACACACTCCCCACCTGACCTATAATTGCCACGGTTTACTGGAATACTTAACTCTATGTAAATAATTGTATATACCATGTGAATAGTTCCATATATATACCATGTGAATAGTTTTCCCTGTTATCCCAGTTTGATTATGCCTTGTTCTATGTAAGCACATTGTAATATTTAATGCATTGTTGCTCTGTTCAGTTTTACTGTAAACCGCGCTGATCTCAATAGCGCGGTATATAAAAAATAAAAATAAATAAATAAATAAATTGACTATGCTCCTTGGATCTCAGAGACGCTTACGTCCACATTCTGGTCCAACCCAAGCACAGGAAGTACCTGCATTTCAGACTGCAGGGAGAGCACTTCCAGTACAAAGTACTCCCTTTCGGGCTCGCGTCTGTCCTATAAGTCTTCACCAAGTGCCTGTCAGCGACTGCAGCGCACCTCCGGCTGCAGGGCATATCCGTCTACCCTTACCTAGACGATTGACTTGTCAGGCGCCTCAGCAGAGGAAGCTAACCTCTCGGCGTCACACACAGTCCTCCTCCTCGAGCACCTCGGTTTCCTGATCAACTACTCCAAATCCCACCTCACACCTGTGTGGACCCTGGAGTTCATTTTTCGCTCTTCTCGACACAGAACGTGTGACCGCCTTTCTTCCTCGAGCACACATGGATCGGCTCTGCGCTCTGGCTGCCGAGGTCCAAGGTCAGCCCAGGGTCTCAGCGTGGACCATGCTGCACCTCCTGGGGCACATGGCCTCGACTGTCCACCTCATTCCCCATGCTTGCATGCATATGCGGGTGGCCCAGTGGTGCCTCAGAGCGCAATGGACCCAAGCCTCGGGTCGCCTCCGGGACCCCGTCCGGGTGTCTCGCAGCCTAGTCGAATCTCTAGTCTGGTGGCAGGACCCCCAGAGCCTTCTTTGGGGAATGCCCTTCCAGACTCGTCCGCATGAACTCATCTTGATGACGGACGCCTCGCTGTTGGGCTGGGGAGCCCACTGCAAAAACCTCTGCACACGGGGCAGTGGCCACCCAAGGAATCTCAACAGCAGATCAACCTGCTCGAGCTTCGAGCGGTCCGGTTGGCCTTGAAGTTCTGAGTACCACCTAAAGGGCAGGTTGGTGCTCATGCAGACCAACAACAGAGTCGTGATGCTCTACGTAAACAAGGAGGGGGGCATGGACTCCCGCCTCCTCTGTAAGGAGGCAGTGCGCCAGGTCATGACTTTACAAGCTGTCTACCTCCCGGGCAAGACAGTGTCCTCGTGGACAAGCTCAGCAGGCTTCTCCGCCTGCACGAGTGCATTTGAGTCCAGAGGTGGTTCTCTGCCTGTTCCGCCTCTGTGGGACTCCGTCCATGAACCTGTTCGCCATCCTGGCGAACATGCAGCTCCCCTGCTTCTGCGGGCTGATACAATACATGAGCAGGGTGGCCCTGGATGCATTCTTCCTGAACTGGACCTCCGGGCTTCTGTATGCATTCCCCCCCCCTTCTCTCATTGCGAGGACCCTCCACAAGATCCATCGCCACCGAGCCTTGGTGATTCTCTTGGCTCCTTCGTGGCCTCGATAACCTTGGTTCCCGCTTCTACTCCAGCTCATGTCAGAGCCTCTGATTTCTCTGCGCAGTGCCCCTCGTCTGCTGACACAAGAGGAGGAATGGGTGCTTCAACCGAACTTGGTCTCGCTATCCCTGACAGCCTGGCGGCTGAACGGGTCTCTCTAGCCTCGCCATACCTCCCAGTGGAGATCGAGGACATCCTCATCGCATCGAGGAAAGACTTGGCGAGGCGGGCCTACGCCCTGAAGTGGTGGCAGTTTTCAATCTGCTGCTCTGATCTCCAGATCAACTCGTTCTCCTTCTTCACCCGTTGGGTTCTCCAGTACCTTCTCCACCTCTCCCACGTGGGACTGAAGTCCAACTCGGCCAGGGTTCACCTGAGCGCTATTTCAGCCAACCACTTGCCCGTCGAGGGTAAACCCCTCTCGGGTCAGCTTCTGGTCTCCCGCTTTATACGGGGCCTCATACTGTCCAAACGCCCCATCTTGCCTCCCCCAGCGCTCATGAGGCTGACGCAGCCACCATTCGAGCTGATGGCGACGTGCTCGCTCCGGCACCTCTCCAGGAAGGTGGTTTTCGTAGTGGCACTGACCTTAGCGTGGCAAGTCAGCGAGCTTCAATTCATCATGGCCGAGACCCCCTACACCAGGTTTTACAGAAACAGGGTGGTCCTTCGCACCCACCCCAAGTTCCTACCAAAGGTTGTCTCAGATTTCCACCTCAATCAGGAGGTGGTTCTGCTGAACTTCTTCCTGAGACCTCACGCCGACCGGGCATCAGAGGTTCTGCATGCACTCAACTGCAAAAGGGCTCTCACCTTCTACCTGCAGTGCACCCATGGTCATCGCAAGTCCGGCCGGCTCTTCATCGCCTACGATCCCAACCATCTGGGACTGGCATTCACCAAATGCACCCTCTCCATCTGGGTGGTGTACTGCATCGTCTTTGCCCAAGCAAAGGCTGGTGCTCCGCTGGATCGTCGGGCCACCACGCACGGCGTCTGTGCCAAGGGGGCATCGGTGGCTTCGCTGCGCTCACATCTGCCAGACTGTGACCTGTTCTTACAGTGAATACCTTCGCTTCGCACTACTTCCTGGAGTGGGAGTCCCGCCGGGACAGTGCCTTTGGCCAGGCTGTATTCTGTAGTCTGTTCGGGGTATAAGCAACTCCTGCCCTCTGACCCTTCTTCTGCGGCTATCGAGAGCTTGCCCCGAGGGCCCGAGGACTCAAGCTTCCTTCGGACATTGGCTTCTGCTCACGGCCTCGTGGAGGCTTTTTTGGCTTACAGGTTCGGTAGCCTGTAGCTGGGGAGTCCCATAAGTGAGGACTGACTTCCTGCTTTTTCCTGGAGAAAGCATAGTTACTCATCTGTAACAGGTGTTCTCCAGGGACAGCAGGAATCAGTCCTCACTACCCTCCCACCTCCCCAGAAGAGTTGCTATTTTTTTGTCCTTCCCTTGCCATCTGCTTAGTAGGGATCTAGCTCTAGGACCTGATTGAGCAAGATGGCAACTTTGGGCAGGAAGAGGACCACGCATGCGTGGGAGCAGTCCCAAAGGCTTTCTTTGAAAGCTGGGGAATTGCTCCACGTGGGCTCCATCGGTGCCGACGTCACCCCATAAGTGAGGACTGATTCCTTTTGTCCCTGGTGAACACCTGTTACAGGTGAGTAACTATGCTTTTCATTGCATGGCATGAGCACGTGCTATCTGAGCGCAATCTCTCCTTTTTCCCCTCTCCCCCACTCCCATCCAAACTGACTCATTCCCCCACCCCTTGCACCTTCCCATGACTACCTAAATGTTAACAATGTATCCCTAATTATCCCAAATCAAGTTACTGTTAAATATATTCTCCAAGCTGATAAACCTGTTGCAATGTATACTATTCTGTTATAATGTAAACAGCTTTGACCACAGGATAAAAGTGGTATAGAAAATATAATCTTCACAACCTGCAGTAGCTCTGAATTTCTGGTGCACACACTATAAGTGCAGCTTACACCAGCACACTTGGCTGAACAGAAGGACATGCTTCAAGAAGCCACTCTGCTTGGTATAGGCACTTGTCTTCTGGAAGGAGATGTTGCTTTACTGATTTCCCTCTGCTTTTTTGGCATGGAGGTTTCTTTTCACCTCTTGGAGGTGTCATCCCTGCAACTGGTGAACATGGACTTCTTTTCTACCTCTTCAGCTCTGTAGGCGGCAATGGGTTCAGCTGGAGGGAGAGAGACAATGCCCCTGCTTGAGATCCCTCTGCTCATTCTTTGGAACTCAGTTTGCCTTGGCTTCTCCACTGACTGGCCTACCTCCCACTAGGGACCCAGCCAAGGCTGGTGGTGAGTTTCAAGCCTCTGATCTATTTCCTCAAGATTCTTTTTCTTTCTTCAGCAAGCATGGTCTTTCTGACATGGCATTTTGGACCCATTGGCCTTGGGGCCCTCTTGCTCCTCCTTCCCTCGCTCAGAGGGAATCCCCACATTGAGGAGCAGGCAGAGCCCTGCAGGGGCTCCTCTTCAGAAGTGCCCCCAGAAGAAGATTTATTTATTTAATATCTTTTCTATACCGCACTCTTTGAAATCAGTGCGGTTTACAGGCAAACAATAACCTGTACAGTGCGGTGGAAACCTGCACTGTACATTACAATGAACAAGTGGTGTAGCTTGGGACTAACGTGGGTAACTATGTACAGGCTGGGCACTCAGGTCATAACTTCAGTATTGACCAGGGTTGCTTGGCAACTATTTACAAGGTTAGATAGCTATATATAAGTTGCTATTTACAGGTTATACCATTGTGGCGTTGCATCAGTGTGACGTGGGTGTGCAAGGGGCGCTGTCCTGGTGGTTGGGTATGTCTGATTGTGGTTTATCACTAGCCTGGGAGTAGTGTAGGAGGAAGAGATGTTGTTTCAGTGCTTTCCTAAACTGGGCAAGCTCCGTAATGGACCAGATGGTGGTTGAGAGGGCGTTCCAGCTTGTGGGTGCATAGAACACAAAGGCTCTTTTCCTTGTTGCTTGCGAGCATTTTGTGATTGCATTTGGGATTATCAGTGTGTTGGCAGCGAATGATCTTCTGGATCTTTTGGGGGGAATGGGGTGGACTAGGTCCCTGAGTGAGGCGGAGGAACAATTGTTGATGGCTTTGAAGGTTAGTAATAGTATTTTGAATGTGAGTCGGCAGTGGACAGGCAGCCAGTGTAGGTGCTTCAAGACTGGGGTTATGAGATCCCTCCTTGAGGCTCCGTGTAGTATTCTGGCGGCGGCGTTCATTGCGAGCTGAAGTGGATTCAGCGTGTTCTTCGGGAGTCCATGTAGAATTGAGTTGGCGTAGTCGAAGTGGGGGATTATGAGTGCTTGATAAATTGTCCTGAAGTCGTCTGGCTCCAGTAGGGGTCGTAGATGCCGGATTGTCCTTATCTTGTGGTAGACTGCCTTGACCATGTTGTTTATATGTGCTTTCATGTCTAGATGTTGGTCTAATGTGACCCCTAGATAGCGGATCGTGGATTTGCTTAGGAGCTTGGTGTCTCTTACTTTTAATGAGGTGGGAGGATGGATATGAAGAACTCAAATTAATTGTCCTGTTCTAAGTATCCTGCTTTGAGTTCTAGAAAATTGGACGGTGACTCCATGTGTGAAAAAGACAAGCCTCAGACACCAGATGACTAGGATGATTCTCTCATTACTCATTTGTTTGGGAAAGAGGAGCTAGCAGAGTTGATTGTTCAAGTTTCCTCTGTCCTGCTGCTGTTGGATGCTGTTTCAGTGGAGCAAGAACAGCAAGTGCATCACCTCTTGCACGGGGATCAGAAAATCCTCCAGGGCATTTTCTTTCCCAGAGATTCTGAAGAGAATGATATGCATGTCACCCATTGAAAGGGGACAGTGTCATGAATAGGCTCTATGCTCTTTCTCAGGAGGACTTTGCTGCCTGGATGCAGTGATATCCATTACTAAATGCACCACCCAATTGGATGAGGGTCTTGATTCCTCAGATAATCAAGATGTTCCCTGGTCAAAACCACAAGATGGTCTCATTCAACATACCACTCAACATGCGCAACCTCAAACAGCACATCTCCAAACACATCGTACGCAGGTTTCACAAACTGGAAAAGGAGGATTTTCTCGCAAACATCCTACCAAAACTCAGACACCCCTAAAGACATACTCCATAATACAAAACTAGAACAAAACCATCATAGATGTTGCAACAAAACCACCTACTTCCAGCCACCGCACAAGACAAAGAACAGCAACCTGGTACATGCCTCATCTGAAGGACAAGAAACAAAATTTACGAATCACAGAGAGAAAATGGAGAAGCACCAGATCAAACGACAGCCTAAACACTTACATGCACAAACTACAGGCATACCAAGTGGCTACATCTCAAGCAAAGAAAGACTACTATACAAAACGAATCCAAAGCTCTGTCAATCTCCCAAGACAACTCTTTGACATAGTGAAATCACTAAGTAAAGATACAACACAGCAAACTAAAAAACCAACCCCTCTCCACAAATGTTGGCAGACTGCTTCCAGACCCTGACCTCAACCCATGCTAATGGTACCAACTTGCTCATTACCGCAATAGAACAGCAAGAAACCACATACCTGACCACATGGAGTTCATTCAGTAATATCACACCTGACTACCTAGAGAAAATCATCACAAGCATCAACACGACCACCTCACCACTAGACCCTTGTCCAGTCAGCTGGATCAAGCTAGCAAGACAAGAAGTCATTCCCACAGTACTGAAGATCATCCAGCTATCACTGCAACAAGGATACGTACCCCCCAAGCTCAAAACCATCTCCACTGGCCCTGTAAGGAAAGGGACCTCAAAGGACATCAACCAACCAACATCCTACATGCCCATAACCAGCCTTCCCTTCATGGCCAAAATACTAGAAAAAATCATCTACTAACAACTCCAGGATCACATAGAAACACATCATCCACTTGACCACCAACTATACAGATTCAGACCACACCATGGAGTGAAATCCCTAATGACCATCCTACTAAACAATCTATTTAAGGACACTGACAAACCCAAAACTGGCTTCATACTTGTCTTTCTAGACATAAAGGCAGCATTTGACTCCATACCGCACAACCTGATCATCCAGCGACTGCAAACTCTTGGACTATGAGAGACACCCCTCACCTGATTTAAATCCTACCTAACAGACTGACAGCTACAAGTATGATCAGACCCTACAAGATCCACCCCTTACACCCAATCTCAAGGAGTCCCACAAGGCTCCACCCTCTCTTCATTATTATTCAACATTTATCTCGAACCAATTTGCATTGTCATAAAAGCATTTAACATCTTATACCACATCTATGCTGATGATGTAATGATCTGCACACCTATCAGTACATCAAACCCGGATATCACGCCCATAACAAAATGCTTCTCCTCGGTCCACGAATGACTCAGAAGGCAGGGGTGGGCAATTCCGGTCCTGGAGGGCCGCAGACCAGTCAGGTTTTCATGATGTCCCTAATGAATATTCATGGACCTATTTCCATACAATGGAAGGCAGTGGATGCAAATAGATCTCATGAATATTCATTAGGGACATCATTAAAACCTGACTGGTTTGTGGCCCTCCAGGACCAGAATTGCCCAGACAGATGCCCTATACATCACCAGAGACAATAGCTTTAAACCACTGAGCTTCATAACCATCGATGGGACCCAAATCCAAGTAAAACAGGATGTATGATACCTTGGCGTTATACTCGATCAACACATCACCTTCAGAGAACACATGCAGAACATTACAAGGAGCATTGACTTCAAACTCAAAACAGTGAAGCACCTTAAACCTCTTCTAACCAACCACAACTTTTGCTTAGTCCTCCAAGTAACTATCTTTCCATATTTCAACTACTGTAATATCTTCCAAGTCCACCAAAAGCAGCTATCCACCTGCTCCAACTCGCACTCAACATAGCAGCACAAACCATCTTCAACTCACAAAAAACAGAACACATAACACCTCAGACAACTTCACTGGCTACAAATAAAAGAACGCATAAAATACATCGAGCTGACCAACGCAGCACAAACGGACCTCCTAATCACTATTGTACAGATGTAAATAGTTTCCCACGTTCTTGATCCTAGTTCTATTACCTGTTTTAATTGTAAACGCAGATCATCCTGTGAAATGCGTATGTTAAATGTTCCATGTGAACCGCACTGATGGGAAATAGCGCGGTGTATAAGAAAATGTAAATAAATAAAGAAATATTCTCACAACCTTCAAGATTCTCAACAACTCTTCCTCACCATACTTGCAGTCCCTATTTCAAGTCACACCTGATAGCAGAAAACAATGAACCGGCTCACAGAACATGCTATGCATACCATCACTATTTATGAAAACCAGCTCTACCACTTCAAAGAGAGCCTTCTCACTTTATGCTCCACACTTATTGAATTCTGTTCCTGATAAACTACAAACCACAATGGACACAGTAACTTTCAGAAAAGCCCTAAAGACTCATATATTCAAAGACTGCTTCTCTGACAATATCACTTATCCAGCCACCAATTCTACTACGCAATCTCCCTCCCAAGTTTACCACTCCTCATACTCGTCCCTCCCTTGACCACCATATGTCATTAATGATACCCTAGACTTTCAAGCTTGAGCTAATGTTAAATATTACCTTCAAGTTGACTTCCCTGTTTAATGTACAGTGTTCTGTTGCAATGTAAACCACTTTAACCGTATACTCCACTGACAGTTACGCAGAGCAGAATGGCTCTGGTGCTGGTCTTGCACTCAAGTGCTTTTGGACTCCTTTTCGGGATGCACACACCTGTTATTGTTGAGCTATCACAGTAGTAAAACAACATTATTATGGCCAGCTCATTGCCAAAGCTGACAGTAAGGGAGGGAGGAGTGGTCTAGTGGTTAGGACAAGGTACTTCAGGCCGGAGGGCCGGGGGTTCAAGTCCCACCTGAGGACAGCAATCTCAGGCCGGAGGGACTGGGATTTCTAGTCCTATAGGCACTCCTTGTGGTCTTGGGCAAGCCACTTAACCCTCCATTGCCCATGTTCCCTGTAAGTATTAATGTATGTGTGTCATATCCCCTCGTGTTAAATGTATCCCCCAATTGACCGCTTTGACCCGGTGAAAAGCGGAATATAAATACAGCTAAATAAATAAATAAGCCAAAACAACTCTACTCATTAGTTTCCCGCCTTTTACATCTCTCAGCATGTTCCCCTTTACCAACCGCACCCTCTGCTGAGCAACTAGCTCAGTATTTCTTGGACAAAATCACCATTCTTCGACAAATTTTTCCCCCCTCCAGTTCCTCGTGTCCCTTCTTACGGTGATCAATCCACCTTCTACAACACCTCCTGAAGACTTATCTGATCTTGTGCATTCTCACTCTTGGTCAAGATTTAATCCAGTCACTATCCCTGCATTATAAAAGGTCATCTCCTCATCATCTCAGGCCACCTGTGTCCTAGATCCCATCCCCTCTACTTGGATCTCTGAACCCTCCTTGGTACTCCTTCCATATATTCAACTTCTCTTCAATAACAGCCTCTCTTCTGGCATTTTTCCTTCATCTTGGAAAACTGCTGTGGTCTGGCCCTTATTGAAAAACCCCTCACTGGATCCTGCCTCCTGCTAATTTCCACACAGTCTCTAATCTTCCTTATCTATCTAAGTTACTTGAAAAACTTGTCTTCACTCAGCTCTTGGATCATCTTGAACACACTAACTTTTTTTCCATCCATGTCAATCGGGCATTAGGCTGGCCACAGCATGGAAACTATTCTGTTATCCATATTGAACGAAACCTGCATGTCCTGGGAGAAGGGGAATATTACCCTAGCAAAATCACATGACCTATCCAGTGCCTTTGATCTCGTCCATCATTTCCTTCTGCTTTCACGCCTCTCCTCCGCAGGGATAAAGTCTACTGCTCTTCACTGGTTTCACTCTTTTCTTTCTCTCTGCTCATACTACATCTGATTCCAATCTGCTGCCTCCTCCACCTTCTCCCTTTCCTGTGGTGTCCCACAGGGATTGGTGCTCGCTCCCCTGTTGTTTAATGCCAGCCATACAGACATCCGATACATCCGAACACCAATTTAATCCTGTATTAATGTAAATAAGTTCCTGCAATGTAAGAACGTTCCTAGGTGCACCAACCTGCTGCAAACTTGTTACTGTTCGATGTAAAATAGCTTTCTGTTCACATGTGAGATGTAAACCATGTTAAATAGTTATATGTAAACCTAGTTCATATGTTTTATTTAAACTGTACTGTTCTGTAATAGTGCGGTAAACCATGTTTTATGTAAACCGCACTGAACTGTAATAGCGTGGTATTGAAAAACAAACAAATAAATAAATAAAATAAATAATGCATTCCTTGCCCCTTTGGTTACACTTATTCAGCAGCAGGGTGTCTACGCCTATTTTTATGCAGATGACATCCTGCTGCTATTTCATACCCACCCTTTCTTGCCCAATCTTTCCCCAATCAATTCATGTCTCAGTTTAGTGGCCTCTTGGTTAGAAACAAATAATTTACATCTCAATGCAGGAAAAACCTCAGCACTTTGGCTGTCTGGTTCGCTCATGCCTCCATCCATATATCCCTCTCTTGAAGGCAACACCATACCCACTGTACAAACTGAAATACTTAGGTTTATACTCAATTTCTCCCTTAGTTTTCAGTCACACATTAACCTGACAGTACGCCGCCGTTTCTTTTCCTTCCACCACATTCGTAGTATCCACTTTTATCTCCCATTATTTGCCTTCGCCACTCTTCTGCTTTCTTTAGTTATCTCAGAGTTGGACTACTATAACATCATTTATTCCGGTCTTCCTCAGTATCAGTTAAAGCGTTTACAATCAGTTCAGAACACCGCCATCCACCTCCTTCATCATGCCTCACAGTCAAAACATGTGTCTCCATTATTCATAAAATCCCACTGGCTTCCTTTTCCATACTGGTTCCATTATAAATTGCTCACTATAATTCATAAGGTTTTCAACTCGGGTATCCCAGCATATCTCTCCTCTCACATAATCCCCTATGCCCCCACTCGCTCACTCCACTCAGTACATACACACCACCTCTATTTACCATCTCCATCAACTGCCCATTTGGAAGGCACCCAAAATTCAGCTTTTTTCTTTTTAGGACCATCACTTTGGAACTCTTTCCCTGCCTCCCTATGTCTTGAATCTCCTTTTCCTAGATTTAAAAGGGCCCTCAAAACCCATCTCTTTTAATTTACCCTCTGCTGTAACTTAGTAAGCAACAACTCTGGACAACATTCAGTAACTTCGCAAGTAACAACTCTGGGCACTATTTTGCCCTAACACCGGGAGCTCTCCCCAACACTCTGCCTCCCCCCCCCCCCATACGCACACACTTCCTTCCTTCCTATGCTAACCCAGCTTTACTACTTTTCTCAATTTAAATTGGCATTCCTTTCCTTTTTTAAAATATTTTATTATTGTAAACCGCTCTGATACGATCTTTGAAGAGTGGTATATCAAAATTTTAATAAACCATAGGATAAAGTGGTGTAGAAAAACTGTTAAATAAATAAAAATAAAAAAAGCAGAGGAAATTTGAGAAAGTTGACTGAAATGCTTGTCTAATACTGATAAGATTATCACTGAAAAAGGATGCCAGTGCATCTGCAACAGGAAGGGAGGAGGACTGAATAGTTTGTGGAACAGAAGAGATGGATGTGAAAGAGGAAAAAATACAAAGCAATGTCCTAGAGCAGCGATGGCGAACCTATGGCACGCGTGCCAGCTGTGGCACGCGAAGGCCTTGCAGCTGGCACGCGGGAAGGTCCGCAATCGAAAAAAAAAAAAACAACCCTGTCTGCTGCCGTTGTCGGGGCCGCCGCGGCAGAATCGAGCGTGCCGCGGGGCCCCCCTGTACCCACCGGCAGAGCCTGTCCTCCCCGTAGCAGCTCTCTCTTGGAGCTGCAGTCAGACCGCGCCGGCTTGCAGAGCGCGAAGGGAAGAGTTTTCCCTTTCGCGACTCTGTTAAGCCCGCGGGGGCTGATGGGAACTTCCCATCAGCCCCCGCGGGCTTAACAGAGCAGCGAGGGAACTCTTCCCTCGCGCTCTGCAAAGCCGGCGCGTCTGACTGCAGCTCCAAAGAGAGAGCTGCTACGGGGAGGACAGGCTCTGCCGGGTGGGTACAAGGGGGCCCCGCGGCACGCTCGATTCTGCCGCGGCGGCCCCGACAACGGCAGCAGACAGGGTTGTTGTTTTTTTTTAATTTTCCCTGGGCTGGGATGGGGGGGGGGGGGTGGGGGTTTGGAGTGGTGATGGGCGGGGCGGGGGTTAGGAGTGGTGATGGGCTGGGCTGGGCTGGGGGGGGTTAGGAGTGGTGATGGGCTGGCCTGGGCTGGGCTGGGCTGGGGGTGTTAGGAGTAGTGATGGGCTGGGGTGGGGGGGTTAGGAGTGGTGATGGGCACTGGGCTGGGGGGGTTAGGAGTGGTGATGGACACTGGGCTGGCTGGGGGGGGGTAGGAGTGGTGATGGGCACTGGGCTGGCTGGGGGGGGGTCGGAGTGGTGATGGGCGCTGGGCTGGGGGGTTAGGAGTGGTGATGGGCGCTGGGGGGGCTTAAACTAAAAATTGAGTGATGGGGGATTAGGACTGGGAGTGGGCTGATGGGGAGGTTAGGACTGGAAATGGGCTGGTGGGATTAGGACTGGGAGTGGGCTATGGGGGGCTAGGACTGGTAATGGGTGGGGGGGGTTGCTAGGACTGGAAATGGGCTGAGTGGAAGGGGGCTTGAACTGCAAATAGCTGTTTGGGGATGGGGGCTTGGAAGGGAAATGGGCTGAGGGGAAGGGGGTGGCGTGAACTGAAAATAGCTGATGGGGACGGGGCTTGGAAAGGAAATGGGCTGAGGGGAAGTGGGGGGCTTGAAGAAGGGAATGGATGCTGGGTGAGTCTGGAACTAGAAGGGAGCTGATGTTGGGGGAGGATTAGAATGGGATGGGGCTGGGAGAGTAATATGTAGAGGGGAAAAATATTTTTGTGTAGGAGGGATGAAAAATCTTCAATTGGCCAGGGATTGGGATATTAATTGGGGTTTGCTGATGGATGGGTAAAATTTGTGGTGCTGAAATAGGAATGAGGAAAGAGCAAAAGGAGAAAGATTAGTATGTTAAAGCAGATGTAGAGAGAGAGAGAATGGAAAAAAAAACTAGAAGAGAGAAAGAAAGGGACAAATGGGACAGCAGACGATGGAGAGTTAGCAGAAAAACATGAAGAAACCAGAAGAAAATGGCTGGGACCAATTGCAACTGAAAAAAAATGCACAAAGGTAGAACGATATCTCTTTATTTTGAATTTATTAACTGGGAATATGTCAGCTCTGGAAATGTGCATCATTAACATCTGCGCTTTGTTTGGTACAAGAGGAAATTCCTATTTGACGTTGCCACTTGTTCTCTTTCCCCAGTATTCACTGAAATGTAGGTTTAATATTTGCAGTGTTGCCTTTTGATAGGTAGGGTATGGTGCTTTGGTGAGTCCTGGTAATGCTGTCTGGATACGGCGGGTTGCTATGGGTTCTAAATGGGCAGCGTTTGTAGTAGTTCCTAATGTGCCTGGCGGTTGGCACTGGATTATAGTAATGTAGAAATCTTTTAGTCTTACTTTATCCATACACTCATTAAGAGACATGTTTACTAAAAGTTAGTGTATGGTAACATTATGCAAATATTTATGCAAATAAGACCACTTATGCAAATGACGTGCTGGCACTTTGAGGAAATTCTTTGGTTTTGTGCGGCAGTTTGGGCACTCGGGCTCAAAAAGGTTAGCCATCACTGTCCTAGAGCAACAAGAATTAGATTGTAGAAGAGTAGAAAAATATTTCTTTTTGGCTTTTGGACTGCTTTTTGATAATCTATGTAACATTCTCCAGAAACAAGCAGGAAGTCAGTCCTCACATATGGGTGACGTCAGCACTGACGGAGCCCATGTGGAGCATATCCCCAGCTTTCAAAGAAAGCCTTTGGGAATGCTACCACACATACGTGGTCCCCTTCCTGCCCAAGGGAGCCATCTTGTTCAGTCTCCTTTGTTCTGCAGAGCCCGATGGATGTGGTCCTCATTTCTCCCGGAAAAAGTGATTCTTTCCCTTCCAAATTCTTGACTTCAGTCCCTGTACTGCCTCCGCCTCGAGTCTGGCACCTCGATGCCATTCTCGGCCTCATGCAATTCTTTTTTGTTGAGGTTCTTCCTTGACCAGCATTCGTGCCTTTTTTTTGCCTGGGGGTCCTCGATCCCAGCCAGGTGTTCTCCCACCATGACTCCCCGTGGGTTTAAAAAGTGTGACCAATGTGGCCAAACCATATCGGTTACTGATACTCATGATTGCTTCCTCCACTGTCTGGCTCCGGATCACGACAGCTCCTCCTGTGTCCGGTGCCAGGCCATGATGCCCAAGACCAACAGGAAATGGTCAGAGTTGCAGGGGAAGCTGTTTCCCAAGCCAGACTCCGTTCCAGTGTCCCCCTCTCCCAGTCCGAAGGAGAGTTCCTCTAAGGAGGTCTGGGCGTCTTTGGAGTTCTGCGGCGGCGGCTCCTCTGCTATGTCGCCAGACCCTCCTAAGAAGAAGAAGAGGTGTGGCTCCCCGAGTTGCTGACGAAGCCTGAGAAGGTCCTGCGGCGGGACTCGGGCAACTCGGTGCAGCACCCTCCCAAACTCTAGAGGCAAGAGCCTTCAGCCGGCAGTGACCATGCCAGGGTTCGGGAACCCATAGTCGTTCTGGAGTGCTAGCGCTAGACCCAAGGCCCTCGGTGTCAGCGCTGAAGGCTGCCGAGCCATCAGGTCTCGAGGCCCATATGGTGGCCATGGAGCAAAGTCTGTCCTCCAATCTGGCCTTGCAGCAGGCGTTGATGTCTGGACTCCCAGCATCATAGGCCTCGACACCCAACTCCCCGGCCTCGGGGGATGTCCAGGGTGTCGAACCAGGCACCGAGCACCAACAGCCTTGGGTAAGTCCTCGGCCCCGGTCGAGGTCCCGGTCGTGGTCCTCAGGGCTCCAGTCCTCCCCGGCGAGCCTGTGGGGATCTGACCCCTGGTCCTTGGGTGGTCCCCGATTCCTGGGGGTTACCCCCGAGGCCAAGTCCTCCATGACCTCGGGTTCCGAATGGGAGACCGAGGATGAGGTTTCTCCCGAGACTTCCTGGCATCAGGACGTTCCCTCAGAGCCTTCACCCCTGCAGTCTTGACGCCACTCCCCACCCAAGGATGTGGCATTCCATGATTTCGGTCGGGACATGGCCCAGGCTCTTGGTGCAGATGGAGTCCGAGGAGGACCCGCGCACCGAGGAGCTGGAAATTTTGCAGTACGAGTCTCCGCCCAAGGAGACTATCACAGTTCCAGTCCTACCCATCCTCGAGAGGCTCCTGCTCTGGACATGGGAGACCCCGGCCTCAGTGCCAATGGTCAGTTGGCGTGTCAATGCCATTTACCGAGTCTGGAAAGATGCGGGGTTCCACAAGCCTCAGCTCTCCCACAACTCAATGGTGGTGGAATCGTTGATGCAAAGGTTCAAGAGTCAAAAGACCTACTTGTCTGTGCTCACGGGCAAGGAGGCCTGGAGCCTCTACACCCTGGGCATGTTACCAGGGTGCCATGCTCAGGTGCCGTATACAAGCCTACAAACTGTATATGGGGATGTATTTGAAGAGCCTGGTTCAGGAGCTCTCAGAGTTCTCGGCGGGCCTCTCCAGCGCTTCTTGTCCCTGACTGGGGCTGTCCGGGACTGCTCTAAGTTTCTCTCTAGAGCTGCCTACAATGGGTTTGAGGCCTCCGCCCAGGTGGCAGCTGTGGGCATTGGTGCCCGGTGCCAGGCGTGGCTGCAGACCTCAGACCTGGAGCAGTGGGTGCTGGAGAAGCTCCTGGACGTGCCCTGCAATGGGGAGAAACTTTTTGGGAAGCTGATGTCGGATAAGGCTGCCAAGATCGAGGCCGAGGTAATTATCTGGCAGAGACTTTCCAAAAAGACCTCGGCTCTCTCCAGGAAGAAGCCCTCGGGAAAGAAGACCTTTTTCCTGAGGAAAAAATGTTACTCCTCGGCAAGCCATTGCCAGTCTTACCAGGGTCAGCCTCACCAATTCGCACACCTAAAGGGCCAATGGCATTGGTCCAGGAAGCCCAAGACCTCAGGCACTAGGCCCCCCCCCCTCAGTCAGGGGGAAGCTTTTGACTAGATGGGCAGGGTCTCCCCTCCCCAAGGAGACTCATCTCAGCCCATAGGGGGTCAACTGCCCTCCTTCACCGACTGCTGGGCCACCATCACTACAGACCAGTGGGTCCTGCAGGTGGTGAGAGAGGGTTATTCCCTCCACTTGCAACAAAACTCTCCAGATTACTTTCCAGGGGAGCCACCCCATCCCCTCCTACACCAGGCCTTGCTCATCACAGAGCTTGCAAACCTCAGGGACAAGGTGGTGGAACCTGTGTCTGACCACCTCTGGGACAGGGGCTTCTACTCAAGGTATTTCCTCGTCCCCAGAATAACAGGAGGCCTCCAGGTTCCTGGGGAGGGAGCAATTCAAGATGCTCTCCCTTGGAACATTATTACACTACCTCCACCAGGGAGACTGGCTTTGCTCCTTGGATCTCAAGGACGCTTATGCCCACATCCTGATTCATCCCTCCCACAGGCAATATTTGAGGTTTGTGTTGGGAGGTCTGCACTTCCAGTACAGAGTGCTCCCATTCGGGCATGCCTCTTTCCCAAGGGTCTTCACAAAGTGCCTGGCCACAGTAGCCACACATGTGCACCTTCAAGGGGCTCATGTCTTCCCCTATCTAGATGACTGGTTCATCAGGGGCAGCACCGCTGGGGAGGCAGACTGGGCCACAAGGCTGACTATTCCACTTTTCATCAGTTGGGCTTCGTCATCACCTACCCCAAGATCAGGCTGTCCCAAATGCAGACCCTGGAATTCATAGGAGCCCAGCTGGACACTCTGCTGGCCAAGGCTTTCCTCCCTGAAGACAGAGCTCACCGCCTGATGCGGTTGGCCGGTTGGAGGTGCAAGCCTGCAGGTTGGTGCTGGCCCATCAGCTCCTCTGCTTCTTGGGCCACATGATCTCAACGGTGCACATTATGCTTCTAGCCCGCCTACACATATGCCCAGCCCTGTGGTGCCTCCGATCTCAGTGGTCTCAGGCCACAGGCGGACTGAGAGACAGGGTGTGGGTCACCCGACAGCTGGCGGCCTACCTTACCTGGTGGAAGTCCCTGCGCCACCTCAGGGCAGGGATGCCTTTCCAGGCACCAACACCTCAGAGGATTTTGACTACGGACACCTCCCTGGCAGGCTGGGGTGTTTATTGTGAGGGCCAGCGCACTCAGGGCCACTGGTCTACTGTGGAATCTCTCCTGCAGATCATCCTCCTTGAGTTCCAGGCCATCTTTCTGGCCCTGCAGACCTTCTGCCAGCTGTTCCGAGGACTTCCGATCCTCATTGAGATGGACAACCAGATGGCCATGTTCTACATGAATAAGCAGGGCGTAACGGGTTCCTACTCCCTCTCTCAGGAAGCTGTAGCACTTCATTCCTTTGTGATATGCAACTGCATGACCCTAAGGGCTGTGTACCTACTGGGCCAGGAAACTCCCTGGCGGACAGTTTAGCAGAGTCCTCTGCCCACACGAGTGGTGACTGGACCATGAGATGGTGCAGAGGCTCTTCTGGCTCTGGGGCAGGCCCTGCCTGGACCTGTTCGCCTCTCCGGACAATGCTCAGTTTCTGTGGTTCTGCTCCGCTGAACCACACTGTGGGAGGATGGTGGCAGATGCGTTTCTGATCTCATGGTCACAGGGCCTGCTTTACGCATTCCCACTGACCCCCCTGATACCCAAGTGTCTGTTCAAAATCCAGAGCGAGCACACCTCAGTGATCCTGGTGGCCCCCAGGTGGCCCAGGCAACCCTTGTTCCCCTTGCTGCTCTCTCTGTCGGTGACAGCCCCAGTACCCCTGGGCCAGGCCTCGGGCCTCCTCTCACAGGAGGAAGGCTCCATCCTGCACCCCCAACCTGAGGGCTCTAACGCTGACAGCGTGGCTGCTGAACGGTTAGCATTGGCCCCTTTCCACCTCACGAGGGAGGTCGAGGAGGTTCTCCTGGCCTCCAGGAAGCCCTCCACTAGGAGGGCTTATGCCTTCAAGTGGAGGAGGTTCTCTGGTGCACAAACAGGAATGTGAATCCATCCTCCTGCCAGGTACAACTTGTTTTTCAGTATCTTTTGCATCTCTTGCATTCCGGCCTGAAATCTACTTCAGTCAGGATGCATCTCAACGCCATAGCTGCGAACCACTACCCTGAAGAGGGGAAGCCCATCTTGACCCTGCCCCTGGTCTCCACCTCAGGGGCCCTCTGTTGTCAAGGCCCCTCCTTCGCCCTCCTGCACCAGAATGGGACCTCAATGTGGTGCTGTGCCAGCTCACCAGACTGCCATTTGAACCTATGGCCACCTATCACCTGAGATACCTCTCCTGGAAGTGGCTGTCCTGGTGGCTGTGACCTCTGCCTGCAGGGTGAGAGAGCTGCAGGCCCTGGTGGTGAATCTTCCCTACACCCGGTTCTAAACGAACAGAGTAGTGCTGCAAACACATCCCAAATTCCTTCCTAAGATGGTGTCTACTTTTCACCTCAACCAGGAGGTGGTTCTCCCTACCTTCTTTCCATGGGTTCACTCCAGCAAGATGGAGTCAGTCTTGCATACCTTGGATTGCAAGAGGGCCCTGTCCTTCTATCTTCATAGGACCAGGGACCATCGCAAAGTGCCCCAACTCTTTGTCTCGTTCGACCCCAGTAAACTGGGGCTGCCAGTAACCAAACGGACTCTGTCCTCTTGAGTGGCAGACTGCATCGCATTTGCTTATGAGCAGGCAGGCCTTTCCCTGCAGCACCAGATCACTGCTCATCGCATCAGAGCCATGGCCACTTCAGTGGCCAACCTGCACTCGATACTGGTGACAGAAATATGCAAGGCCGCCACATGGTCTTCAGTGCATACTTTGCAGCACATTACTGCCTAGAGAGTGAGTCCCACAGGGACAGTGCCTTCGCCCAGGCAGTAATTCGCAGCATACGCAATGTTTAGGCAACTCCTGCCCTCCAACCCGTCGATGGTCAGGCTCCCGGACTGATGACAATGAGGATTGCTGGGCGTTGCAGAGTCTCTGGGTAGGGACTCGTCTTTTGCAACTGGCGGCCTCCACTGGTAGTCGCCGTTGGTGCTGTCATGGTTCGGGTCCTGGCAGCCTGGAGCTAGGGAGTCCCATATGAGAGAACTGACTTCCTGCTTGTTCCTGGAGAAAGCATAGCTACTCACCTGTAACAGGTGTTCTCCGTGAACAGCAGGAATCAGTCCTCTCAACCCTCCCTCCTCCCCTGGGAGTTGCCGTCTCTATTTGTTTTTGTTTTTCGCCTAACCTATGTCATCTGACTGAACAAGATGGCCCACCCTTGGGCAGGAAGGGGACCACGCATGCATGGTAGCATTCCCAAAGGTTTTCTTTGAAAGCTGGGGAAATGCTCTGTGTGGGCTCCGTCAGCGCCAACGTCACCCATATGTAAGGACTGATTCCTGCTGTTCCCGGAGAACACCTGTTACAGGTGAGTAACTACGCTGTCTCTACAAAGGATGAGATTATGAGGAGTTTTATGTTTTTGCTAGCATAACAAGTTTGCCTTTTTTAAAAAGATAAAAAAACAGCCCTGGATGATACCATTATTGGTTTGACCTAGAGTGAATAACTTTAGCTCTTAATGGAGCAACATTCTCAAGTGCATTTGACAGAGTGATGTTCCAGTTAAAAAAAATTTCTGATAGAGAAAGAGATGAAAATTTCTCAAAAAATCCGGGTAACTAGCTTTAGTTGACATAGGCTTTTCAGCATTTCTTTTAGATATACAGAAAGTCCCTGACTTATGTAAGTGGATTGTTCCACAACCCTATGCGTAAATCAGTGTTTATGTAACTCAGAGCCATGTTATATTATATACCAAATATACAATAATAAGAAGCAACAAAATAATAATTGTTCATAGTTTTATTAATAACACAGGTACACTACCAAAAAACTGCCTCCAGTTTTGCAACTGATTCCTATAGATTTTGGGGTGCTGAATCCAGGAAAAATAGCCAAAATGTTCCATCACGTCACGTTTTCTTGCAAAATTAGATTTCTTACCCATATAAGGAATGTTCACATAATTTCTTTTTAGCCGACTGCAGTTTATTTTCTTGGCCCAAAATAGAGGTTGTAATGGTTAACTAACTAGAAACACTCCCTCATGATATTTTAGAGAGTTTTGCATTCATTTTATACATTAACAGGACAATTGGGAGGCGGGGGGCAAAATCCAGTACTCGCGCTGGCGCATGTTCTTTCCTGTTCGCCTCGCCTCGTTCGCTCGCTCAAACACGGTGGTTGCGACATGAACGTTCCTGTCAAATTTCAGTTTCTTGCAAGTTCATTATTACCTTTTGTTTGCTCAGTCGTAATCCAGCTTTATTCCGAAGTGGTTCACTACAGTTGTAGTTTGCAGTGCTGTGTATTTGTGATGGCTCACAGAGCCAGAGGTTGCGTCAACTCTCCGGACAGTTTTTGTTTTATTTGTGGGGAATATACCGTGAAAAAGCGGCAGAGGAACATTTCTGCATTTATTAAAAAAGTATATTTCGCCTATTTCGGTTTGAAGTTAGGCGATCAAGACAAACCGTGGGCTCCTCACAAAGTGTGCAAAACATGTGAGGAAGATCTACGCTTATGGATGAAAGGTAAAAAACAAGCATTTCGTTTCGGAATACCTATGATGTGGCGTGAACAAAGAGACCACAGCAGTGACTGCTATTTTTGCTCTTGCATTGTGAAGGGATACAACTTAAAAAATAAGAACGTAATAAGTTACCCCAACCTTCCCTCAGCAATTAGGCCTATGCCTCATAGCAACGAAGTACCTGTGCCTGAACCACCAAAATCTTTGGATCATATTTGTGTGGACGGTTCTGATCATGATGAGACTCATCAGATGGCTTTTCCCGATGAGTCCAGTACTTCCGAGTTTGAAACTGAACCAGATCCGAAACCTGAACTTTTCTCTCAAGCTGAATTGAATGATTTAGTCTGGGATTTAGGACTCCCAAAAGATGCTGCCCAACTGCTAGGTTCTCGGCTTAAACAGAAAAATCTATTGTCACCAGGAACAACTTTTTATTGGTACCGCAACCGCGAGACACAATTTTTGAAGTATTTCAGCAAAGAGGAAGATTTGGTATTTTGCAACGATATATACGGAGTGATGGAAAAGTTTAAACTCAAGTATGATCCTGCTGAATGGCGGCTGTTCATTGATTCGTCAAAAGACAGCATAAAAGGTGTTCTTCTTCATAATGGCAACACATTCGCTTCAGTTCCTATTGCTCACTCTGTTATTCTCCAAGAAAAATACGAGAATTTGGCCCTGATTCTTCAGAAGATTCGTTATGATGAGCATAAGTGGATGATTTGTGGAGACTTTAAAATTCTATCCATGCTATTAGGGCAGCAATCCGGTTTCACCAAATATCCCTGCTTCCTTTGCTTGTGGGATAGCCGGGCCCGCGACCTACACTGGGGGAAAAAAGACTGGCCAATTCAGGAGTATTTGAGACCCGGTGAGAAAAATGTTCTTCATGAGAGCTTGGTACCTCGTGATAAAATTCTATTACAACCTCTCCACATTAAGTTGGGTCTCATTAAGCAATTCATCAAGTCCCTTCCAAAAGATGGTGAGTGCTTTCGGTACCTTTGCTCAAAGTTCCCCCGACTTTCTGAAGCAAAGCTAAAGGAAGGAGTGTTTGTTGGCCCTGATATAAGGAAACTCATTTCAGATGGAGCATTCGCTGAAACGATGTCTGAGAAGGAAAAAGAAGCCTGGGATTCCTTCAAGGATGTTGTTCTCAAATTCTTGGGGAACAGGCGGGATGAGAACTATAAGGATATTGTTGCCAGGATGCTCAATGCCTTCAAAGAAAAAGGCTGTAACATGAGCCTGAAAGTCCATTTTTTGCACTCCCATGTGAACTACTTTCCCGAAAACTTGGGGGCGTACAGTGAAGAACAAGGTGAAAGGTTTCACCAGGACATCAAGGACGCAGAGAGAAGGTACCAAGGAAGATGGAACACCACTATGATGGCTGATTTCTGCTGGTTGCTGCTGCGGGAAACCCCAGATGAAAAATACGCCAAGCAGCGCACCAAGAGAAACATTCGGGGGAAGAAGAAACGAGCCCACCAGGAGATTGATTGACCCAAGAATGACTTTAAAATCTAAACTGTGTTGACAAATATCGTGTTTTTACTAAACTTTGAAATAAAAATTTGCTAGTTATTACCACAGTGTCGGATCTCATTTATTAGAATTTTATTTTCACACCATCGGGTGTTTGTCTTCATGTATTGCAATGGTGCGGTTTGCGTTTTCTATTCTTACATACATACCTGTACAACATTTTTTGCACATTTCTTTGCTTTGCTTTGTGTCTAACCTCGCTCTTATATGCTCAATGTTTGTGCACATGTATGTGGCTGTTTTAAGTGCAGACAATTTTGCTACCATCACAGTGTGTTTTGTTGACATTACTCTATTCTTATGTGCTGCCTTGTTACAATTTTCTTTATTCTTATTTGAATAACTACTAAACAATTAGTATAAAGAATTCATCCAAGAAACTTTTATCTCGATCGCACTCAATCTGAAATGTTCACCTCAAACTGCTAACCCAATGTAGCAAAAAATCTGTACGTGATGGAGCAAATTGGTTACCAGATTTGGATTCAGCGCACCAAAAAACGTAAAAATCAATCGAAACATTAGAGGCAGTTTAAAAAAAAATTTTTTTAGTGTACCTGTGTAATGAACAGAAAACTTAATAATACTAAATAATCAACAATGGAGTCACTTTTTTATTCAATTTAGGCAGAGACAGGGATAGTGGCATAAGAAGCAGACAATGGCTCTCCTCCAAATGCAGAGTCACTGTTGATGTTCGGTTGTTCTTCTCGTCTCATGATAAATTTTTCAAGAGAAGAATGAACAGTTGCCCTTTTCTTCTCTTTGTAAACCTCTTTGTAATAGGAGAAGGCATTGTTGACTATGCGTTGAAACTGCAGAAACCAGGATACATCAGGGTCCTGTCTTTCTATAGTTTCAGTTATTGAACTGCTACATGCATATCCTTCATCATGAAATGTTTATCCTTCATCATGAAATGTTTGGGCTGCAGTTCCAGCTCTTCAGTGTCATGCTGCTTGTTATCAGCTACCTTTGCCACCTCAAGCTTGATTAACTCCTCTTTCAATAACTCTTCGTCATGAGACTCCACCAACTCATCCACATCATCTTTGCCCACCTCAAGTTGAAGCTTTTCTGCAAGCTTAACAATTTTTGCAGCCACTTGTTCAAATATCTCATCATTGTCCTCAAAACCACAAAAGTCCAGTACAAGATGAGAAGTTAGTCGCTTCCAGACACCTTTCATAAAGTCTGTGTCACTGCAGCAATATTTTTTATTGTATCATAAAGGTTAAACTTTTGCCAGAATTCTCTCAGGTCAGTTCGGGGTTGGAGTTGTGTGTGTTGATGGCTTGAGCGAATGTTCATCCCAGATAGTAGGCCTTAAAAGTTGGAGATGGATCTCTGGTCCATCAGCTGCATTAGGGAGGTAGTGTTGGGGGATGGGGGGAGTAAACCACTTTCACATTTAGAGAGATGTTGTCGAGATGGATGGGATGGCTGGATGCATTGTCTAAGATGAGCAGAATTTTGAAAGGGAGGTTGTTTTTCTGACGGTACTTTTCCCACTTCAAGAAAAAGCAATTCACAAACCAATCCTCGAATAGGAGTATGGTTACACATGCCTTTTTGTTTGATAGGAAATGCACAGGGAGAGTCACCTTTGCGATGCCTTTCAATGCACAGGGGTTCTCAGACATGTGGACGAGTAGAGGCTTTATCTTGTACGTTCCGGATGCATTACCCCCCAACAAAGTGTGGCACTCTTCTTGGAAGTTTTGTGCCCGGGCATGGTCTTTTCCTCCTTTGAAATGTACATCCTAGATACCATTTTGTGATAGAAAAGGCCGGTCTCATCAACGTTGAAAATTTGTTTTAGAAGATAGGGCCCTTCGTCATTGATTCTTTTTAGCCAATCAGGTTATTCTTTGCAGACTCAGCATCACCACTTGCAGCCTTTCCAGAAACTTTCACATTGTGAAAGCCTGCATGATTTCTGAAATACTGAAACCAACCCCTGCTGGCCAAAAAGGTTTGAGTGCTGTCCAGATACTTGGCCTTGATGTCTTCAAAAAGGCTTTTGGCCTTGACATGAACTAATTGCAAGCTTACATAAGAACATAAGATCATAAGATAAGCCATACTGGGTCAGACCAAGGTCCATCAAGCCCAGTATCCTGTTTCAAACAGTGGCCAATCTAGGTCATACGTACCTAGCAGTCTCCCCAAAAGATACAGGTTCTGCAATGCTTGTACTAGGTCAAGCATTGATATCCTGGGTCCCTTCTTAATAATGGTTTATGGACCTTTCCTCCAGGAACTTGTCCAAACCTTTTTTAAACCCAGCTACACTAACAGCCTTTACTACATCCTCCGGTAACAAATTCCAGAGTTTGATTACACGTTGAGTGAAAAAATATTTTCTTTTATTAGTCTTAAATAGTTTACCCTGTAGCTTCATTGCATGTCCCCTAGTCTTCCTATATTCTGATAACGTAAACAGTCGATCTACGTTTACCCGTTCCACTCCGTTCATTAATTTATAGACTTCTATCATATCTCCCCTCAGCCGTCTCTTTTCCAGGTTAAAGAGCCCTAACCTTTTTAGCCTTTCTTCATAGGAGTATCCTTCCATCCCCTTTACCATTTTGGTGTCTCTTCTCTGAACCTTTTCTAAAATCGCTATATCCTTTTTAAGATACGGCGACCAGAATTGCACACAATATTCAAGGTGCGGTCTCACCATGGAACGGTATAGAGGCATTATAATATCTTTTGTTTTATTTTCCATTCCTTTCCTTATGATACCTAGCATTCTATTTGCTCTCTTGGCTGCCGCTGCACACTGGGCCGAGGGTTTTAACATGTTATCCACAATGACGCCTAAATCTTTTTCCTGGGTGGTGGTTCCTAATGTGGAACCTTGCATTGTGTAACCATAGTTTGGGTTGTTCTTCCCTAGGTGCATAACCTTGCACTTGTCCACATTAAATTTCATCTGCCATTTTGATGCCCAGTCTTCCAATTTATCAAGATCCTCTTGCAATTTTCCACAATCCTCTTGGGTTTTAACAACTTTAAATAGTTTTGTGTCATCTGCAAATTTGATAACCTCACTCGTTATTCCACTTTCCAGGTCATTTATGAATATGTCAAAAAGCAACGGACCCAGCACAGATCCCTGGGGTACACCACTATTCACTTTCTCCATTGGGAAAATTGGCCATTTAGCCCAACCCTCTGCTTTCTGTCTTTTAACCAGTTCCTGATTCACAGTAGTACACTGCCTCCTATCCCATGACTCTTTAGTTTTGCCAAACATCTCTGATGAGGGACCTTGTCAAAGGCTTTCTGAAAGTCCAGATACACTATATCAACCGACTAACCTTTGTCCACCTGTTTATTCACACTTTCAAAAAAACATAACAGATTAGAAAGACAAGATCTTCCTTGTCTAAAGCCATTTTGGCTGTCTCCCATTAGGCCATGACTATCTACATGCTGAGTAATTTTATTCTTTATGATGGTTTCTACCATTTTTCCCGGTACTGACGTGAGGCTCACCAGTCTGTAGTTTCCCGGATCACCTCTTGAACCCTTTTTAAAAATTGGTGTTACATTGGCGATCCGCCAATCTTCAGGTATTAGAGATGATTTTAATGATAGTTCACAGATTACTAATAGCAGGTCTGCAATCTCATATTTCAGTTCTTTCAACACCCTTGGATGTATACCATCCGGCCCAGGTGATTTGCTACTCTTCAGTTTATCTAATACTTGTAATACATCTTCCCGATGTATCGATATTTCCTTCAATTCTTCCGCACCTTTAAATACCACTTCAGTCATGGGTAACATCCCTACATCTTCCTCAGTAAAGACCGAAGTAAAGAATTCATTCAGTCTCTCCGCTATCGCCTTGTCGCCTCTTAGTGCCCCTTTAACTCCTCTATCATCTAATGGTCCAACTGACTCTCTCACAGATTTTTTGCTACAAATGTACTTGAAAAATCTTTATTTCGCATTTTTGCTTCCGCAGCAAGATTCTTCTCAAATTCTCTCTTTGCCTTCTTTATCAATGCCTTGCATTTGACCTGCCAGTGCTTGTGCTGTTTCCAGGTTTCATCGTTTGGCTCTTTTTTCCATTTCCTGAAAGATGCTTTCTTGGCAACAACAGCCTCTCTGACCTCACCTTTAAACCGTGCTGGCAGTTTTTTGGACTTCCTTCCACTTTTCTTAAAGCGTGGAATACAGCAGGTCTGGGCTTCCGAGATAGTATTTTTCAACAACACCCAAGCTTGATGTAAGTCTTTAACCTTTGCAACTGCTCCTTTTAGTTTTTTTTTAACTATTTTCCTCATTTTATCATAGTCTCCCTTTCGAAAGTTAAAAGATAGTACTGTGGATTTCCTTACTATCCCTCCTCCACTAATTAAATCAAAGGCGATCATGCTATGATCACTATTGCCAAGTGGCCCCAACACCCTTATCTCTTGCACTAGATCTGGTGTTCCACTAAGGACTAGGTCTAATATGGCTTCCCCTCTCGTCGGTTCATGGACCAGCTGCTCCAAGAAGCAGTCATTTATGTCATCTAGGAACTTTATCTCCCTAGCATTTACTGCCCTGACACTGACCCAGTCGATACTGGGGTAATTGAAATCGCCCATTATTATTACCGCGCTGTAACTTTTGTTAGCTTTCTTGATTTCTTTGAGCATTTCATCATCCATTTGTTCATTCTGGCCAGGCAGTCGATAGTACACCCCCACCGCCATCGCCTTCCCTTTTTTACATGGAATTTCAATCCATAGAGATTCTACAGCAAATTTTGTTTCCTGCAAAACTTTAATCCTTTCTGACTCAATGCCCTCTCTAACATAGAGCGCAACCCCTCCACCAATTTGATCAGCTCTATCATTACGATATAGTTTGTACCCAGGAATCACAGTGTCCCAGGTATCACAGTGTCCCACTGGTGGTCCTCCTTCCACCATGTCTCTGATATTCCAATCACATCTAACCTCTCATTTAGTGCTATATATTCTAACTCTCCCATCTTATTTTTTAGACTTCTAGCATTTGCATACAAGCATTTTAGAGACTGTATTTTATTCATATTAATTTGGTTATTGGTAGACATGGGTAATTTGGGATCTTTAAGCTCTCTCTGCTCCATACTCAAGGGCATTTGGGCTACTTTACTCTTTTTTGGAACCTCTCTGCTTTTGGTAGTATCCTTCAAGGATACATTCTTCCAAACCATCCGCTCTTGGGCGACTGTCGGCTTTCCCCTATTATCTAGTTTAAAAGCTGCTCTATCTCCTTTTTAAAGGTTAATGCCAGCAGCCTGGTTCCATCCCGGTTAAGGTGAAGCCCATCCCTTCGGAAGAGCCCCTCCTTTCCCCAGAATGTACCCCAGTTCCTAACAAATCCAAACCCCTTATCTCTGCACCATTGCCTCATCCACGCATTGATACTCCAGAGCTCTGCCTGCCTTTTGGACTGCCTGCCACGTGGAACGGGAAGCATTTCGCAGAACGCTACCCTGGAAGTTCTAGATTTCAACTTCCTACCTAAAAGCCTAAATTTAGCCTCCAGAACCTCCCTACCACATTTTCCTATGTCATTGGTACCGACATGTACCAAGACAGCAAACTCCTCCCCAGCACTATCTAAGACCTTATCTAGGTGGCGCGTGAGGTCCGCTATCTTCGCACCAAGCAGGCATGTTACCAGGCGATCCTCACGTCCACCAGCCACCCAGCTATCTACATGCCTAATGATCGAATCACCAACTAATAACGGCTGTCCTAACCCTTCCCTCATGGGCACATGGCCCTGGAGAAACTTCCTCGGTGCGAGAGGGTTTTATATCACCTGGAGGACAGGTCCTAGTTACAGGATCACTTCCTGCTACACCAGGGTGGTGCTCTCCTGTCATGTGACCTCTCTCCTCCATGGCAACAGGGATGCTGCCAGACTGGAGGTGGGACTTCAGGACTATATCCCTGTAGGTCTCGTCTATGTACCTCTCTGTCTTTCTAATGTTTTCCAAGTCTGCTACCCTAGCCTGTAGAGAACAGACTTGTTCCCTAAGAGCAAAGAGCTCCTTGCACGTAGTGCACACGTAAGACCTTTCACCAACTGGGAGAAAATCATACATGTGACACTCAATGCAAAAGACTGGAAAGCCCCCATCCCGCTGCTGGACTGCTGTCTGCATCTTAGTTTTAAGTTTTTGTTTAGATCTTTAAGTTCTTTACTTACTAAGGGTTGCTATGGATATTTATACCAATAAAACTTGTCAGACGGCTGCCTGGGTGAGAATGTTCACAGTCTTGGCAAGTGCATATATCAATATGATTGGCAAGGGATTGTGGGCAATGCAGTCCATTCACACCAGACACAGCTGCTCACAATAAAGAGTTGTGCTTGAGGGTAAAGCCAATAAGATATTTATTTATGGGGTTATTTCTCCCAACACAGATATGCTTGGTAGCACATAAATCAGGTTACTTGCTTTCAGTGTTAAACTTGGAAAAACAAAATCAGTAAAACAACATTTGAACTTATCAGGCAATCAAAGCAAAAGAAATAAGACCTGGTTGGTAACAAACTGGTCTTTTCTGTAGGCTTTAGCTAATATTCTCTTAGCAGTGTATCAAACAACAAACAAGATCCACAAAGAAGGGAAAAACTGTTCTTTTCAGGTTAACTTCTTATATCTTCCCACATAGATTCAGAAGTGATTCTCTCAGAGCTCACAAGCAATTAGGTAAGGCTCAATTGCTAGCAATTACCCAGCTGAAACCCCTTAGCTGGCTTGCTTTCTACTGCGTGGGTCAAATCCTGCTTTAGGAGCTTTCCTGAGTAGATTAAAGAACAAGTTTGTATTTCTTTGTGATGGTTGCTGTACTTTATAACAGGAGTTTAGACAGAGAGCAATCCATATAAACACAGCCTGTATCTAAGACCGTTCCCCCTTCTTCATCAACAATCATGGGTTCAATATCATGGATTGGCACAGAGGAATTTCTCAATGTAGCACTCTCAGGAGAATACTTGTTTCCCTGCTGTCTTTCAAGGTTATAGCTAGGGCATAGATCAGTGTTCATACCTGAGCTTCCATTGCTGTTAGAGTTCCTCTCTATATAGCCTGGCCAGTATGTAGTGCAGTTCTTATGCCCAGCCTTCCAATCCAGATCCCTGGACACTGGATCTCTCTTCACATACCTTCTGGCACGGGTCTTAGGGTCCCTTCCACGTGCAGCCGTCTCCCTCACAGGTACCCTCTGGAGATTCCTAGCTCTGCAGCACCATTCCTCTGGCTTTCCCCAGTCCAATGGTGTATGCTGGCCCTTGGAATGCTTTCCAGTATACGTACTGCTCTGGATTCCTTTAGACCTCTCAAAGGCTTTTCTCTTCCTTCTTCCAAAGGGTTTCTTGCCCTCTCTGTTCGTCCGGTTTGGCTTCTGCTTCTGATGATCCTCCAGATGAAACTGAGGATGAGGATATCCAAGTTGATCATCAAGATGATGATGATGATCCTGAGGATGATTCTCTGTAGAATAAACTCTACCTTTATTCTGCTTAGATGAGTGCTCCACCTTAACACAGCGCAGCTGTGCTGAATCAGGCCCTGCCCTTTGAGATGAGTGCTTAGGGATTACCTCATAGCCCTCCTGATTGAACACACGTTTCCCCACTTCAGCTCCTCTAATGGCTGTTGGAAACCTGGTGCATTCTGGGACTGGTAGTCTTTTATGGGAAAATTCTGTTTTCTTATTTCTACCAGAACTGACAGGTTGCTTGTTCAGAGTCACTTCACCTTTTCTATAGCTCCTTCCTGAGCTATGATAAGCTTCCTTATCACAAACTGTACCTAATACGTTTAATATACCTTGTTCACCTGAAGCTTAATTAATCTAAGGTCCTTAGTGTATGTCTGATTTGGGTAACAAGCTTCACCTGAGAGCACCTCCTGTCTTTTAAGATGTGTAAGTACCTATAAAGCTATGATTATCCCAGGGGTGGGTCGGTGTGGGGAGGGAGGGGGGGAAATAACAGTTATTAAAAGAGGGCTGCTACACAATACCCTGTCCTGTGCTGCTGAGGTAAACTATATTCTTATTTGATTTAAATTATAGCTCTTTGCTGCTGCTAGGCTCTAACTTATTATGAAATTTAAACTACAAGCTCTCTGCTGGGTTCTAAATTTAACCAGAAAGCTCTCTTCTGTGTTTTAAATTTAAACTAAAAGTACTTTGCTGATGCTAGGCCCTGTGTGACTATTAAATTTAAACTACAGCTCTCTGCTGGGTTCCAAATTTAACCAGAAAGCTCTCTTCTGTGTTTTAAATTTAAACTAAAAATACTTTGCTGATACTAGGCCTTGAGTGACTATTAAATTAAAACTATAAGCTCTCTGCTGGGTATGAAATGTAACCAGGAAGTTCTCTTCTGTGTTTTAAATTTAAACTTAAACTGCCTCTACTAGGCCCTGACTGATTTAACAAAAAATAGTGGGTTCACAGATTAAATAGCTTTAATAGAAAGAATTCCTTTCAGAAAATTCCCAGAAGTATATACTCACAATTGCAGATCTCTCTCCAGAAGTAACAGTCCCTTTTTCTAGTCCTTCAAGACCAAGCTTAGGAGAACACACTTTTAAGCTTGGTCTTCCATCCAAATTGACAACAATTTCTCTATCTCACTAATGATTCTTTCACGTTTTTTAGTGATTATCGTTACCTTCATTGTAGCAGTACCTTTAGCATGCTGTCTTATGCGAGCGGCATCTTTGACGAAGGTGTTGATTGTAGATGGCACATAGCCAAGTTCATGAGCAATGGAGGTAATGGTTTGACCACCTTCATGCTTATAGATGATTTTCATTTTGGTCTCCAAGTCAATGACATAACACTTGCAAGAAGGTTCTCCCTTTCCACTGGCCATTGTTAATGGAATTAGCTTAGAGTTGTTCCATACGCCACAATTTAAGACATTTTCTCGCAAATGACGGCATTTTGCGTTACCGTAAGTTCTGTAGATTTTTTGCACATGTTGGAAATTTTCTACATAGGCCCGGTTTGATGTTTGTTGGAGCTACATAAGTTGGGCTCCTTCTGTATAATATTTGCAGATGATTCTGAGAAGTGTAGGCATAGCAGTACCTTGATTCACATAATTCATTATGATGGGAGTGATGAAGTAAAAGAAGCTTTCAAAACAGAAATTGTTTCCCTTTAAGGAAATAATAATCCTAAGCTGCCTGGGTGCTCATAGCTTTAATGTCTTTTGTGCATAGTTGATCAGCATGCATGTTGGGGCTTTTTAGCAGGGCTGGCCCATCCATTGTGTGAAAATGTTGTTCGGACAGGGCCCTGTGCTTCAGGGGGCTTTGCGCGAACTTCATTCGTACACACTGGACGACTTCAGAGGTGAGTCAGGAAAGCTCGTGCGAGGCCCCGGTTCACCTCTGCATAGCCACCAGCGTGAAGAGCGGTGTTTTCCCTCACGCTGTCGGCTGTGTTACTGTGAAACGTGCAAGTGCCGGGAAATGCCCTTAAACCTTTCCCAAAACTTTAACCCGGGGAATCAAATCATCTCACACAAAAAATACTCATCCCCATCCATACCCCTAATAAAAATATATAACTAAAGAATTTTTGTCTGACAAATTGCCTTGAGAGAATCAACCCTCCTGTAGCAATGCGTCCTTTTTATTCATTTAAATGAGCTAAAACCCAACTCACTTTCACCAAACCGGTGAAAACCCAAGGGGACTCACACTCTGTGATCACCTCTAAAGTACATTCAGCCAGAAGGGAGCCTGATGAAGGATCGAGAGGATTCGACGATTTGAAACATGGCACTATGTAGCTTTTGCTAGTGGCTTATGCTATTAAATTTTGATACAATTTACAAGAAACGTGGAAATTAATGGCAGAAGTGTGAAGAGGAATTGGGAGAGAGACTGCAGACATCGCGGGACTATCAATGAAGAAAAAAACGCGAGTGATAGCAGTTTGATACAACCTGTTGAAGGTGTCGGTGAACCCTGATGCCATAAGATAAGTTGGCTGGAACTAATTGTACTTTAGAGGTGATCACAGAGCTGATGTTGGGGGAGGACTAGAAGGTGATGGGACTCGGGGAGTGAGGATGGAGAGGGGAAAAGATATTTTGTGTGGGAGGGAAGAAAAATCTACAATTGGCCGGGAATTGGGAGAGTAAGTGAGGATTGGGGATTGAGGATGGAAGGGTGAAATTTGAGTGGATGAAAAAGAAATGAAGGAAAGAGCAAAAGGGGACAATCAGTATGTTAAAGCAGATGTAGAGAGAGAGAATGGGAAAAAAACTAGAAGAAAGGACAAATGGACAGCAGACAATACCTCTTTAATTTTATACTGGGTGTATGCAAGTATGCATTGCTCTTGGACACAAGTTTTACTATCAGCAAGCTGGGGGCTGTACCCCCCCCCCCCCCCCCAAGGTCCCTCTGATTTTTTAAGGGGAAGTGTGCATTACTGTTTTATACACAACCTTGTAAGTGTGCAGTAACTGGGACCCCAGGGGAAGAGTTTCTAACTCTTCCCCTGGTTTGCTACCAAAGTGCTGCCACTCCCTTAGCTTTTCCAATGTGTTTTAGCTCTCCTTTCCGTTTCCTCTTTCTTATCCATTGATTTTTTTCCCACTTCCCATACCTCCCACTTCCTGCATAGCCATCATCATATCATTCTTCAGCCCTATAAAACTTCCTTTTCCATCTATTCTATATTTCTTGCACAACCCTTTATTTTTCTTCTTTGCTACTCTATTTGCCCCCTGCCTTTTTTCTCCCTTTCTCAGCATCTGTCCCACATCTTTCTCCTCCAGCATCTGCACCTTGCTTCTTTTCACAGCACCTATCATCTGCTTTTCCTCTTCCACATCTGTCTTCATCAGCTTCTACCCTTTGCCTTTTTCTCCCTTTTTCCTGTTTATGCCCCTTGCCTTTTTCGTCTGCCTTCCCCCTCTCTTTCCACAGAATCTGCCCCCTCCTCTTCCTCCCTTGTCCAGCATTTATCTCACTACATACGTTCTCCCTTCCCTCTCAAAAGACATGCCATGGAAGGTTTCTCTATCCTCTCCCCTGCACATGGAGTCAAGGGCCACTAAGATGGCATGTGTGCAACCAGTTTTATTCCACAGAATATAATGCAAGAGTCATAAGTACAAATCAGCTAGAAAGGAGAGTAAGCTCTGACTCTCCTTCTCCTCCTCGCCTCAACAAAAGAACTGTAAGAAGCAGGTCAGATGACTTATTCATGACCAGCTGATTTGTTGCAGGAGACAGGTGGATGGGAAGATGCATATACGTTTAGACTGGCCACATGCAACTAGAAACCAAAACTAAAAAGCAGGGGCGGCCCAAGGGGGGTGTGGGGCCATGTGCAAAGACTCATTGTGGGGTCTCATTTGCATAAATATTTGCATAATGTTAACATGCAATAACATTTAGTAAACATGCCTCTTAATGAGTGTCTGGAGAAAGAAAAACTACCAGATTTTTACATTACTACACTCCAGTGCCAACCGCCAGGCACGTTAGGAAGTACTATAAACACTGTCCATTTAGAACTATAGCAAACCCACCGTATCATAACAGCACTCCAAGACTCACAAAGCACCAAACCCACCTATCAAAAAGGCAACACTGCAAATATTAAACCAATACATCTCAGAGAATACCAGTACATCTCCTACTGGGGAAAGAGAACAAGTGGCACTGTCAAATAGAAGCTACATAAACAGAATACCTCAGCTCAGTTACACATGCAGAACATAGACCGTCACCAAACAAAGAACAGGGGATCACAATTTAGAAATAGAAAGACAATAATTAAACTTGGAACCCCAAAGGCCAAAGTTGGAACGTACAACAACACTGGAGAAATAAAACTATAAATTAATTTCTTCTTGTACTAAACAAAAACGCAAAGATGTTAGCAATGCACATTTCCCAGAGCTGACATATTCCAGTTAATAAATTCAAAATAAAAAAGTATTTTCTACCTTTTGTTGTTTGGGCATTTTATTTTTCAATTGCAATTGCTCCAGTCACTTTCTTCTGGTTTCTTCGTGTCTTTGGCTAACTCTCCATTACCTGCCAGCTGTATAAACTAAAAGTACTTTTTAAAAATACTGTCAGTTTGATAAATTCAGACCAGACTTTCCCTTTCTGTTGCAGGTTTTTGCTTCTAAAATATTTTCTAACTTTACATTTTAAGTACTTTCCTAGAGAATGTAAGATTACAAGATTTGTTCTTTTGCCTTAGGAGTATGAAAAGAAATTGCATGAAAAGGATACACTGAGAACTGAAGACCATGTAGATTCCCACAGAGCAATAGGTGCCAAGTATCTGCAAAAGGTAAGATTTGCTCTCAAAGATTTACTGATCCTTAGCTCTTCCATGCAGTATTAGAACAGTGTGCCTCTACTACTTCACTGCCTCTATATTCCATGGGAATCAACAGCAGAGGTGGAAGATTTTCAAGCTGCTTGGAACCGGCTGCTGGCCTGGCCTAATTGGAAGAGGTTCCACTGCAACTGACTGGGATTACTTTGTCCCCATAGAAGAGGCTTCTGGGGAAGGAAAAAGTGAATACCTAGCAAATAAAATCTACCACTAGTGTTCAAGCGGTATTATTTTGAACATGGCACAGATGGGAAGAAGCAACAGCGATTGACCACTGCACTACCACAAATGTGAGTTAGAGATAGGCTCAGAGAGGCCTATTGGGCAGGTAGGTGATCTCCTTCAAGTGGGGGAGAAGGGAGGGTTCATTGAGGTGAGGGGTTCTCAGGGGTGCAAAAGGAGTCCACTTAGAGACTTTGGAGGTTTACTACTGAAAATAACCTGCAAATTTGTACATATACTTTTTCCAAATAAATTTTCAAAGGGCAGTTTTGCCTTTAAAATTTGATATAATAGAAACAGAGAGGGGGCGGGAGCAAGATGGCGCCGGGAGCAGATGCTCGCTGACACTGCTCCGGAGTGCCTCCTGTTACTTATTGTTTCTTTATCTTTTACCTTCTATATTGGCTAGTGATTACTCCTGCTGCCTCACACGGGCAGAAAGAGAAAAGCCAAGCTGGCGACGACTTCAGCAGGAGAGACCCCGGATACAGTGAGGACGGCGATCAGCGGGCCCATGGATGTATTCGTGGTCCCTGCCGGGATTAGTGGATTAGTTTCAGAGCGCCCGTTGTGTGCTGTGGGGGTGGAAGGAAGGTCTTCCAGCTCCGAGGGCTTAGAGGTTTCTCTTAGCCCGGAACTCCGACTGCCGCCGGTTCAGCCGGAAGGAGAGTCCTTGCATGGGTCGTCGAGTGTGGGCGTGAGTGAGATGGTGTGCCTGCCTCGGGAACCACAGTTGCAACCGTCCAGTCCCGGAGAAGGATTACCAGTGCTGGTTTCTCCAGCTGTGTCTTCCGGCGCTGAGGGAGGAGGTCGGGAGGAGTTATCTTTGGCTCTGCACTTCTCGGAGGAGCTACCAGTGTCTCTCATGGGTAAAACATTTCAGCGTGGAGGGGTAGACCCAGGACATAAATTGGTGAGACCAGATGTTGTTACACCTGATACTTTATGGGCAGCCTTTTTGTCCATGTCTCTCAATATTACATCGCAGTTTCAGTCTATAATGCAGCAATTTCAAATGTTTGGGCAGCAATTAAAAGTATATGAAATGGGTCAGACTGAGCTTACTGCCAAAGTAGTCTCCATTGAGGGTTGACTGGGGCAGGTTCAGGAAGCCTCCCAAACTTTTATTAAAGACTCTGTGGTTTTACATAGAAGGATAGAATTCCTGGAAAATGCCGCAAGAAGCCAGAACCTCAGAATACTGAATTTTCCAAAAGTTCCGTCGGTCTCTGCCCTCGAGCTCTTTAAGAAGTTCTTGGTAACTAAGCTTAAGGTTTCAGCTGATTCGGTGCCACCTGTTTCCAAGGCCTTCTATTTACCGACTGCCAAGGCTGTTCCTGTGGGTATACACGAGCACTGGGTATTGTCTTTGGACAGTTTGGATTTATCTACTTTTCTAGAGCGGTCCCCTTCTGGTGTCGGGATGACTGCTACGTTGCTCGTCACTTTTGCCCTAGAGCCGGACAGAGATTGGCTACTGAGACTGGTTTTTTCGGTCACCATGTAAAGTGTTCTTGGACTCCCACCTGCGAATATTTCCTGATGTTTCCAGGGCAACCCAGAAGAGAAGGCGGCAGTTCTTCATGTATCGTCCTGGGGTGCTTCAGTTGGGAGGGTTGTTTTTTCTTCGCTTCCCGTGTAAGTGTCTGGGGAAGCTTGCTGGGCATAGTTACCTTTATTTTGAACTCTCTCAGTTGGCTAATTTTATTTCCTCCAGATTATCTAATGTGCAGGGCCCTTCCCCTACTCTCCCTCAAAGTAGCTGTCCTGTTAAAGAGGGATAATTCGGAATACAGTGTGTACACTCTCCCTTAGTCTGCTTAATTTCCTGTATTTTGCAGTCTATTCAATTTATCCTGTATTTTGTGACCTATCTTGCCTCCTTATTGTGGTGTTATGGGCTTTTCTTGGGGATGATTATCTTCTTTTCAGATGTTTTTCCTGTTATGTAAGTATTTGCCCTTTCTGTACAAGTTATTTTCTTGTATCTATTTCAAAATTGCATAAATAAATAATTAAAAAAAATAAAATTTGATATAAAGTCTATGAGCAAAAAGCACTCTGACTTTACTAATATATGAACTGTTTGTCTTCGAAGGGTGTAATTTTATAACAAGGAACTTTTGTGAGAAATCCAAAAAGTCTCCAAGAACCTTCCCCAGTAGTGCTCAAATGCAAATGCACAAATTTACACCTGCTCAGAAAATGTTAATCTGTTAATGTGCCTGCTTATTTTATAAAATCCAAGTATGCATTGAATTTCTCCCTCCTCTCCACCCAAACTGCGCCCCTGGAACACCTACATACAGATTGCAAAAAAGTACTTTCTATGCATGTACATTTTGGAAAAATGGCTTTCCATGTGATAAAACAAACTTTAAATTTAAAGCGCCATTGGGCATGAGGAAGGAAGATCAGCGCCAACATCAGCTGCAGTCCCTGATTGCATCGGGCGAGGGAGCGGGAAGTCCTGCTTCTCCCCGATCACTGGGCCCGAGGCCAATCATGGCGAACCACCGAACTTTAAATTTAAAGTGCCATTGGGCGCGTCCGCGCCTAAGGGCCACACCAGAGGGCCCTTAGGCGTGGAAATTAGGCGACGGAAGATTGCCCCACACTACTAAGCCATAGGTACTAATGAAACCTTGTAATATACAACACCAATGCACTGTATTAGCACTCTCTACCTCTGTAAATACCACCACTGTTGCCTCCGTAACTCTCATTAATTTGAGGTGATATACTAATATAACCAGCTCTAACAATCTCACCACACTATACTATGACCCAAGCCTTGTAACACCTCACTTTGATCACTGCTACCTCTGTAACTCTGACTAGTTCCGTAACCTAAGCTAGCTACCTCTTACATGATATACTCTCAACCAAGCTACACCATTTTTGTGATCCTAACAACCTTGAAGTGCTCCAGTCAAAATAGCATACCACAAACAGCAATTGTGCACCATCATAATAGCAGAAATGAAGTGGAAACAAGTGACACTACTCCTTTCCCTTCTTTCAACCCTACTAATAGGACCAGCTAGAGCAACACACAATTGAAACTGCTCGATCCCAATCCTCTACAATCCCAAACAGCTAGTAACACAACCATGGTCTCCTCACCCCCGTAAAAGACTTATCCACATACACACAAAGAAAATTACACAGCCTCAAGCATCAGCCCATCAACAAACCCAAACGAGCAAGTGTTCCCTAATAAATGCTCGCTCAATTCGCAATAAAATTCATACCATTGCAGACTACGTACGGGATCATGAAGTGGATCTCATGTGTATAACCGAATCATGGCTGACTGACGCAGATAACATCTTATTAAATCAACTCACCCCAGCCAGTATGAATGCTCACCATTGCCCCAGAGCACACCGCAGAGGTGGTGGAACCCTCATCCTATCAAATAAGCAACTAAACTTCAAGGTAGTCAACACCATATCACCCTCAGCTTTAAACACCATAACCCTCAAAAGCAATGTTCTAATGATAAGCTTAATTTACAGAGCCCCCACTGCTGAACTAGACGACCTCTTTACTATAATCATGCTGGCTACCAATTTACCAATAAGGGTAAACAAACAATAATTCTAGATGACTTCAACCTGAATTCTTTATCCCAATCCAAGCGATGGCATTCCTTGATGCTCTAAACTCACTGGACCTCTCACAGATCATTGAAACTCAGACACACACTGGAGGGAACACCCTTGACCTGTTTTTTGTACCATCCAACCTTCACTCCCTCAACTCTCACATCACCTACCAAGTAACACCTGTACCCTGGTCAGATCACCACATGATATCCTTTGACTTTCCTATAAATCCCCCTCAGCCTAGACAACATCACACAATCACCCACCTTCTCTTCAAAGGATTCGAAAAAGACACCCTGCTTGCCCAAATCCTCCCGAAACTAGACACCGGCACCTCAGACCTGACATCCCTAATAGAGATTTGGAACAACACCATCTCACCAGCTGCCCTTGCACCACCCAAGCAAAGAACCTCTCAGCAAGAAACAAGAGCCCCATGGTACTCCTCTGATATAAAACTGGCAAGGACCACATTAAAAAGAATAGAAAGAAGATGGCAGAAAACCAAAGATCAATCAGACCGTTAGGAATATAGGACAAAGCAACAGGAATACAACAAGCTAATTCTTGACCAAAAGAAGCATCATCATACAAACCTCATCACAAAAGTTCTAAACCACCCTAGAGAGCTGTTCTCTTTAGTAAAAGAGCTTACCAGAGACCCACATAGCCATGCCACAGCTTCTATAACTCCTAAAACCTAAGCAACTCATCTGACGAGCAAGCTCAGCTATGCATAACTTGCATCAAAGCAATCCCCCATGGTAACAACCAAACAGGACCCCCCCAAAGATTTGGACATCATTTTACCTCATCACATAAGACCACTGTATCAATCTACTAAGATCCCTGAACACATCCACCTCCCCCTTCGACCCATGCCCACCCACATGGATAAAGATGACTTCACAAGAGCTAGCACCAACACTCTGCAGAATAATAAATTTATCCCTCTCTCAAGGATTTCTACCTCCATCACTAAAGACCTCTTCCAAAAGACCACTTCTAAAGAACAACACAGCTGATCCAAGCTCTCCATCTTCATACTAACCTATATCTAGCATACCACTTCTCTCTAAATTAATTGACAAATCGGTTCTACATCAGCTACAAGATCACGTAGACTCAACCTTCCCACTCAATCCTCAGCTGCACGGATTCTGAGAGTTCCACGGGGTAGAAACCTTATTAACATCCCTACTGAACACAATTCTCAAAGGGATTGAAAACGCCAAACAAAGCTTTATACTAATATTCATCAACATAGCAACCACGTTTGATTAAATAATACACGCCATATTTCTGGATAGGCTAATGGAAATAGGAATAAGCAACACCCCACTATCCTGGTTTCACTCCTACCTCTCCGATAGAATGACACAGGTCAAGATCAAAAACATCAAATTCTTTTGCATTAAGTCAAGGACTTCCACAAGGCTCAGCACTTTCTGCCCTCCTCTTCAACATTTACATCCAACCAGTCTGCAAAATTATACAAAAGCACAGCATACAATATCACCTATCTGCAGACGATCTGATGATTTACTTTACCCTCGACACCACGAATCCTGACTACTCCGCCATCTCCTCCTGCATGTCAGAAATTTCAGAATAGCCGTTACTGATTCACACTGGCAATCGGTCTCAGAAAAACCAGCGGCACTTAAACCAAGAGCTAATAGCTCATAAATTGTGCCAGTTTCACATCAATGACCTTCTGCCATTTAGAATCTTCCATATTTTATATTTTCTTTTAATATTATATTAAATGTCCTGTGTTTCTCTTAAAAGATTTATCTTCCTCAATATTCAATGACTTCAACAATAGCAATATCACACTGGTTAAATGAGGAGATATCGAATAAGATTCAGACTTAACTTCTGCCTGCTTATCGTGGAGGGCAATTCCAAAGCTCACAGCAAGGCACCCCAAGCGTTTCACGTGAGAGGTTTCATCAGGGAATCGTCCAAAATTTACTGTAAAAATGTAAAAGTGTGAAATTAATGACATGGCCGGTCGCATGTTTACTTCTTAAAGACTAACACTAAAAAGCAAACCTGCATATCTGATGCTGCTGGCGTGTCTACTTGCACCATATTGCTCTCAATTCCAAAGCTCTTCGTTGAAGACAAAACGCCGCGCATGCGGGATCTGATCAAAACCACCTTCTTTAAAGGGACTGCTACTCACGTGACCAAGCGTATGTGATCGAGTTATGCAACCACTCAAAATTAACTTCCTGAGTGATCATTTTTGCAATATTTGTGACGTCACCATGGAAATCACAGAGTACACCCATAACGATATTACGTATAGCCTTAGGCATAGAACAACATGTGAATCGTGTAATGTGGTTTACATCATAGTCTGCCCATGCGGTATGCTGTACGTGGGTAAGACAGAACGGGCATTCCGCACACGAATGCGTGAGCACAACAGCCGTTTAAATTGTAAAATGCTTGAAGCACCGCTAGTACAGCATTGCTTACGTTATCAGCATATTTTTGAACAGCTGCGTTGTTTTTGCATTGATCACTTCAGTTTTGGCATGCGGGGTAGAACCATTGGCGATACTCTCTTGTGGAAAGAACAGAAATGGATCTTCAGTTTGGATACCGTGAGTCCAAGAGGATTAAATGTTCGGTTGAACTTGGCACTTTGCCTTTAGGAGACCTCGGCATCACTGCAACAGTTCTACATTTCCAATTTTTGAAAAAAGTGATAGCGAATTAGGAATCCTATCTTTTTACACTCTGTAATGTTTTTTACATCTGTTTTTGACATTGATTAGCGTTATTTTAAAAATGATCACTCAGGAAGTTAATTTTGAGTGGTTGCATAACTCGATCACATACGCTTGGTCACGTGAGTAGCAGTCCCTTTAAAGAAGGTGGTTTTGATCAGATCCCGCATGCGCGGCGTTTTGTCTTCAACGAAGAGCTTTGGAATTGAGAGCAATATGGTGCAAGTAGACACGCCAGCAGCATCAGATATGCAGGTTTGCTTTTTAGTGTTAGTCTTTAAGAAGTAAACATGCGACCGGCCATGTCATTAATTTCACACTTTTACATTTTTACAGTAAATTTTGGACGATTCCCTGATGAAACCTCTCACGTGAAACGCTTGGGGTGCCTTGCTGTGAGCGTTGGAATTGCCCTCCACGATAAGCAGGCAGAAGTTAAGCCTGAATCTTATTCGATATCTCCTCATTTAACCAGTGTGATATTGCTATTGTTGAAGTCATTGAATATTGAGGAAGATAAATCTTTTAAGAGAAACACAGGACATTTAATATAATATTAAAAGAAAATATAAAATATGGAAGATTCTAAATGGCAGAAGGTCATTGATGTGAAACTGGCACAATTTATGAGCTATTAGCTCTTGGTTTAAGTGCCGCTGGTTTTTCTGAGACCGATTGCCAGTGTGAATCAGTAACGGCTTTTTGAGTCGTAGGGTGAGTCATTGAACGGTGCGAGCCTTCATTGCCTTGAGTTAACCGTTTAAAGAGAAACAGGCTTTAATTTCGTTGTATTCTACAGAAATTTCAGAATGGCTAACAGAACGCAAGCTAGCAATAATTACAACAAATCCGAAGCTCTCATAATCTCAAAGGACACTGCATTCATCTCACCTCAAAATCTACAAATAGGAAACCAAGCTATTCCATTGAAGAGTGAAGTAAAATACCTTGAAATTCTCCTGTATCAAAGGCTCAATTTCCAATCCCACATCAATAAATTAAGTACCGAAGCCTACTTTAAAATGAGAATGCCAAAAAATTTACAACCCATACTCGACTTGAACTACTTCTGCTCCGTCTGCCAGACAATAATCATCCCTCAGTTAGATTACTGCAGTCTAATTCTTCAGGGCTTACCCAAATGTGCAACCTATGCATTACAACTAGCACAAAACACAGCAGCACGATTAATCACCGGAACCAACAGACAAGATCACATCACCCTCATCTTAAAATCCCTCCACTGGCTCCCCATCCAATCAAGAATAAAATACAAAGCTTAATGATGGCATTCAAGGTTCTAAACAACCAGTCCCCCAGATGTTTAAAGGAGTTACTCAAAAGACTTCCTGACACTCGATTAAGGAGGAAGCAACACCAGAACACCCTCTCGACTGCTACCATATCCTCTCATACCTCCCAATCAGTGCTACACAGAATATTCAAATATCACAGACTTCCGCAAAGCCCTTAAAACCCTGCTCTTTATAGAAACATAGCATACAGACAATATTCCCCACCCGAACAGTAATACAACAACCTCCTACAACTAGACACCCACTCAACCTAACTAGACACACAAGTTCATTATACAATGTTATTAATTACCCTCATGTTAAATGCAACCCTCCAATTGTGATGTAATGTAACCACTTTGATTGAAGGATAAGGTGGTATACAAATCTGTCTAAATAAAAATAAAATAAATTACATCCCATCACTATGGAATTCGCTCCCGCATCACCTGAGAGCAACTTCAGATATCTCCAAATTCAGGAAATATCTAAAAACTCACCTTTTTACCGAGCACTTCGACACCACAGAAAACACACGGCCATAGAAGCAATACGTCCAATCAGCAGCCCCATCCACAACAGGTTTCCTCAGAAATCCCCTACCTAAAACTAGCATTTAAGATGTTGTCAGACTATTGTGACAACACACAGGAAACCATTAATTGTTTAATGTAAATAGTTTGAACTGTTATCTGTTCAATGTAAAAAGTTGCTACTGTACCATTCTATGTAAACCTTCATTATGCTGCAATGTAAACTACTTTGATAAAATTAAAAAGGGGTATATAAAAGATGATAAATAAATAAATAAAAATAAGCAGGCTTTCCAGAGCATCCTGCTAGACCAGTCCAGACCATCGGGTTATGTCCCCAAACCAGCAGACGGTGAGACAGAGAAAAAAACAGAACAGTGCGGTGACATCATCACTAGCATAGCACCCAGTACAGCTAGTGGCACTCTTCAGTATTTTCTCTGTTTCAGCAGATGGGCTTGTGTTCCAGTACAGCTTGACTTTTTTTTGAGCATCAGTATCTACGGCTGTCACGAGGGTGGTCAGCAGTCAATCCTGACCAATGTCCCCAAGATGTATTGGACATACATCCATGGCTGGGCTGGTCTCTGGGGAGAGGAGAGAGCATGGGGAGCAACTTCTGGCTAAGAGGGCAAGTCCAGTGGCTTAAGAAGAGTCCTCTTCAGGGTGCCTAGCTGGCCTTTAGATTTTTTATTTTGCTTTCAGTAAAAAAAACAACCCCACCCCCCAAAACCATACAGAATAGACAATCAGCTTACAGAGGTCAATACTTCAGTGGTCTGGTTAGCAGTGCTGCAGAGGGCTCCTGAAGACGCTTTGGAGCAGTTAGTCATTCTCAACCCCGTATGCTACTCCCACAGAGGCTTAAGGTGGGGTGGACAGTACAGCATGTTAGCCTTCCAAAACTGTAAGGAACATTGCCTAAGGCCAGGGCCAAGTGTGATGTGTGTCAAGAGATTCATGCGGCCGCATGGCTAGAGGAGAGAAATCAGTCCTGTTCCCGTATGTTGGTGTGCAACAGAGGACGCATGCAGCCGCATGGCCTGTGGAGCAAGGCCAGGCTGTTTTCCACCAAAGTCGGGTGTAGCCTTCGTGTGTGGAGGGCTTTCTGCCTAGAGGTGCAGCTTTCCGACAACTTCTGAGGCAGCCCTCGTGTATGGAGGACTTTAGGCCTATTCCCGCCATTTCGACGTGCATGTGCGGAGGCGGCTTTGCCGGGTCGACTGCCTCATTACTTCAGCTGTGACAAGCAATGCCGGTTCCTTTTGGACCTGTTGTGTGCCGCTTGCTCAGCCAACATGTGGCAATCTTCTCATTCTTCTCCCCATCCTCCGGCAGCAGAAGTAGTGGCTCTATCGGGCCGGATTCATCAGCCACGGCAGTCATTGCATCAGATTCGCCACAGGCCACACTTATGGATCTTCTTTCCGGGGCAGGAGACTCCTCACTCCTGGCTCTTTTGCCCCAGGTTCCGGAGGACAGGACTGGGAACTCTTTTGTGGGGTAAACACCAGAAGCAGCTGAATTCACTGCCCTCTTTTAACAGACTTGGGCTCTGTGGAAAGAGGGCAGGATTGGTATTCCATGGGACTTGCTTCCCGCTAAAATGGCTTCCTCCACTGGGGGGGCCAGCAGAAAGTGCACAAGCACCTCAGCCTCAGACACGAGATCAAAGCGTCAGCGCAAGACATTAGCATGGAACCTTGGAGACCTGGCATCCCTTGGGGAAGAAGACAAAGCCAGTGACATTATCCAGATGTCCTCCGTGCGTGGCTCCAGTTTAGAAGAAGGGGAGTTTTCCCCCTCGGAGGATGATGATGCATCTCAAATAGTCCGCCTGTTTTTCTGTAAAGTTACACCACTTATCAGTCAGGTCTCTTCCGAGCTGCGAATTTCTGGCTCAAAGGTTGCAATGATGGAGCAATCATCGATGGACCCAATACTTCGAGGGATCAGAGTGCCTTCCAGGGCCTTTCCCTTTCTTTTGGAATTGCAGCAGATGGCGACAGAGGAATGGCATTTCCCTGATGCCATGCTGCATTCAGCCTAGCGCCTTAGCAATATTTATGCCTAGTCTGCAGAGGATGTGCAGCACTGGTTTTGCTATCTGAAGGTGGACTTATTAGTCACGACCATTACCAAGCATATCACTATTCCCATCAAAGGTGGGGCAGCTCTCCGAGACTCCCAGGACAGGAAGGTAAAGGGTCTCCTGAAGACGGCCTTCTCAGCATCTTCCTTGGCAGTGCAGACCTCAACGTGCAGGAACTTGGTGGCTCGGGCCTTGCTATACTGGATACAGCTGTTGTTTGAGGATGGCAGTATGGCCCCCCTGGAGTCCATGGCAGTGGATGCATTTTACGATCTCCTTTGTCTAGTTGCCCATGGGGTGGGAGCCACCAACATGGCCCGCTGCTGCTTATGGCTGAGGAACTGGTTGGCAGACACCGCCTCGAAGGAATGCTTGTCTGGGCTTACCTTCAAAGACAATTTGCTGTTTGGAGAAGAGCTGGATAGTTGGTCAAGAATCTTGGTGAGGTGAAGCCACAGCATCTTTCAGAAGATAAACTGAAATCTTCTTCCAAGTGCTCTGCATCCCCCAGCGCCACCGCATCACAATCAGGGTACCGCAATTTGTGGCACTATGGGCAGCGCAAGCTATCATCATCCTACTCACAGTCCGGCAACCAAAACGAATCCTTTTGTGGGGCTCATGAGTCCCAAGGTTCCTCTGGGGATTCGGGGAAGACCAGATCCTCTTCCTCGCCTGGAGTTCCTTATGAGTATAGGTGGCAGCCCTAACTGCCTTCCATGGTGGTCACTCGCCAGCCCTTGTGATGTTGGGCATTTCCTGAAGGGCGTTCGGGCCTTACAGCCTCCCATTCTGTTCCTCCTTGGTACCTGGCAGTGGTTTGTGCCCCCTTTGAGCCCCTAAAACAGGCAACGCTCAAGGATGTGACCTTGAAGATTATTTCCTCATAGCCATAACTTCGGCATGGCAGATTTCTGAGGTGTAGATGCTCTTGTGTCGAGACCCCTTCTCAACCGTTTTGGCCGAGAGGGTGTCCCTACGTCCGGTACCTTCCTTTTTGTTGAAGGTCTTTACTTCTTCCCATGTCAATCAGGTCATTTCCTTGCCATCATTTCTCTGGAGCAATGTACCAGGAAGGACGAGCAGCTGTGTCGCTTAAATATTCACAGAGTTTTACTCAGGTACTTGGAAATCACATAAGAATGTAAGAACATAAGAAATGCCATAATGGGTCAGATCAAAGTTCATCAAGCCCAGTATCCTGTTTCTAACAGTGACCAATCCAGGTCACAAGTACCTAGCACCTGGAAAAAAAAGACACACAGGTTCCCAAAAAGACACACAGGTTCCATAATGCTTGTATTGAGGCAAGCAGTGGATTGCACAGGATCCTCTTTAATGATGGTTTATGGATCCTTTCTCCAGGAACTTTTAAACCCAGCTACACCCGGTTAGTTTAACTTTGGTGGTGAGTAAATTATTGGAAACGCTGCTGAAAGAGAAAATAGTGAGGTTTCTGGAGTCCAGCAGATTACGGGATCCGAGGTAGCATGGATTCACCAGAGGCAGGTCTTGTCAGAGAAATCTAATTGATTTCTTTGACTGGGTGACCAGGGAGTTGGACCAAGGGAGAGCCCTAGATGTGGTGTATTTAGATTTCAGTAAAGCCTTTGATACTGTTCCTCACAGGCGACTTATAAACAAACTGAGCACCCTAGGGATAGACCCTAAAGTTACTGCTTGGGTTAGAAATTGGTTGGGTGGGAGGCGACAAAGAGTGCAGGTAAATGGAGCTCACTCTGAGGAGAAGGATGTTACCAGTGGTGTGCCCCAGGGATCTGTCCTTGGTCTGATTCTTTTTAACATCTTTGTTAGTGATATAGCGGAAGGGCTGTCGGGTAAGGTTTGCCTCTTTGCGGATGATACCAAAATCTGCAATAGAGTAGACATCCAGGAAGGTGTAGATAACATGAGTAGAGATCTAGCTAAGCTTGAAGAATGGTCTAGAATTTGGCAGCTGGGATTTAAAGTTGAAAAATGTAAGGTCATGCATTTGGGCTGCAGCAATCTAAGAGAGCAATATAGTATAGGGGGTGAAGTACTTTTGTCCACTAAAGAAGAGCAGGACCTAGGCGTGGTTGTGTCTGATGATCTCAAAGTAGCTAAACAGGTAGAAAAGGTGACGGCAAAAGCTAGACGGATGCTTGGGTGCATACGGAGAGGAATGACTAGCAGAAAAAAGGAGGCGATAGTGCCTCTGTATAAGTCTTTGGTGCGACCTCATTTGGAATATAGTGTGCAATTCTGGAGACCGCACCTTCAAAAGGATATAAACAGGATGGAGTCAGTACAGAGGGTGGCTACTAAAATGGTTAGTGGTCTTCATTATAAAGCATATGAGGACAGACTTAAAGATCTTAATATGTACACCTCAGAGGAAAGGCGAGATAGAGGTGATATGATTGAGATGTTTAAATACCTCCGTGGCATAAATGTACAGGGGCAGAGCCTCTTTCGATTGAAAGCAAGTTCTGCTAGGGGACATGAGATGAGGTTAAAGGGGGATAGATTTAGGATTGATATGCGGAAATATTTCTTTATGGAAAGAGTGGTGGATCTGTGGAATAGTCTCCCAGTAGAGGTGGTAGAGATGAGGACAGTATCTGAATTCAAAAAAGCATGGGACAAACACAGATGGTCTCTAAAGGAAAAAAAAGGGACTGTTGTTGTTGTTGATATGGAAGGACAGACTAGATAGGCCATGTGGTCTTTTTCTGTCGTCATATTTCTATGTTTCTATGTTTCTACATTAACAGCTTTTACTACATCCTCCAGTAATGAATTCCAGAGTTTGATTACGCGTTGAGTGAAAAAATATTTTCTCTTATTAGTCTTAGATGGGTTACACTATAACTTCATTGCATGTCCCCTAGTCTTTCTACTTTTTGATGGCATAAATCCACTCTGTTCATTAATTTATAGACCTCTATCATATCTCCACTCAGCCGTCTCTTTTTCAGGTTGAAGAGCCCTAACCATTTAAGCCTCTCCACATAGGGGTATCCTTCCATCCCTTTTACCATTTTGGTGGCTGTTCTCTGTATCTTTTCTAATTCCACTATATCCTTTTTTAAGATATGGCAACCAGAATTGCACACATTATTCAAGGTGCGCTCACAAGATGGAAAGATACAGAGGCATTATAATATCCTTTGTTTTATTCTCCATTCCTTTCCTTATGATTCCTAATATCCTATTTGCTCTCTTAGCCACCACTGCACACTGGGTGGAGGGTTTCAGTGTGTTATCCACGATGATGCCTAAATCTTTTTCCTGGGTGATGGTTGCTAATGCGGAACCTTGCATTGTGTAGCCATAGTTTGGGTTATTCTTTACTAGATGCATAACTTTGCACTTGTCCACATTAAATTTTATCTGCCATTTGAATGTCCAGTCTTCCAATTTATCAAGATCCTCTTGCAATTTTTCACAATCCTCTTGGGTTTTAACAGTTTTGAATAATTTTGTGTCATCTGCAAATTTGACTACCTTACTCATTATTCCTATTTCCAGGTCATTTACAAATATTTTAAAAAGCAGAGGACTCGGCACAGATCCATGAGGTACTCCACTACTCACCGTTCTCCATTGTGAAAATTGGCCATTCAGCCCTACCTTCTGCTTTCTATCTTCTAACCAGTTCCTGATCCACAATAGTACACTGCCTCCTATCCCATGACTTTTTAATCCAGATACATTATATCAACCGGCTCATCTTTGTCTACTTGTTTATTCACACCTTCAAAAAAATATAACAGATTAGTAAAACAAGACGTTCCTTGGCTAAAGCCATGTTACTTTCTCCATTTAACCATGACTGTCTAAATGTTCAGTAATTTTGTTCTTTATAATGGTTTCTACCATTTTGCCCGGTACTGACATCACGCTCACCGGCCTGTAGTTTCCTGGATCACCCCTGCAACCCTTTTTAAAAATTGGCGTTACATTGATCATTTGCCAGTCTTCAGGTACTACAGATGATTTTAATGATAGTTCATAGATTACTAATAGTAGGTCTGCAGTCTCATATTTCAGTTCTTTCAACACCCTTGGATGGAAAGCAGTGACTATAAATGCCAGTAGCATGGGAAATAAGATCCCAGATGTTGAGGCTTTAATGGGAGAGACTGACTCAGATTTAGTGGTGGTAACAGAAACATTGTTCACGGACAACCATGACTGGGATGTAATTATACCAGGCTATATTTATTCATAAAGGAGAGATAGGAAGAAGGGGAGGAAGTGTGGCACTATATGTAAAAAATAATATTAAAGCTTTAGAAATACAGGGCTTACAACTGAGAGAGGAGGCACTGTGTGTCAAACTAGAATGAGAGAAAGTGAAATCCATTTGCATTGGCGTGATATACAGACCCACCTCACAGGGAGAAGAAGTGGATGGAGATATACTAGAAGACATATGCAGCATTGCCAGGAAAGGGGAAGTGCTACTGATAGGGGGTTTCAATATGCCAGGTGTTGATTGGCGCATCCCTGCCACAGTATTATCTAGAAGTAAGCAGATCCTGGATTCTTTACAGGAAGAGCTATTCAGGTAACTGGTAACCAAACCCACACGGGAAGGGGCCATACTTGACTTGGTGCTTACCAATGGTGAAAGTGTTTCTGATGTTATAGTAGGAGATCATCTCTCATCCAGTGATCACCAGATAGTGTGGTTCAGTATTAGGACTAGGACTGATAAAATCCATTCAAAACTAAGGGTCCTAGACTTTATGAAAACTAACTTTGCAAAGATGGGCCAATACCTCAAGGAGTCATTAGCGGGATGGGAACAGCTGGGGGATGTAGAAAAACAGTGGGCAAAACTGAAAGGGGATATTTTAAGGGCAACCAACCTTTTTGTTAAAATGATAAATAAAGGTAAAAGGAAAAGGAGGCCGCTATGGTTTTCAAAAGAGGTAGCTGAAAAGGTGAAGAAAAAGAGAGAGGCTGTTATGAAATACAAGAGATCACACAGATAGGAAGACAGGTATTTTTATCTGGAAAATCTTAGAGAGACTGGCAAAGTAGTCAAGAAAGCAAAGATTCAAAAACAGGAGAAAGACTTCCAGTCTGGAAGATGAGTAGGACAGACGTGAGTGATCTCTGCTCTTCTCCAGAACCCTGCAAACCCGCCAAAATAAACCCACGCCCGACCCCGAAGAGGCTCTAGACATGCCGAAAACAGTTAAGCTGAAAACGGCCAGGTCAATAAAGGAATTATATGGAATTAAACCAAAATCAATGGAGAAAGTAAAAGAATGCACAGCTGTCGCCAAGTTCGTCCATGGCAAGTGAGCAGAAGGAAAGAGGATCTGAGCAGAAACCTGCTCTCGTGGTGGTGCTGAAAGAAATATGAGCCTCAAAGGAAGAAATTATGGACACAGTATTGAGTAAGATAGATGAAACGTTTGGCGCACTAGTGGGGCAGCTGGATGAGGCAAAGGCCCAGATAGTAGAAGTGGAGGATCATCAGAAGCAGACGACCTAGGATGTGGCTTACTTTAAAAAAAAAAAAAACAAGCGGAGTGACTGGGTGACAAGTTGCAAGATTTGGAGAATCGAGAAAGAAGATCTAACCTCTGAATTTTTGGTATACCAGAGGGAGCGGAAGGCCAAGGACCTGTTGAATTTAATCAAAAACTGTTAAAAGACTGCTTCCTCAGGCACCCTACACTGGGAGAATATGAAGTGGAGCACCCACATCAGGAGTTGCACTCCAAGTCAGACAGGAAGAACGCCCATGAGCATTCATAATTAAACTGCTGAGATTCCCTGATTGCAAATTCATTATTAGAGAGGCATGTAAGAGAGGGAACGTGGAATAAAAAAACTGGAAGGTGATGATCTTCCCTGATTTGGCCGTGAAGTGGTGCGCCGGCGAAAAGACCTGCTAAAATGTAGGGAACAGCTGTCGAAGCTTGGTATAAAGGCAGCCTTATGGTATCCAGCTAAACTGACCTTCAGCATGAATGGCGCCTGCAAGTTTTTCAACACACTGGATGCAGTGGCGCAATGGATAAAGGCTAATGCAGGCATACTTTCCAGCGCCAGCCACAGCAGCCCGAAGACCCCTAATGAGGAAGGAGAGGCAGCGCGGGACAAAGCTGATAGGTAGGCAGCACAGACTGATCACAGTATTGCACATAAACTGCCCAATGCAGGAAATGAATACAAGTGAGAGGAGAGGAAGCCCGACAGAACGAATGATGGCGAAAGCGGAAGATCATCAATCCACGGCCATGCGGCGGTATAGCTTGACACCCAGGAAACAGAGGAAGTGGAGAGATACAGATAAAAGATGCATAAAAATGACTTAAAGACAAAGCATGGGTGCTTAAATATATTATGGACAAAAAAAAGTGGGGTAAGAGGGGGAGGGAGTATGAAATCAATGAATGAGGCGCGGGGAGGAGGCTCATAAGAGATGACAAATGAAGATACCTGTTGAATGGAGTTATCTCCAGGAACAAGCAGGAATGTAGTCTTCACATATGGGTGACGTCGGTATCGACAGAGCTCGCGCAGGAATGCTCCCCAGCGTCCAATAGGAAAGCTTTTGGGAGCATGCCACTGCACCTGCGTAGCTGCCTTCCTGCCTTTCCAGCTCTCCCTCATCAGTACTTCAGAAAATGTGGGGGGGTTTTCTTCTTTTTTTGTGGTTGCGTCTGCCTTCCCATCGACGCTGGTACCAATCCCGTCGGTGCTTTCTTTCTTTCTTTCTTTTCTGAAAATAAAATCTTCAGGGGGAAATGGACGGATAGTTATGAGGAAGGCATATGGGAATAGAAGGGCTGGGGGAAGCAAAAAATGAGAGGGAATGCAAGGAGAATGGAAATAAAGGAGGATGGGGGGGGGAGGGGAGAGACAGATGGAAGAGAGGAAAGCCTGCCTGAGGAAGCCCAAAAAAGCTAAAAAGAGAGAATATTATGAGGTGCAGGAGAGGGAAGAAGGCTGAGGGGGGGGGGGTAGGTGTGTTCTACTGGCAGAGGGGGAAAACAAAAAGATAATTGCAGCTCTGGGAAAAGAAATGGGGAAATGGAGAAAAGAAGATGGTAGGAAATGAACAGCGAGGGTATAAGATAGCCTCTTTGAACATGAGGGGGATCCATGGGCCGGTGAAGCGGAAACGTGTCATAGAAACTGATATTTTGTTGATTCAGGAAACCCATTTAAGGAAGACAGAGTATGCTAAATTAAAAATGATGGGGTATAAACAGATATACCACTCTGGGTATGACTGCAAGAAACGAGGGGTGGCAATTTTGATACACAAAAGAGTGCCACTAATGGTAGGTGCAACAGTGGGGGACCAATTGGACAGAGTGGTGTGGATTACAGGGCTGGTTGAAGTGAATGAGATCTCAAAACTCAATCTATACGCCCCTAACAGCCTGAAGGGAAACTAATTCGCTGAAGCATTGGAGGGGTTTTCTAGGGAAGCCAAAGGAGAATGGATAATTGGAGGAGATATGACTTGCGGGCAAGGGGAATTAGATAGAACAAATTATACCAAGAAGCTTCATGGGAGAGAGGGGAAGGAGTTTAGAGAGATGATACAGAGATGGAATATAGTGGATTTGTGGAAGATGCAGAATGGCACAAGCAGAGAATACACGTGTGCTACAGTAGGGACGAGCAACTACTCGTGGATAGATTATCTTCCAACGCTCAGAGAACACATGGGTCGGTACAAGCAAACGGTAATATACCCAATCACTTTGGCAGACCATGGGATGGTAGAAACTACTTGGCTACCCTTGGGAAGAGGCTATAGCCAACAACGATGGTGGAGGGCGAATGTCACCCTGCTGCAACAGAAACAGTAGTAGCTAAAATTTAAAAAACGTGGAAACAATACATAACGGTTAATGATACAGGGAATATATTAGAGGCATACTAATTCAAATAGCGGCACAGACAAAACAAGAAAGGGAGAAAAAGAGTAAGCAGCTAAAGAAGGAGATAGAGAGGCCGCAGGCGGAGCTTGCAGCTACAGGGGGATAATGATAGGTAGAAAATTGGGAGTGGCAAGGGCAAAACTGCAGTCCCTGGATGCCAACCGTATTACTCAACTACTAACGAAGTTCCAGTACCAGGAGCAAGGGAACAGGGCAAGGAGGCTTTTAGCCTGGCAGTTAAGGAAAGCGAGATTAGTGGGAGAAATACAAAGGAAAGATGGAGGGACAACTAAAATGACTGTAGGGATAGCCCAAGAGTTCAAATGTTTTTATGAAACCTTATATACATCAGAGCAGCAATGGGGGACAACATCCATGATAGATTATGTCCAATCTCTGAAACTGCAGAGACTAAGAGAAGAGGAAGCGAGGGAGCTGGGAAAGCCAATCCTTGAGGAAGAGATTAGGAGTGTAATCAAAGCCCTGCCCAAGGGCAAGGCTGCGGGGGACAATGGATTCCCGGCAGAATTTTTACCACCTTATAAGAGATGAGCTGCCGCCAGTATTAGCATGGGTCTTCTCAGGAGCTGTAAGGGGGGAACCCCTCCCGGCCACCATGGCACAGGCCAGCATTATAGTACTACCAAAGGATGGGAAGCCAAAATATCAGTGCGGAAGCTATCACCCAATTGCACTTATAAATTGTGATGCCAAATTGTGCGCCAAAATGCTGGCAAGGAGGCTAGAGATGATGCTCCCAAAATTGATGCACCCGGACCAGACGGGATTTATTAAGGGGCGAGCGATCGTGGACAATGTCCAGAGAGCTGTGGATCTTATGCACAGGATCAAAAGTAGGCAAGAACCCACACTATGTATTGCACTAGACGCCGAGAAGGCTTTTGATAGGGTAGAAGGGGGATTCCTTTCTCTACAGTCAACCCGAACTACTCTAAAATCATTGACTGCTTCAATGCAGTATCCGACTGATTGATTCAACATAACTTTAAAGTTAACTATAAGAAATCTGAGGCTCTCTTCATCACTAAGGACCCTTCATTCATACCTCCTCCCACCCTACTAGTTAGAGATACTGAGATAAGCACGAAGCAAGAAATACGTTACTTGGGAATCACCCTAGACCAACATTTGACAATGGAGCCACACATAAACAATACTACTAGAGCAATATACCTGAAATTATGGACCTTTCGCCAACTCCATCCCATGCTTGAAGCTGTTGACTTCCGGACAATTTTCCAAGCATTGATTACCCCGCATTTTGACTTTGCAAACATCGTTCTCTATGGTATTCCAGATTATGCAATTCATCCCCTTCAAATGGCGATGAATACGGCAGCACAAACCCTCGTTGCTGGCTCAAGATATGAACATGTCACCTCAATCTTAAAACCGTTCCATTGGCTCCCTGTCTCTGTTCGTCTCAAGTATAAAACTCCCATCATAGCATTCAAAATTCTACACAACCTCTCAGTGAATGCCCTTAATGAGACTCTACAATGGACAGTTGACAACAGATTAAGAAGATCTACCATGTCAAATACTCTTATGGTCCCTTCTATAGTAAGAAAGAGTTCCCAATTCGTTAATGGGTGAGCATTCAAATTATGTGCACCATCTCTCTGGAACTCCCTCCCCCCACTATTCGTGCCATCTCTGACCTATGTACCTTCAGAAAACATTGAAAGACACATCTGTTTCAACTATACTACGAACAGGTAACCTAAATTACTGCATACTTTCAAATCCTTTCTGCCAAAAACCTCAAACCTTCTACGATGCTTATTATATTATATAATTATATTGTATATCGTTTCCCTGTTATGGCCCAAGTTATACCTACCTAAGTTATATATGGTTACTGCACTAAACCTGTTCTATTTAATTCTGATTGTGATTATTCATAAGATTGTTCTATGTAAATTACTATGGTATCTAACTTGTTTTATGTAAGTTCTGTTCTGTTTCTGTTCCCTGTAAACCACACTGAATGTGAAATAGCGCGGTATATAAAACCAATAAATAAATAATTTATGGAGTGGTTTCACCTTGGAGAGGGGTTTATTAAGGGGCTTCGGTCCCTTTAACAAAAGACAGAATATTAGTAAATGGCGCTAGCTTCAAAGAATTTTATTTATCCCAGGGTACCAGACAGGGGTGTCCCCTATCGCCACTGCTGTTTATGATTATGATAGAAGCATTTGCAACCAGAGTCCGTCAAAACCACACCATCTGCGCCATGGAAGTAGCAGGGGAGAAGCACAAAATATTGCTTTATTCAGGTGATGCGCAGGGTTTTTTTTATGGATCCAAAACGCTCCCTCCTACCTTTAAATGGAAGAGAGAGACAGTTTTTCGGGGATTTTATTTATTTATTTAGACAGATTTGTATACCACCTTATCCTACAATCAAAGTGGTCACATCACAATTGGAGGGTTACATTTAACATGAGGGTACTTAACATTTAGACAGCACAATTGGAGAGTTACATTTAACATGAGGGTACTTAACAACGTTATACAATGAACTCGTGTGTCTAGTTGGGATGAGTGGGTATCTAGTTGGCGGAGGCAGTTGCATTATCATTCGTGTGGGGACTGTTGTCTGTCTGCTCATAGGTTTCTGTAAAGAGCAGGGTTTTAAGAGCCTTGCGGAAGTCTATGATGTCATTTAATGCCCTCAGGCTCGTTGGGAGGGAGTTCCACAGTGTGGATGCCAGTAGTGAAGGAGCTCTTGAAGTTGTTTGTTTAGTCTTGTGATATCCTGCAGGTGTACCGATCATATTGTCATTATTGGTCCTTCTTGGTCTATTGCTGATATCCCTTATTATGATATCTTGGAGTGCATCTGCCGAGAGATGGTGGATGATTTTAAAGATGATCAGGATTGTTTTAAATTTTGCTCTGGCCATCATTGGGAGCCAGTGCAGTTGCTGTAAGATGGGGGTGATGTGCTCAGTTCTTGGAGTGTCTTTAGTGATGCGTGCTGCAGTATTTTTCACCATTTGGAGTGGGTGTAAGGTCTGATGAGGTAGGCCTTGATAGAACGAGTTTCCGTAATCAAGCAGAGGTGTGATGAGTGCTTGGCACACTGTGCGAAAGTGGTCCTGGCGGAGTAATGGCTTGATCTTTCTTATAGTCCTCATACATTGATAGGCCTTGTTTGCGGTTTTGGTGATGTGTGATTTCATGTTCAGAGCTCTGTCCATTGTGATGCCCAGGTACTTAACTTCATCTTTGACTACTATAAGTTTGCCTAGAATGCTGATAGCTTGTGGTGGAATGAAGGTGGGGTTCCTGGTGACGAACATTGCCTCAGTTTTATCGTAGTTGACCGTCAGGTTACTGGCTGTAAGCCAGGCATTCATGTCTTAAAGGCATCTGGTTATTGTTGTGGTGTTAAGTGTTAGTAGGTTGATTGGGGCATACACCATGACGTCGTCAGCGTAGAGGTGATAGTGGAGTTTGTGGCATTTGATGATGTTGCATATGGGTTGGATGTAAATATTGAAAAGCATTGATGACAGGGCTGAACCTTGTGGTATTCCCTGCGTGACGGGGAACTGTAATGATTTCTTTTGGGCGCATTTGATTTGTTGTGTTTGATCTTCCAAGTAGGAAGTAAACCACTTCAGGGTATTCTTGCGTAATCCTATCTGTTGCAGGCGTTGTAGTAACCTGGCATGGGACACTGTGTCAAAGGCTGCTGAGATGTCCATGAACACTAGCAGGAATTCGTTCTTTGTTATCTATGCCTCTTAGGAGATTGTCAAAGAGGGAAGTGAGTAGCATTTCCACACCATGCTGTGGTTTAAAGCCATGCTGATGGATGTCCAGTGGGGCATTCATGTCAGTATGGTCCTGAAGTTGCCATTGCACTCTCTTTTCAACGATTTTCGCAAGGAATGGTAGGCTGGAGATGGGGCGGTATGATTTTGGTTCAGAGGGGTTTAGGTTGTTGCTTTTAAGTATCGGTCGTATCATGTCATGTTTCAGGGATTGCGGCATGTGTCCTTGTTGGAGTGAATCTTTGACGATTTTGTGAATGTGATGGGAGAGCTGGCTTCTTGTGGCTTTGAGCCATGCCACTGGGCATGGGTCTGACGGTGAGGTTGTTGTGTTGAGTCTGTTTATTATGTCCTCTACTTGATGTGTTGATGGTATGCTGAAGTCCTCCCAGGTTTGATGTTCTTTCATTTCATGGTCATTTGTCTGAATTTCGAGTAAACAAGGGAAAGTCGGAAGCTTTGAATCTTGGGGGGATTAGGCAGGACCAGATACTGAGCTTCCCCTTTAAGTGGGTGAGAGGGAAAAGAAAATATCTAGGTGTGCACCTGCCAGGCAACCCAACCGACCTATATAGTATGAACTATGTCTTACTGTTCCCTCACTTGGTTTGCAGCTTGTCGTGCTGTGAGGGCTTGTGTGCATCAGTGATGCTGAGAGCTAAACTATCGGTAGTTTAACTACTGGCAGGGTCTCCCAAGATGGACAGGTCTCAGCTGAGATGCCAGACCAAGACAAACCACCCATCTGGGCAGCAGCAGAATGGGATAGTGTTGACGGCGGAGGATCACATTTCTGTGACAATGGCAACAACACCAAACTTAAACTGCGCGGAAGAAATGCCCGGCAATCTACTTCTGTATCTTGCCATGAAAACCCAATGGATAGTTACAACAAAACAAATTGTGCTGTAGTGCTGGAAGATGAGACCCCCAGGTTGGAAGGCACTCAACTAGCTACTGGGGAAGAGCTGAAGACCTTTCAGAGTAAAGCCAGCATTTATGATGTGGTTGGATCAAAGCCCTCGGGACGTCTGACTGCTGATGTAGCTGCGCATGAAATGAGAGTCAGAAGCTGTAAAGATGTCTTACACATTGGAACATGGAACGTACGAAGCATGAGCCAAGGGAAGTTGGAGGTGGTCAATTATGAAATGGAACGTGTATAACTTGATCTGTTGGGTGTCAGCGAACTAAAATGGACTGGCATCGGGCACTTTGCATCAGATGATCACATGGTCTACTATGCTGGAAATGAAAGACAAAGAAGAAATGGTGTTGCATTTATAATAAAGAAGAAACTTGCAAGAACTGTAATGAAATACAATGCAGTCAGCGAACGCTTAATCTCTATTTGTCTACGAGGAATGCCTATCAACACAACTATAATTCAAGTATATGCCCCAACAACAGCTGCAGAAGAGAATGAAATTGAAGAGTTCTATGAACAAGTACAAGCTGAAATTGACAGAACATGCAAACAGGATATCCTGATAGTCATGGGTGATTGGAACACAAAGGTTGGCAACAAAGAAGAAGTCAAAGTAGTTGGAAAATATGGACTTGGCAACAGAAATGAAGCTGGAGAAAGACTGATAGAATTCTGCAAGACCAACGATCTATTCATCTCGAACACCTTCTTCCAGCAACACAAGCGGAGACTGTACACATGGACTTCACCCAATGGATTGTATAAAAATCAAATTGACCACATCTGTGGAAGTCAACGATGGAAAAGCTCTATAACATCAACAAAGACAAAACCTGGAGCTGACTGTGGTACAGATCATCAACTACTAGTATGCAAACTCAAGCTAAAGCTGAAAAAGAGCAAACCACTCATGAATGCAGCAAAATATGACCTTGAGAATATACCACTGGAATTTAAAGACTGCCTGCAAAATCGATTTGCTGCTTTAGATACAAATGATAGAGTTCCAGAAGAGTTATGGAATGACATCAAGAAGGTTGTGTTGGAAGAAAGCGAGAAGTCTCTACAAAAGGTAAAAAAGAAAAAACGGCCAAAATGGATGACGGAAGAAACTCTGAAAATTGCCCAGAAACGCAGAGAAGCTAAAGCCAGAGGAGAAAGAAAGACAATCACAGAACTCAACAGAGATTTCCAACGTGCAGCAAGACAGGACAAGGAAAAGTACTACAATGACGCATGCAAGGAAATAGAAGCAGAAACTATTAGAGGAAGAACAAGATCAGCTTTCCTAAAGCTACTAGAGTTAAAGAAAAAGTTCCAGCCTCGAATTGGAATGTTACAAGATGCTCAAGGTTCTATGTTGAATGATGCTAAGAAGATCAAGAAAAGATGGAAGGAATTGTATATAACTCTGTATTATATGCTAAAGATCAAGTGGACCAACAGCCGTTTCAACCTGTACCTTGTGATCTGGAACCATTGGTGATGAAAGAAGAAGTTGAAGCAGCATTGAAAGCCTTATCAAAGAACAAAGCACCAGGCATTGATTGCATTCCCATAGAAGTATTACAGCAATCTGATGCAGCTGTTACCGTACTTACAAGGCTCTGCCAAGAAATATGGAAGACAGCATCATGGCCAACTGACTGGAAAAGATCTGTGTTTATACCAGTACTAAAGAAAGGTGATCCAACTGACTGTGGAAATTATCGCACAATCGCTCTGATCCCACATGGCAGCAAAATTCTACTGAAGATTATTCAAAAGAGACTACAATCATACCTGGAACGAGAACTACCTGAAGTGCCGGCAGGGTTCAGAAAAGGGCGAGGAACGAGAGACATCATTGCGGATGTGAGATGGATCCTTGAAAAGACTAAAGAATACCAAAAGGATATCTATTTGTGCTTTATCGACTATAGCAAAGCTTTTGACTGTGTAAACCATGAGAAACTCTGGGCCACATTAAGAAGCATGGGTATACCAGAACACCTGATCGTTCTTTTGCACAATCTGTACATTGATCAAGAAGCAACAGTTCGAACGGAACAAGGAGAAACAGAATGGTTTAAAATAAGCAAAGGTGTAAGACAAGGCTGCATACTTTCCCCCTACCTATTTAATTTATATGCAGAACAAATCATCAGAGAAGCAGGATTGTATGAAGACAACAGAGGTGTGAAGATTGGTGGAAGACTCATCAACAACCTTCGCTATGCTGATGATACCACATTACTGGCGGAAAGTGAAGATGATCTGAAACATTTGCTTCTCACAATCAAAGAACATAGTCTTAAAATGGGCCTGCACCTTAATGTAAAGAAGACAAAGATCATGACAACTGGCATAATCAACAGGTTCATCGTCGAAGGAGAAGAAATTGAAATCGTGAATAACTTTAACCTACTTGGATCAACTATCAATAAAGAAGCAACAAGCAGTCAAGAAATCAGACGACGCATTGCTCTTGGCAGAATGGCTATGAAAGACCTAGATAAGATTCTCAAGAGCAGAGATGTCTCTCTCCATACAAAGATTCGACTTGTTCAAGCCATGGTATTTTCAATAACATCATATGGATGTGAAAGCTGGACAGTGAAAAAGATAGACAGGAAGAAAATTGATGCCTTTGAATTATGGTGCTGGCGGTGAATACTGTGTATACCATGGACTGCCCGAAGAACAAACCAGTCTGTACTAGAGGAGATCAAACCTAAGCTTTCTTTAGAAGCTCAGATGACAAGACTTCGACTTTCATACTTTGGACACATCATGCGGAGAGAGAGATCTTTAGAGAAAGACATCATGCTTGGCAAGATAGAAGGTCAACGCAAAAGAGGAAGGCCAGCAATGAGATGGATCGATACAATAACAGCAGCTATGGGTACCAGTCTGTCAACAATGAGCCGCCTGACTGAAGATCGAACACAATTTAGGATAGCTATCCAGAGGGTCGCCATGAGTCGACTCCGACTCGACGGCACTTAACAACAACATGTCTTACTGTTGCACGGAGTGGAGAAGACCTAAAGGGCTGGAGTGCCCTACATCTTAGCTGGATGGGCGCATTGCAGCATTGAAGATGAACATAGTGCCTAGGTTCCTCTTCTTATTTGGACAATTGCCTATTGAAATACCCAACCACATCCACAAAGGATGGGAGAGGAGATTGGAAAGATTTGTGTGACAGGGAAAGAGAAGCAAAATAGGAGTACAATGGCTCATGAAGAGAAGAGAGATGGGGGTAGTGGGGGGGTTGGGGGGTGAACTTCCCAGACTTGAAAAGATACTACAGGGCAACTGTGCTAAAGGCCCTCAGGACCTTTTATACACGAGATGGAGAAGTTCTGTGGCTGAATCTAGAGAGAGGGGTACTTGCCTCATAATCGATTTTTGAGAAATTGTGGAGACCAGAAGGGGGGAGGTAAGAGAAGTACGGGGGGCACTGCAAGAGCACACCCTTTCCTGGGACCACTAATAAAACAAGGGAGAGTATGCAGGAAAAGATGTTGGCTGCATGGGCCTTTGGCAAAGTGGTCAATGATCCAGGACTACCTCCCCTTCTCAACGCCCTCCTACAGGAATTTTATAAAAACAATAGAAGAAAAAGGAATGGGAAAGTTTGAGGCGTGTAAGAGACCAGGAGGATGTCTGGATTTGGGCATGATAGAGAAGAAAGTGGGGGGCAGAATACCTTTCTTTACTTACTTCCAGATAAGATATTACATGATGACCCCGGAACACAGACTAGCCCTCTAGGAGAAGCTAACAGGAGTGGAAAAAGCTTTGTTCGAAAGAAAAAGCAGGATAGGACTAGTCTCTAGGCTGTATAAAGGGCTAGAAGAAGGGCAGGAGGAGAGGCCCTCTTTTCATGTCAAAGGTTAACTTTGTATCTCAAGTTTTAATGTAACTTCCATGTTTTAATGTTCATTGTAAACTGCCCCTGATCTATGGAAGGGGTGGTATAGAAAAGCTGTTAAATAAATAAAAATAAATAAAGGTTGACAAAAGTGGAGCAGAAGGAGTTTAGAGGAGAGAGAATGGAAAGAAATTCATGAAGGGATTAATAAGTGGTCATCAATGACATAATGGCAACAAACACAATGGCAAATAATTCATAGAGCCTATGTTACCCCGTAACAGCTTGGGAAGGCAGGCAGGAGAGCTGATGAGCTCTGTTGGAGGGGCTGTGGAAAAATAGGTCTACCATCTCTGGTGGGAATGCAAATGCATCCAGATATACTGGGAAGGGGTGTTTCAGGGCATTGCACAAATGACTGGGGAGCAGGCAGAGAAAGATCCTATACTTGGGCTGTTGGGCCATGGGGAGAGCCCCCTTAGCAGGAAGGGGAAATATACGGGGTGGTTGCGCACCAAGATGCTGTTGGCAGTCAGGGTGGCTATAGCGTGAAAATGGAAACGCCCCACAGGACTATCAGGAGAAGATTGGTGGGGGAAAGTGGGAGAGGCTTTCAAGTAAGGCAGAAGGATAAGGTGGTATACAAAACTGGCTAAATAAATAAAATAACGTATACCTCACAGGGCAAAGAGTGAGATGGGAAAAAATTTGGGCCCTGTATATTCACAGTGGGATAGCACAAAGGGACAGGTAAGGGAGTATGGGAAAGGGGCCAACAAAAATTACCTGTGGAACAAGAATAAAGGGGAAAGAAATAAGCAACAGATGAAATAGAAGGAGCACAGTTACTGAGGTAGAACACAGGAGAGGGGTGAAGGGGGGGGGTAGGGAAAGGGATAGGTCAAACCTGCCAATGGATGTAAATTAAAGGTTACAGAGAGAGTTAATGGTTATGTAAATAACTAACAAAGGCATAGAAGATAATGTATAATGTAAATAATGGAATGCACTGGGGAGAAGACAACTACAGCCCTGGAAGTATTCTAAGTAGAGACATGCATACATAACCAGGAAGTGATATTCAAAAGTATGTAATGTTTGTATTCCTCACAATAAATAAAAGTTCCTTATCGGTCCTACAGTTCAGTCCTCCACCACTGGGTAGTGCACCTCCTCCTGCAACATGGAGACTGGACAAGTCAAACTTGTGACATCACCGGGTATATCCTGCTGGTCTTCTCCCATGATCCCCCAGTGTGTCCAGTCTCCATGCAGCATGAGGACGTAGTGAGCCTAGGTGCTGGGCTCACTTGAAAAGCAGTTTAGGAGCAGTTAGTCAGGATTTGATTTACCTTGCATTTCTTTTGCCCTTCTTTAGGTGTAATCCTGTAAATTGTATTCATTTTCATTTTCATTTAATTTCATTTACTTTTACTTTATTTATTTTCACCTAGTCTGCCTTAGTGTAAAGGGGGGTTCTGTCCCTTTTCAAAGTTCACGCTGCCAGCTAGCCTCTCTGCTTGGGATTCTTCGGTCTCTGTGCCCGGTGATGATCTCTCCCCCAGGACTGTACGGGGGAGAGCTCTGTGGAACACCTGCATTTTGGCAGTGTCCATGCGGCAGATTCCCATCGCGGCGGGAGCCTCAGGCCGTTCGAGGTTCTTTAGCCGGTGGGCCGGGGCTCGCAGCGTCTGCTACTTCTGGTGGCGCGAGGCAGCAGCGTGTCTGGACAGCTCTTCACCCTGCAGCTACAGCGGGGTAACTGCTGCATCCTGACGCCACAAGGGAGTCTCTCGAGTCCGCATGGAGGGGCTCTGAGCTCTTGCCGCCTCTGTGGTGTCTGGCGCCAAACGGGCCTGCTTCGGATTGGCGCTATTTTCTCGGCAGGGCTGAGGCCTCGTGGCGGAGAGCGGAGCAGCCCCGCGTTTGAGCAGACGACGCTGTTCCACGCGGCTACACCCAGATAAGGACTTCCTTTTGCTGTTACTTTTAATTTTAATTCTAATTTTAATTTCCTTTTAATTTTAATTTCCTTTTAATTTCATGATAGTTTATAGTTCTTTGAATGCAATGTGATTGGTTTGGGTTTTACTTCTTGGGGGGTGCCTTTACCTTTGTCTGCATTCTGGCAGTTAGCGACGTCTGTCAGCAGCAGGTTTCCGTGCTAGGATTTGGCCATTCAGGGTCATCGGCGGCACAACCACCTACAAATTGAGCCCTTTCTGAAATTGTCATTTACATAAGGATGCTATTTCCATGTTTATACACTTGGAAATTGTGCAGACAGCCTCTAAATGTCGTTATGCCATCTGCAAATTTGATCGCCATGCTTGCTGATCTCTTTTCCAGATCATTTCAGTGCAGTAGATGTTACCAGATGCCAGTTCCAGTGCAGATCCCGAGACATTCCACTATTTACGGGTCTCCTGTGAGAAAACTGGCCATTTAGTCCTATTGTGTTCCTGTTTTTGATCCATTTCCCATTCTATAATAACACATCATCTCCTTCCTCAGGAGAAGTTCATAAGGGGCTTTGTCAAGTACCTTCTAAAACATCCATATCCATATCATTTGGCTTACTCACATGTTTATTAACCCTTTGAAAAGACAGCTTGGTGCTGCTTTTCAGAACAAGTTCTATCATTTAACTGGCACTGAACTCAGATTCATTGGTCTGCAGTTTCCAAGATCGCCTTTGAAGCTCTTTTAAAAAAAAAAAAAAAAAAGAAAACAATTAGTGTTACATTAGTAACTCTTCAATCTTTAGAGATCATTAATACTAATGTTATGATTGAGCCTGGCTGATATTATGAATGATCACTATTAGACAAAAATTAGCTAGGTTAAGACACTTTGATTTGGTTTTCTGCACTGTTATCAGAGCGCAGCTTGCCCATTTGGCGGGAACACTGCTCATCTGGGCCATCTGGGGAAAGGCCCCTGCTGGGGATCGTGAGACGTGTTGCTGGATGGCACAGTCCGGGGCTTAGTGTTCCAGGGTCCTGGAAGGGTTGAGAGCGGCAGTCAGGCCTCCCTGTCTTTGCTATGATGGTCACCTAGGTTCAAGCGTCCTATGTTTTGGGTGACAGGAGTGGGACACCTGGACATGTGGTGCTGGATGTTGGATAGGCTCATACTTCTTAGGTGCACTCTCCTTGAGTGTGTCTGCATGTCCGTGTTCCGTCTGTGATCTCATGCTCAGGTGATTGTTGCAGCAATGACAGAGATCGCTTGGGATATCGTGAGCGGGGTTGTCATGGTGTTGCATGGGGTTGCCAATGCAAGACGGGGCCATCCTGAGGAGTTTGGGCCTCAGTCATCAGCTTTCCCTTCGGTGGCCCGGCTGTCCAGGAGGCACCCCTCCAGATCCGCCGGTCCAGTTCTTCTCTGCCTCTTCTCAATGTGGGCAGGGGGGCTGGCAGATCTGGAAATTCACGTCCACTGCACGTTCTACTGTTTTACCTCTGCCTTGGGGTTCTGAGGTCATATATTCCCAGTCATTTGTTTGGTGGGGTGCTCCTGTCTGTTGTGCAAGACAAGGTGGTCCACAGTCGGAGGCTGTCGTCTATTCCCCTTACCCCTGAAGGTGCTCACAATTTAAGTTTTTTGTACCTGCGGAGGTGTATGTTGTTAAAGGCTAGCAGGCGCACCTGTGGGACCAGAATCCTCGGTTCTTCCGTCCTTCCGTTGAGGTGCGCGTGTGGGGTTTACTCCCTTGGTCGGCTAGCAACTTGCTTCACCCATTGCGCCTTCCCTTTCCTCAAGGCATCGTTGCGTCCCACTTCTTCGTGGGGGCTCGCCGCAGGGCCTGGAGTTATGCTCAGCCGGTTCCAGCCAGGGCTGAGTCCTTGGGGGGAGGCTCCGATCCTAACGATACAGGGAGTGCTGGGATCCGTTCAACCAGGTTCCTTCGGGCCCAGCGTACGTCGTCTTTTGCTGGCCGGTTTAGGTCTTTGGGTCGTGGCGGTGCTCCAAGAAGACCAGTAGGCTGCACAGTGCTTGTCTTGGAGCAAGCGCGGGATTTCTGTAGGTTCATATTCAAAGACGTCCGGTTACATGTCCCTCCATTTTGGAATGCTGTACTAGTAGGCATACTTCATATGCTGGGCTTACAAGTTGGCTTCCGCGCTGCTCGGCATCAGCCAAGGTGACTGCCGGTTTAGGCTGTGGATGTGGAGTCAGCCTGGAGGAGGGGCCTTGCGTTCTCTGGACAATGCCCTGTTCGGTTGTGTGCCTTGTGGCCCTTATGGAGTTGTAAAAAGGAAAAAAAAAAAAAAAAAAAGAATAATCAAACAGGAAAGCCTTCCTAATTGTCCCCACTTCTTTTTTATAAGGTTCTGTCCCTTTCTTCCGGGAGCTTGGCCGGAGCGTGGTTAGACTCAGCTACATTTTGGGGATCCTTTATGTACAAGGCATTTTAGTGTACGCAGCACGCCCAGTGTTCCATCGTCTGACTGGAACGGTACGCGGTACGTCAGCCGTGGCAGGCGTTCGCGGACACGGTAGCGGATCGAGCGCTGTAGGTGCTGTCTGAGATCTCCGGGATGGTGGCCTATTTTGATTGGCAGGGTGGAGTCGGTCGGGTGGTCAGGGTGGCCCGAGCGAAGGGACAGCGTGCGCGGTTGAAGCCTTGGCGGCCTGCGTTTCGGTGGGGACACTGTGGTGGCGAATGTCCTTAGCGGGGTCCGAGTGTTTGCCGGAGGAGTGAGATTGCATCAGGCGGTGTGCGCGCCGCGTGTGCTCAGATGCGGTCAGCCCATATTGGACCTCATGGCGACCTGTCAGTCTGCGGCGACGGGTCGATGTTTAGCAGAGGACATATGAGGCTACTGGATAGCGTCGACGCATTGGTACGGGGCCGTGGCCCGGTCCATTCTATGCCTTTCAGAGGTCATAGTGAAAATGGCCGACTGGGTCTGGTTGCTAAGATATGTGCTCTTCATTAGTCAGTGGGGACCATTACCAGTGTATTCTGCAACATTTGCGTGAGCTTGCATAATCTTTACTTGCAACCAATCGAAATAACTGTCCAAAACCAGTTGATGCAGTCACTACTTAAATTTGCCTCGCTTGACAGTAAAAAAAAAAAAAAGACATATTTATTTTATACCGATAGGTCACTCACAGCATATTTGGCGATTCCTCGTACTGGTGTTAATCATGCAGATAATTTCTGCTCTAGTTGTGGTGATGTGACTTTTACATCACAAAAATGGCATATGACTGTGGCGGTTCAGAAAGCCTACAATTTATATTTTGGCTGCAGAATAAAAGATCAGGATAAAAGCTAGGCGCCACACATATGCTGCAATACATGTGTAGCAGATCTCAGGCTGTGGATGGATGGGAAAAGACCATCAAAGTCTTTTGCGGTTCCAATGATCTGGAGAGGGCCCATGGATCACGTCGGCGATTGCTACTTCTGCATGGTTCCTCCAATTCCGGAGGGCATATCCAGGTGATGTAAGCGGTTGGCCTACTGGCATTGCGTCGTGGGCGTGGCTACCAGAGTCTCCTTTCTTTTTTGTCACACCATGTAAGACTCCACATCTTCTGAAACAACGCTGGACTCTGGGGCACTTGACACCCTCTTATATGCCCTTGGTGGATCACGCTTGGTTTATTGCAACTCATTGCTTAGCTGCATTTCACATTCTCAATTAAAAAGACTCCAACTGGTCCAGGACATAGCTGTAAGCTACTTTGTGTTGCAAAGAATAAAGCCCTTAAGAGGTGTGACAAATAGGGTGTTTGACGCTGGTGGTTTTTCCATTTCCCTCATTTTGCTTTTCACCTCTGTCTGGATGGACCTCGGTTCCGTTCTCCCTCGTGGAATCCGGCTGTGCCTGTCTAGTTGTCGGTTTGGGACTTACGCAAGAACACTTTGCTTGTAACCTGCGTTTCTTGGACCTTAGGTGAAGGTTCCGTCGCTTTCTGGGAGGTCTCTTCGCTGCCTGTCCCTCCGTGGAGGCGGGTTCTGCGGGAGAGCAGCGGTTGCTAACACTTGACACCCTGGTGGGGTCGAGAGCCAAGGGGGAGCTCAAGCGGATTTTTCAGGCGGAGCTCCGGTAGCCTTCTCAGTAGGTCTGTTTCTAGGGCGTTCAGTGTGTTTGCGATGGCAAGTTTGTCTTTCTGAAGCACTAGCGCTGCTTGGGGCAGAGTTCTGTGCTGTTTTCACCAGTGAAGAGGATCCAAGTGGGCTCTCGGTCGTGTCTTCCTGGTTGGCTTACCGCCTGTTGACGTGAGGAGCGGGCTGGCGTCGGTGCCTGCTCTGTTCGTTTAGGGGCCGAGCCGACTGGATAGGTCCCTCCCAATGATTACTGCTCTGGTACATCCCAGTGGTGGAGGACTGAACTGTAGGACCGATAAGGAAATGGAAATTACACTTACCTGGTAATTGATGTTCCTTGAGGGAGTACAGTTCAGTCCTCATTCCCGCCCGGGGATGGATGTTTCAGACGCGAGGCGTCAGTTCCGAGTGTGCTTTCGGATCCTAGCGTCGGCAACGGGCTCTGATTGGCAGGTAATCGCGAGAGCAACCTTTTCTGCCTATACTCTTCCTTAGTTCTCCTTCCTTCTAGCTCTCTGTCTTCCGCTGTTTGGTGCGCAGGGGGACAGGGGCACGGAGGAGGGTGTTTTCGGCCTTTCTTTTTGGGGCCCTGTGATTTTAAAGTTGAAGTTTGAGCATAGCTTTGTATTTAGTACTTTAACTGGTTGTTTGTTTGCTCCTTTGAGTCTGCTTTGACAGTAGGTCACTGGGGGATCATGGGAGAAGACCAGCAGGATATACCCGGTGATGTCACAAGTTTGACTTGTCCAGTCTCCATGTTGCAGGAGGAGGTGCACTACCCAGTGGTGGAGGACTGAACTGTACTCCCCCAAAGGAACATCAATTACCAGGTAAGTGTAATTTCCATATATATATATAAAAAAAGGAGAAAATAGCCAATGCAATAAAATTGGGGGATAAGACATTTTTCAGATATGTTAGTGAGAGGAGGACAGGCAAAAGTGGTAGTGTCAGCCTCAAGGGTAAAGGGAAGGAATATGTAGAAGCTAATGAGGATAAAGTGGAATTGCTTTACAACTATTACTGTTCTGTGTTCACAGATGAAGGATCAGGAGCAGGACTTCAGAAAACACCCACAAACAGACACAGAAGCGAGGGGCATCTTCAACAATTTTCAGGCTGTGTTTGTGAGAAACTAGCTAAACTAAAAGTAGACAAAGCGATGGAACCGGAAGGGATACATCCGAGAATACTGAGGGAACTTGGGGACATTCTAGCAGCTCCACTAACTGACCTTTTCAGTGCCTCTTTTGAGTCGGGAGTGGTGCCAGAGGACTGGAGAGAGGCACATGTCGTCCCTTTACACAAAAGCGGAAATAAGGATGTTGTTGAAAACTACAGGCCAGTTGGTTTAACCTCGGTGGTGAGTAATGGAAGCGCTGCTGAAAGAGAAAATAGTGAGGTTTTTGGAGTCCAACGGATTACCGGATCCGAGGCAGCATGGATTCACCAGAGGCAGGTCTTGTCAAACAAATCTGATTGATTTCTTTGGCTAGGTGACAAGGGAGTTGGACCGAGGGAGAACCCTAGTTGTGGTGTATTTAGATTTCAGTAAAGCTTTTGACACTGTTCCACACTGGAGACTTATAAACAAACTGAGAACCCTAGGGATGGACCCTAAAGTTACTGACTAGGTTAGAAATTGATTGAGTGGGAGGTGACAAAGGGTACAGATAAATGGAGCTCACTCCGAGGAGAAGGAGGTTTCCGGTGGTGTGCCATAGGGATCTGTCCTTGGTCCGATTCTTTTTAACATCTTTGTTAGTGAAATTGCAGAAGGGCTGTCAAGTAAGATTTGCCTCTTTGTGGATGATACTAAAATCAGCAATAAAGTGGACACCTAGGAAGTGTACTGTAGATAACATGAGGAGAGATCTAGCTAAGCTTGAAGAATGGTCTAAAATTTGGCAGCTGAGATTTAATGTTAAAAAATACAAGGTCATATATTTGGGCTGCAGCAATCCAAGGGAGTGATACAGTATAGAGGGTGAAGAACATTTGTCCACATAAGGAGAACGGGACCTAGGAGTGATTGTATCTGATGATCTTAAAGTAGTTAAACATGTAGAAAGGCAACTTCAAAAGCTAGAAGGTTGCTTGGGTGCATAGGAAAGAGGTATGCCCAGCAGAAGAAAGGAGGTGATAGTGCCTCTGTATAAGTCTTTGGTACGACCTCATTTGGAGACTGCACCTTCAAAAGGATATAAACAGGTTGGAATCGGTGCAGAGGGTGGCTACTAAAATGGTTAGTGGTGTTCATTATAAAGCACATGAGGACAGACTTAAGGATCTTAATATGTACACCTTAGAGGAAAGGCGGGATAGAGGTGATATGATAGAGACATTTAAATACCTCCATGGCATAAATGCACAGGAGGAGAACCTCTTTCGACTGAAAGCAAGCTCTGCTACGAGGGAACATAGGATGAGGGTGAAAGGGGATAGACTCAGGAGTAATAAGTGGAAATATTTCTTTATGGAAAGAGCAGTAGATGCATGGAATAGTCTCCCAGTGAAGGTGGTAGAGATGAGGATGGTATCTGATTTCAAAAAAGCATGAGACAAACGCAGAGGATCTCTAAAGGAAAAAAGGGGACTGGTATAGTGGTTGACATGGAAGGGCAGATTAGATAGGCCATGTAGTCTTTTTCTATTATCATGTTTCTATGTTTCTATACCATCTGGTCCAGGTGATTTGCTACTCTTTAGTTTATCAAATAGTTATAATATATCTTCACGGTTTATCAATATTTATTTTCGTTTATCCAATGTATCACCTTTAAATACTATTTCAGTCATGGGCAGCATCCCTACATCTTCCTCAATAAAAACCAAAGCAAAGAATTCATTCAGTCTCTCTGCTGTGGCCTTGTCCCCTCTTAGTTCTCCTTTTACCCCTTTATCATCTAATAGTCCATCTGACTCACAGGTTTTTGCTACAAATGTACTTGAAAAAATCTTTATTATTATGGGTTTTTGCTTCCAGAACAAGCTGCTTCTCAAATTCTCTTTTCACCTGCCTTATCAATGCCTTGCATTGCCAGTGCATATGTTTCCAGTTTTTGTCATTTTGCTCCTTTTTCCATTTCCTGAAAGATGCTTTTTTGGCTACAACAGCTCTCCTCTGACCTTACCTTTAAACCATGCTGGCAGTTTTTTTGGATTTCCTTCCACATTTCTTAAAGTGTGGAATACAGCTGGTCTGGACTTCCAAGATATTATTTTTAAACAGTACCCAGTCTTACGGCTTTCTGGTCATTTATTTGTCCTTTTTGCCAGTCCCCATAAGGGTCAGGCAGCATCCAAAGTCACCTTGGGCTGTTGGATAAGAGAAGCTATTACCTCTGCCTATCTGTTGGAGGGTAAACCAGCACCTTCTGGGTTGAAGGCTCATTCTACTCGAGCACAGGTGGCTTACTGGGTAGAAGCATCCTCGATGATGTCTTTGGATATCTGTAGGGTGGTGACATGGTTCTCCCTGTCCACGTTTGTTTGGTATTACCGTTTAGATGTGCAAGCACGTGTAGCAGCTTGGTTCAGCACCATGGTGCTGTCTATGGCACTGTCATCCTGTCCAGAGATGAAGTAGCTTTGGTATTGACTGATGGTCTGGGCTGGTCTAGCGGGATGCGCAGAAAGGGGAAATTTTATTTATCGATAATTTTCTTTGCTGGAGTCCTGCTAGACCAATCCAGGACCCATCCCGATGATGCTTTTGCGGGCTTGTCTTATGTCGACGGCTAGCTGACCTGCTAGTTTGCCTCTGTTCTTTGAATATAGTTCTTCCTAACAAGAGTAGATAAATTGGGTCGGGGCCCCTCTGGAGGACTTTGAGTGGGCTTCCTTGTTTACTTTTTACGTAAATACTGAAGAGTGCCCCTAGCTGTACTGGGTGCTGTACTAGTGATGATGTCACGAGTAATACCAAAAACCACAAAGAAGAAAAATATCCAAACAATAAAAAAAACTCCTTTAACAATCATTCAAAACCCCCATCATAGGCGCCAAAATCTTAATTAACTGAAAAAAACCTCAGAATCTAATTTTTTGTCAGACCATTTGCCATGAGGGAGAAACTCTCCTGTAGCAAACACTCCTTTTATCCTTTATTATGAGCTTCACACACAGCTCAAAACTATTAGAAATAATAGTAAAAAACCCGAGAAGAATTGCACAACGCAACCCCCCTCCCTCCGCCCCGATATACCTTATACACCAGCTGAAGCAACGGAGACCCAGTTCCAGGAAGCAGCACGTTATGATGAGGTAAGTTAGACTCTTCTTCAAAAGCCTTTTCAAAAAAATGCCACTGCCATCCTATGGGCTCAGATAAACAAAACAGTCATTGCCTATCAGCTTCTTCAAGTATTCACACCACTACATTGCGCCATTTTTCAAGCCGCTGCTCCTTTCACGGCCCTTCTTCAGGTGAATCAGAAACAGCTCAATTTGATGCTGATTTGCCAATCAGGTGGAAACTAATTTTTGACGTCAAACAGTCCAAAGTCAGTTAATCAAAAGTTGGAAAACAAATCTGATCAGTGTAACTTACAACAGACTCCACCAATGAAGTTCAAGATTAAGGCCAAAAGGCGTAACTGTTTGTAATTTAAAGATCCATTGTTTTTTTTTTGTTTTGTTTTTTTATTTATGCAAATTTATAATTATAATCAAGCAACATGCTTGTACAGATAAAGACACAACTTGTTCAGAAATAATACAAAGAAAATTTGTTTTTCCCAAAATACACCAAGAGTGTCAGTAGTCCACCCTAATAGGGGGGAGTAGAAAGTAAAAGTAATACCAGGGATAGGTGTCTCCCCGGTATTCATCGACACTGAAGAAATAAACCCAAGAAAGAGAAAAACAAGTAGGGACAGAGAACAGAGCATTCATAATATAATGGGGTCTCACTCACAAAGGAGAAGATGTCACAATATGAGAACTGATAAAGGAGGACAAGTCCTCTGGTTGAAAAAACACATACTTATGTGATTTAAATACAATTATACATTTGCAAGGAAACCTTAACAGAAATGAGGCACCGATCTGAGTAGCGCCAGGACGCAATAAAAGAAAAGCTTTATGCCTCCTTTGAGTCTCTGGCCACATCCGGAAAAATCTAAATTCTCTTGCCCATGAATAAGCTGGTACGTTTTTTGAAATAAAGCTTGAGGATCCAGTCTCTATCCGATGGAATCACAAAAGACACCAACATAGTGGACACAGTTAGTTCCTCTTCCTTAGGTGTTTGAAGAAGGGCTGATACATCTAAAATATCCATTTCTAATGTCCCAACAGCCACCTTCCCTTCTTTCTTACCAGTTGGCAAAAAATAAGCTTTAGAAACCAGAGGGATTAAGTCAGGTGGTACCAATAAAACCTCCTGAATATACTTTTTAAACAACTCCAAAGGTGCAATCGCTGGCACTACTGGAAAATTAAGTAATCGAATATTGGAAGCCCTGACAATATTTTATAAGGATTCCATTTTCATTTTAATAACCACATTTTCTTTTACTAAAGAATCAGATACCTCCGAGACTTGAGACAGTTTCTGTACTGCAGTATCCACATTTACTTTAACTTCAGCCATTTCCAACTTAAAACCAGAGTAGGAATCCTCCAGCTTATCCAAACGTGACATAGTTAAAACCAACTGTTGACTCATAACACTAGATTGAGAAATCGCCTCCCAAATGCTCTTCAGGGAAATCTCCGTTGGACGTTTCAAAGAAAGACCTTTTGGCAACTCGGACGTCGTAGTTACAGCCAGATGAACTTCCCTTCGATCAGCCTCATTAACTCCTTGAGGGAGCTCAGCCACCTTCACAGGTTGAACGTCGACCACAACCGCAGCTCCAGATTTCCTAGGCTGCTCACCGGGCCTCTCTTCGAGCAAGGCCCGCTCATGAGGATCCACTCCCGCCTCTTTGGGAAGAGCTTCGCCTCCTCTCGCAGGAGGAGTCACCAAGAGGGTCGGAGCAGAAGGCGGCTCACGCCCATTAGGGGAGAGAGAGACATCAAGAGCAGAGATCGCCGAAACCACCTCAGCCGGCGACGTCAAGTCCGCTCGAATCTCTCCACGTTGCTGCTCTGTTAGTCGAACGAAATGATCCATAGGTCCCTCACTGGCAGGTACAGGCTCTGCGGGAGGAACCTTTTGCTTGCCCTTACGCTTAGGCATGTTCGACCCGTTAACGCTCCGTCGCCATCTTGAAGTTTGCCACTCCCCCCCCTCTCCCCCCCCCCGGGTTCTCACTTTCTGAACTCTTGAGTGCAGTAAAGATCCATTGTTGTTCCACGTTTTGTAAACGAGCCAGTCTATCACCCCCGCCCCCCCCCCCCTCCCCGGTAAATTCACAGGGACAAAATCAATAATTCTCCACTTTAAATCTTGAAAAGAATGTTCTTGAGCAATACAATGGGATAATAGTATTTAATCGTGATTGATGTTCTTGTAATCGTGTTTTCATACGACGAGATGTCCTCCGCACATACTTTAATAAACACGGACAAATAATCATATATACTACAAAAGATGTCACACATGGTTCTGTGGTATGCCCTATATACAGTGCTAGTAACAGGATCAATCCATTCCATGCCAGAAATTGTCAGAGAGCAAAATTCACAACCTCCACATGCATAAAGACCATTAGAAAAAATTGAGTGGTCAGATATTGAAGAATGTGAATCAACAAGACCCATAGCGTGTACTACAAAGTCTACTACTTTTTGTCCATGTTGATGAGCAATGGTCTTGGGCAAGCCACTTAACCCTCCATAGCCCATGTTCCCTGTAAAATAGTTATCTCCAAGTTATAATGTCCTGTTCAATGTAATTTCAGTTTGTTCAATGTAAACCGCACTGATGCAGAATAGCGCGGTATATAAGAGAATAAAAATAAATAAATAAATAAATAAAATAAATCACAGGCTTTTGAAAAAAGCTATGAACTCCCAAAACATGCCAATATTTTCTTATAATGTTGGCAACTTGAACCATATTATGCATGTATGGTAAAATCCCTACAATGGAGGGAGAATTTTCCTCTTATTCAGTATGGGATGAAGACTGCCACCATTCAGAGATTATTAAACTGAGCTGTCTTGTATGCAGTATGGACAAGATGTGCTGGGTAGCCTCGAGCCAACAGCTGCTGAGAAAGCTCCCGAGCATTTTTGTGAAACTCATCCGATGTAGTACATAATCGACGGATCCGTAAAAATTGCCCCAGTGGAAGACCACGACGTAAGGAACTTGGATGATAGCTATGATATTGAAGCAATGTATTTCTTTGAACGAACTTCCTGTAAAGAATAGTATATAGTTTGTCACCATGTTTATATATTGTAATGTCCAAAAGGTTAATATGAGAATGAGGATATGTAGGAATAAATGGGATATTGGGTTTCAATGAATTAATCCATACAAAAAAACTGATGTAACTGTTGAACAGTACTAGACCACAAGAAAAATATATCATCCAAAAAACGTACCCACAAAGATATGTATTGAAACCAATAAGAAGGATAAAGTAAAGACTCCTCCTAATGTGCCATATATAAGTAGCTACCGACGGTGCCATTGTAGCTGTCATAGAAACCCCATAAATTAGTTTCCCTCTGATTGGCAAATCAGCATCAGACTGAGATGTTTCTGATTCGCCTGAAGAAGGGCTATGGAAGGAGCGGCGGCTTGAAACATGGCCCTATGTAGCGGTGTGATTTAGCGGTGTGAATTACTTGAAGAAGCTGATAGGTAATGACTGTTTTGTTTATCTAAGCCCGTAGGATGGCGCAATGTTTTTCTGAAAAGGCTTATGAAGAAGAGTCTAGTTTACCTCATCATAAAGTGCTGCTTTTTGGATTGAGGCTCTTAACAACTGGGTCTTCTTTGCTTCAGCTGGTGCATAAGGTATACCAGGGGGATTGCGTTGTGCGATTCCCCTCGGTTTTTTTACTATTATTTCTAATAGTTTTGAGCTGTGTGTTAGGCTCATAATAAATAATAAAAGGAGTGTTTGCTACAGGAGAGTTTCTCTCTCATGGCAAATGGTCCGACAAAAAATTACATTCTGAGGGTTTTTTCAGTTAATTAAGATTTTAACACCTATGATGGGAGTTTTGAGTGATTGTTAAAGGAGTGATGATGTCATGGCACTGTTTCATTTTTTTTTCTTTCTCTCACCGTCTGCTGGTTGGGGGACATAACCCGATGGGCTAGACTGATCTAGCAGGACTCCAGGAAAGGAAATTATTGGCAAGTAAAATTTCTCTTGCACATGGAAAAAGCTTTGTAAAATTACCCATATGATCATATGTGATATCAGGTTTGTAGAAGGGATACAGTACATATAGGATATAATTTATAACAGGGCATCTAAGTCAAAAGGATAATTTTATAAAGTCATTTTTGCAAGTATGTGACTATAAATGTGTATAAATGGCCCATTATAAAATTGCAACCAGTGTAAAAATATGTGCATTGACATGAAGACATGTTGCCGGCAGGCATGCACAAAGGCATAGTTTTGGCAGTGCACAGGTGGAGCTTGCAAGTATGCATTGATTATAAAATATATTAACCTATGCATACACCTAAATAATCTAAATTCAGGCATTTAGACCTGCTCTTGAACAGTTGTAAATGTCCATGCCTACATTATAGGGCCAATTTCTGCTACTTATGATAGCATTTTATAAAGACAAATAAGTGCCTTATATAAAATAGTGAAAAAGTAGGTACCTACTTGCCCTCTTAAATCTAGGTGCCCCTTTATAAAATTAACCTCGAAAAGTCCAAAAATAGACCTAATGTAAATCTATCTTATAAAACCAACATAGGCACCCAGATATAGCCCTTTACTGCACATATTTATTCCAGCTCTGAAAATGCATATTTTGGATGCATGTGCCTGTGTATTTCATAAATTACACATGTACTATATTTTCACGCAAATAATGTGCCTACATATATAACGGTGGAAATGACGCCATTCTGTTCGAGAATCTTTGGATAACATACCCACACGTACAACGCGCATGTACATGCCCTTTTTGCTGCTAACCATGCCGAGAATGAAACACAAGTCCTACACTGCCAACTTCATAAGAACATAAAATATGCCATACTGGCTCAGACCAAGGTCCATCAAACCCAGTATTCTGTCTCCAACAGTGACCAATCTAGGTCACAAGTACCTAGCAATTTCCCCAAAAGACACAGTTTCCACAATGCTTCAAACCTAAAGTCATTGTGAGAGCGGAAGAAACAAGCAACAGAGCGGCAGCGAGAGAGTTCAAGGTTTGAGAGATGTCCATTCGCGAATGGGGAAAGGAGAAAAAGGAGCTTGAAAATATGAATCCCCGAAACCGTGCATGTCGTGGGCCCAAAGCAAAATGGCCTAAACTGAAAAATGACTTGAGAGACTGGGCTTTTTCTTGGCGGGAACAAAAATCAAGCTGTCTCTACTGTCGCAATTCAGATCAAAGCAAAGCTTCTGGCTAATGAAAGAGGAATCACTGATTTCAAAGCGGGTTTCACGTGGATTTCTAGATTCATGAAAAGAAATGATCTTTCAGTAAGAATGAGAACCACTGTAGATCAGCGACTTCCGGACGATTGGGAACCAAATATGACCAACTTCTGTGAATGTGTCTCCAGAGAAATCTCTGAACATGCTATCTCTGCAGTAGACATTATAAGTATGGGCAAAGTTCCAATGTCTTTCAATATCCCTGCCACCAGGACTGTATCTGCTTCAGGTAAGAAAACTGTAGCCATTACAACCACTGGGCATCAGAGGGCCTGCTTCACTGTAGTCCTTGGATGCACTGCGAGTGGGGTGAAATTAAAGTCGATGGTAGTTTTCAAGAGAGTTACCATGTCCCATGAAAAACTGCCCACCAGTGTGGTTGTCTATTGTAAAAGGAAAGGATGGATGGACTGTGACCTTATGAAAATATGGGTTGATAAATGTTATAGGGTCAAGCAAGGGGAATTCTTCTCTAAGAAGTCCTTACTAATTTTTGACACCATGGCTGCGCACAAAGAAAAGAAATGTTCAAAATTATGTAAACTGTACTAATGCCCAGTAATACCTGGCGATCTTACCTGTAAGCTACAGCCTATAGATATAGCAGTTAACCACTCATTCAAAACGTTCGTGAGAACAGAGTAGGACGAATGGATGCAGTTTGGGATGCACAAATTCACACCATCAGGAAGACTGAAGCAGGCGCGGTTTTCGGAAGTCTGCAAGTGGGTGTCTTCTGCTTGGGGTAAAATAATGCCTCAAACCATCTGCAGCAGATTCAGAAAGGCTGGGATTGTCTGCCAGCAGAATATGACACATTCGGATACGACGACGAAGGTGAAGATGCCAATAGCAGTGACGACAACATCATTTCAGAAATCACAGAAGAGCATCTGCAGTTGGTTCTTAGTTATTTCAGCGATGACAGTGAGGAGGGAACGGATTGAAGGGTTCGAGGAGTCATATGAGGATGGCGTTGATTGAACTGGAATTGGCCTTAACAAATTTAGTCTCATTTATTCATTTACTCGCATTTAGTCTCATTGAAATTCAGCATTTCAGAAATAAAGAAGTTATAAAACACTTAAAAACGACTCTGAATTTATTTTTATGTTGTGTTGACAATTAAGTATATAACACGCTCATTTGTATAATGCGTGGGGGCGCAGTTTCTGCAAAAACACATATAACGCATGCGCTATATGTTTAAAAATATGGTATATCCCAAAATTGCCTTCCCTTCGTTCAAACTATGCCCTAGAGAATGCCTATATGTAATCTTTGTAAGAGTGCTTGTGTTCTTTCAGCTTACATACTTTTTATACATATATACAGCTGCACAGTATTAAGAAAGATATTTTGTGCAGATTGAAATTAGTTTGAAAGTGCATAATGGGTGGGCCCAGAAGCAAGAGGAGTTTGGATCTGAAGAGAACCGCTGTCATGGTCAGGCCTAGCTCTAGGAGAGCTGCTGTCACTGTGATTGCTCACTTCCCACACAGAGAAGAGACTGAATGGAGGTCGAAGAGAGGTTAGAGGGTTGAGGGTTTCTGGAGTCCATTGGATTGCAAGATCTAAAGCAGCATGGGTTTAGCAGAAGCAGGTCTTGTCAGACAAATCTGATTGATTTCTTTGACTGGGAGTTGGACCAAGGGAGAGCTGTAGATGTGTGGTGCACTTAGATTTCAGTAAAGCCTTTGACACCGTTCCACACAGGTTACTTATAAACAAATTGAGCACTCTAGGGATGGACCCTAAAGTGACTGACTAGGTTAGAAATTGATTGAGTGGGAGGTGACAAAGGATACAGGTAAATGAGCTCACTCTAAGGAGAAGGAAGTGATGTGCTGCAGGGATCTGTGTTTGGTCCAACTCTTTTTAACATCTTTATTAGTGATATTGCGAAAGTGCTGTTGCGCAAGGTTTGCCTCTTTGCAGATGATAACAAAATCTACAATAGAGTAGACACCCAGGAAGGAATAGATTACATGAGGGGGACCTAGCTAAGCTTGAAGAATGGTCAAGAATTTGGTAGCTGAGATTTAATGCTAAAACATGCAGGGTCATGCACTTGGGCTGCAAAAATTCAAGAGATTGGTACATTGTAGGGGGCGAAGCACTTCTGTCCATGAAAGAATAGCGGGATCTCGGCGTGATTGTTTCTGATGATCTTAAAGCAGCTAAACAGGTAGAAAAAGCGACGGTGAAAGCCAGAAGAATGCTTGGGTGCATAGGTAGAGGAATGGCCAGCAAAAAAAAAAAATGAGGTGATAGTGCCTCTGTATGTGTCTAGTGCGACTTCATTTGGAGTATTGTGTGCAGTTCTGGACACCGCACCTTCAAAAGGATATAAACAGGATGGAGTCGGTGCAGAGGGTGGCTACTAAAATGGTTGGTGGTTTTCGTTATAAAGCATAGGAGGAAAGACTTAAATACCTTAATATATATACATTAGAGGAAAGGCAAGGTAGAGGAGATATGATAGAGATATTTAAATACCTCCGTGGCATAAATGCACAAGAGGAGAGCCTCTTTCAATTGAAAGCAAACTCTGCTACGAGGGGACATAGGATGAGGTAGAAAAGGGATAGACTCAGGAGTTGTATGTGGTAATTTTTCTTTACAGAAAGAATGGTAGAAGCGTGAAATAGTAACCCAGTGAACGTGGTAGAAACAAGGACAGTATCTGATTTCTAAAAAGCATGGGACAAACACAGAAGATATCTTAAGAAAAAAAAGGATTATTGTAGTTGATATGGAAGGGCAGACTAGATAGGCCATGTGGTCTTTTTCTGCCGTCATGTTTCTATGAGCCAAGAAAAACCTAAACAGATAATTTTGTTTGGGTGTTTTTTAGTTGTCTTTCCAAATCTTAGAGAAAACAAAATAAAAACCCCAAGCAATAAATATCCAAGAATGACACAAATACACAAAAGAAAAACCTGCATACAAAACAAAATCAATAAACAATAAACAAAAAATATAAATCCTTAAAATAAACATTTTTGGTTGGTGCCCAAGTTCTCTAAATATTTTGCTGTACATGCATACAGATACACGCACACACACAGACCCAAACATTTTATTGGGCCTGCTATCAGTAAATTTATAAGTGCTGTTAAACATGCCAGGGTCCAGGGAAGAAACTTGGAAGCACTGTTCCCTCTAAGCTGTGCGCGTGTGCGCACGCACACACCTCGCCAAGTGAGCGCACATACTTTACAGCAGAGCGCACAAAAATTATGGTTCTGATTGAAAACAACACAGACATCTTCAAATTTAAAAGTTGTGATTGTAATTACTAGAAATTTTCTGCTTCATTTAGTAATCGTCTATTTTCATTTAATTTGATTAAAATTAATGTGGTGTACATACTGTATTCTGAAGTGTAGTTAAATTATAAAGTTTATAACTTTGAGTGTCGTTATGTGGCGCACAAAAATTTAACCTTCCTTCAAAAGCTGCACAGCTGATATTTTATGCGCACACAGCCTACAGAAAATTAGAGGGAACATTGCTTGGAAGGGGGCCCCAAAGCCCACCAACAAGCAGTATCTCCTTCAGATTCAGGCAGCATGAGGGTCTAGAGCAGTGATGGCTAACCTTTTTGAGCCCGTGCCCAAACTGCCGCACAAAACCAAAGAATTTCCTCAAAGTGCCAGCACGTCAATTAAACCTTAACAACAAGATTTTAGTATCTAAAAACTCTTTATAAAGTTGCCTGAACTATGTAACATCATTTGTAAAGTTTGGAATCTTTGTATTGTCAGAGAATCAATTTGATTCACAATCCTTTGGTTTTCATTTCAATTTATTGGCAATTTATAATGTTTTAATGATTTCATTCAATTTAGAAACAGGAAGGCAATAATTAAACTGGGAACCCCAAAAGCCAAACTTGGAATGTACAACAACACTGTAGAAATAAAACTATAAATTAATTTCCTCTTGTACTAAACAAAGCATAGACACTAATGATGCACATGTCCCAGAGCTGACATATTCCAGTTAATAAATTCAAAATAAAGAGATATCTTTGTACCTTTTGTGCATTTTTTTCAGTTGCAATTGTTCCAGCCACTTTCTTCTGGTTTATTTGTGTCTTCTGCTATCTCTCCATCGTCTGCTGTCCATTTCTCCTTTCTTCTCTTCTAGTTTTTTTCCATTCTCTCTCTTCATCTGCTTTAACATAATAATCTTTCTCCTTTTTTAGTCTCCCAATACCCGGCCAATTGTCCATTTTTCTTCCCTCCCACACAAAATATTTTTCCCCTCTCCATTTCACTCTCCCAGCCCCATCCCCTTCTAATCTCCCCCAACATCAGCTCCCTTTTAATTCCAGCCCCACCCAGTATCCGCTCCCTTCTAGTCCCCACATCAGCCCATTTCCAGTCCTGGCCCCCCATCAGTCCATTTCCAATCCTATCCGAGTCCCTTCATCAGCTCATTTCCAATACCAGCCTCCCATCAGCCCATTTCTAGTCCTTTCCTAGCCCCACCATCACTCAGCCCATTTCTAATCCAAGCCCCCCATGAGCCTACTTCCAGTTCTAGCCCCTCCATGAGTCCATTTCAATCCAAGCCCCCACCACAGCCCATTTCCAAACTTAGCTCCCCCAACACCCAATTCCCAGTCCTATCCTAGCCCCTCCATCAGCCCATTTCCTGTCCTAGCTCCCTCCCCTAAGAGCCCATTCCAAGCCCCCCTTCCCATCAGCTATTTGCAGTTCAAGCCCCCTTCCACTCAGCCCATTTCCATTCCAAGTCCCCCTCCCCATCAGCTATTTGCAGTTCAAGCCCCCCACTTCCCCTCAGCCCATTTCCATTCCAAGCCCCGTCCCCATCAGCTATTTGCAGTTCAAGCCCCCCACTTCCCCTCAGCCCATTTCCATTCCAAGCCCCGTCCCCCATCAGCTATTTGCAATTCAAGCCCCCTTCCACTCAGCCCATTTCCAGTCCTAGCAACCCCCCAACCCATTACCAGTCCTAGCCCCCCATAGCCCACTCCCAGTCCTAATCCCACCAGCCCATTTCCAGTCCTAATCCCCATCACCCCATTTTCAGTTTAAGCCCCCACATAGCCCATTACCAGTCCTAACCTCCCCATCAGCCCACTCCCAGTCCTAATCCCACCAGCCCAATTCCAGTCCTAATACCCCATCACCCAATTTTTAGTTTAAGCCCCCCATAGCCCATTATCAGTCCTAACCCCCATCAACCCACTTCCAGTCCTAATCCCACCAGCCCATTTCCAGTCCTAATCCCCCATCACCCAATTTTTAGTTTAAGCCCCCCCATAGCCCATCACCACTCCTACCCCCCCAGCACCCAGCACCACTCCTACCCCCCCAGTGCCCATCACCACTCCTAACCCCCCCCAGTGCCCATCACCACTCCTAACCCCCCCAGCACCCATCACCACTCCTAATCCCCCCGCAGCGCCCATCACCACTCCTAACCCCCCCAGCCCAGCCCAGCCCAGCCAAAAATTAAAATAAAAAAAGATGGCTTATGCCGCTTCCAGGGGCGCCGCGGCAGACACGAGTGTGCCGCGGGGCCCCCCCAGTGCCGGGCAGAGCCTGCCCTCCAGATCCGGCCTTCCCCGGTATCAGCTCCCTGTTTCCAGCTTGTCACACGCGCCGGCTTTCAGAGCGCGAAGGGAACTAGTTTCCCTTTCGCGGCTCTGTTAAGCCCGCGGGGGCTGATGGGAACTTCCCATCAGCCCCCGCGGGCTTAACAGAGCAGCGAGGGAGAAACTCTCCCCTCGCGCTCTGAAAGCCGGCGCGTGTGACAAGCTGGAAACAGGGAGCTGATACCGGGGAAGGCAGGATCTGGAGGGCAGGCTCTGCCAGGCACAGGGGGGGCCCCACGGCACACTCGATTCTGCCGCGGCGGCCCCGGAAGCAGCAGAAGACAGCTTTTTTTTATTTTTTTAAATGCGGACCTTCCCGCGTGCCAGCTGCAAGGCCTTCGCGTGCCACAGCTGGCACGCGTGCCATAGGTTCGCCATCGCTGGTCTAGAGTAATTGCCTGGTTTGCACCTCCCTAATGCCATTTCTGTGTAAACTGTATTCCTATGTGTACTAAATTGTGATTATCAAACTGAGTTGTTTATTGTTTTCAGGTTAGAGAATCTGTGATAAACAGATTCCTAATTGCAAAGCACCATTTCATTCTATCTGACATGGTTGTTGAAGAAGAAATTCCTACAATTGGGTAAGACAATAAAACTTCACTGTGTAGACTTTTCCAGATAGGTGCCCTGTTGAAATTTTAACAATATACAACTGATTTTCAAACACAAAATATCCACATTATGAAAGTATGCCCAAACTTTCAGAAGAATAAAGATCTACTGATGGCTGTTCAGCAAATCTACCCTCATTACTGCCTATACAACTAATGTAGCTTCCAACTTGGAAATGTACTCTGTTATGCTGTTTTTAACATATAATATATGCCAAGATGTCTGCATATGTGGGCCATATGGTGCAGCTTAATGGGATGTTCAGGATACTGTGTAAGCTTAGATAACAAGAGATTAAATCCATTCCATTGTGACAGTTTAACATAAGTTGCTTGCTGATTTAATAATAATGAATCTGATATTTGTTGGATGCTCATCACTTCAGTTTAGGGGCCTTTAAGTACGTGCTTATTTTCAGCTGATTCTAGGTGCCTAGATTTTGGACTGAAAATAAGAGCCTTAATTTAAGGATATTAAAGACAGGCTTACTAATATTTCCCTAACTTTAGAAGGTCATTTTAGAAATGTTACATGGCATTTGTATGTGTAAGTAATCGGTTTACATGTGTAAATGGCCCTAGGCATCTAGGTAGCAATTTTGGAAAAGCCACAAAGTTTTTGAAAGGGATGTTTTATAGGTATAGTTTGGGCAGGCCTGAAAAGTATGCGTGTTTTTCCTGTTTTGCAGCAGTAATATACACATACTTCAAGGATGTCCATGTGAAAAGTCCAAAAAGTGCCTACTTTAAGTCTATTTTATTCAGGAAATATAGCTCCCAGATCTAGCTGCAATATCACAAAACGGCCTAAACACAAATTTGTATCTGCGCTGAAAAGATCTAAATTTGTACAGGTGTACTAACCACATGAAACACCTCTTTTTAAAATACACACATACATTGCAACTCTGCTTCTGCTCTGTCCAAACTACTTCCCTATGAATGAATACATTCAGATTGCATAAAAGTAAGTGCTTACTTCCAATGTACATATTTGTCACACACACATGCGGTTACACAGTTTTGTAAAAGCCCTTTTCTGCATGTAAAACAGTCTTTATGTGCAGAAAAAGCTATGTAAAATTACCCCCCCCCCCCAAAAAAAAAAAAAAAATTTGCCTGTTGACCTACTTCAAGGGATCAGCTAACTGCTCATTTGGATTAAGGGATATGTTTACTAAACAGCGGTAGCGGACTCCGTGCGATATCGGATACCGCCATTTAGTAAACATACCCCTAAGACTTTGAAAGAGGATTTGAGGGGGCAATTTTAATTTCCTTTCTGGTGCTCAAAAAGCCAAAAATATGAGTTTTGTGTCTTGTCCCCTTAATCAGCTCCCCCTGGATGCCCAGTTTTATGAAATTTTCCACTCATGCATATAACTGGCAGTACTTACATGCATAGGCTGCAAAATCAACTGCTTACATGTGTAGGTACCACAACTAACAAATTCAAAACCCTGAATGATGTCGCTCCTTTTGCTTTTTATGTATTTCTTTGTAACATGGTTCTTTCTATTGTATGTACTGCAAATTATCCTTGTATTTCCCACAGACTTAACGGTATTTTACAAAAGGTCCCACATTCAGCAAGCTTTTTATAAAATACTTTGCAAATTGTGAATATTTAGATTTTATCACCCCTTTTCCTACCTGTAGGAACTATGCAAAAATTAGGCTACTAGACATCTAAGGAGTAGGTTTGCAATAGCACTGCCCCTGCCCCTTTTTACCATATCTTGTGAACATATAGTCCTAAATTTACACTCAGGGCATATTTCTGAATTTAAAAAAGCTAGGTTGGTAATACTCAGCCAAACAATGAACACATTAACATAGCCAAATAAGTTATATGAATAGCTTTATGCGTATATTCATTGAGGAGATCCATATAAGCCCAACTGCTGAATATGTGGTCCTAATTTTATACTTATAAGTTATCCCTATCAAGCTAGGCCTGTTATTTCTGTTTTTAGACTTGCATACATTTTTCCAGATAGCAGCTGAATATCGCTGTTCTCCAGGAACAAGCAGGAAGTCAGTCCTCACAGATGGGTGATGTCGGAACTGATGGAGCCCGCGCAGAGCATTTCCCCAGCTTTCAAAGAAAGCCTTTGGGAATGCCACCATGCATGCATGGCCCCTTCCCGCCCAAGGGTGCCATCTTGATCAGTCTCCCTTTTTCCACGGAGCCCTTCGGAGGCACGTCCTGTACCTCGGAAAAAGTCTCTAATTTTTTCTCTCTAATTTCGGTTTCCCGGTCCTCTTCCCACTGTCCCCAGTGCCCTTGCTTCGGCAGCAGGCCCCGGGACTTCATCGTTTTTCATTTTTCTTGAGTTTGGTCTCCAGCGTGTTTTTGTGCCCTTTTGAACCGCTGGCTGCATCAAAGGTCTTTGACCTTGCGGGATTCTTTTTGCCTCCATGGCTTCAAAAATATGTCACTAACGGACACTCACGACTGTTGTATTAGGTGCCTAGGAGCTGACCACAACCCGGAGCTCTGCTCCCTTTGTAAAAAGATGTCCTCCAAGGCCATACAGAGCCGTAAGCAGAAGCTGGACGACATTTCCTCAAGACAGCCCTGGTGTCCCCAGTAGCTTCCCGCTCCACCAACCTACAGCCTTTGGGGTCCCCCACGGCTGCTCCACGGCCTCGGTGTCACTCTGAACAGGGTTCACCCAAAAGGGAGTGGAAGAAGAAGAAGAAGGCCTTGAGGACCCTGTCGGGGGCTCCGGACAAGCATGAGCGTTGTTGCGTTTGGTCTCTCAGCTCCCCTTGGCAGTCTCAGGAGTTGGAGAAGGAGTGGCCTTGAAAGGTACCTCGCACAGATATGGAGGCGTCCGGCAATGGTGCCCAGTCTCCCAAGGGTCATCCCGGCGAGGACCCCTCTCCTCCTCAACATCAGACACAGTCACCCTGGCATCGACGTCGCAGGGTCCCACTCCCGAATGGGAGGCCTGAATGCTGGCACTGGCGCACAGCGTTTCTGCCTTCCTTGCTGCCCAGCAGGTACTGGTGCCAGGCTCTATTGGCACGTGCCCTGAGACCTCATGGGTGATGCCTGTGATGGCTCCCCAGATCGCTGTGGCAACCCCCAAGAGCCAGTGACCTCGTGAAGGAACCTGGCAGAGGTCTCAATCTCCATCCCGGTCATCGGGTGTGAGATCTTTTCGAGCTAGCGCCTCCGGCTCCAGGCAGGCTTTGGCCTCAGGAGCCCAGCGCAGACTCTGCTCGAGCAACCTAGCTCCAGAAGGGACACTTCCCCTGAAACCTGGGCTCATCGAAACCTTCCCTCGGACCTTTCCCTGCCTGTTCAGAAACAGCGGTCCCCACCCACCCCCGAAGACACATCCTTTCTGGAGTTTGTGCGGGGCATAGCTTGGACCTTGGTGCTCGCCACACAGTCCAAGGAGGAGCCCCGTGTGGAGGAACTTGATATTTTACAATACGAGGCCAAGCCAAGGGAATCCCTCACGGTCCTGGTTCCTCCCATCCTAGCCCGGCTGCTCTTCTGTATGTGGGAGACACCTGCGTATATCCCCATTGTCAGAAAGCGCCTGGACACCATGTACAGGGTCCAGCGAAGTCCCGGCTTCCGGAAGAACTAGCTTCCTCATACCTTGATGGTGGTTGATCTGCCATGTGGAGGCAAAAGAGTCCAAAAATCCACTCTTTGGTCACGCCAGGTAGGGGATCTTGTGCCCTCGACACCCTCGGGCGTAAGGCCTACCAAGGCTGCATGCTGGCGTGCTGCATTCAGCCTTACTAGCTATACGTAGGTATGTTCCTCCACGACCTCACGAAGGAACTCGGGGGTTTTCAGGCGGGTCTCAACAGCGATTACCTCCACCATTTTCAGTCCCTCCTGAAGTCAGTGGGAGACTTCAAAGTACCTTTCTCGCACTACATATGACAGCTTTGAGTCTTCCGCTCGGGTAGCAGCTGCTGGTATCAGGGCCAGGCAGCAGGCCTGGCTCCAATCCTCAGATCTCGAACAATGGATCCAGGAAAAACTGCTCAATGTCCCATGCCTGGGCGAGCAATTGTTTGGCAAGCCGGTGGAGGACAAAGCAGTGGATATTGAGACAGAGTACGTCACCCACACCCGTCTCTCCCGAAAGACTTCCTCCCTCCCATGGAAGAAGCAACAGGGCGAAGAGCCCTTCTTCCAGAGGAAGGGTCTCCCTTTCTGGGGCTACCCACCTTACCCTCTGGCCCAAGTTCTGTCCCAGAGCAGACAGAGCAAGAGCAGGCCCCAAGGCCCGTATAAGCCCAAGGGACCCAAGAGCCAAACTCCACCACTAGCCCAGTCGGCCCTGTGTTTTTGATGCCAGGTGCATAGCTGTTCGCCCCCCCCCCCCCCCATGACCCAGCTACCAGTGGAAGGGCGCCTGGTCCACTTTGCTCCCAGATGGGAGTCTGTGACTTCAGACACCTGGATCCTCCAGATCGTCTGGGAGGACTACCTCCTCCACCTGGACTAGCTTCTTCCACCTTTCTGCCCCACTGAGCCCCCTTGGCTTCCTGCACACCAGGCCTTCTTGGCGCAGGAGCTTGCCAACCTCTTCGAGGAACAAGTGGTGAAAGTTCTACTCCCTTATGCCAAAGTGGACAGGTGGTTTCTGACCCATTCTTGATTTAAGAAATCTCAACAAATACCTGGTGCGGGAGAGATTCAAAATGCTCTCCTTTGGTGCCTTGCTGCCCTTCCTCCAGCAGGGCGACTGGCTGCGCTCCTTGGACCTTTGGGATGCATACGCTCACATCCTCATCCATCCCAAACATAGGAAATACCTGCACTTCAGGGTACAAGGGAACCACTACCAATGTAGGGTGCTTCCTATCGGCCTCGCGTCTGCCCCGCAAGTGTTCACCAAATGACTCGCGGTAGCCGCAGCCCACCTTCGACTGCAGGGCACCTTCATCTACCCTTATCTAGACGACTGGCTTGCTACAGGGGGATGAGGAACAGTGGGCCACAGTTCGCACCGTCTACCTCCTCAAGCACCTCTGCTTCATGGTCAAATTACCCGAAGTCTCATCTCACTCCAGTCCTATTTCTGGAGTTCATCGGCGCATGCCTCGACATCAGCGGGTGACAGCCTTCCTTCGCCAGGACAGGGCAGACCACCTTATTGCTCTGGCATCCACGGTCCAGCGCTGTGACACAGTATTGGCTCGAGCGATGCTCCGTCTCCTCGGCCATATGGCCTCGACGGTTCATGTCGTCCCCGATGCCCGTCTGCACATACGGGTGGTGCAGTGGTGCTTTCGAGCTCAGTGGTCTCAGGCACTGGGTCATCTCCGAGACGCTGTCTCGGTCACTCCTCAACTGACCGAGTTCCTTGACTGGTGGCGGGACGCCTGAAACCTGCTTCGAGGCGTGCTATTTCAGGCTCCACAACACGACATGGTTTTGACCACAGATACCTCCCTCATGGGCTGGGGAGCCCATTGTGACGAGCTCTACAAGTAGAGGACATGGTCCCTGGAGGAGTCCTGACAGCCAATCAATTTCTCAAACTCCGGGTGATCCTCCTCGCCCTCCGGACATTCAGGCACTGCATTACCACCGGCCAGTGCTCATCTAGATGGACAACCAGGTGGCAGTGTTCTCTATGAACAAGCAAGGGAGCACCAGCTCTTATAGCCTCTGCCTGGAGGCAGTAGCCCTATGGTCTTTCGCGGTTTGTCAGGGCATAGCCCTATGGGCCACCTATCTCCCGGACTAGGATAATGTCCTGGCAGAAAAGCTAAGCCGGCTCCTCCAGCCGCATGAGTGGCGCCTCTGCCCGCAGACGGCACAGCAGCTGTTCCAACGTTGGGGGACTCCGGTCCTAGACCTCTTCGCCAACCTGGAAAATTCGCTGCTCCCACAGTTCTACAGCCCAGTTCCTCACCCGAACAGGGAAGCCTCCGATGCCTTCCTCCTGTCGTGGATGCACGGCCTCCTGTATGCATGTTCCCCCACTCCACTCATAGCACAAACTCTCCTCAAAATACAGTGGGACGGGACGTCAGTAATTTTTGTGGCACCATGGTGGCCTCGGCAGCCCTGATTCCCGCTGCTGCTCTGCCTCTCATTGGAGCCTCCGGTTCCCCTCAGCAAAACGCTGGGCTTGGTGATGCAGGCGGGGGGGTCTGCTATTTCACCCGAACTTGAGGTCCTTATCCCTCACGGCCTGGTGGCTGAGCAGGTCGCTTTAGCCCCCTTCATCTCCCAGTGGAGTTTGAGGACATACTGCTGGTCTTGCACAAGGACTCGACTAGGAGGATCATAAGATCATAAGATATGCCATACTGGGTCAGACCAAGGTCCATCAAGCCCAGTATTCTGTTTCCAACAGTGGCCAATCCAGGTCACATGTACCTAGCAGTTTCCCCAAGAGACACAAGTTCCACAATGCTTGTACTGGGTCAAGCATTGATATCTTCGGTCACTTCTTAATAATGGTTTATGGACCTTTCCTCCAGGAACTTATCCAAACCTTTTTTAAACCCAGCTACACTAACAGCCTTTACTACATCCTCCGGTAACAAATTCCAGAGTTTGATTACACGTTGAGTGAAAAAATATTTTCTTTTATTAGTCTTAAATAGTTTACCCTGTAGCTTCATTGCATATCCCCTAGTCTTTCTATATTCTGATAAGGTAAACAATCGATCTACGTTTACCCGTTCCACTCCGTTCATTAATTTATAGACTTCTATCATACCTCCCCTCAGCCGTCTCTTTTCCAGGTTAAAGAGCCCTAACCTTTTTAGCCTTTCTTCATAGGAGTATCCTTCCATCCCCTTTACCATTTTGGTGGCTCTTCTCTGTACCTTTTCTAAAATCGCTATATCCTTTTTAAGATACGGCGACCAGAATTGCACACAATATTCAAAGTGCGGTCTCACCATGGAACGATATAGAGGCATTATAATATCTTTTGTTTTATTTTCCATTCCTTTCCTTATGATACCTAGCATTCTATTTGCTCTCTTGGCCGCCGCTGCACACTGGGCCGAGGGTTTTAACATGTTATCCACAATGACGCCTAAATCTTTTTCCTGGGTGGTGGTTCCTTTAAGTGGCATCGGTTCTCGGTGATACAGGCCGACCCATTCTCTTGCCCTACCCACTTGGTCTTTCAGTACCTGCTCCATCTCTCGCAGGTGGACTTGAAGTCCAACTCGGTCAGGGTCTACCTGAGCGCTATCTCGGCTAACCACCACACTGTCAGGGGATGACTCCTCTCGGGTCAACCACTGGTTTCCCACTTCATGCGCGGGCTGCTTCTTTTCAAGCCCCCCATCCAGTCACCTCAGGCAGAGTGGGACTTCAATGTCGTCCTCACATAGCTAACTCAGCTACCCTTCAAGCCGATGGCATCCTGCTCGCTTCAGCATCTTTCCTGGAAGGTGGTTTTTCTGATGGCTCTCACCTCGGCCCAGAGGGTCAGTGAGCTTCAAGCTCTGATTGAACCGGGTGGTTCTCCGAACGCACTCCAAATTTCTCCCGAAGGTTGTCTTGGTTTTCCACCTCAATCAGGAGATAGTGCTGCCGACCTTTTCCCGAAGCCCCATGCCAACCGGGCATCAGCGGTCCTCCAAGCCCTTGATTGCAGGAGGGCTCTCTCCTTCTACCTGCAGTGTATGCAGGTTCACCGCAGGTCTGAGTGGCTTTTTGTCTCCTACGACCCTGCCCGCATGGGGCTCACGGTCACTAAGCAGACCCTTTCCATCTGGGTGGCAGACTGCAACGCCTTTGCCCAGGCTTAGGCCGGGCTACCCCTGGACCGCTGAGTCAGGGCGCATGGTGTTTATGCAAGGGTGGCGTCAGTGGCCTATCTATGCTCCGTGCCGCTGGTGGACATCTGCTGAGCCGCCACCTAGTCCTCGGCTAACACCATCGTGACGCACTACTGCCTGGAGAGGGAGTCCCATCAGGACAGAACCTCTGGCCAGGCCATGCTCTGCAATTTGTTCGGGATTTAAGCAACTCCTGCCCTCCGACCATTCTTCTGCAGCTACCAGGAGCATGATCTTCCGGGGACCCGGGGTCCTTGAGCTGTCTTCGGTTACCAGTGACTGCTCATGGCTCACCGTGGCGCTTTGCTATAGGTCCTCGGTAGCCTGTAGCTGGGGATTCCCATATGTGAGGACTGACTGCCTGCTTGTTCCTGGAGAAAGCGTAATTATGCACCTGTATCAGGTGTTCTCCAGGGACAGCAGGAATCAGTCCTCACAACCCTCCCACCTCCCCTTGGAGTTACCCAATGTTCTTGGTATTTTTTTCTTTTTGCTTGAGCTATGTCATCTGACTGATCAAGATGGCACCCTTTGGCGGGAAGGGGACCACGCTTGCGTGGTGGCATTCCCAAAGGCTTTCTTTGAAAAAGCTTGGGAAATGCTCCACGCAGGCTCCTTTGGTGTCGACGTCACTCATATGTAAGGACTGATTCCAGAACATGGTGCTCCATCCCCATCACACTTTTAAGCGCACCCTACCTAATCCACATACTTATATGGCCAGTAGTTATCCATTCATCATGCCAGGGCATTTAAATACAAGTATTTATGCAGCCAGCACTCGATATTCCACCCCAGAAGTGCCCATGCATATATCACATAAGAAGAGGTGCTGTGTTTTCTAAGCCCATACTTTTATGTGTGTATAGGGTGGGGCAGTTTTGTAAAGCACATAAAATGCTGTTCTACATACTCAAGCACTTATAAAATTATTCTGTAAATGAACTATTTCTCCATTATTTGAGTCCCTTTCTGTATGTAATCTACTCCTACAAATCCCAGAGATTGCCTAACCATTCTGCTTGTAAAACTCCCTTTGAAAACATATGTTTAAACAGAGAGCAACAGAATACAACCAAACTTCTAAAAAAGGAGGAACATATTCCCAAGGAAAGAATCAACGAAAGACCTGCTCTTTGTTAACAAAAATAAGGCTACTTCACAACAAACTTTATTTAGATTGCTCGGGTATACATGAAAAGTACTTTGCTGGCTATTATTGTGCTAACCCAGCTACATCACTGATGGACATAGCTAATGGGAGCAACCCAGTAACAGTGGAAAGACAGTTGGAAGGCAGCTCACAGAGTCAGGAGCAGGTTGGAGGGAGGCAATAATGCACTTATTTTTGTATTATCAAAACTATGAAAGCAGTAAAGAGCCCCTTTTGGCGTGTAAAACAGCATTTTACATGTGGAAATCAGGGCTTTGATTATTACCTAACCTGTTGTGGGTTAAAATATCCATGTTGTTCAGCACACATACACGGCATAGATGACTAAAATATTGGCAAAGTAGGTGCATACTTTGTGGCTTAAAGTATGCATCCCCTATAGCAGGCATCTCCAACAGGTAGATCACGATCTACCTGTAGATCGAGGAAGGGTCAGAGGTAGATCACCAGCCCCACTTGGCTCCATCTCTCCAGCAGCTCGCCCCGTCGCTAGGAGAGAGCTCGTGCCAGCAGGTCTTCAGCCGAGGGCTTGCCGCCACTGCTGATCCTTTGCCTGTCTTTTTTCCCTGCCTGCGGGAATCTTGCCTGCAGGTGTATTGGGGGCGCTTGTTGTTTTCGTGCCAATAGTTTGTGGGTACCCCAGGGGGCCGCTGCCCGCACCCCGCGACGAGACGCCACAGGCCCGGCGTCATACCTGGTCTCCTGCCTCTCAGAATCGCCCATTCCTGCCCCCGCCCCAACACCCCTTAGAAGTGTGTTATATACCAGGCGATTTCCATTCGCCCGGGCTTTACCTAAATATACTTACCATATTAGTTGTGTCGTGTGCTGGTCATTGGTCGCTTTATAGTTTGCTTTCATTAAACGTTTTCGGTCAGACACAACAAAGTGTCAAGAATTTGGTGATTTTGGCGGGCTTTTCCAATTTTGTTCTAACTTGCCTATGCCTTGCCTTCAAATTGGTTCAAACTACTGTGACCTTTGCTTGCCTCTGCAATTTTATTTTGCCTAGCGTTTGCGTTGATTCTACACTGCAATTTTATTTCGCCTTGCCTTTGCGTTGATTCTACACTGTGTGCAGAATTTATTAAATCGCGTGTGGTGGTATTTGAACTTGTTTGGTGATATTTGATTTTATCTGGTTTGCTGGACTTTTTTTGATGATTGTTTGGTGGTATTTGATTATTAGTGGCAGTATGATGAATTCTTATTTTTACTTTTAGAACTGCATGTGTGGTTTTGGCATCTCCAGTCCTTATATTGCACATCATCCAGAGCTCTTCAGTTCCTATTGATCTTTAATACTTTGGGACAGTGACAGTTTTGGACCAGATTCAGCCAGTGTTTATACTAACTTAGCAGATTTGGCCTTCTTACATCCAGCCACCCCAGTATAACGAAGATGAGTGTTCCAAAGAAGAGCAAAACCTACCACTTTCATGATGAATGGGAAATGGACTACTTCTTCATCATAGTGAACTACAAGTGGTGTTGTCTAATTTGTTATGCCCCCAGTATCCTTGCCCAAAAAGGGTAATTTGGAACGTCATTATATGGCTCTGCATAGCAATGTTTGTTGCTGATTATCTCCAGGAACAAGCAGGAATGAGTCTTCACATATGGGTACGTCGGTACCGACGGAGCCTGCGCGGGAACGCTCCCCAGCGTTCAATCAGAAAGCTTTTGGGCGCATCCCACAGCGCCTGCGTGCTGCCTTCCCGCCTTTCCAACTGTCTCTCCTCAGTTTTCGTTTTTCCGCTGAGCCGGCAGGACGTACTCCTGTCACCGCAGAAAATTTCTTTTTTAATTCTTTAATTCTTTATTTTCTTGTGGTCGCGGCTGCTTTTCCCGCCTCCACCGGTACCGCCGGTGGGGTTTTTTCTTTTCTTTTTCTCAAACTCAGGGAGAGTTTTCCCTCAGTTTCTGTCTTAAATTTTTGGGCCTGTAAGGCCTCTCCATCATGGAGCCTTCTTCTCCTAAGAAGTGCCTTAACTGTGGAAATACAGTTTTCTTTTTAGACTCCAATAACTGGTGTCTAACCTGTTTGGGTCCTGACCCTTTCCCTCCGGAGCCATTAGGCTACAATTTTATGAGAAGAGATTTTCCATTTCGAGTTTCCCTCGATACTGAGTTCCCTTCCAGTGTCAGGGCACCGACCATTTCTTCTCTACAGGATCAGGTAACCCACAAACAGTCTGTTAAGACTAGCCAATCCTTGAGTGGTAGGTCTCATGCCAAGCATGATGACGGCTCCGGCCTTGCCCTCAAGACCCTATTGGCTTCAAAACCCCGGCGGGAGTCTTCGGTCTCCAAAGCCTTTCAGGGGTTTCAGGTTGTTCCTGGGGCTCACCCCTCACAGAACATACCTGAGCCATGCTCGGTGGTGGCATCCGCTTCGAGCGGTACCGATACCCCGGCATCGGCACCGGTGTTGAGTGATTCACTCTTCGCCAGGGATCGTCATCTGGCGTCCTCGGTACCTTCGGGACCGATCGATACGTCCCAGATTGACTTTCCTGTATCTGAGCCATGCTCGGTGGTGGCATCCGCTTCGAGCGGTACCGATACCCCGGCATCGGCACCAGTGTTGAGTGATTCACTCTTCGCCAGGGATCGTCATCTGGCGTCCTCGGTACCTTCGGGACCGATCGATATGCCCCAGATTGCCTTTCCAGTATCGACATCGCCGATACCACCACCGACGTCGGTACCCTCTAGACATGCATTGATAGACTCGCTCCCTTCGATGCCGAGTCTGGAATCGATATCTAGTCTAGAAGACTGGGTACCGACGCGTCTCGGAACCGACCCTTGTCGATTCCGGATACGCAGTACCGACGATATTCACCAAGGGTTTCTGGTTACCTCGGTACCGCTTGCCACCCACCCACTCCCTGGACCTTGAGGGTTAAGGGAGGGGCTGGCCTTGAATGCCCTTGAGGGTTAATGTTGTAGTTGTGTTGGTGCTCAAGTGATAAGGCAAGGCAAAGAATATTTCTTTTTTATGAAGTTTATTCCTGCTTTCGCAGTTCAAATGCAGCAGACGTTAATGAAATAATATGGCACAAAACCAGATACTAATCTCCCTGAAACTATAACAATTAACAACACAATTATCCCAGTTAAAAAAGAAGTAAAATACCTAGGCATCATAATAGATCACACACTTAGTATGCTTCCTCACATAAAACAAACAGTGAAAACCATATTCTATAAACTTAGGACCATTCAACACTTACGACCACTACTAGACACACATGACTTCAGATCTGTTATCAGCACACTCATCACTCCTCACTTCGACTATTGTAATAGTCTACTTATCGGCCTCCCTCTCGCAAATACCAATATACTCCAACGAGCTGAAAACATCTGTGCTCGAGTAACAGCAAAAGCCAGCCTCACTGACCACATAACCCCCATCCTCGCCGAACTACACTGGCTTCCCATAAATAGTAGAATATCGTACAAAATACTCTTAACCACATTTAAACTTATCAATGACATCTCACCCTCACATCTAACCACTCTGATACATGCTCCAAAAGAACTTAGAACCCGCAGGCAAAATGCAACCCACTCACTAGACATAAAAAAATCCATCCGAAAAACAAAAAAAACCACAAGCTCAAGAGCCTTCTCTTATGCAGCCCCCACCCTATGGAATAAACTCCCACTAAGCCTCCGCAAAATAAAAGATCTCCAGACATTCCGAAAAGAACTAAAAACGTATCTGTTTATAGAACACTTTACAAATCTTAATGAATCCCCACCATCCCACACACTACACCTCCATAACAATCCTCCTTAACCACGGATCAAAAAGCCTCAAACTCCAATACACTTAAGAAAAAGAAAATCCAACAAATCATAAGTAATAATGAATGATTAATGTAATTAGTTACAACATTACTAACCAATGTTAATTGTATAACTGTTTATAGATAAAAAAAAAAAAAAAAAAAAATACTGTCCCATGTTATTGTTCATGAAAAGTTAATTGTACATAGTTATAAAAAGAGATGTTCCATGTAAAACCTGTTCCTTGTAAAACCTGTTCATTTTATGTTAAGTGTAAACCGCCTTTGATCTTTGGAAAAAGCGGTATAGAAGAAAAGCATAAATAAATAAATAAAATAAAATAAGATGGAGAAACTGAACTTAAACAAGGCTTTTTTCACTGCTTGATTGAATGTCCATTACTGATCACATTCCCCTGTCATGTGATCTCCTTTTCATTAAGGTAACAGAAAACTCTGATCACAGCACTGCTCCTGAATGCACAGAATATGCTTCCACTTATTCTCTTCAGATAAGCTCTTTTATCCCAACAAACAGTGAGGTAACTTTGCTATTTTCTTACATACAACACTGGCAAGCAAAACACTTAAATGTCCTTTGGAATCATACAAGTAGAGCAATCCATCGGGACTTCCTGTTCTGTAGATGGCAAAGAAATTAAAGGCATTTCTTCTTGCCAGCTGATCAATGGCTTTGCTACGTTCTGAGTAGAAACTGCTCTGCTTTTAAGAAACTCTCTGAATTCAGTGAGAAGTAATTCAGCCTGTGTATTTTCTGAGCTAGGCTGAGCAAATCCTCCTTCAGGTAAATGCTTGTTTATATTTCTTATCTCTAGGCAATTATCAGTGCTTTTACTTGGACAACATTTCAGCGTGCAAGCATTTCCCTTCCCCCACCTATCTCCACATGGCAGTGCAGGGTGAAACGCTCCAGCTGTGTCTAGAGAGTCTCTCAGAGTGTTAAAAGGAAAACAGTCAGGCTTTTCTTGACTTAACCAGTTAGTATCAAACTTTCTGCCTTTATCCTGTCTTTCACAATTAAAATTCACTCTTTCTGGCTTTCCACTGTTAAGTTTGCTAACCGTGCCACACCCACCAGATACCTCGTGCTTGGGCTTCTTCCAGGGTAATTCCTTATCCCTTTGCCTCCTATTCCAAGGTTCTTCTGGGTCCTTTAAACTCCTGAGCTGCAGCCTTGGGTCTCTCAGTGCCTTAGAATTCTTCTGCTTCCAGAAATCTTTCTCTGCCCCTGAGTCTCCCAGCTCCTGTCTGCTCCTTCTTGGATCACAGCTGCTTAGTGGTTCTCTCTCTCTCGGTTCCTGTTCCTGGTCATCTGACCTATCCTCGTCCAGGTGCTTGTGTCCTTCTTCCTTCTCCTAGTGGTCCTCTCTCTTGTCTAACTGTTTCTGGGTTTTTAACAAGCTGGCTGAGTGCTGCACTGCCCACCTCCTGCTTGGGCGTGCCCAATCAGGGACTTGGCTTTTCACCTGCCTTGAAGTGAGGAGTGGTTCCTGATTAGCCCTGCATTTTTTCCTTTCATCAGAGAAAATCCTGCATTCCCCTGCACTACCGGCTCTCTCCACCGGATCACTATCAGTTTCTCTTGCTTCATAAGAGCCTGCTACATCACACGCTTCAGCAGCCTCCGATGACTGCTTCGATGGCGTTATCGCCTCCGATTCCGGCACAGTTACCGGTATCGATATCGATGTCGGTTCCTGCAGTCACATCGGGACCAGCCACTTCCATGCTTATTTCTCCATCGCTCCTTTCTATACCTAGTTTGGAGTCGATACCTGGCATGGACGATGCCGTACTGACTGTCTCAAATCGTGATTGCCAGTACCAGTATCCATCTAGTGGGGCTCTTTTTCTGCACCGGACCAGTACATCCTCTGGTGTCCAGGCTGCTGCTTCAAATTTAGCCTATCCAGGGATGGTTCCCATTGGAAATCCTTCTTTTCAGAAATTTCTCCTTGACATGGCAACATTCCTTGCTATTCCTATCCCTGGCTGTGATCCTACTCGAGGCTCTCCTGCAGAAAAGGAAAATATAATGCTTCCTTTACATCATTCTTTACAGGATCTTCTTCTGAGAATATGGGAAACACCTTTAAGGGTTTCCTCACCTTCTACAGTAACTGATGTTCTGTATCAGGTGCCCCCCTCTCCAGGGTTTCAAAAGACTCAACTTCCCCATCATTCCATTGTAGTGGAATCAGCAATGAGGAAGGTAAAAAGCAAGAAGAAGCATTCTTCTTATCCGCCAGGTCGTGCATCTAGAGCACTTGATGCCTTTGGACGTCAGACCTTCCAAACATCTATGCTGGCAACAAGGATTATCTCTTATATTTTTTATATGAGTCTATCTCTCCAGGAGGTCACGAAGAAATTATCTCTTTTGACTCCTTTTCTATCAGAGCCCAAGGCTGCAGACTATTCCTTACTTCTTAGTCATAGCCAAAATATCTCTTGGTTTCTTTCCCATGCTTCTCTAGACTCTTTTGAGTCTGTTAGCAGAACCTCTGCTATAGCCATAGGAGCACGACGTAGAGCCTGGCTCCAGGCTTCAGACTTGAACAGATGGGCACAACAAAGACTGAGTAATACTCCTTGTACTGGAGAAAATCTCTTCAATAGGGAGGCTTTACGTCAGGTTGCTCATTGCTCCACTGACTTCCCTGTTTCTGGGGGCCATCCTAAGCCTTCTCCTTCCCTAGTAGATAGGAAATGTCCTACCAAACCTTCTTTCCCTAGGAAAAGAAGGTTTCACTCTTCTCCTGCCCATCATACAGATGTTCCCAAGCAGGGGAAACCTCGCCCTGGTCTGAAGAATCCAAACTCTAGCCAGGCTGAATAAACCCAGCAACCATAGGTTCCTGAAGGTTACAACCTACAGTTCACGTCTTCTTAATAGAAGTTTTTTCACTGTTTTTTCCTTCAAAACTCTACACATGGATTCCTTTCTTCAGGACATCTTTTTCCTCCTAGATATGCTGAGCTGTCAGGATATTCATGTCTATGGGTCACAGGTTTCTCCTCTTCTTCCTACCAAGAAGGGAAGTTAACAACTATCCCATGATAGTTTTCTGTCCCAACATGAACATTTTTTCCTTCCGCAGACTTACCATATGGTAAGTCACCCTTCAGCTCCTGTTTTTCTACCCTCTCATCCAGGGTTCCCCCTGAATGAGTGGTACCATATCACTACAGAGCTTCTCTAGCCTTTCATTCCAGTGTAGAGTTTTTTCCCTTGAATAAATTCCCTTCTTTTCTCTGGGCAGCTCATCAGACAGGGACAGGAATTCTCCTCTCCTTTTGTCTGTCCTCTCTGTTTTACACAGGAAGATTCTCTCTGCTGTCTCATTCAGCAGCTGCCCATGCAGGAGTTCCAGTGATTGGACTACTGGTACTTTTCCACAAGTTTCCAGTCTGTCTTCCACTACTTTCTGTCTAGCCTTACTAGTGATTCCAAGATAGTACTTCATCTTTCTTGGTTAAACCTAATCACTTCAGGCTTCTCACACTATCTTCTTTTCTTGCCATCTCCACTTCTTGGATTTGGCAACAAAGTTGACCTACAGCCCGTTTTACTTCCTAATTCTCCTGCATATGTTCTCTGCAATCTCAGAGAAGCTTTCTACTATGGGCCCTTGCTAGAGAGCATGGGGTTTTCTCTCTGATGACTATTCTTTATGGTGGGAAAGGCTTATCAGTCATTTTCCATGACTGTGAGGGTTCTCCACACCCTGTTATCTCCTGTTTTAATACAGGATATAAGTCTTTTCTGCGTGAATGTTCAAAGAGTTTTTTCCAATCCTGCAGGAATATGCTCTTTTTTCCTTGCAGCTTGTCCTCATGGTATCCTACTCCTTTATGGATAGCACATATTCTACTAGTAACGTATGATACCCCTTGTGTCCCTCCAGTGGGTCATCCTGGTATCTCCTCCTATGCGTTTTCTGTCCATTTACCATGTCAGAGTTCTACAAGACTCAGGACTTGCTATTTGCAGACTGATATTATCCTCGGTTTTTTCACGCAACCATCCTGGTTATTTCACTGGATAGCATTCCTGCTCCATTTTAGCTGGAAGAATAGATTCTCTATATATCTTCTCAAGTAGGTTCCACCTTCTTGTTATTAGATGAATCTTTCTCCTTCACATCTCTCATGTGAATGTTCTTATGGGCATATCTCTATCTGCTTACTTGCAGACATGTATCTTCAAACATACATATTTATGTATGTATATATTTCTATATACTTCTATAGATACATATGTCTGTAAGCTGTGTGTGCATATGTTATGCCCCTATATATACCTATATATATATATATATATATCCCTACATATATATATATATATTTATTTATTTATTTATTTAGACAGTTTTGTATACCGCCTTATCCTTCAATCAAAGCGGTCACAACACAATTGGGGGATACATTTTTAACACGCAGGGATATGAGACACATACACTAATACTTACAGGGAACATGGGCAATGGAGGGTTAAGTGGCTTGCCCAAGACCACAAGGAGCATCTGTGGGACTAGAAACCCCCGTCCTTCCGGCCCAAGGTTGCTGTCCTCTAGTGGGATTTGAACCCCCGACCTTCCGGCCTGAAGTACCTTGCCCCAACCACTAGGCTACTACTATGTGTATCTCTCCAGTTGCTTCCTTATAAGTAGATATGTATTTACATACTTATCTCCCTAACTGTCTATGCTATAAAGGTTTTTACCTTCCTAGAGGTTTCAGACAGTTTGCTTACATATGTTCATACTGTCCCTCAGTATGTCGGGGATATTATGCACACAACCACTACTGTGGTACTGACAGCTTCCACTTTGCTCTAGGTCTCGCTATCTCTGAAGCACCATGCTTCAATATCTTTCCTATTTCTCACCAGCTAGGAAAGACGGCTTAGATCCTCAGTAGCTCTGAGGTTTTAGCCCTTCACACATCTGTCCTCCTTGGGAATACGGGTTTTTTCCCATATCCCTTCTTCCCTCCAGGACTGGGCTACTTGTCCAAATCGGTCAGTCTTCCTCTTTTACTCCTAAATGTTAATGACTCTGTAGCTAAAAGAGTTTTTCAGCTTTTTCCCATAAAGCTTTCCACTGAAGACTTGCCGTTTTTACACTACCCCAGTCGACCAATTCCAGATTTGGACCTTCACCTTCACTGCTGTGAGGTCACCTTGAGGTTTCCTCTACTGAATCTCCAGTAGACTCCATCAAGCTCTCTACTTCCTACAATCCAGTAGGTAAGGTCCATATTGTGATTGTTCATTGAATAATTTTAATGGTACTTTTCATACATACCAAGGACTTCTCTCCTGTAGTCCTTTGGTTCGCTATCTTTTCTTACAGCTCCTCTCTTTCAACTCCTACCCACCATCCCTCATGGGATGCCGGAGATCCATGTGTGGGAAGTGCAGTCCTGATCCAGGGACACGCATTTTATGGGATCTCCCCCTGGCATCTATAGCTAGGGAGTCCCCATATGTGAAGATTCATTCCTGCTTGTTCCTGGAGATAGCACAGTTACTTACCTGTAACAGGTGATCTCTGGGAACAGCAGGAATAAGTCTTCACAACCCACCCACCTCCCCTAGGAGTTGTATCTCTCTATCTTCCTTTCCTCTTTCTCTCTCTCTTTGTCTCAGCTATGAAACTCAACTGAGGAGAGACAGTTGGAAAGGCGGGAAGGCAGCACGTAGGCGCTGTGGGATGCTCCCAAAAGCTTTCTGATTGGACGCTGGGGAGCGTTCCCGCGCAGGCTCCGTCGGTACCGACGTACCCATATGTGAAGACCTATTCCTGCTGTTCCCAGAGATCACCTGTTAGAGGTAAGTAACTGTGCTTTCCACCCAAAAGTGAAATTCGTAAACTGAAGCTCAAAGAACTTAAATCGAAATTGGCTACTCAGCAACAGTTGATGGCAAAGCCAAAGTCACATTCGGTCAATGCAACCATAGTATCCTTCAAGGTCAGCAACCTGATCGCAAAGAAATGCAAACCTTTCACTGAAGGGGAATTTGTAAAAGATTGTTTTCTTGAAGCAGCTGACAATCTTTTTGAAGGATTTAAAAATAAGAAAGAGATCATAGCTGCTATTCAAGATGTACAATTGTCAAGAAACACCGTCGTGCAGCGAATAGAAAAGATGTGTGGAGACACAACTGAACAATTGTTGGAGGATGTTTCAAATTGTGTTGCTTTCTCACTCCAACTGGATGAATCTACAGACATAAGAGACATAGCCCAGTTGCTAGTCTTTATCCGGATGGTTTTTGAAGACTTGTGTTAAAAAAGAACTACTTGGAATGATTTCTTTAAAAGGAAGAACTACCGGTCAGGAAATATTCAGTTCTTTCCATTCTTTTGTGACAAAGTGTAATCTTCCATTGCATAGACTTGTTTCCATCACTACCATCCTAGCTCTAAACACAACCACTGCACACACAGACCCTTGCCCTGCGCACTGGATAAAGGACCTGCGATGTGACATATCCTCAACTATAGCAAAAATCTTAAACTATTCCTTCACCACTGGCTCTTTCCCATCTACGCTCAAGCAGACCTCTGTAAGACCGCTGCTAAAGAACACCAAACTTGATCCTCAAAAGGTAGAATCTTATAGGCCCATATCTAGCATACCTATGCTAGCAAAAATCATCGAGAAAATAGTGCACAGGCAATTAGAGGATCATATAGACACATCAGCCCCACTGGATCCAGCTCAACATGGTTTCAGAGAGTCGCATGGAGTAGAAACACTACTCACAACACTCCTCAACAACATAACCTCAGGTGTGGATAACATACGCCAGGGCTTCGCTCTTGTCTTCCTAGATATAGCAGCGGCTTTTGACTCGGTATGCCACGAAATTCTCATCTGCCGGCTAAGGGAAAAAGGCATCTGTGGAACAGCACTCGAATGGTGCAAATCTTACCTGTCCGATAGATGGCAGCATGTCAGAGTCGACAGGGATACATCTGAACCTTTCCAACAAAGTCAAGGTGTACCCCAAGGATCCTCTTTATCTGCATTGATGTTTAATATATACATCCAACCCATCTGCGACATCATCAGATCCTTTAATGTCAGTTACATGATATATGCAGACGATGTGCTACTATATATGCCAATATCATTGGATTGCCTAGACCTTACCCCGCTGACTAACTGCTTTGACACCATATCAGAGTGGCTCCTATCACAAAACCTGAGAATACAACACAAAAAGACGGAAGTCCTGTTCGTCTCGAGGAACACCAACTTCACCCCACCTAGTTGTATTAACGTAAAGGATGCCCAACTCCAAGTTAAACCGGCAATACGCTACCTGGGAGTAACGCTGGACCAAAACCTTGACATGAAGAACCACATAGCCAACACAGTCAAGGCAATCTACTTTAAAATCAGATCCCTCAGACACCTACGCATGCTACTTGAACCGGATGATTTCCGCACCATTTATCAAGCCCTTATACTCCCCCATTTCGACTTCTCAAACTCCATACTACAAGGACTCCCCCGGTCCACCCTGAACCCCCTGCAATTAGCCATGAATAGTGCAGCGAGGGTACTCCTCGGGGCATCCAGGAGAGATCACGTAACACCCCTTCTAAAACAGCTACACTGGCTCCCCATTCAAGCAAGGATCAGTTTCAAGACCTTACTGCTAACATTCAAAGCGGCTAAGGGGCTCACCTTCCTCTCTCTCCAACCTCATACAACCACTTGCACCAAACAGGCCACGAAGAACAGCAGAATTAAACACACTAGTTATCCCAAATGACACCACAAGATGCACTAGATCAACAGCCAACAGAGCCTTCCAATTCTACGCCCCATCTCTATGGAACACCTTACCAGCACAAATCAGAGCAATACCTAATCTAAGTCAGTTCAGAAAGGCTTTAAAGCATTTCCTCTTCCTTAAATATCTCAATGACAGCTCCGAACATAACCCCCAGGTGAATAGCAGAAGTGGTCAAACAGATAGACCCCCGCAACAGGCCAACTTCACAATGTAAATAACTAGTTGTTCCATATACTATTGTACCACTGTTGTATATAGTTAACCAGGATATCCTTTATCAGATAACCCTGCATTGTATTTAGTTTCCCCTATTTCGCCAAGTTATACTTCCTGTTAAATGTAACGACCAGACATATGTAAACTGTCGGATGTTTTCTGTTCAATGTAAACCGCGCTGATGTCTAATAGTGCGGTATATAAGAATTGTTAATAAATAAATAAAAAAATAAATACTGATGGAGCAAGAGCAATGACAGGTGAGGTTAACGGTTTCATAGCCCTGTGTAGACAGCATGACGACGTCCCAGATTTCCTTTCTTACCACTGCATCATTCACCAGCAAGTTTTGGCAAGCAAGAGACTCAATACAAAGACTGTCATGGACATCACTTTCAAAACTGTAAATTCAGTTCGTGGAAGATCACTTCAAAGATGGCTTTTCAATCTTACTCTTAATCATTTTGCACACAGATGTAAGGTGGCTAAGTAGGCACACATTTCCGCAAAGAGTTTGTGATTTGCTGAATGAAATAAGAAGTTTTTTGAAGGAGAGGGGAGATGACCAAGCAGAGTTGGAAGATGAGGAGTGGTTATGTGATCTAGCATTTCTCGCTGACTTTACAGGCAAACTAAGTGATATGAACCTTGAACTACAAGGTAAAAACAAATTCATTGGCAAGATGATGAGTACAGTTTCATCCTACAAGAGCAAATTTGAACTAATGATGACTGACCTTGCAGACAACACTTTTGATCATTTTCCTAATACGCAGGACCATCTGGGACATTATCTAAATTTTGTTTTTCAGAACGAGAAGCATGTGACAGAAATTTGTTCTGTTATCCAGGAATTTGAAAATAGATTCTGTGACTTCCAAAAAATTGGAACAATTGTGGAGTACTTGTCATACCCATTCAAAGTAGATGTGGACATTAAAGAAACTGCAGCTGCTATCAGTAAAAATTACTCATTGAACAAGCCATCTCTTGAAAACGAAATATTAACCCTTAAAAATGACATTTTTCTCAAGACCCGTGCTGAGCAAGAATCGTTTTGGAAGCTAGTGCCTAGAGACAAATTTCCCAACTTGAGAAGATGCATGAAGCTGTACACTCCTGTTTCGGTTCAACTTATTTGTGTGAATCTGCGTTTTCCCATCTGAAAATGACAGAGTACACAACGTTCCAACATGACAGATGAACATCTCCAGGATTCCCTGAGACTGGCCCTCACGCAATATTCAACCAACTTCAAAAAGCTGGTGGATGAGATGCAGGCTCAGACGTCTCACTTATGAGCAAGAGCGAAATATTAAAGATTGTGCAAGATCAGTCTGGATCAATACTCGACCTAAATTTAACACAAATTACTCAATAAAAGTTAAAGAAAGCTATTAAGACAGTTAAAGAAAGTTATTACTCAATAAAACTTTAAGAAAAAATGTACTTTCCATTTCCCCCCGCAGTTCTTACTGGATCTTCGTCTGTCTGTTTTGTTTTTGCTTAATTTGCTTAACAGCTGATCACATCCAAGTAAACGACAGAAGGTTCATTAAAAATGGGGGAGGGGAGAATCCTCCAACTTTATTGGGTTAAAATTTAATTTGAAACTTAATTTTCATGGTGGTAGATCACCGGCACTTTTGGGCGGAAAAAGTAGATCATGACCTGTTCGAAGTTGGACATGCCTGCCCTATAGAATTACCCTCTTAATGCCCTCTATGCATGTTACTTTCATGAAAAAGGTGCTCACAGAAAAAGCAAGTATATATAGTAGCTTTGTAGGTACAGTTCCTGGACAGTTTCCAAAAGGAAAGTTTCCTTAAACAGAGAAAAGTACCTGTGAACTTTGTAACTTCCAGCAATTTTGAAAATTATTCTTTGGGAGAGCGTGCTGGGGAAAGGGGGACAGTTTAATTACTTAATAAACACATAGGGGCTTGTTTACAAAGCCGCGGTTGTGGTTCGCGATCGTTATCGGAGCCGCGGCCCCATTGATGGGGCCGCAGCTCCGATAACGATCGCGAACCGCTACCGCAGCTTTATAAACAAGCCCCATAGTGTAAATTAAATTGTTTTTATGTACGCAAGCAAATATTTTTCTAAATTTTCTGAAAACAGAAAAATTCTAGGCTTGGATTATCTATTTTTTACTCTGAAGGTTACCATCACAATGGGTTTTAAAGCGGCATACCTTATAGAATTCTGATTCCATGTTATCGAAAAGAGAGCACGTGTTTCTTTTGTATTTTTTAAATTAGGCTGTGCTTCCTCAACATTAAGATAGCTCTGGATGACAATTGTATAATTTTTTCCCCTCTTTGAGCATTCTGCGTTTAGTTAATGTAAATATTTATTTCTGCATATCTGTCTCTTTCTTTATTTTCTTCTGTTGTTCTTCTGCTGTTCCTTGTACACCAAGTTCTGGTGGTCCAGGGTATGTAATGACAAATTGTTATTCATTTCCTTTTACATCCTAATCTTTTTATGCTGGTATAGAATAAGGGTCCTACTCTCAAGCCTGTCATACATGCCACAGAAACTGTAGACAAATAACATCTCTCTCCTCTTGTATTGTAATATATGCAAAAAATGTATTCTTCCCTTGGGAAACGATGTTTACTTGAGAAGTAAATTTCCCCATGTAAATGTGACATTCCTAAAATGGACAAGAAAATTATTAATGTAACAATTTCAGAAGATTTTGCAGAAAGAAAGGTAAGCAAAGGTCAGTTTCCCTTTGTGCCTGTGAGCTTGCAAACAGTCCACATTGTTTAAAAATTGCCTCCTTGGTGTAATTAGAGATCCCTTACGTAGCCACTTACAAATGATAACTTAAAAGTTGTTGGGCCAGCATTTGCCTCAGTAGGAGGCATTTTATTTAAATGCCAGCCACCAGGGCTGAAAACAAATTTAGATATCCAGTGTCAGTATCAAGATAGTGGCCATGCTGAATATCCAAATTCAGCAGTGACAGATGCCACTGTCCAGATGGGGTGATATTGAGCTCGCTACCCAGATGGCTAACTGGATAAAGTTAGGGAAGCCTTTTTGCGAACTAAATATTGCCTCCAACCAGATAATTTCTAACTCTACCCAAGCTTCACCCCCAGACTGCCATGGCACTATTGGATAATGCTGAGGCAGGCAGAGGAAATATTTGGTGGCTCTACAGGGATAGTGCCGCCGAATATCTTGCATATTTTCAAGTAGATGCAAGATATTTGTGTATCTTTAAGCTATTAGATTATTCAGCCTATGCAATAAAACTAACACTCTAAAGGTTTTAGCATGCAGTAAATTTTTCAAAGGGCACACTGAAACTTTCCCTCAATAGTGTGGTCACAATACAGACATGCAGTGAATTCAAAGTAGTGTAGAAGATAATTTTATGAACTCCTTCAGATTTAATATGCAACAGAATGTGCATATTTGAGGCCTATTTTATAAAGTGAAGTACGCATGTTTTTTATTTTATAAAATAGAGATGTAACTGGAGTAAAAACACACATCAACATAGGTGCAAGGAATTTATATCTGCCCAGGGGCAGATGTAAATTCCTGCACCTAGAATTTTGAAGGATACGTGTAAGTTATAGTATTTTAGAACTTACACATACAAATTTGCACTCCGCCCCTGTGCATCCCAACACTGATAGCACACACAGTCTTATAGGCATACTTATAGAATAGCACTCGTCTAAATTACATACTTGCAGGCCCTTGAAAATAGGTGACACGTGTATGAACAGTACATATCTTTATGTGACTTATAAAATCGGCCCCATAATGTTCACATTAGTTGCTGGAAGGTCTCACATATTTACCAGCCTGAATGCAAAGGGCTGGTTTGATAGGAAGATTTCATCCTCTGAGAACAGCTGAGGATGCTGATGGCCTAACAGACCCCTTTTCATCCTCCATAGCACAGCTGAAGGATCCTGATCGACCCCTTTACTTTCCGCCAGCCCTGGAGTACAGCTGAAGAAGCCAATGGCAGAACAAGTCTTCTTCATTACTTCTACCTATTTCTAGCTCTTTCTTGGAGGGTCCTATTTCCCCAGTGGACAGCCTTCTCCAGGAGCACAGCTGAAAGGGTTAATACCTTGATGGACCCTTACCGTTCCCCATTCAAATCCCCTCCTTATTGTTTCAGATGTTGGGCAGTTATGATGGGGATAGGAGAGAGCAAGCATTCCAGTAACTTAAAAAATGGTGTCAGCTGAACTGTGCTATTTACCTCATGTACATGGGTCACTCATCAAGTTCCTTCAGCTGTTCTTTGTGTGGGAAGTAGGAGATGAGGGAGAGGGGTGTATCAGGTTGTTGGGCCCCTTTAGCTGTGTTATAGGGAGGGGGTTATGAGCCCTTTCACTTTGAGACCATTTATACGTTGGGGAGGGGGTTGAGGGAAGGGTTGGTTTCAAGAAATGTTGTGGTCTTGAAAAAGTTAGTATCTGCTCCTGGTCTGTATAAAGTAATACCTCAGCTCTATCTCTAAAACCCACTTGGGGTCAATTAATTCTTGGCTGCCTGATAGGACCTGCCAAGCACTAAGTAGGCCTCTCCTTATGCATACACACTCTTAGACATGGAAGACTGTGTCAGCCATTGCACCTTCCTCCACAAGTTGTTCCCTACTGCTATCAAGGGATGCTCTAACTTCACAAAGCCTATAAGTCACATAGTTCCAAGAAATGACAGCTACAGGTAGAGCACAAAAATTATGAGATCACCCAACGACCCATTTCTGTGGATCACTGATCAGCCACACATGCAGAAACGTTTTTTAAGTAAACAAGCAACAGGGACTATAGAACAATTCAATCTGCGAATAAGAAGTAGGTAAAACAGATTATACAGTTAACACTATCTAATTAAGCATTGCTTCAGCTCGCCAGGGCCCAGGGAATTTTCATAGCAGTCTCTCCACAGAATGTGGTGATAACTGTAACAGTTTTGATCACCACATTCACCAGTCAAGTTTCTGGGAATTTCCTGGCCAGTTCTCAGACAGAATTCACATAACCAGATGGAACCTTGGACACTGGCTCTCTGACCAGTAATGCAGCTTGTCAGTGATATGCTTATAGAACTTCAAACTGTTAACAGTTATCTGGAGGGCAACTGAGGAAATGGCAGCCTAAGCCTAATTTTGAAGCAAGATCAACCCTTTCAGTCCTGGCTGCCAGAACTGCAGAATGCTCCTGGGCTTAAGATGTTAACTGCAGTCTAGCTTAAGATTTTGTAGGGAAAAGGAGTTACATTGGAATAAACAAAGATCCTAGGGCAACCCAAGGAAATGAAAAGACACATCAAACCCTCATTCAATATCATCCTGCTAGAACAGTCCAGACAATTGGTTGTGCTCCCCTACAAGTAGATGGGTGGAGACAAAGACCAATGAAAAGCCCAGGTTTCAATATCACTACTATACCTCTATCCGCCTCAGCCACCAGAGGTCCCAGCAGATGGTGGATGGATTTTCTCCAGGAACAAGCAGGAAGTCAGTCCTCACATATAGGGTGACGTCAGTGTTGACGGAGCCCCCGCGGAAGCATCTCCCCAGCTTTCAAAGAAAGTCTTTGGGAGATGCCACTACACATGCATGGTCCCCTTCCCGTCCAAGGGTGCCATCTTGCTCAGTCTCCTTTTTTCTGCGGAGCCCAATGGACATATTTATTTATTTAACAGGTTTTGTATGCTGCCTTATCTTAATTCAAAGCGGTTCACATGTTTCCCCAGAAAAATCCTTGACATCACTGTTCCTAAAAGTTAGCTTTCCGGTAGGCGTACCGGTTCCCACCCCGAGTCATCGCCTCCCGGCACTGTAATCGGCCCCTTTTTTCTTGAGGTCTCACTCGAGCGGTGTTTGCACCTTTTTTTGCCCGGGGGTCATCAACCCCATCTGGGTGTTTCCCACCATGTCTCCCAGTGGGTTCAAAACGTGTGACCGCTGCAGTCAAACCATGTCCATTACTGACACCCATGACTGCTGCTTGCGCTGCCTGGGCCTGGACCATGACAGCACCTCCTACAACTTGTGCCAGGCCATGTCGGCCAAAACCAAAAAGAAAAGGTCAGAGTTGCAGGAAAAGTTGTTCCCTGGGTCCGACTCGGCACCCGTCTCCCCAGCACCATGCTCCAAGCCCAGCACATCCTGCAATGCCCAGGCGTCCCGCAGCTGTGGCTCCTCCGAGAAGACCCCAGAGCCAGAGAAGAAGAAGTCATCGAAGTTTACTTAGGCATGTACTTAAAGGCACTAACCAAAGAGCTGTCAGGGTTTGCAGCAGGCCTTGTCGGGAAACCCTTCCAACAGTTCTAGACCCTGACCTCGGGAGTGAGGGACTGTTCCAAGTTCCTTTCCTGGGCTGTCTGTGATGGCTTTGAGTCGGTGGCTTGAGTTGCAGTGACCGGCATCAGGGCCGGTGCCAGGCACCAGGCCTGGCTGCAATCCTCTGACCTTGAGCAGTGAGTCCAGGACAAACTGCTCAACGTCCCCTGCACCAGTAAGAACTTCTTCAGCAAACCCATGGCCGATAAGGCTACTGAGATCGAGGCAGAGTTTGTGACCCATCAGAGGCTCTCTAAGAAGACCTCATCCCATCCCCGCAAAAAAACATTGGGGAAAAGACTTTTCCTGACGTTCTCCTTGCTGGCCTCCCTGCAAGCCACCTCTTTCCTCTTCAGTCAATTCAACACTCCGCTGCTCGACTCATTTTCCGCCAGCCTCGTTTTTCCCACATCACTCCTCTCCTCATGTTGCTTCATTGGCTTCCCATCCATCTCTGTATCCAATTTAAACTTCTCCTCCTGACCTATAAATGTATTCACTCTTCTGCCCCCCAGTACCTTCCATCTCTCATCTCTCCTTACACCCCCTCTCGGTTGCTTCGCTCTTCTAACAGTCTTTGTTTATCTGTGCCCTTTACTCGTACTGCCAGTTCCAGACTTCACTCCTTCCAACTGGCAGCACCCTTTGCTTGGAATAGTCTTCATATCTCTGTGCGCCAGGCATCCTCCCTGGCCATTTTCAAGTCCAGACTAAAATCCCACCTCTTCACTATTGCTTTCCGTTCCTGTCTTACCCTATCTTGATCTCTCTATCAACATTTGCTTATTTTGTCCTGTAAATTTTCATTATTTGTATTATGTAACTTATTTTGTTTTCTGTCTTATTAGATTGTGAGCTCTGATAAGCAGGGACTGTCTCTCTTCTATGTTTGTACAGTGCTTCGCATGTTGCGGTGCTTTATAAGTCTTTAATAATAATAATAAAAAGGGTGCCTTTGCACAGGGTCATCAGTACCACCCCTACTCTGGCCATCAGCAGGGTTCTCACCCCAAGAGGCAGGAGCATAGGACTCAGAAGGCAAAAACACCTAAGCCCCAGACTCCAGCTCCCACCCAGCCTGGGGGAAGCTTTTGACTCCCAGGGCAGGGCTTCCCCTCCCCCAGGAGACCTTTAGCCCACAGGGGGCGCCCGGCGCTCTTTGCCCACAGGTGGGCCTCAATCACCTCGGACCTCTGGATACTGCAGGTAGTCAGGGAAGGATATCTCCTTCACCTGCAGCAGATTCCACCCAGGTTCTTTCCCGGAGAGCCGGTGTGGCCCCTTCTTCACCATTCCCTGCTAGTTACAGAGCTCGCAGGTCATCTCAAGGACAAAGCGGTAGAACCTGTGTCCAGACATCTGTGGGGCAAAGGCTTCTACTTCAGGTATTTCCTTGTCCCAAAGAGGACTGGGGGCCTCAGGCCCATCCTAGACCTGTGAAACTTAAACAAGCTTCTGGTGAGGGAGAAGTTCAAGATGCTCTCCCTTGGAACACTGCTGCCTTACCTCCACCAGAGAGACTGGCTTTGCTCCTTGAACCTAAAGGATGCTTGCACATACATCTTAATCCACCCCTCCCACAGGCAGTACCTAAGGTCTGGGGAAGGAGGAGGGCACTACCAATACAGGGTGCTACCCCTTCGGCTTTGTCTCTTCGCCAAGGGTCTTCACAAAATGCCTAGCAGTGGTCGCTGCCCACCCGTGTCTGCAAGGGGCCTTTGTCTTCCCCTACCTAGATGACTGGCTCATCAGGGGCAACACGGCCAAAGAGGCCCATCAGACCACAGGGCTTGCAACCCTCCTGCTGCAGCACCTGTGGTTTATCATCAGCTACCCCAAATCTCATCTTACTGCAGCCCAGAGTCTGGAATTCATAGGCGCTCAGCTGGACACCCTCAGGCCAAGACCTTTCTTCCCAGGGAAAGGGCAGAATGCCTCAGGGAGCAAGCTGCAGAGGTGCAGCTCCATCAATCAGTGCCAGCCCATCTCCTCCTCTTCCTTCTGGGCCACATGGCCTTCACGGTCCATGACCCCACTAGCCCACCTACACATGTGGGCAGCTCAATGATGCCTCCACTTTTAGTGGACGCAAGCCATGGGCAGAATATGGGTCAGGATCAGGATCAGCAGGCGGAGTCCCTCGACTGGTGGCAAATTTTCTGCCTTCTCCGGGTCGGGATGCCTTTCCAGGCACCTACGCCCCAGAGGGTCCTGACAATGGATCCCTCCCTCCTCAGTTGGGGGGTGCATTGCGAGGACCAGCATACACAAGGCAGCTGGTCCCAGGTGGAATCCTGACTACAGATCAAGTGCGACTTTCCTGGCCTGACAGGTGTTCCGCCACTGCCTGTGTCACCAACCCATGCATGGACAGCCAAGTCGCCATGTTCTGTGTCAACAAGCAGGGGGGCACAGGGTCATATTCCCTCTGCCAGGAGGCAGTGGCCCTCTTTTCCTTTGCAGCTTGCAACAACATGCTCCTGCGAGTGGTCTACCTCCCGGGCCAGGACAATGTCCTGGCAGAAATACTAAGCAGGGTGATCCAACCCGGCAAGGGTGGCGGCAGATGCCTTCCTGATCCCATGGATGGAAAGCCTCTTATATGCCTTTCTGCTGACCCCCCCTGGTTGCCAAGACCCTCTTCAAGGTCCAGCGCAAGGGGGAAGCACTGATATTAATTGCCCCCAGGTGGCCCAGACAGCCGTGGTTCTCACTGCTGCTCTACCTGTCAGTAACACTCCTGGTCCGGCTGGGCTGTTCTCCAGATCTCCTGTCTCAAGAGGAGGTTTCCATCCTGCACCCCAATCTAGGATTTCTAATCCCTGTCCACCCCAGACACAGTTTTGATCAATTAAGATGCTTTGTCATAGATCGGGTTGATTTTCCCCGGGGTGGTAGAACTAAGGAGCAAACTTTGCTCCGAGAAGAACAACGATGAATTTTTATTTTGAACATAGTTAAACCCCATGGCTTAAATGCTTCGATGGATTGGTCAGCATATGTGTAAACAGCTTGGATAGTGGTATACACCAGGGGGGAGGAGTTTTGTGAGAAGTCTATATAAGGATTGCTGTTAGCCCTGAACCGCATGCGCGGCGTTTTTTCGATTGAAAGAGCGGGGAAAGCTCAGTGGTTACAGTTTCCCTCTGTTTGCAGTGAATTAATGGAGATTACAATGAAGGTATGTTTGAGAATATATTTCTAGGCGACAATGTTAAATGTGGTAAATGTTTTAAATGAAACAAAAAAACAACATTTAAGACATAACAATTTTTGGCTGTATTTTTCTACCCAGTTTGCAATGTCTACATGTAATCCCCTGATGAAACACGCATTGTGAAATGCTTGTGCGCCTTAGAAGTACGGCGTTGTGATTTAAATTGCAGCTGCCAGCAAAGTGAAGGACATTACCTTTGGAGTAGAAGCTAAGTACCAGCTGCATTGATATTTCATATGCTGCAATATAATCTGCATTATAATTCAATTTGAGGAGTGTCAGCTGTTACTGACAGTTTCAAGAAAAACACATAAATTATTATTTTTTATTGAAAATGCAAAAAGAAAAAAACAGCTAATTTGTACATGAAGAAAAGGTCATTGATGTGAACAGCAGCAAGCAGTAAGGGTGATGATCAAAAAACCTTTTACAAACAGCTGTGTGTTTTTTACTGAGACCTTTGTACACAGAGATTGGAGTGGTGGAACAATAATTTTTCTTAGTTTCTAATGGTGAATGTATGAGCAGATAATAGGATATTAATATATCGGCATGCTGCATCCAGGCATACCAACTATATATGGGCATGTTCCTTCACAACCTCGCTAAAGAGCTCGGTGGTTTCTCCGCGGGCCTCGGAGGTGAACATCTTCTCAGATTTCAGACACTCCTTAGATCAGTCGCAGACTGCTCGAAATACTGATCTCATGCTGCATATGACTGGTTTGAGTCTTCCTCCCATGTGGCAGCGGCTGACATCGGAGCCCGGCGTCAAGTGTGGCTCCAGTCCTCAGACCTGGAACAGTGGGTCCAGGAGAAACTCTTGGATGTTCCCTGTCTCGGCGAAGACTGTTCAGCAAGCCAATGGAGGACAAGGCAGCCAAGATCGAGACGGAGTTCATGACCCGCACCCATCTCTCTCGGAAGACCTCTTCCCTTCCTCCGAAGAAACAGCACAGTAAGAAATCCTTCTTCCAGAGGAAGGGGCTCCCTTACCGGGGATACCCACCCTATCTGCCTGCCCCTGCGTTGGTGCCCAGCAGCCAAGGCAAAGGGGGAGCTCAGGGTCACCAGAAACCTAAGGGGCCGAAGACCCAACCACTGGCGCCACCCCAGCCAGTCCCGGGGTTTTGATGCCAAATGCATAGCCTCTCGCCTCCCAGTGGTGCCACTGCCAATGGGAGGATGTCTGTCCCTTTTTGCCCACAAGTGGGAGGCCATCACATCGGATACCTGGGTCCTCCAAGTAGTCCGGGATGGTTATCGTCTTTATCTGGACAGACTCCCTCTTCCCTTCTCCCCAGCGGAGCCTATGTTTATGTTTGTTTATTTACATTTGATATACCGCCCTTTGTGACATCAGGGCGGTTTACAATCATATTAACATTCAAAAGGTGACGCAAGGCCAGAAAAAGGAAAAGAACTACAATTGTAACAGAAAAGAGAAAACAACAGGAAGCGTAAAAACAAGACATAAAGAGGAGGTCAAGCCTACTCGACTTCCCTCACACCAGACTTGTTTGTAGCAAGAATTGAACAACCTCCTCGATCAACAGGCGGTCAAAGGGTCCTGCCACACCTTCAAGGTCGGGGGTTTTACTCCCGTTACTCCCTCGTTCTGAAGAGGACAGGGGGCCTGTGCCCCATCCTCAAATCTCAGGAACCTAAACAAATTCCTGGTACGGGAGAAGTTCAGAATGCTATCACTTGGCGTCCTGCTGCCCTTCCTCCAGCAGGGCGACTGGCTATGCTCCTTGGATCTCAGAGACGCTTACATCCACAACTCTGTCCACCCCAGACACAGGAAGTACCTGCATTTCAGGGTGCAGGGGGATCACTTCCAATACAGAGTGCTCTCCTTCGGGCTCGCATCTGCCCCGCGAGTCTTCGCAAAATGCCTGTCAGTGGCTGTATCCCACCTCCGCCTGCAGGGCATATCCGTCTTCCCTTACCTAGACGACTGGCTCGTCACGGGAGCATTGGCAGAGGAGGCATGCCTCTCAGCATCGCGCACAGTCCTCCTCGAGCGCCTTGGTTTCCTAATCAAGTACTCCAAGTCCCACCTCGAACCGGTGCAGGCACTTGAGTTCATCGGCGCTCTGCTCGACACGGAACGGGCGACCACCTTCCTCCCTTGAGCACACATGGACCGCCTCCGCGCTCTGGCTGCTGAGGTCCAAAACTGGTCCAGGGTCTCGGCGCAGGCCATGCTGTGCCTTCTGGGGCACATGGCCTCGACCATACACGTCGTTCCCCATGCTCGCATGCATATGCGAGCAGCTCAATGGTGCCTCAGAGCGCAATGGTCCCAAGCCTCAGCCGGCTCCGGAATCCCATCTCGGTATCACACAGCCTTTCCAGTTCCCTGGATTGGTGGTAGAATCCCCGAAGCCTACTTCGGGGCATGCCTTTCCAGACTCTGCAACATAAGCTCATTTTGAGGACAGATGCTTTGCTGTCGGGCTGGGGATCCCACTGCGACAACCTCCGTACCCAGGGGCAGTGGTCACCCAAGGAATCCCGGCAGCAGATCAACCTGCTCGAACTTTGAGCAGTCCGGTTGGCTCTGAAGGTCTTCGAGTACCATTTGTGAGGCAAGTCGATACTTGTGCAGACCGACAGCAAGGTCGCAATGTTCTACATAAACAATGAAGGGGGTACAGGCTCCCGCCTCCTCTGTTGGGAGACAGTCCTCCCCTGCTCCTTAGCTGTATGCCAGGGCATGACTCTAAGAGCTGTCTATCTCCCGGGCCAAGACAATGTCCTCGCGGGCAGGCTCAGCAGGCTTCTCCGCCCACACGAGTGGCGCCTGAGTCCAGAGGTGGTTCTCCACCTGTTTCGCTGCTGGGGGACTCCAACCATAGAACTGTTTGCCAGTCTGGTGAACGCACAGCTTCCCTGCTTTTGTTGGCCGATACCACACCCAAGCAAGATAGCCCCAGATGCGTTCCTGCTGAACTGGACCTCTGGGCTTCTGTATGCATTCCCCCCAACTCCTCTCATTGCGAGGACCCTCCATAAGATTCAGTGGGACCGAGCCTCAGTGATTCTCGTGGCTCCCTCGTGGCCTCAACAGCCTTGGTCTTGTTGGAGCCCCCGGTCCCCGGGTCTGCTGACGCAGGAGGAGGGACGGATGCTTCACCCGAACTTGGACTCACTATCCCTAACAGCCTGGTGACTGAACAGGTCTCTTTAGCCCCATTGCACCTCCCAGAGGAGATCGAGGAAGTCCTGCTTGTGTTGAGGAAGGATTCGACGAGACGGGCCTACGCACTCAAGTGGCAGCGCTTCTCGGTCTGGTGCTCCGAGCTCCAGATCGATCCGTTCTCCTGCTCCACCTGGTGGGTTCTCCAGTACCTCCTCCACCTCTCGCAGGTGGGGCTGAAATCCAGTTCGGTCAGGGTTCACCTGAGCGCCATTTCAGCCAACCACTTCCCCGTCGAGGGTAAACCCCTCTTGGGCAAGCCTCTGGTCTCCCGCTTCATGCGGGATATTTACTTTCCAAGACCCCCCCCCCCCCCCGTCCGGCCTCTGCCGACGGAGTGGGACCTGAACATCGTGCTCATGCAGCTGACACAGCCGCCCTTCGAGCCGATGGCAACGTGCTCGCTTCAGCACCTCTCCTGGAAAATAGTCTTCCTGGTGGCGTTGACCTCGGCTTAGCAAGTCATCGAGCTTCAAGCCCTCATGGCCACAGCTCCCTACACTAGGTTCTACGGGAACAGGGTGGTCCTCCGAACTCGCCCCAACTTCCTACCAAAGTTGTCTCGGATTTCCATCTCAACCAAGAGATAGTCTTTCTTCCCGAGATCTCATGCCAACTGGATGTCGGCGGTCCTGCATACGCTCAACAGCAAGAGAGCTCTTGCCTTCTACCTGCAGTGCACCCAGGGACATCGCAAGTCCGACTGGCTCTTCATCGCCTACGATCCTAACCATCGGGGGCTCGCAGTCACCAAGCACACACTCTCCGTCTGAGTGGTGGACTGCATCACCTTCACCTAGGCAAAGGCTAGAGCCCCGCTGGATCTATGAGTCGCTGTGCACGGCGTCTGTGCTAAGGCGGTGTTGGTGGCTTCGCTGCGCTCAGTGCCTCTGACAGACTTTTACTGGGCTGCAACCTGGTCTTCAGCGAATACCTTCGCTTCACATTACTGTCTGGAGAGGGAGTCCCGCCGGGACAGCACCTTCGGCCAAGCTGTACTCCGTAATCTGTTCGGGGTATAAGCAACTCTTGCTCTCTGACCCTTCTTCTGCGGCTACCGGGAGCTTGGTGACCCAAGGACTCGGACTCCCTTCGGATCGGCAGCATCTGTTTACGGCTTCACGGAGGCACTTTGCTTACAGATTTCGGTAGCCTGCATCTGGGGAATCCCATAAGTGAGGACTGACTTCCTGCTTGTTCCTGGAGAAAGCATATTTACTCACCTGTAACAGGTATTCTCTAGGGACAGCAGGAATCAGTCCTCACTACCCTCCCACCTCCCCTTAAAAGTTGCTATTCTTATCCTTCCCTTGCCATCTGCTTAGTAGGACTTAAGCTATGGGACCTGATTGAGCAAGATGGCACCCTTGGGCGGGAAGAGGACCACGCAGGCATGGCAGCAATCCCAAAGGCTTTCTTTGAAAGCTGGGAAATTGCTCCGTGCGGGCTCCATCGGTGCCAACGTCTCCCATAAGTGAGGACTGATTCCTGCTGTCCCTGGGGAACACCTGTTACAGGTGAGTAACTATGCTTTCCTTGCTCTGTTCTTCTGCTGTAGTATGTTTGAGTCCACCATGGTTTTTATACTTGACTCTGCAGGCAGCCTTCTGTTTCTACCTTCTTGTACATAGTTCTCTACTGTTTACTCATTGTTACCCACATTGAGGTTGTGTGAGGCTTGCTCTGTATCTCCCATTTGCTTTGGATCGAATACTGAATGGACCTCTGGCGGCTGAGGCAGATAGAGGCACAGGAGTGATGTAATTTAAACCTGGGCTTTTCATTGGTCTTTGTCTCCACCAATCTGCTGGTAGGGGATCACAACCCACTTGTCTGGACTGGTATAGCAGGACTCAAGGAAAGGATATTATCTGGTAAGTAAAATGTCATCTTTCACCACAGCAGATGTTAACTTATTGTCTTTATGAGACCCATGATAAATAGGTGAAAGTCAGTATACCATCCTTACATAGTAATGTAGTAAATGATGGCAGAAAAAGACCAAATTTGCCAATCCCGTCTGTCCAATTGTAGTTTTTCCATTTTGGGTGTATACGTATATACATTTTCATAGTCAACCAAACACCAGTTCTGCAAGTTCAACAAAACTTCTTTTGGATGTGACACTCCCTCATTTATATTTGTGTACACATTAACATGTTGGGAGAACATTATGATATGCCTGTTAAGGCCTCATTGCTTAGCACAGTATTTTTAGTGTATGCAAAATGGCCGAGTGCCTGCAGAACTTTATTGCATAGGCCTCTGTATGTAAAATTTTTTTCACATTTAGGTTGTTCACAGTTTGATACTGCAAGGTTTCCCATATACATGATTAATAGTGTAAGGGTTGAATGCATTACATCTTTATCTTACAGATTAAGTTCCAAAGTCTAACAGTTATAGAGGTTAGATAGTATTCACAAGATAGGTGGAAGTATGTGTTTTAAATGAAGTACGCATTTTATGCATGAGTAAATCACTAAGCTGAGAGTAAGCCCTTGAAAGTCTTCATTGTATAGTTTTGTGTATATCATGCTGGGTGCCATCTGCTGGCAGTCCACAATTTTTCAAGAGAATTCCACTGCTAGCTATGGATCACTTAGCATCAGTGAAGCGTCAGTAGGTCGCTTGGGTTTTGTGCTGTATGGGGTCAAAAAAACTTCATTGATTATTATACATGGTGTTTGCTCTGCATAGGAGAATATAATCAGGCATTATTAGATTCTTTATTAAATTGGTAATAGAAGTCTAAACCGCTTTGATATTCTTGATGTCAGGCAATATAGTATCATAATTGCATTTTCCCCCAAAACTTGAAGAACTAATATGAAAGAAGTCTTGGAATTAATAAATTTAAAAAATACAAAATGACAGAGTAACACACTTTGTAAACAATGATGAATGAAGTAATATAGCCACTGTGTTAGTTTACTTAAATATAAAGCAATTAGAGTAAGCAAACAATTTTCAGGTGATACCCTCTTCTGTAAAGAGCAACTACTTTACCAGTCACAAAAATTGGGACAAAACCATGTGTGATGCTGAGCAGTCTGAACTCGAGAGTTTTTCTGGTAAAAACTAAAAGCCAGTTTTCAAATGGATTTAGTCAGTAAAGTAGGCAAAGTGTTTTGAAAAGGGCAGGGCCTGGATGGCTAAATTTAGTCATTAAAATTCTGAACAGTTGCCAGGTGAGGATGGGTCAAGGGAAGGAAGTAAAATGTCTAGCGCTGATTTTCTAAGTTGGCCATTCAGATCTATACCCTTCAATGGGAGGCTTAAATCTGGCTGGCCTGGGGCTCACCATCCCTCCCTTGCAGGGGAATTTGACTTTGTGTGCTGTGTTCTTAAATTAAATAGGGTTGTGCTAGGCAAAAAAAAAATTGTATTTGTTTTTGGATTTTTCCCTATTTTGGGGCATTTTTTCAGTTTGTTTCAGTCATTCTTTTCAATAAACATTTTTTAATACACATTTGAACACTTTCTCTATTTGTAAGCACCAAGCTCCTTTTTATTGGATTATGGGGCCATTTGTCTGAAAGAAAGCTCCTAAAGAGTGTCTAAGATATCTGTACTTTTAACCGATTCCACTATGGGATGGGTGCAGTCAGTTTCAGAAAATTTAAAATTTACCAAGAGAACCACCCCATTCATTGCTGACTTGTATATGTCTTTGACTAGATCTCCATCGACCTTTTCTTTTTGTTTTGGAGAATTAAGACCATAAGAACATAAGATATGCCATACTGGGTCAGACCAAGGTGCATCAAGTCCAGTATCCTGTTTCCAACAGTGGCCAATCTAGGTCACAAGTACCTAACAGTTTCTCCATTGCACATCACTCTGATGTAGATAGAATTTCCATCTTCTCTTTCTAAGACGACTTATGGTAGTGCTTCCTTTCTCCATACCTCTAGTATTTCTGTCAATTTAATATTGTTTATGTAAAGTGCTACTCTTCTCCTTTTTTACTTAACCTACCTTTCATGCACAGATTATAGACAGGTAAGGCTACATCCTAGTCAAGAATTATATTTCTATAACAGCTACAAGATCTAGATATGCTTCCTCTATTAGGTCTGGAAAGTCTGAAATGTTATTTCTAGAGCAGTAGTTCCCAAACTATGGTCTGCGGACCTTGGAGGTCCATGAAATTATTACAAGGAATCTGCAGAACACAGAGAAGAGAGAAAATGTCTTTCCATGATGCTGTAATCCACCCAAGAAGAATACAGAGGCTGGCTGCAAAGCGAGCAGTAGCAACATCAATGGCCACATTGGGATGGAAAAAGCAGCAATTGTGGAAGTGAAATCAAGGACAACTGCACAGATCAAAATCAGAAGCGGTCATGGGGTAGCGCCATCAATGGTGTCAGTTGGGTGTGATCAGAGGTAGCTGTGGAGCCTGGAAGCTGGAGCGCCGGTTCTAGGAACAACAGCATGAATAGGTGGGGAGTGAGAGAGAGAGATACTTATAGTGGGGTCTGGCTAGAGGCTGCTGGGGAGTGGATGGGAGGGGAGAGAGAGGCTTGTGATAATTGAATGTGGGGGAAGAGAGAGATTGGCAGGGACTGCTTGGGGAGAGAGAGGCTGGTGGAGACAGGAAAGAGGAGAGAGATAGAGAGGGCTAGTAGAGACAGGCTTGATGCTGAGATGAGGGGCCTGTGAAGAGTGGTGGGAATGAACCAGTGGTCCCTGAACGTTTTAGAAGCAAGCATCACATTTGTGCATGTAGGATTTTTGATACTTCTCTTTCTTTTGTATTTCCTCTGCATATCTTTCAGTTTGTCATCCCTCTTCTTTTCAGGTAGCACTGTGAGAGAGATATTGTATATATATATTTTTTTAACTCGGAGTGGAGGAGTAGCCTAGTGGTTAGAACACTGGCTTGGTAACCAAGCAACCAGGGTTCAATTCTCACTAGCACTACTTGTGGCCTTGGGCAAGTCACTTAACCCTCCATTGCCTCGGAAGAAAGGCCTGGCAATCTACTTCCAGTGACACTGCCAAGAAAACCCAGGAGCTTCTGGGTCGCCAGGAGTCAGGACTGACTCGAAGGCACACATTGCATTGCATTTTTTAACTATTAATTTTATTTTTGTGGGGCCATACTGATATAATCAGCTTCCATGTGACATCTTTCTCATAATTTAAATTCTTATTGATCTGAACTATTTAGCTCGTTTGTTTCTCAAATGCTGGTTTTCCCCCCAAGTACAAACTTCTATCCTTCCACATATTGTGTCAGCCTCCAAGGTATCGAGAACCTCATTCTTTACTCTTCTTCAGCCATGAATTAAAAATTCAGGTGCAGTGATGCAATGTAATCTGCCCTCTACCTTACCATACAGAGGTAATAACTCTGAAAATACTGCTGTCCTTGACTGCTGCAAAATACCTTCCCCAGATATTTTTTAAATTTCTCTTTTACTACCCTGACTTGACATTCTTATCCACAGCACCAAGCCAGCCATCAAGCAAACTCGGCGATCATCTAGGATTGCAGCTTCTGGGACAAGGAAATAGCAAAGAGCAAGTCATTCAAAGCTAAACAGTAGATTCTGACAGCCAAGGGCATAAGGCTTAAAGTTTACCAAGGGCATCAACCCCTTGAACCAACTCTGGGACCAGCCCTCCCTAGCCAGGACATTTGTGTCAAAGTGGACATTGACATCAGTCTCCTTTTTCCTTCCTTTTTTACCAGCAATCATAACAGTGGTTTTGGATTCCAGATAACTGAGGATCTTTGTAGATGTTTGATTTTCTTGACTGTTTCTAATCCTATCTCCAATTCATCATGTCTGATGATTGAGTAAGCTACCTGAAGAACTCTACTCCTACTTTGGGATAGTTTGTCACTGCTGGGAGTTAGGTTTATAATGCATTCCTTCTTCAACTCTGTCTGCCTCAAATACCCATGTGGGTATATCATCTATTGTTAATGAATATAGGAACATAAAGTATGCCATACTGGGTCCAACCAAAGGTATATCGAGCCCAATATCCTATTTCTAGTAGTGGCCAATCCAGGTCACAAGTGCCTGTTAAGTTCCCAAAAGGTAGACATATTCCATTCTGCTTATCCCAGAGGTAGAATACTGTAAATTCTATAATAGTATATGGGGACATTTGTACTACCAAAACCCAACATCCATCTATTTCTAGTCCTATGGATCTTTGGCAGGACTGAGCACAAATTTACCGCAGTCAGGATGTGGGGGAAAGCCCTGTAATTCTGGCCCATTCTATTTTAAATGGAGCTAATACTATCATCATTCTATTTTATTTATTTAACAGTTCTTTTATACCGCTTCATCTTATAGCCGAGGCAGTTTACAAGGAACAAGAACAGAACTTTATATAGAACGAAAGGTTTAAAAAAATATCCAGTTACATACAATATTTCTTAAAATTATAGAACTATATAGGGAGAGATCAGATAATAAGGGTAGAGAATTGGGGTGAAGTCTTTGTATAGGTGACAGAGCGATATTGAGTGGGTTAGGTTTTAGAGGCTTCTTGAGGTTATGTGCCTGTGTTGAAATGGTCTTTGAACAAATGTGTTTTAAGGTTTATTTTGAAGTTTTTGAGGGAATTGGTGAGGTGCAGTTCCAGGGGGGAGGGTGTTCCATAGTTTAGTTGCAAAGAGAGAGAGAAGGCCCACAAGGAAGTGGATTGGTTGCATTTAATTACATTTTTTGGCACTCTTAATAGGTTCTGTAAGGTGGTTCTTCTTGCTCTTGAACTGTGGTCTGTTTGAATGAGTGTCTGATTGCTTGCTGCAGAGAGGTCATGTAGGATCCTGAAGGTGGTTAGTAAGGCTTTATATCTTACTCTCATTTATATTAGAAGCCAGTTGTTGCAATGTTGGAGTGATGTGATTTCTTCTAGGTGAAGTTGTTACAATTCTGGCCATTGTATTCTGTGCCATTTGCAGTGGGTGTAGGGTTGCTTTCTAGAGCCCTTGATAGTTCATGGTTGGGGTAATGAGAGCTTGGCATACATCTCTGAAATCTGTAGGATGAACGAGAGGTCAGAGATTGTGTAGTGTTTTGTTTTGTAGTAGGCTGTTTTGACTACATTTTTTATATGAGCAGGACAGCGATAGGGCAATGCTTAAGCCTCTAGAAGGTTTCTCTAATGACGTAAACTCCACCGTTGTTATACTGCACAACTCCCGTGATGTCTGCCTTCACTTTAGTTTACATTTGTTAAATTTAAAAGACTTTTTAAAGCTCTTCATTGTTGGCCAGCCTTTAACACCTCTTCAGAAATATAGTAGTTTGGAAACTTAAATAAAAGTGCACAGATCACATGAGAAAACATTATGAACAGAACACCTTTTATTTAGAAAAAATAAGTGGGGGGATCAGTGGAGAGGAGGGTAGAATGGAGCGAGATGGTATGCTCTCGGCTTTTGTCTTTCATCAAACCTAAACATGAGTGTAAAGTTAGTCTAAACACAAACAGAAATTAGACTGTTCCCTCCTGAGGTCATTCTATCTAGGCAAATAGATCTCTTTGTCTACTCTTTGGTGCCTGCACAAAGAGGTGCGGCAGTGGCCAGGATTGTTGCTATATCTCAGGTTGTATTGTTTGATGCCTCACTGATCTCAGACCTCTCTCCTGGAAGTCCTTCCATACAACTGATGATGAAGGGGTGTTCTATTTACTTATTTAAACTTATTTATATATCGTCTTTCTACAATTCAAGATGGTTTACATGATCATAATGATGAGGGACACTAGGATGAGGAGCTGGCCAAAGTCCAAGGACTAGGCAAGAACTATAGGACAAGCCACCCCTAGCATGAGAATGAGCAAGACGAGGATTACCACCTGAAACAGCTGCTTTCCCCTTGGTTTGAGTCCTCAAATGCTGGCAGGCTCAGGTCCTGGCTGCACAATATCACTGCTGCCCACTTATCATCAGCAGCTTTTGGCTTTTGTAGCAATCACCAGAAATTCAATGACATCACCGCAGCACTGAATGTCCGGTTTACAGGTCAGCTGGGAGGACTATGCGCTGATGAGGCGCATAGCCCTTCTAATATCAGCTCAATTGAATATCGGGCCCATGTTCTTTAAGTTGTACTACTACAAAATATTTGTGAGCTCAGTACAAAAGCCTCAGGGATGGCAAGTATGTCAAGCATAGAAGAGAATTATGCACCAGAGAAAAATTTGCCAACACAATCAAACTATTACTGATCTGTGAAATTCAAGTCTGGATTCCAGAGTATCCAGCTTATTCCAGGAAACATAGATACTGAATCACACATAGCTGCTAAGCTGAAAATAAAATCAGTTTTTATATCGGAAAGTGCTTCTTCAGTATTTGGAGTTTGCTAACTCCTTTCGCAAGCTGGACCCTTTATTTGTGCTGTTTGCAGGACCGCATAAAGCTGACATGGCTGCCAAGTCTACTCTGGGATACTGGATCAAGGATGTCATTGCCTCCGTATATTTCTTGCAGAACCAATCAGTTCTGAGGGTTTGCATGCTCATTCTACTCAGGCCCTAGCATCCTTGTGGGCAGAGCATAACTTGGTCACCCCCTCAGACATTTGTTAGGCGGCAATGTGCTCATCGATTTCCACCTTTGTCAAGCATTACTGCTTGGATGTCCTTTCCTTGAGTCCTGCTAGACCACTCCAGAACCCGCCCCTGGAACTTGTTTTGGTCTGCAGGCTCATATTCTTCTGACTAGCCTTCTGTTGAAGATGATCCTGTACATAGTTATAGTTCCTGTTCTGTTGAACCTTGTTATCCTCACTGAGGTTGTCTGAGATTACTGACCATATTCTTAAGTACAAATACTGGTTTAGCCCCTAGAGGCATAGGCTGTTAATGACATGATTATGTCATAAGATACTTCTCTGTCTCCATGTCTGCTGTTAGGGGAACATAACCCACTTGTCTGGGACTGGTCTAGCAGGACTAAAGGAAAGGACTTTATTAAGTAAAATGTCACCTTTTCTATATCTGAGATAGAGAGGGGCTGGAGCAGGGAGAGTAGGTGATCTGTGATTTGAAGTGTCTGTTCCAGTTGTACCCCTCTCCTCTTATGCTTGAATGAGAGTAGGGGAGGGGTGAATTAAGAAGCAGAGTAGCTCTTCTTTGCTGTATATGCTTCACCCCTCCCCTCCTGCTTTCTGAATTCTGCTTGGGAGGAGAAGGGCTGGAGCAGGAAACAGACGGCTATTCTCAAGAGTGCATTCTAGTAGAGATGGGGCAAGTACCTCATAAGCCCATACCTGGCCACACAAAGGCACCCTAGGGGCATTCTCAAGACATACCAATGTGCCCCGGCACACTGGTTGAGAAGCACTTCCCTAACCTAGTGGGTCCTGAATTGTCTGTAGAAGCAAGCTACTCAGAATCTTCTGAATTACATGTCATATTAGCCAGGAAAGGCCAATAATTTAATTTTGGGATTTCTTCTTTGTTTTTACAATAGTTCAAGGCGGATTACAATAACATAAGCAAAACCCCAGGGAGTTAAAGAGTTATTTGGGGGAGATAGCTAATAGAATTCTAGTTAGTAATACAAAGGATTTACAGAGTCATTTAGGGGAGCTATTTAAAACAATTGAACTCTGGCTAGCGGTACAATAACAATGAAGATTTTAAGTCATTTAAAAGGATCTGATTTGTGGAACAGAGTTCATTTGGTTAGCTCAATTGAATTGAGAATGAGAATTTGTGGGATAGAAGAGTTTTCAGTTATTTTCTGTAGACCATGTACTATAATTATTTTTTGTTCCAGGGAGTTCGTTACTTCATTCCAGAAGGTGGTCATGCGATAGGTGAATAGTTTATCTAGGGCGCTTGAAGGTTATAGTTTGAGGGGGGGGTATTTTTGTTTTTTGTTTTTTTTTATGACTTTTTGAAATTTACATTCTACTTAAGCAAGGAAAGCTATTCAAGACAGGAAACAACGTAATTCAAAAGACAGAGACAAATTAATAGAATGGAGAAGCACCTGAACATACTCTAAGAAATAAAACACTAGGGAAAACAAAGCGCAACTAATGCCAATTTAAGGAGTATATGATTAACTATACCCACCACCAATGTTCCCTCTAATTTTCTGTAGGCTGTGTGCGCATAAAATATCAGTTGTGCAGCTTTTGAAGGAAGGTTAAATTTTTGTGTGCCACATAACGACACTTGGAGTTATATACTTTAAAATTTGACTAAATGTCAGAATACAGTATGTACACCACATTGATTGCAGTAGAAAATAGTGTGGAACTTGTGAAAACCATAAATACACAACAACTTAAATTTTAAGATGTCTGTGTTGTTTTCTATCAGAATCAGAACCGTAATTTTTGTGCGCTCTGTTGTAAAGTATGTGCGCTCGCTCGGCGAGGTGTGTGCGCGCGCACACGCACACAGCTTAGAGGGAACAGTGCCCACCACAGCATCTTTGCTTTCCCTGTCTACCAAAAGGTTTTGAAGATGAGAGACGTCCAAAAGAAATAGGTTTGCCCCTGCAAAGTAATAATGCATTTACTTGGAAATCTAAGGTGGCTCCCATCCCCAAAACCCTCAGTCTTAACTCTAAGAATAGTTTCCTCTGGACTTGTGTGGACCAGGTGACATCAGGGAATGCATTCAAATTTTGTCCTCAAAACAGAGCATCTTTGAAAAGTTTCAAGATTTTTATCTTCACCAACTCTGACCCAAAAACAACCATTAAGGTATTTCGTTTGGTAATTATATCTGCCAAATCCTCCAAGAAAGCAGTTAAATCCTGGCTCCCCGCTGGGTGAAGATCATCAAAATTGCCTTCTCCCAAGTCAGCCAAGCATTTCTTGGTGAGGATATAGTAAACCTGGTCAACGTCTAATGGGTCCTGAAGATCCAGGACCTCCACAAAATACTTTTTGAGAAGAATCTCCGGGGAGAGAAGATGCATAACAGCAAAGTTTAAAAAATGCAAATTTTTTTGTATGGGAAGTATTCTCAAGGGATTCTAACATGGCCATGAACAACCAGTGAGTCCTTTATATGAGCTACGTTAGAGACCATAGAGGTCTGTACCTGAGAGCCAACCGGTGCCATTGATTTTTCCAACAATACAACCTTATTATCTAATTCACTTAATTTTTCCACTGTCCCCCATGTAAAATTACATAAAGAAGAAACTGTTGTAGACAATTCAAGATAAATACTGCAAATTGCCCCCCACAAATCCTTCAATGTAATTTTCCCCTTTGAGGACAAAACCGATGCATCCACCACTTCTGGCAGTGCTACAGGCTTAGGCTTTGGGACTAAGGGGCCAGGCACCCCCTCCCACCCAGTGCAGGAGACCCTCCATCCAATAATGTGGATGAAAAAGGCAATAAAGGGTGTGGCAGTGACATCCGACCACCAGAGCTTAAAGAAGCTCCTTCTGGTGTTAACGGACTTGGCGAAACAGGAACTAAGTGTCTTTCAATAGGTCCACTATTTTATCTGGCATCATCATCGTGGAGTCCACCTTGATGCTACCCTTATTTTTTTCATTTTTCCATCATACACTGAAACACTGGTGACACATGTTTCCGTCGAGAGCCACCAAGAGGCCACCGAAGGGACATGTCCTGCCCCTTTGGTCACTCCCCTTCTGTGTGCGACCCACGGACCACCACACACAGTCGCGTGTAGCAAACATGGCACTTTAAACAGCAGGGGACCTCTGCTGAGGCAGGCAGTCCTCAGAGCGCCTGCCAGGAACTTCAATAAACAAGCAGCACTCACAGTAAGCCAGTCTGGTGGGGTAGATGGAAACTGCTTTCTCTCTCCTTCTCCTCACACTGCCAAGCACATCTCCAAACACAGGGTAGCAAATTTGGCACTTTAAACAGCAGGGAACCTCTGCTGAGGCACGCAGGCCTCAGAGCACCTGTCAGGAATGTCAAGAAACAAGCAGCACCCACAGTAAGCTAGTCTGTGTGTGCAGATGGAAACCCCTTTCTTTCTCCTTCTCAGTGCACTGCCAAGCACATTTCCCGGTGTAGGTGATAGTTGTATATGATTTGAAACAAATAGGTAACCAATGCAGTTTGATTAACAAGGGAGTTATGGGATCCAATTTAGAACCTTTTATGATTAATCTGATCACAGTATTTTGTATGGTTTGTAATTTTACCAGTGTTTTTTGTGGTAGTCCTAAGTAGAGGAGTTTGCCATAGTCCAGTTGGGAGACGTTGATTGCCTGGATTAATACTTTCAATTTACTTCCATTTATATATGACCTGATTTGCCTTAGTAGGCGTAGTTTGTGGTAGCATCCTTTGATGGTATTATTTATTTGGCTGTCCATGGTCAGTACTGAGCACAGAGTGACTCCTAGCAATTTCAGGGAGGTAGACAAGGTGATTGTGTTTCTTTTCAGTTTGGGGTTGTGATTAGGAAAAAGATCTAGAGAGCAGTCTAGCCATAAGTTGTTAATTTTCTCTGAGTTGAACTTTAGATAGTGAGTGGTCATCCAGTTATCTATGTATTCAAAGCATTGAGTTAGAAGGGTAAGAACAGACTAGATGTGGTCACCAAATGGGATTATCAAGATGTCATCAACATAGGATAGGTTCTCCAGGACCAAGCAGGAAGTCAGTCCTCACATATGGGTGTCATCGGCACCGATGAAGCCCCAGCGGAGCATTTCCCCAGCTTTCTAAGAAAGCCTTTGGGAATGCTGGCACGCATGCGCGGTTCCCTTCCCGCCTAAAGGTGCCATCTTACTTCAGTCTCTTTTTTTCTGTGAAGCCCATCGGACGTGTGTCCTGTTTTCCCGGTTAAAATTAGATTTTTTTTGGCGATTTTCGCTATTTTTTCTCCGGTTCGACGCCGGTTCCCCTCCCGCCGGGTTCGGTACACCGGTATCGAGCCCGATTCTTCTTTTTCGGTTTTTGCCCTTCATGGCTGGCGTTTGCGCCCTTTTTCTATTTGAAATATATTTTAAAGAATATAGATGACAGCTATGAGCCTTGTGGAACCCTAAATAAGCAAGGCGAGGGTTTGGAGATTTCTTCTTGCCACTTGACCATATATAATTGGTTGGTTAAGAATTTGTTGAACTAGTTGAAGATTGGGCCAGATATTCCTGTTTCATTTAATTGAGTAAGGAGGGTATTGTGATCTAGGATATCAAAAGCAGCAGATAGGTAAAACTGTACAATCTGGGACTGATTGTTTTTGTCTAGAAGAAGCCAGAGATCTTGAACTAATCTGGCCAAGAGGGTTTGTGTTATAAGAAGAGTGGAAGCCTGACTGAGATTCATGGTGAAGATTGTGGAACTCTATGTATTGTAGCTGGATAACAATAACTGCTTCCATGATGTTTGCCAGGAATTGGAGGCCTGCTATTATGGATCAGTAATTTGTGAAAAGCTTTGGGTCTGCCAAGAGGACCTTTTTAATGGGTTTTAGTAGTATAGAACCCAGGCAGCTTGGAAAGATTTCTTCCTTTAGCATAGTGGATATTAGCAGTGTAATCCAGTGAGTTATTTTGATAGGGACATTGAGGAAAGCCACCTACAAATGATTAGTAGTAGTAGTAGTAAGTAATACATGTGTCTAGTTTGCAATAGCTTTTGATATACATAGTGATGAATTGTTTTATTCATTTATTAAAACATTTATAGCCCACACTATCTAATATACTAGGTGAGGTAGAACAGAACATACATAAAATGCTTCACAAAAAGCAAAAAACACTTTCTCCTTTCAATATTTACACCATATATTGCTTATACACATCTACTAAAAACAAGTATCTACTTCACTCAACAAAAACAATAATAAAAAAAGTGAGCCCTTAACTTCTCCCTAAGCACACGTACATGACTAAGGGGTATGTTTACTAAACAGCGGTAGCGGACTCCATGCGATATCAGAGTTCGCTAACGCCATTTAGTAAACATACCCCTAAGTGTTCTTAATTCAAAGGGAAGAGGGTTCCATAATTGAGGGGCAGCTATGGAAAATGTCCTAGAATGCACTTCATTCAGAGAAACCACAAGCAAAGATGGAATAGTCAGTTAAGATTGATCAGTTGAATGCAACCCATATCCAGAAACATAACACTGGAAAACCGAAGAAACATAATGTGGGGCTTCACCAGCTAATGCTTGGAAGACCATTACCAAAATTTGAAACTTAATTCCAATAACGAACGAGACTCCTCCATGCTAAATATTTACGCGACCCCCAACAATTGACATCCAACTTCTTTGAGGGATAAGTGGTGTTCAGCCCCATAAGAAAAAATCATATGTAGTACCGGAAGATTGGAGAATGGCCAATGTAACGGCAGTTTTTTAAAATGGTTCCAGGGGTGATCTGGGAAACTACAGACCGGTGAGCCTGATGTCAGTACCGGGCAAAAGAGTAGAAACCATTATAAAGAATAAAATTACTGAAAATGTAGATAGTCATGGTTTAATGGGAGAAAGCCAACATGGATTTAGCCAGGGAAAGTCTTGTCTTGCTAATTTGTTGTTGTTGTTTTTTTGAAGATGTGAATAAACAGGTAGACAAAGGTCAGTTGGTTGATATAGTGTATCTGGATTTTCAGAAAGCCTTTGACAAGGTCTCTCATGAGAGACTCTTGGAGAAATTAAAAAGTCATGGAATTGGAGTCAGTGTAGCATTGTGAATCATGAACTGGTTAAAAGAAAGAAAGCAGAGAGTAGGGCTAAATGGCCAATTTTCTCATTGGAAAAAGGTGAATAGTAAAGTATCTATTTATTTATTTAAGAGTTTTCTATACCACCTTTTTCGGTAATCAAAGTGGTTTACAGTGGAGCAAAAACATTACATTATGACATGAGAAACTAATACATTTTAACATGATTGGAGATTATAGTAAATTGAGGATAATTAAACAAACTGGATACGTCTATTTGTTAACTTATATACAATTGTAATTTTAAACTAGACGATTCATCTCTCATAGTAATATAGTATATGACGGCAGATAAAGACCAGCATGGTCCGTCTAGTCTGCCCAGCAAGGCAGCAAGAGTAGGGGCGCTTGCTGCTCCGTGGAGGTCACCTCCCCATGTCTTTGTTTAGAGGTGTACCCACCACTCCGTGTACGTCACCCCTATTTGTTCAGATAGAAGAAATATTTATGCTTATTTTTATTTTATCCTGTTGCTATAAAGGGATTCACTATGTCTGTCCCATGCCTTTTGAATTCTGTCAATGTTTGTTTGCTCCCACCACTTCCATCAGGAGGGCATTCCAAGCATCCACCACCCTTTCAGTGAAAAAGTATTTCCTGACATTGCCTTTCAGTTTACCCCCTTGCAGCTTCATGTTATGCCTTCTAGTTTTACAGCTTCCCCATCTTTGGAAGAGGTTTGTTTGTCCATTAATACGCTTTAAGTATTTAAAGGTCTGAATCATATCTCCCCTGTCCCTCCTCTCCTCCAGAGTATACATATTTAGGTCTTCAAGTCTCTCTTCATAAGTCTTATGACGCAGGCTCCAATCATTTTGGTCACCTTCCTCTGAACCGCTTCCAGCCTTTTTATATCCTTTGCGAGATACAGTCTCCAAAACTGAACACAATATTCCTCACCAGAGACTTGTACAGTGGCATTAATACCTCTTCCTTTCTGCTGGTAATTCCTCTCTGTATGCAACCTAGCATCCTTCTGGCTTTTGCTACTGCCTAGTCATGCTGTTTCGCCACCTTGAGATCATCAGAAACAATCACACCGAGGTCTTTCTCCTGGTCTGTGCACATCAATCTCTCACCCCCTATCGCATACAATTCCCTTGAATTTCTGCTTCCCAAGTGCATAATACTGCACTTCTTTACATTAAATCTTAACTGTCAAGCATCAGACCATTCTTCTAGCTTTTGTAGATCTTTCCTCATATTTTCCACTCCCTGAGGGGAGTCCACTCTGTTGCAAATTTTGGTGTCATCTGCAAAAAGACAGACTTTTCCATTCAGCCCTTCGGCAATATCACTTACGAATATATTGAACAGTACCGGTCCCAAGACCGAACCCTGGGGCACACCGCTAATCACTTTCTTTTCATCCGAGTGGGTTCTGTTTACCATCACCCACTGTTGTCTGTCAGTGAACCAATTTCTGATACCGTTCACCATCTCGGGACCCATCCCCAAGCTGTTGAGTTTATTGATAAGCCTCCTATGAGGAACAGTATCAAAGGCTTTGCTGTAATCTAGGTAGATCACATCCATCGCATGCTCTTGATCTAGTTCTCTGGTCACCCAGTCAATCAGATTTGTTTGGCAAGATTGCCCTTTGGTAAAACCATGTTGCCTCTGATCATGCAACCTGTTGGTTTCGAGGAAGTCCACTATTTGCTCTTTCAGGAGCACCTCCATTACTTTTCCCACCACAGAGTTAAGGCTTACTGGCCTGTAGTTTGTCACTTCTTCCCTATTACCACTTTTGTGGAGAGTTACCATATCAGCCCTTCTCCAGTCCCATGGAACTTCTCCTGTCTCCAAGGATCTATTAAAAACATCCTTTAAAGGTCCTGCAATAACTTCTCTGAGCTCTTTCAGTATCCTGGGGTGTATCCCATCTGGTCCCATAGACTTGTCCACTTTCAGTTTTGCAAGCTGTTCTAATATATCATCTTTTGTGAATGGTGTGGTATCTACTCCATTCCCATTTGTATATTTGTCAATCACAGGTGGTCCTTCTCCAGGATTTTCTCTAGTGAAAACTGAGCAGAAATATTCATTTAGCATTGTCGCTTTTTCAATGTCACTTTCCACATATCCGTTCCTAGCACTTTTGAGTCCTGCAATTCCACCTCTGATTTTCCTCCTCTCCCAAATATACCTGAAAAAGTCTTGTCACAACACTTTACATCTTTAGCCATCTTTTCTTCTGCCTTTGATTTTGCTATCCTTATTTCTCGTTTTGTCTCTTTTAGTTTGATCTTGTATTCTTTTCTGTGTTCCTCTGTCTGCGAGCTTCTGAATTTTGTGAAAGCTGTGTTTTTTGCCTTTATTAGTTTAGCCCATTGCAATTCCACTTCCTTTAACCCCTCCCATCCTACCAACTCCTCCTTCAGGTACTTGGCCATTTTACTAAAGTCAGCATTTTTGAAGACTAAGACTTTGAGTTTGCTGTGATTGGATTCCACTTTGGCTTTTATCTCAAACCACACCATGTGATGATCGTTGCTGCTCATATGGACACCCACCTGGATATTCGACACGCTATCTCTGTTGGTGAGCACTAAATCCAACACAAAGATCATATGATTGTAAAAAGTTTAAAGTGGTTATAAGAGCTCAGATATTGTTTAGGTGGGTGGTTAAGTGGGCTAGGAGGGTAGAGCTTTTCAGATTCGTAATGATCACCAAAATGCTTTATAAACAGGTGTCTTGAGGTCTTTTCAAAATATGGATAAATCAGTGGCAGCCCTGAATATCTCTGGAAGAGAATTCCATAAAATTGGAGCAGTAAGAGAAAAAGCTCTATTACTTGTGGCACGGTTCATTTTTCTATATTCTGGGGGAACAATAAGAGTATTTTGTGTGCATCCTCTTCTTAGATAGTCATTTGACGTTATTTTTATAAGGTTGGATAGATATAATGGTTTATGTTCCCTAGCAATTTGAAAATGATTATCAGCAATTTATATTTAATTCTACTATGAATTGGTAACCAGTGAAGGTTATATAGTATTGGAGTTATGTGGTCAGATATGTGTTATTTCTGAGTTATGTGTGTTGCCATATGTTGAGCCATCTGAAGACTATGTAAAGCTTATTTAGGAATTCCCTGGAATATGCTGTTACAATAATCTATGTGTGGGAAAATCATTGCCTGGAGTACAGATCTGAAGTCATAATTTGATTGAAAAGTTTGTAACTCTTTTATGAGGTATCATCCTCAATTTGTTGTAAATTGCTCTAGTGGTTGATTTTATGTGTGATGTTAAGGGTTTGATCAATGGTAATACCTAAATATTTTGCTTCACCTTTTACTTCTAGGATAGCACAGGGATCTGTGCTGGGCCTGCTGCTTTTTAACATATTCATAAATGACCTGGAAATGGGAAGAGTGAGGTGATCAAATTTGCAAATGACACAAAATTATTCAAAGTTGTTCAAATGCAAGAGGATTGTGAAAAATTGTAAGAGGACCTTGATAAATTGGAAGACTGGACGTCCAAATGGCAGATGAAATTTAATGTGGACAAGTGCAAAGTTATGCACCAAGAAAAGAACAACCTAAACTTTGGTTACACGATTCAAGGCACCACCTTAGAAACCACCACTCAGGAAAAAGATTTAGGTGACATCGTGGATAATACGTTGAAACCCTCTGCCTATTGTGCAGCTGCAACCAGGAAAGCAAATGGAATGCTAGAAATCATAAGGAAAAGAATAGAGAATAAAACCAAGGATATTATAATGCCTCTGTATTGTTCCATGGTGCGACCGCACCTTGAATATTGTGTGCAGTTTTAGTTGCCATATCTTTAACCCTTTCAGACCTGACTTTTTTCACAGACACCATATATACAGTATATACATGGAATTCAATGAATAACATGACGTCCATTACAGTGGACATATGGTCTGAAAGGGTTAAAATAATTAGAAAAGGTACAGAGAAGAGCAACAAAAGTGGTAAAAGTGATGGAAGGCTACCTCAGTGAGGAGAGACTTAAAAGATTAGGGCTCTTCAACTTGGAAAAATGATGGCTGAGGGGTGATATGATAGAGATCTATAAATTAATGAATGGAGTGGAACAAGTAAACATAGATCAATTGTTTATGCCATCAAAAAGTAGAAATACTAGAGGACATGCAATGAAGCTACAATGTAACACATTTAAGACTAATAAGAGAAAATATTTTTTTACTCAACGTGTAATCAAACCCTGGAATTTGTTACTGGAGGATGTAGTAAAAACTGTTAGTGTAGCTGGGTTTAAAAAAGGTTTGGACAAGTTCCTGGGGGAATGGTCCATAAACCATTATTAAAGAGGACCCGGGAAATCCACCGCTTACTCCATTACAAGCATTGTGGAACCTGTGTGCCTTTTTGGCAACCTGCCAGGTACTTGTGACCTGGATTGGCCACTGTTGGAAATAGGATACTGTGCTTTGATGGACCTTAGTCTGACCCAGTATGGCATTTCTTATGTTCTTATGAAACCTCATCTTCCATAGTATCGGAAGCCAATGTAAAGATGCCAGAATTGGAATTATACGTTGGACAGTTTTTATATTGAGTGGGGGAAATTGCTGCCAGTGGCACTCAATTTTAATGTCTTCCAAGAGGATCATCAGAAATGAAAGATTCTGAGTTTTCTAGATCTCTGGAATCTGTAGTAGGATTTGTTTCAAGAACTTCAGTTTTCCACTTTCTCTCTGAAATAGGTGGCGAGGTCATTGGTATTTAAGGTAAATGGATGTCTAAGGATTTGGGAGTGAGCATTGTGTTAACCAGGCTAAATAGGGATTTAATTTTGTTTTGAGCTTTTATCAATAAGGTTGGAATAGTAGTTCCATTTAGCATTGGCTAAAGCTGATTAGAGCAACTGCCTAGTACCCAGAAGATCAAGGGTTCGATTCCCACTGGCACTCCTTGTGACCTTGGGCAAGTCACTTTACCTCCATTGCCTCAGAAGAAAAGGCTGGCAATCTACTTCCGGTGATACATTGCCAGGAAAACCCAGAGGTAGCTGGGTCGCTATGAGTCAACACTGACTTGATGGCACAAAAAAAAAAAAAAGCTGATTTAAAACTGCCTATGGAACATTTCCATTTTGATTTTTTATCCTCCGAGCAAGTGGCACTTCATTTTCATTCTGAACATCTACAGTGTCATCTTAAGGTGAGAAGCTTTTTGGTGAACCAGGGGTAAGGCCATTTTTGTTTGCAACATTTGTTTTTTAGAGAGGCTATTTGATCTAAGATCCCAGTGAGTGTCTCTTTCCAGAGACTTAACATTTGTAGAGCTGTGTATTCAGAGGAATTCTTTAGGTTTGGTGGTATTTGTGTCCATGGTGAAGCAATGTCTATTTTACCATCAGAGGTGAATTCCTTTTTCTTTTGGGAGATTTGCTGTTATTTTGAGTTTTCTCATACTAAGATGAAATCCAGAAGGTCGTGATCTGACCATGGTTGGGGAGTAGACATACATTTGTAAATAATAGGAGAGCCTGAGGTTTTGCTGGAGGAAATGGCAAAGTCAAGTTGGTGACCTTTGTTGTGGGTCTGATCAAGCGTATGTAAGTTTAATTTGAGTTGATGAATAAAGGGCAGGAATGATCTGGTTGAAGGGTCTGTGTCAACGTCCAGACATAGATATAGGTCTTCCAAAATAACAATAATATCATATCTACAGTAAGTGCATGCTACAAAAGAAAGGTGGTCAGTTGTTCATGCACCTCAAAGAAAATCCCAGATCTTCTGTAAAGTAGTAGGAGGGCAATCTCGTTAAACAAGTCTGAGAGAATGATTGTGGTAGTGAGTCTCGATATTATTTTATTGGAATGTTTCGTCTATATTTAGTTTGAAGAAGCTTTTTTTATGTTATGGCAAGGTCTACTCCACATTTATTTAGTTTTGGGCTGTGCTGTATCAAATATCCAGGTGGGCTTAGGATATTAAATATGGGACCTTCAAGAGACGTTAACCGGGTCTCAACAAAGAACTTAAATCCTGGTTAGGAGTCAGCAATTAAATCACGAAGAATTTCAGTCTTCTTGCAAACTGAATAAACTGTAATGTAGCAGCAGGTATTGGTAGGTGTTGGGGTTCATTAGTGGATTGTGGGCAGATGGGTATCATGATGAGACAAAAATTCCTATTAATGTGAGGGGGTTTTTTTCTGCCTTCCTATGTGAGATAGGCTATGATCAATTAAGGAGTTGATTTAAGGTGCAGATAAGTCTCACAACTGAGTTTTTTTGGTGATTGGTGTAGGATAATGGTGATTTTTAAGATACAAAGAAACTTTGAAACATAGAAACATGATGGCAGGAAAAGACCATATGGCCTATCTAGTCTGCCCTTTCTTATAAACGACTATAGTCCCTTTTTTCCCTTTAGAAATCTTCTGTATTTGTCCCCTGCTTACTTGAAATCAGAGACTGTCCTCATCTCTACTACCTCCACTGGGAGACTATTCCACACATCAACCACTCTTTCCATAAAGAAATATTTCTGCATATTACTCCTGAATCTATACCCTTTCACCCTCATCCTATGTCCCCTCATTGCAGAGCTTACTTTCTTTTGAAAGAGGCTCTCCTCCTGTGCATTTATGCCATGGAGGTATATCATATCTCCTCTATCCCGCCTTTCCTCTAAAGTTATGCACATTGAGATCTTTAAGTCTGTCCCCATATGGTTTATAATGAAGACCACTGACCATTTTGGTAGCCACCCTCTGCACAGACTCCATCCTGTTTATATCCTTTTGAAGATGTGATTCAGAATTGCACACAGTATTCCAAATGAGGTCTCACCAAAGACTTACACAGAGGCACTATCACCTCCTTTTTACCTATTGGCCATTCCTCTCCCTATATACCCAAGCATCCTTTGGCTTCAGCTGTCAACTTTTCTACCTATTTAGACACATTAAGATCATCAGAAACAATCACGCCCAGGTCCCCTCTTCTTTCGTGGACAGAAAGTACTTCACCCTTTTTACTGTACTGCTCCCTTGGATTTTTGCATCCCAAATGCATGACCCTGCATTTTATAGCATTAAATCTCAGCTGCCAAATTCTCGACCATTCTTCAAGCTTAGCTAGATCCCTTCTCATGTTGTTTACTTCTTCCTGGGTATCTACTTTATTGCAGATTTTGGTATCATCCGCAAAGAGGCAAACCTTATCCGTCCGCAATATCACCAAGAAAAATGTTAAAAGAATGAAACCAAGGGCATATCCCTGAGATGCACCACTGGCAATATCCATCTCCAGGAACAAGCAGGAATGTAGTCATCACATATGGGTATCGTCGGTACTGACGGAGCCTGCGCGGGAACGCTCCCCAGCGTCCAATTAGAAAGCTTTTGGGAGCATCCCACAGCTCCTGCGTGCTGCCTTCCCGCCTTTCCCAACTGCTTCTCTCCAGTTCTTCTTTTTCTGCGGAGCCAGCAGGTCGTTGTTCCTGTCACCGCAGAAGAATTCTTCTTTATTTCTTTCTTTTTTGTGGTCGCGTCTGCCTTCCTCGATGCTTTACCGGTACTGCCGTTTTTTTCTTATTATTTTCTGTCTTTAAAAAAAATAATAATAATATACTAGGACTTTTCCTATTTTTCCAAGGTGCACGAGCCTTTTTGGGTCTTAGGCCCAAAAATGTTTTCCTACTATGGAGAAATCTGCTTCAGGTTTCAAAAAGTGCACCAAGTGTGGCGGTACCATCTCCGTCACCGACACCCACGAATGGTGTCTAAAATGTTTAGGTCCTGACCACTCCATCACAGATTGTATGTCCTGCGCCATGATGTCTAAAAGAGGTCGGCAGAACCGAGCTGCTAAACTCAGTACCCTGTTTCCCTCTGATGCAGCTTCAGTGGCATCGACGTCTTCCAGGGCTTCCTCTTCCTCCCGTGGATCTCAGGTAACTAAACATAAGTCGAGCCGGTCCTCAAAGGGTAGATCTCCTTCTAAGCATTGAGATGCCTCTGGCGTTGCCCTTGAGGATTCTGCACTGGCAAAATTGCCCCGGCGGGAGGCTTCGGCTTCCAAAGCATTATCAGGGCTCCAGGATGTTCTCGAGGCCTCGACCTCGGCAGAACTACTGGTGCAATGCTCTGGGGTACCGGCAGTCTTCTCCGGTACTGACATCCAGGCATCGGCAGCGTCGATAGACCAGAGATTCCTGGCTATTGAGCGCAGTCTGGTGGCTCTCCTTGCGGCATCGACGCCCTCGGAACCGCAACAGACAATCCGGCTGGTATTGGCACTGGCCCTGGCACTGGTGTCGGTACTGGTACCGATAGCATCGGCATCGGTGTCTGCTTTGCCGGTACCGTCATCCGATGCCCTTGGGTACCGATACCCCGGTACCGATTACTCCTGGTACCGACTTCGATCAGTACGGGTATCGGGCTCTTCAAGAGCATCCAGACAGATAGTACTTCGAGTCCTCAGAAGAATCTGAGGATTCTGACAGTTCTGTTGATGCAGGAATGCTTCTCCCAGAGGAGCCCACCTCCCCTAAGCGCAGGATGTCTCCTCCAGAGGATATTTCCTTCCAGGATTTTATCAGGGAGGTGGCTCGGGGTCTGTCCATTACTGTGGCCCCTGAAACAGAGCCAAGAGCTAAGGAGTTGGAAATTTTACAATATCCAAAAACTCCTAAGGAGGCAGCTATCTTGCCCATTCATGAGATTTTGCATAATCTCATGTTAAGGATGTGGGAAACACCTCTTACCACCTCTCCTCATTCTCGCAGACTGGATACTCTGTATCGAGTCCCTCCTTGTTCTGGTTTCCAGAAAACTCAGCTTCCTCACCACTCTACTGTAGTGGAATCAGCTATGAGAAGGATCCAAGAGTGCAAAGAGACATGCCTCTAATCCTCCAGGACGTGGATGCTTTTGGACGTCGTGTCTTCCAAGCTTCCATGCTTTCTGCCAGGATCAGTTCCTATAGTCTTTACATGGGAATGTTCCTGAAGGAGATTACAGATGATTTAGAGGTTTTGAGTCCTATTCTTCCTGAGGATAGAAGACAGGATTTTCTCACATTGGTCAAACATGCCCAGGATGTTTCCAAATTTAGCAACCGTGCAGCTTTTGACTGCTTTGAGTGCATAAGCAGAATCTCTGCCATTACCATAGGTGCACGTAGAATTGCTTGGCTCCAGGCATCTGATCTGGAGCTCTGGGTACAAGACAAATTGGGAAATATCCCTTGTACTGGTGAGAACCTGTTTGGTAGAGATTGGCAGGAAAAGGCCAATGAGTTGGATGCTGACAATTCTACCTTGGATAGATTATCCAATTCCACAGCTGATCCTGCTAGAAAGAAATCGTTCAAGAAACCATTCTTTTCTAAGAAAAGATATCATCTTGCTTATGCTCAGCAGGGACGTTCTGCAGGTCAGCTTGTCAGGAAAGGTCAGCAACCACCCAAGCAGAGGAAAGCAAAGACTCCTAAGCCTCAACCGTCTCAGCCTCCACAAGGCCTTTGACTTTCAGCTAGAGAACTTAGCCTTCCTGGCTCTCGTAGGACCAGAGCCTTCCACCATTCCAGGAAGTTTATGTCACTTTGCCCCCAGATGGGGGCAGATAACAGCAGAGCATTGGACACTTTCCATCATAAAGGAGGGGTACAAGCTTCATTTTTCAAGCATGCCCCCTCCTACAATAATAAGGCAGTTCATTTCTCCGACACCTCTCATCAACCTGTTAGGTCAGGAGGTCTCTATCCTTCTTGCCCAAGGGGCGATAGAAGAAGTACCCATTCCTCATCAGGGTACGGGGTTTTTTTCCCCCTGTTTCCTTATTCCAAAGAAAACAGGGGGATACAGACCTATCTTGGACCTCAGAGAATTGAACAAATTCCTTGTCAAAGAGAAATTCAAGATGATTTCTCTCGGAACTCTGCTGCCATACCTTCAGAGTCAGGATTGGCTTTGTTCTCTAGATCTCAAGGATGCGTACACCCATGTTCTCATCCATCCAACCCACAGAAGGTTCCTTCGGTTCCTTTTTCAGGGAAAGCACTACCAATACAAGGTGCTTCCCTTTGGCCTGGCCTCAGCACCAAGGGTGTTCACGAAATGCATGGCTGTTGTAGCAGCATTTCTCCAAACTCTACGGATATTCGTCTTCCCCTACTTAGACGACTGGCTCATTCGAGCCCCAACAGAGTCAGAGGCCAGGACATCTCTATCCTGCACAATACGTATCCTTCAGTATTTGGGTCTCGTAATAAACATCCCAAAATCCAGTCTAACTCCCACTCAGTCTTAGGAGTTCATAGGAGCTTTGCTGGATACCAGAAAGGCAAGAGCCTACCTCCCCCAGGCCTGCTGTCTTCGCATGGTGCAGTTAGCTTCTCAAGCAGTGCTAAAGTCTCATCTCACTGCTCTAGAAATGTTACAACTACTAGGCCACATGGCATCCACCGGGCATGTGGTGCCCTATGCTCGCCTCCATATGAGGGCAGCCCAGTGGACTTTATCCACTCAATGGACCCAGGCATCAGGATGCCTGTCAGTCAAAATAGCAAACACAAGTCGCCTTATTTTGTCTCTCCAGTGTTGGAAGTCCACTCAAAACCTGTTGCTGGGGCCCCTTTTCAGCAACCTTTACCCCAAGCAACTCTCACAACAGATGCTTCTCCGATGGGTTGGGGAGCACATCTGCAAGACCTCTCCACCCAGGGCACCTGGTCTCCACAGGAGACTCATCTACATATCAATCTCTTGGAACTCAGAGCAATCTTCCTTGCTCTTCGAGTGTTCCATACCCTGCTCAGCTACAAGACAGTCCTCATTCATACAGACAATCAAGTAGCCATGTTCTATGTGAACAAGCATGGGGGAACAGGCTCTCTCTCGCTTTGCAACGAAGCTTTGCGACTATGGGCCCTCGCCAGAGAGCATCAGATTCATCTCCTGGCAGTGTATCTTCCAGGCATACAAAACTCTTGGGCAGACAGACTCAGTCGAGTTCTGCTTCCACACGAGTGGTCTCTGCATGCATTTCCTTCGCCTGTCAGAGTAAGAACCTTTCTCTGGAGAGCCATGTCATAGCTCACAATGTGAGAGCCATGGCAGCCTCAATGGCTCATCTGCACTCTGTGTCTATCGACGACATCTGTCGAGCAGCCACCTGGGCCTCGGTTCATACCTTCACAGCCCATTACTGCTTGGACAAGGACTCCCGCTGGGATGCCTTGTTTGGTCAGGCTGTTCTCCAACACCTGTTCCATACCTAATCAACTCCTACCCATCATCACTGGTTGGATGCCAGAGATCCATGGGGGGAAGGGAAGCCCTTCTCAGGGACACACAACTTCTGGGGTCTCTCCCTGGCATCTAAAGCTAGGGAGTCCCCATATGTAATGACTACATTCCTGCTTGTTCCTGGAGATAGCATAGTTACTCACCTGTAACAGGTGATCTCCGGGAACAGCAGGAATTTAGTCCTCACAACCCACCCACCTCCCCTAGGAGTTGTATCTCTCTATCTATCTCTTTCCCTCTCTCTCTCTTTGTCTCAGCTTCAAAACTCAACTGGAGAGAGGCAGTTGGGAAAGGCGAGAAGGCAGCATGCAGGTGCTGTGGGATGCTCCCAAAAGCTTTCTAATTGGACGCTGGGGAGCGTTCCCGCGCAGGCTCCGTCGGTACCGACGATACCCATATGTGAGGACTAAATTCCTGCTGTTCCCGGAGATCACCTGTTACAGGTGAGTAACTATACTTTCTCCTCAGAGTGAACTCCATTTACCTATACCCTTTGTTGTCTCCCACTCAACCAATTTCTAGCCCACTGAGTCACTTTAGGGTCTGTTCCTAGGATGCTAGATTTATTTCTAAGTCATCTGTTCGGAATAGTGTCAAAGGCTTTACTGAAATCTAAGTACACCACATCAAGGGTTCTTCCTCGGTCCAACTTTCTGGCCACCCATTCAAAGAAATCAATCAAATTTATATGACAAGACCTGCCTCTAGTAAACCCATGCTCCCTCAGATCCTGCAATAAATTGGACTCCAGAAACCTCCCTATCCTCTGTTTTAGCAGCGTTTCCATTTATTTACTCACTACAGAGGTAAGACTAACTGGCTTGTAGTTTTCAATCTCATCCTTACTTCCGCTTTTGTGTAAAGGGACCACATATGCCTTTCTCCTGTCCTCTGGGACTACTACTGACTCTAAAGAAGCATTGAGAAGGTCAGACAGTGAAGCCAGTAGAACTTCCCTAAGTTTCTTCAATACTCTCAAATGTATCCCATCTGGTCCCATCGCTTTGTCTACTTTTAATTCAGTTAGTTCCTCACGAACACAGTCTTCTGAAAATCATTCCAAGATCTCCTTCAGTTCTGTTCCTATTTTGTGTTTTTTTCCTGAGGTCCTTCTCCAGGCCCTTCATCTGTGAACACAGAACAAAAATATTTGTTAAACAATAATGCTTTATCTTCATTAGCTTCTACATATTCCTCCCCTTCACCCTTTGAATCTGACAATACCACTTTTGCCCTTCCTCCTCTCTCTAACATATCTGAAAAATGTCTTCTTCCCCCCATTTAAATTTAATAGTCACTCAGGGCCTCGTAACAGCAAAGTACTTTTAGTTTAAATTTAAAACACAGAAGAGAGCTTTCTGGTTACATTTGGAACCCAGCAGAGAGCTTGTAGTCTAAATTGAATAGTCACTCAGGGCCTAGCATCAGCAAAGTACTTTTAGCTTAAATTTAAAACACAGAAGAGAGCTTTCTGGTTAAATTTAGAACCCAGCAGAGAACTTGTAGTTTAAATTTCATAAGAAGTTAGAGCCTAGCAGCAGCTAAGAGCTATAATTTAAATCAAATCAGAATATAGCTTACCTCAGCAGCACAAGACAGGGTACTGTGTAGCAGCCCTCTTTTAATAAGTGTTATTTCCCTCCCTCCCTCCCCACACCCATGATGTGTAAGTACCTATAAAGCTACGATTATCCCATCTTAAAAGACAGGAGGTGCTCTCAGGTGAAGCTCATTACCCAAATCAGTCATACACTAAGGACCTGAGATTAGTTAAGCTTCAGGTGAACAAGGTATATTACACGTATTAGGTACAGTTTTATTAGTATAAATATCCATAGCAACCCTTAGTAAGTAAAGAACTTAGATCTAAACACAAACTTACAACTAAGATGCAGACAGCAGTCCAGCAGCGGGATGGGGGCTTTCCAGTCTTTTGCATTTAGTGTCACATGTATGATTTTCTCCCAGTTGGTGAGAGGTCTTACGTGTGCACTAGGTGCAAGGAGCTCTTTGCTCTCAGGGAACGAGTCCGTTCTCTAGAGGCTAAAGTAACAGACTTGGAAAGCATAAGACAGACAGAGAGGTACATAGAGGATATAGTCCTGAAGTCCCACCTCCAGTCTGGCAGCATCCCTGTTGCCATGGAGGAGAGAGGTCACGTGACAGGAGAGCATCACCCTGGTGTGGCAGGAAGTGATCCTGTAACTAGGACCTGTCCTCCAGGTGATGTGAAACCCTCTCGCACCGAGGACGTTTCTCCAGGGCCATGTGCCCATGAGCGAAGGGTTAGGACAGCCATTATAGTGGCCTGCCCTAATTAAATTAAATTGAATTATTTAAAACATTTATATACCGTTAAAACAGAGCAATTAAGGCCAAGCAATTAACACAAGTAAAAAAGCACAATAAAAACACATAAAACCATATGCTAGCCCAGTGGGACCTGAAGTGTCTGTAGAAGCAAGCCATCCAGAATCTTCTGAATTTCATATGCCATATTAGATAGGAAAGGCTAATTTATGTATTTATTTATTTAATGGGGGTTTTTATACCATTTTATTCTAGAGGTCAAAGCGGTTTACAACAAACACAACTTACTACATTATAACAAAATAACAAACTCAAAAGGGTGGAATAGTGGGATTAGAGAAGAAACAGGGTGGGAATAAAGGAAAATTGCAGAGGTTAAATCAAGTTAAAATCGCATGCTTCCTTCAATAAAGTATGATGAAAATGAATATGTTTTTAGAGCTCTTCGAAAATATAATAAATCCTTTATGGCACATACTGTAAGTTGAATTCCAAAGTTTTGGTGCATAAAGTGAGAAGGTTCTTCTTGATGGAAAGTTTCTAGATGGAATAAATGACTGCTTCTTGGAGCAACTGGTTCATGAACCGACCAGAGGGGAAGCCATACTGGACCTAATCCTTAGTGGAACGCCAGATCTGGTGCAAGAAATAAGGGTGTTGGGACCACTTGGCAATAGTGATCATAGTATGATCATGTTTGATTTAATTAGTGGAGGACAGATAGTAAAGGAATCCACAGTATTACCTTTTAACTTTCAAAAGGGAGACTATGATAGAATGAGGAATATAGTTAGGAAAAAACTAAAAGGAGCGGTTCCAAAGGTTAAAGACTTACAGCAAGCTTGGGTGTTATTTAAAAATACTATCCTCGAAGCCCAGACCAGCTGTATTCCACGCATTAAGAAGAGTGGAAGAAAGTCCAAAAAACTGCCAGCATGGTTTAAAGGTGCGGTCAGAGAGGCTGTTGCTGCCAAAAAAGCAACCTTCAGGAAATGGAAAAAAGAGCCAAATGATGAAAACTGGAAACAACACAAGCACTGGCAAGTTAAATGCAAAGCATTGATAAGGCAGGCAAAGCGGGAATTTGAGAAGAAACTTGCTACGGAAGCAAAAACACAAAATAAAGACTTTTTCAAGTACATTCGTAGCAAAAGGCCTGTGAGAGAGTCAATTGGACCGTTAGATGATAGAGGGGTAAAAGGGTCAGTAAGAGGAGACAAGGCTATAGCAGAGAGACTGAATGAATTCTTTGCTTCGGTCTTTACTGAGGAAGATGTAGGGATGTTACCCATGACTGAAGTGGTATTTAAAGGAGATACTGCAGAGGAATTGAGAGAAATATTACTACATCGGGAAGATATATTACAACTATTTGATAAACTGAATAGTAGCAAATCACCTGGACCGGATGGTATACATCCCAGAGTGTTGAAAGAACTGAAATATGAGATTGCAGACCTGCTATTGGTAATCTGTGAACTTTCATTAAAATCATCTGTAATACCTGAAGATTGGAGGGTCGCCAACGTAACACCAATTTTTAAAAAAGGTTCCAGGGTGACCCGGGAAATTACAGACCGGTGAGCCTGACGTCAGTACCAGGGAAAATGGTAGAAACCATCATAAAGAACAAAATTACACAACATGTAGATAGTCATGGCCTAATGGGAGACAGCCAACATGGCTTTAGACAAGGAATATCTTGTCTTACTAATCTGATATGTTTCTTTGAAGGTGTGCATAAACAGGTAGACAAAGGTGAGTCGGTTGATATAGTGTATCTGGACTTCCAGAAAGCTTTTGACAAGGTCCCCCATCAGAGACTTTTGGCAAAGCTAAAAAGTCATGGGATAGGAGGCAGTGTACTATTGTGGATCGGGAACTGGTTAAAAGATAGAAAGCAGAGGGTAGGGCTAAATGGCCAATATTCCCAATGGAAAAAAGTGAATAGTGGAGTACCCCAGGGATCTGTACTGGGTCCGCTACTTTTTGACATATTCATAAATGACCTGGAAAAGGGAATAACTAGTGAGGTTATCAAATTTGCAGATGACACAAAACTGTTTAAAGTTGTTAAAACCCAAGAGGATTGTGGAAAACTGCAGGAGGATCTGGATAAATTGGAAGACTGGGCATCCAAATGGCAGATGAAATTTAATGTGGACAAATGCAAAGTTATGCACCTAGGAAAGAACAACCCACACTATAGTTACACGATGCAAGGCTCCACATTAGAAACCACCACCCAGGAAAAGGACTTAGGAGTCATCGTGGATAACATGTTAAAACCCTCCGCCCAGTGTGCAGCGGCGGCCAAGAAAGCAAATAGAATGCTAGGTATCATAAAGAAAGGGATGGAGAATAAAACAAAGGATATTATAATGCCTCTGTATCGCTCCATGGTACGACCGCACCTTGAATATTGTGTGCAATTCTGGTCGCCGTATGTTAAAAAGGACATAGCGTTATTAGAAAAAGTACAGAGAAGAGCCACCAAATTGGTGAAGGGGATGGAAGGCTACTCCTATGAAGAGAGGCTAAAAAGGTTAGGGCTCTTTAGCCTGGAAAAGAGACGGCTGAGGGGAGATATGATAGAGGTCTATAAATTAATGAATGGAGTGGAACGGATAAACGTGGATCAATTGTTTACGCTATCAGAATATAGAAAGACTAGGGGACATGTAATGAAGCTACAGGGTAAACTATTTAAGACAAATAAGAGAAAATATTTTTTCACTCAACGTGTAATCAAACTCTGGAATCTGTTACCGGAGGATGTAGTAAGGGCTGTTAGTATAGCTGGGTTTAAAAAAGGTTTGGACAAGTTCCTGGAGGAAAGGTCCATAAACCACTATTAAAAAGGGACCCAGGATATCAATGCTTGACCCAGTACAAGCATTATGGAACCTGTGTCTTTTGGGGATATTGCTAGGTACGTAGGACCTAGATTGGCCACTGTTGGAAACAGGATACTGGGCTTGATGGACCTCGGTCTGACCCAGTATGGCATGTCTTATGTTCTTATGTTGATGTAGTAGTGTTAGATTTAATAAAAAGTCCTGGGGTGCTTAAAGTATTCTGTGAGCCTGAATGCCTTCATCTGTTGTCTTTAGTTTCATGAAGTAATGAGCAAACGTAGGTGGATGATAAACCGTTGAGCACCTTAAATAAGTATGTTTTTAAATCTTGAGCGTTCAACGATAGGTAGCCAATGGAGTTGCTTTAATAAAAGAGTAATGTCTTGGACTATTTACTTAGCTGTTATTTAGACCATCACGGAAGGTCCCTGGACCAGATCATGACAGACTGATATTTCTTCAGTGAGGCACAATGGAGTTAAATCTGTTTGACAGTCCCATGCAGCAAGGTACTAGTCTTCCATTCCAGGAGATGAATAGGGTGTTTGCAGTGAGAGTACTTTTCCATCTTCCGGGGAAAGGTCTTCTGTATACATTATGTAACCTGCCATGTACTTGTGACCTGGATTGGCCACTGTTGGAAACAGGATACTGGGCTTGATGGACCATAGTCTGACCCAGTACGGCATTTCTTATGTTCTAATACCCATAACAAAGATAATGGTAAAACTCAGAGTGGACCAAGGATCTTAAACAATCATAGCTCCTTTATCTGATACAGATTTGATTTTTTTCAATGCTGTGAGCATCTATCCTCCAGTGAGTTAAGTAGGTTGGGATACAACCCAGTCTTACTTAAGTTATACTAGGAATTGTTGCTCCAACTCAGCAGACGGTGTTTTTTCCTAATGACCTGGATGTTGAGAGTAATGTGACCACAATTTTTTTTTCAGATAAGGTATTTTGTATTCTTTCTATAATTAGGAAGGAATCTACTAGGAAATCTTATGGTTTCTAAAGGAGGAGAGTTACCATTTGATGAGAGGGCAGGTGCCTGACTCCCTTCTCTTGACCCAGATGATTGCTTAAATACCTTCTATATCTCTGAATCTGGCCTGAAAACCAGTGGTGACTTCATTATACAACATCGAGCCCTTGGTCCAAGCAATGTATTTTTCTATGCTATGCATGATGGTGCCTAAGGTAGTTTCACCTTGATCAGTCAATCATCCTACCAGCTTTCCTTCTTAGGCTACATACCCAAAAAGGTAAAGCAGCTTTTCATAGTTTAGATTGCAAAATAGCTGCTGCCTCCTATCCAGAGTGCATTCAAGCCTTTAGAAAGCCCATTCCGATTGTTTCCTTCTTTTTATCCCAACACACCAATACAATGCATGTCTTGGATATATACAGTAAAAACTTTGAGTTTCCCAGAAAACTCTATTAAGTTCATTCTATTTGGTTCCAATCATGTGACCAACCTCTGTGACTGGTGAACAGTGCTCAGATAAGCATATTTGTTTTATAGAACTAAATACACTTCTGACTAGTTTTAAGAGTTGCATTGCCTTCATCAAGTTAGTTCAAAATAAGAAACATCAGTGCCAAAAAAAAGGTATCACCTGCAGCTTCTTTGCCAACCTTTATTTCAACAAAGAGTAATTGTGAAGGGAAAAGGCACTCACATATATATGTATATCTTGTCAGGAAATACTAATATTTTACTTTGCCATATCAGCCTGCTGGGAATTGGCCTGTTCAAATTAACTGAACCAAAGCGACCACTGAAGCCAAGACGAAAAGAAAGAAAGAAGGTCACAGCACAGAATTTATCAGATGGGGACATTAAACTTTTAGTCAACATCATTAGAGCCTATGATATTCCTGTTCGAAAACCATCTGCAAGGTAGGAATTTACCAGAGGCTAGCATATGAAGTGTATTTTTCTGTTACTTTTCAATTTAAAAATTAGTATTTTACTTAAGAAAGACCTAGACAATCATATCCTGTGTTTATTTCTTAATAATCAGCCAGAAAATAATTTTACATGAATAAGCAATTGGTCTTGGAGCACTCAAAAAGATTTGAAAATGTACCTCACTATGTGAGTAATATTAATTAGATTATTCTAGGAAATGAACGTGACTTACTATAGTTGAATGCATTTCTACGAGCAGAACTACAAACATCTTGTTAGAACTTCTTACACAAAGCACATGATTTATATAAAAGCCCCTTGGTGTGTTCAGTAATATATTGAGTAACATCTATGACACATTAGGGTGGCATAGTGTTTAGAATAAGGTTTAACTTCTAAAGTCGTCATTTTGGTTTGACTTTAGAAACATTTGTGATCTCATCTGTGAAAGCAGTGGATTTAACTAGTCTGAGCTGGCTTGTTGTACAGTGTAATTGTTTTCCAATTCAACACTGTTTCAAAGAGCTCAAAATCATTAAAGAAATCTGCAATGACTCCTGGAAGTTTAATAGCTGTTCAAATAAAAATGTCTGTGCTTGTTATTGATCTCACATGCATGTTATATATTTTTCTGAGTATTCAAAGAATCTATACAAATGTTATATAACATTCTACATGTTTTATTCAGCAAACCCATGCAGTCCAGATTATCCAGGTCTTTCAGTGAAATGACTGCTGCTTCTCCATCACCTCAGAGTCCAATTCCAAATGCTGACTGGGCAGTCCATCAGGTATAATATGGTGTGAATGTGTAAGAATTAACCTGTTTAGTAAGATGTCGACTATTTTAGACAGTGTTTATAAATTTGCATATTCAAATGAATCATGTGTGGCATCTCCAGAATATTTCTTCACTATTTCAATTTATTTAATTTGCAGTCACCGACATTTCAAATTAATTTTATCATTGGGGGGAAGAAAGGGTAATTTTATAAAAAGACTCCTAAGCTGTCAAGAAACATAAGTACATAGGTGTATTTGTTGGCACCTGTTTTATAAAGGCGTAAGTTTGTTTTTGTATACTCTAGTAGGAATCTGCACATAAGTGTCTATCCCTCCTCAAGGAACACTTATTTGTTATAGCGCATAAAGGTAGGTGTTGTGTTGTGAGAACCTACTTTTATATCCATATATTCCAAGCAGTTTTATTAGCATGAGCATGTAAAACACTGTTATATGTGCTCAAGTTGCTTATGACATTATCCCTCCCCCCATAGGAGCAAGAAGTGGTAAATTCATAAATAATGCTGGAAATACAAAGCATTACTCCGGGAATCATTTGTTTATTTATTTAGTAGGTTTTTTATACTGCTTTATCATTTCAGTCAAAGCGGTTTACATTGTAGCTTAAACTTGGTAATGTAATGAAGAAGTTATGATAACTTGTGACATTCCCATTCCAGTGGATAAGAAACTGGATACAAGGAAACCTGACATAGTAATAAAAGAGAAAAACACCAGAACGGCATAGTGTCAGTTCCAAGTGATTATTCTGTGAGTCGCATGGAAAGGGAGAAGGTCCTGAAGTACAAAGAAATGCAGTCAGAGACCAAGAAAGGAAGAGAAATATTTCCTATCGTATTGGGAGCCACAGGCCTGATAAAGAAGAACTTCCAGCCACATCTTGATAAATTACCTATTCATGTTATGTCTTATGAACTTGAAAAGGAAGCTGTCTTTGGCACAATGCAAGTACTATGGTGAGCATTAGCAGTAAATCTGAGAGACTGAAATAGTACTCCACATACCCTGACTTAGGAATGAAGTTCATGGCTGTCATGGTATATGTAAAACTAAACCAACTGATTGCCAAAGGGTAAACTAAAGATATAGTGAATACCGACACCTTTAGAAACGCCAACCCAAGTTATGAAAAATGGAGATAAATTTGATACAACAGTGTATATTAAACCTACTGATAAAAATACTTTGCTACACTATTCAAGTTTCCATTTGAAGCATAGGGGCTTGTTTACAAAGCTGGGGTAGCGGTTTCCGTTCGTTATCAATGGGGCCGCGGCTCCGATAACGATCGGAAACTGCTACCCCACGGCTTTGTAAACAAGCCCCATAGTCTACCGTATTCACAGTTACTCCGTTGTCGTCGCATTTGTTCATCTGATAATGAATTTGAGCGTCAAGCTAACGATATGATATTAAAATTCCAAAAGCGGGGATATCCCGATCCTGTTTTAAGAAAGGCTTATAAATGTGCAAATTTTAATCATCGTGAATGGTTGTTAATGCCTAAGGGTGTGACTTCTGCTTAGCTTCCAGATCCACAATCTATCACGTATGTATTATCACATTCAAGTCTTTCAAATCTGATAGCTGCTTCCATACGTAAAAGATGGAAACTTTTTGCATCTCATCCTGTTTTATCTGGGAATACTTTACGTATGGCGTACAGTAGAGGTAGGAATTTTAGGGATCATTTGTGTTCGGCAGTTCCGAAACAGACCAGCTCTTCTTCAGTATGTCATCATAATAAATGTGGGCATTGCCTATACTGTGATATGATGGAAGACCAGCTACGTGTACAACACTTGTGGAAGTTTCCTCTGTTAAAACAGCCTACTCCTTGTAACACCTCATTCGTAGTGTATGCCCTATGGTGTTCTTGCTTTAAGGTATACATTGGTAAAACCACGTGCCCATAACTTACGAGATTAGTGAAGCATAAATACAGTATTGTTAAAGCCAGACTTGACACTCCATTGGTTCAGCATTGTATGTCTTTTAACCATACTTTTGATGAGCTTCGTTGAACGGTGTTGGAACAGGTTCTTCCCAGTATACGACAAGGTGATAGAGGAAAATTGTTACTTCAGACAGAACAAAAATGGATTTACGATCTGAATACTCTGACTCCTAATGGATTGAATGATAAAATTGAATGAACTTTATTTATTTAACTTTTCTATTTGACCTGTGAAGTTCCTTTCAGATATCCTCTTGTTTGTTATGTTTTGTAATATGATGAAATGTATTGTGGGTTTTGTAATATGATGAAGTGTTTTGTGGAGAATGTATGTGGTAGGGGTGGAATGAACATAAAGTTGTTGTTGAAATGTTACGTCAGCAATGGTGAGCGTATCGGCTCGCTAGATTCCTCTTTAAAGGACGATGATGTCAGACGCTGTCGATACAAGCAACAGGAGACATTATAGATGTCCATGACTGAGGTTACTTATTTCTTAATATTGTGGCGAAGATAGTTTGATTATTTTCCTGAGAATTTGATGTTGAATCCCTGACAAAACCGAATAGGCGAAACAGAAGCTTTTGTTGGGCAATTTCAGTAGGGTGTTCAAAGTATATAACAGGAAATTCTTCATGATAGTAGAAACAATTCGCTGCTTCTTCAGTATTTGAAAATTACAATGAAAGTGATGGTGTCCCTCTGCGGTGTAGACTGAAGTCTTTACAACGTCCAGATAAGTGAATCTTTGTTATTAGTATGGTATTGTATACTATTAAATTGAAGAGGATTTTACTTTTTCTTTGTAGGATTTGAATGGGCAATTTGTGGGCTTTGGCTCTCTGCTAAAGCGCGACAATGTGAAACTTGGAAATAAATTAAGATAAAATTTAAATCTTTAAAAATGCATTTTGAGAATCCCTAAAAAGTACTTTTTGGGTGTAGGAAATTTTATATATTTGGACTAATTTTTTGTAAATTTGAATTAAAAATAAGGTTATGACCTATGATGTGAGGTTTGTTACCTAACCCTATGATGGTTCATTTCGCCACATGTAGGGAAAAGGATACCCTGAGGTCATATATACCTTATATGAATATGTGAAAGTTGTTCTTATTTATTATAGAAATTTTTGATTGGGGTAGGTTGGCGTTTCTAAGGGTGTCGGTATTCAGTATATGTAAAACTAGCCCATTTGGAAAGGTTTCTCCTAGGTTAATTTTATAAATTATTCTCCACATGTAAATAATATTTTATACATGGAAAATAGCAGATCTCCAGGAATAAGCAGGAATGCAGGCTTCACATATGGGTATCATCAGTACCGATGGAGCCTGCATGGGAATGCTCCCCAGCGTCCTCTCCTCAGTTCTTTGTTTTCTGCAGAGACAGCAGGTTGTTTTCTTCCTGTCACCGCTGAAAAGCATCATTTTTGGGTTTAAATCTGTGCTCTGCCTTTCCATCGACACTGGTACCTTCCCTGATATCGGCCCCGATATTTCTTTTCTTTTTAAAATATTTTTCTTTCTTTTATTTTTCAATTTTTTTTCCAGTTTTGGTGGTTTCAACTGCCAAATTAGGCCTTGGCCTACTTTTCTTCAGCCACAATGTAAAAACACATCAGCGGCTTCAAAAAATGTACCAAATGTTCTGGAACAATATTAGTCACTAATAAACATGACTAGTGTTTAAAATGTTTGGGTCTAGAGCATTTACTGAATGAGTGTCCTTTGTGCAAACAAAAGACAAAAAGAAGCCTAACAAACAGAGCCAGGCAGTATGGTTTTCTGTTTGCCCCGGACTCAATTTCAGTGGCTTCCACATCGTTGAGGTCTTAGGCCTCCTCTCTTGGTTCTCAGGTCTCCTCAAAGTCCAAACATAAGTCTAAGTCATGGCATCAAAACTCGATACCGATCCTCAAGGTAAGTCACTTCATCGTCATCAAGATTCACTGAAGCATGCATCCGATGCCAACTAGCCTGCCAAACAGCCCCGGCAGGAGAACCAGCCCTCCAGAGCACTACAGGGGCTCCAGGACACTCCCGAGGCCTCAACCACCAGAGAGCTACTGGTTCCATACTCTGGGAGGGTGGCTCAGAGCCTTATGTGGGATTCCACCCAGGCATCGGCCGCCTCCCTCGACCAGCACATCCTGGCTATTGAGAGGAGTTTGGCAACACTCCCGGCAGCCTTGGTACAGTCTTTATCGACAGCTCCAGCAGTGCAGGCATCAGCATCTGGCCCATGGGCCGATGCCAGATCTAGAACCTGCATTGGGGGATCCTCTCCCTCAGATGCCTCCTTTGGAACTGACAGGAATTGTTAGTACCCAACAGGTTCCTGATGCCGCACTGACCAATCATCGTTATCTGCACCGGGCACAAGACTTTCTGTCTGAATCGGACTCTACCTCTTCAGATTCCGAGGATGCATCGGAGGTAACCCGGGATCTCCCTTCCGATCAGTCCCCTCCTAATGAGTGGCGTCAATCCCACCAGAGGACTTGTCTTTTCAAGACTTCATTTGGGACATGGCAGCAGGCCTGCAGATTACTGTGGCATTGGGCAGAGGAATTGGATATCCTCCATTATGCCTCGGCACCCAAAGAGGCGGCCACATTACCGGTGCTTCGGATCCTGTAGGATCTAATACTACGTATGTGGGAGGCCCCACTAATGGTTTCACCTATCGGCAAATGACTAGATTTCCACCATGCCCTGGTTTCCAAAAGCTTCAACTTCCACACCAATCCACAATGGTGGAATGGGCGATGCAGCACATCAAGAGATCTAAGAATCATTTTTCCATGCCTCCGGGAAAAGACTCCAGAACTCTCGATTCCTTTGGCCATCGGTATTTTTAGGCATGCATGTTTACTTCTAGGATTTCTTCCTACATGTTCTATGTGGGCATATATCTCAAAGATATCTCCAGAAATCTAGAGAACCTTTCCCCTATCCTTGCTGATGACAAGCGTGATGCATTCTAGGCCTTAATCAGGCAAAATCAGAATGCATCCAAATTTCTTACCAGAGCATCTTTCGATGCTTTTGAGTCATCCAGCAGAGCTTCAGCAGTCTACATCGGTGCTTGCAGAATGGCCTGGCTCCAGGCATCTGACCTTGAGCAGTGGGTTCAGAATAAATTGGACAATATTGCCTGCTCTGGAGAGAACCATTTTGGAAAGGGTTGGAGAGAGCAGACCAGAGAGATTGAGACAGATGATCTTACTCTCAAACGCTTCTCCAGAAAGACGTCAGATCCCTCTAGAAGAAAGTCTAATCCAAATAAGTCTCTCTATTCTAAGAAGAAAAGATAATCTCCAGGAACAAGCAGGAATGAGTCTTCACATATAGGTACATCGGTACCGATGGAGCCTGCGCGGGAACGCTCCCCAGCGTCCCAAAAAAGGAAAGCTTTTGGGAGCATCCCACAGCGCCTGCGAGCTGCCTTCCCGCCTTTCCTAACCGCCTCTCCAGTTCTTCTTTTCCGCGGAGCCAGCAGGTCATGTTCCTGTCACCGCTGAAGAAGTTCTTTATTTTATTTTATTTCTTTGGTCGCGCGTCTGCCTTCTTCGACGTCGGACCAGTACCGCCGGTCTTTTCTTTCTTTTTCTTCAAAAACAAAAAAAAGATACTTCCGTTTCACTTCAGTGTATTTTTTCTTCGTTGGGCCTTAGGCCTAACAGAAAATTCCTCATGGAAAATCCCGCCTCCGGGTTTAAAAAATGCACTAAGTGCAGCGGTACCATCTCTGTTACCGATACCCATGACTGGTGTCTTAAGTGTTTGGGTCCTGACCATTCCATCACGGATTGTCCGTCCTGCACCATGATGTCTAAAAGAGGTTTACAGAACCGAGCAGCCAAGCTCAGTACACTGTTTCCCTCTGATGCAGCTTCGGTGGCATCGACGTCTTCCAGGGCTGCTTCTTCCTCCTATGGATCTCAGGTAACCAAACATAAGTCCAGCCGGTCCTCGAAGGGTAGATCTCCCTTTAAGCATCGAGATGCCTCTGGGCTTGCCCTCGAGGATCCTGCACCGGCAAAAGTACCCCAGCGGGAAGCTCCGGCTTCCAAAGCTCCTCCTATGGGGTCACAGGTTGACATCGATGGCACGGCCTCGACCGATCACCTGTTGCAATGTTCTGGGGTACCGGTGAAATCCGCTGGTACCGACCTCCAGACATTCATGGCGTCGATGGATCAGAATGTCCTGACCATGCAGCGTGCCATTACGCATTCATACAAGCTGCGACGCCGCTGGTACCGCAACAAGCTTCGTTGTCGGTACCGGCTCCGACACCGGCTCCGATATCGATTCCGGTGCCGGTACCGGTTGCATCGACATCGACTTCGGTGTCGACTGCAGCGGTATCCTGTCCAATGATGCCTATCGGTACCGATCCGGTACCGATGACTCCCGATGTCAATACCACCCGGTATACGTATCGGGCTTTACAGGAGCATCCCGACAGGCGATACTTCGATTCCTCTGAAGGCTCTGATGCATCGGAGGCCTCTGTCGAAGCATCGGTACTTCTTCCTCAGGAGCCTTCTTCTCCAAAAAGAAGAATGTCCCCTCCAGAAGACTTGTCTTTTCAAGACTTCATAAGGGAAGTGACCAAGGGGCTTTCTATCTCAGTGGCCCCTGAGACAGAGCCTAGAGCCAAAAAATTGGATATTTTGCAATATTCCAAAGCTCCTAAAGAAGCAGCCACTTTGCCAGTTCATGAGATCCTTTATGACCACATAATAGGCATATGGGAGACTCCTCTCACCATCTCTTCTCCTTCTCGTAGATTGGATACCATGTATGGTGTCCCTCCTTGTCCTGGATTTCATAAAACTCAGCTTCCTCACCATTCTATTGTGGTAGAGTCTGCTATGAAAAAGTTAAAGAGTGCAAAGAGGCACTCATCTGCTCCTCCAGGAAGAGAATGTAGAACCTTAGATGCTTTTGTCAGGAAAACTTTCCAGGCCGGTATGCTTATTGCCAGAATCAACTCCTATAGTCTCTATATGGGGATGTTTCTGAAGGAAGTTACAGATCATCTGCAAACTTTCCTCCCTTTTCTTCCAGAAGATAAAAGGGAAGACTTTCTTACCTGGCTTAAGCATGCCCAGGATGTTTCCAAATTTTCGAACCGTGCAGCCTTTGACTCTTTTGAGGGGGCCAGCAGAGCCTCGGCCATTGCCATAGGTGCACGCAGAATTGCTTGGCTACAAGCTTCTGATTTGGAACCCTGGGTACAAGATGGATTAGGAAATCTTCCTTGTATAGGTGAAAACCTGTTTGGCAAAGATTAGCAAGCAAAGGCCACTCAAATGGATGCAGAAAATTCTGCTTTGGATAGGCTTTCAAAGTCTACCTCTAATCCTGTCCAGAAGAGGTTGTTCAAAAAGGCATATTTTCCCAAGAAGGGAAGATATTATCCTGTTTATGGTCAACAGACATCATCTGCAGGTCGTTTTGCTGCAAAGCGTCAACAACCTAAACAGGCCAAGCCTAAGGCTGCAAGGACTACTGTAGCCCAACAGCCTCAGCCTCCTCAGGGCCTTTGACTTGCAGCTAGAGAACTTAACCTTTCTGGCTCTAAAAGACCCAGAACCTCTCACCATTCCAGGAAGGTTAGCTCACTTTGCTCCCAGATGGGAGCAAATCACAGCAGAGCACTGGACCCTTTCCATCATAAGGGAAGGGTACAAACTTCATTTTTCAAACTTTCCTCCTTACACCATGGTGAGACAGTTCAATTCTCCAACATCTCTTCTCGACCTTCTGGGTCAGGAGATTTCTATCCTTCTTGCCCAAGGGGCAATAGAAGAAGTACCTCTTCTTCAACAGGGCTCAGGGTTCTACTCCCCCTACTTTCTAATTCCAAAGAAAACAGGGGGCTACAGACCCATATTAGATCTCAGAGAATTTAACAAATTCCTTTGCAAGGAGAAATTCAAGATGATTTCTCTAGGTACTCTCCTTCCATTCCTTCAGAGTCAGGATTCGCTTTGTTCTCTAGATCTCAAGGATGCGTATACCCATATACTCATCCATCCAGCACACAGAAGGTTCCTTCGGTTCCTTCATCTAGGAAAGCACTACCAATACAGGGTGCTTCCTTTTGGTCTGGCCTCTGCTCCAAGAGTGTTCACAAAATGCATGGCAGTAATAGCTGCATTTCTACGCACTCTGGGAATATTCGTATTCCCATATCTGGACGACTGGCTCATCCGAGCATCATCCAAATCAGAGGCGCAGACTTCCCTAGCCTGCACAATGCGTGTTCTGCAGTATCTGGGACTGGTGATAAACATTCCAAAGTCCCAACTCACCCCTACTCAGTCTCTAGAGTTCATAGGGGCCTTGCTGGATACCACAACTGCAAGGGCCTATCGTCCCCAGGCCCGTTGCCTACGTTTAGTGCAGTTAGCCTCTCAGATTCAGTTAAAAACCCATCTAACTGCTCAAGAGATGTTACAACTGCTAGGCCACATGGCATCCACTGTGCATGTGGTCCCCTATGCTCGCCTTCACATGAGGGCAGCTCAATGGACCTTGTCCACCCAGTGGACCCAGGCATCAGGGGGTCTGTCAGACAAAATAGCAACTTCCAGGCGCCTCTTTTGGTCTCTCCAGTGGTGGAAGTCCACTCAAAATCTGTTGCTGGGGTCCCCCTTCCAACAAATGTTACCCCAAGCAATCCTTACAACAGATGCCTCTCCAAAGGGTTGGGGAGCTCACCTTCAAAACCTCTCCACCCAGGGCATTTGGTCTCCACAGGAGACCTCCCTACATATCAACATCTTAGAGCTCAGAGCAATCTTCTTAGCTCTCAGAGTCTTCCATACCCTGCTCAGCTACAAGACAGTCCTCATCCACACGGACAACCAAGTAGCCATGTTCTATGTGAACAAGCAGGGAGGAACTGGCTCTCTGTCACTTTGCAACGAAGCTCTGTGATTGTGGGCCTTCGCCAGAGAGCATCAAATTCATCTTCTGGCATTATACCTTCCAGGAGTTCAAAACTCTTGGGCAGACAGACTCAATCGAGTTCTGCTTCCACACGAATGGTCCCTTCATATGGACCAGATAGTCAGAATCTTTCGAATTTGGGGAACCCCGGACATAGACCTCTTTGCAAGTCCGTGGAATGCCAAACTTCCCCGATTCTGTTCCAGAATTCCGTGTCAGGGAGTTCAGGCCAGGGATGCCTTCCTCCTTTACTGGGGTCAAGACTTCCTGTACGCCTTTCCACCCATTCCCCTAATTCCCAAGACCCTGTTCAAGCTTCAGAGAGATCGAGGGACTATGATCCTCATAGCTCCACGTTGGCCACGCCAAGTGTGGTACCCTCTACTTCTGCATCTCTCTCAAGCTCCCTCCCTGGACTTGGGGTCTGCTCCAGATCTCCAGTCTCAGGAGGGGGGAACGTTGTGGCACCCAAACCCCCAATCTCTCCATCTCAGGGCTTGGTTGCTGAAGGCTTAGACCTTCAAGATTGGCATCTTTCTCAGCAAGCAAAGGATATCCTTCATGCTTCCAGAAAGCCTTCTACTAGACGTTCCTATGCTTTTAAATGGAAAAGGTTTACCATTTGGTGTGCTGAGAAGGGTATTAACTCTCTAGCAATACCTTTGAATTCTTTACTAGAATATCTCCTGCATCTTTCCATTGCAGGCCTCAAAACGAATTCTGTAAGGGTCCATTTGAGTGCTATTGCAGCATCCCTCAAGCCTCTCAATGGACAACCTGTCTCCTCTCATCCTCTTATTGCAAGATTCATGAGAGGCCTTCTTTTAACTAAACCTCCCATTAGACCACCTCCAGTGGCATGGGACTTGAATCTGGTTCTTGGTCAGCTCATGAAGCCACCCTTTGAATCCTTAGCCACTACCTCCTTGAAATTTCTTTCCTGAAAAGTTATCTTTCTTATTGCAGTCACCTCAGCTCGCCGCATCAGTGAACTGCAGGCCTTAGTGGCTAATCCACCTTATACAAGATTCCATCATGATAAGGTAGTCCTTAGGACCAATCCACACTTTATGCCTAAAGTGGTCTCACCTTTTCATCTTAATCAAGAGGTGTATTTACCTGTCTTTTTTCCAGGTCCTCATGCATCAAGTGCAGAGAGGAATCTTCATACCCTGGATTGTAAGAGAGCTCTTGCTTTTTACTTACAAAGGACACAGCAACATAGAAAGTCTTCTCAACTCTTTGTTGCTTTTGATCCCTCTCATTTGGGACTTCCAGTCTAAGAGGACACTGTCCAATTGGATTGCTCAGTGTATTTCTTTCGCCTACCAGAGTAAGAACCTTTCTCTGGAGGGCCATGTCACAGCTCATAATGTGAGGGCCATGGCCACCTCTATGGCTCATCTAAATTCTGTGTCCATCGACCAGATCTGTCGAGCGGCCTCCTGGGCCTCGGTTCATACCTTCACAGCCCATTACTGTTTGGACAAGGACTCCCGCCGGGATGCCTTGTTTGGTCAGGCTGTTCTCAAACACCTGTTCCATGCTTAATCAACTCCTACCCTCCATCCCTAGTTGGATGCCTGAGATCCATGGGAGGAGGTAGAGCCCTTCTCAGGGTCTCACAACCTTGGGGATCTCCCAGGCATCTCTAGCTGGGGAGTCCCCATATGTGAAGACTCATTCCTGCTTGTTCCTGGAGATAGCACAGTTACTTAAGTCTTCACAACCCACCCACCTCCCCTAGGAGTTGTATCTCTCTATCTATCTTTCCTTTCCTCTCTCTCTCTTTGTCTCAGCTTTAAAACTCGAACTGGAGAGAGGCGGTTAGGAAAGGCGGGAAGGCAGCGCGCAGGTGCTGTGGGATGCTCCCAAAAGCTTTCCTTTTTTGGGACGCTGGGGAGCGTTCCCGCGCAGGCTCCGTCGGTACCGACGTACCCATATGTAAAGACTTATTCCTGCTGTTCCCAGAGATCACCTGTTACAGGTAAGTAACTGTGCTTTATCCACCTGCAGTTGCTTACCAACATCAGCAGCCACAGTAGGGCCCTAGCCAGCCCAAAAAGCCAGGATGCCTAAACCACAACCATCTGCATAGCCACAGCCAGCACCTGTTTTTTGACTTCTTCCTAGAGAGCATAGCTACTCTGCCTCTGCAGGATCCCCCACCCCTACACATAGCAGGCAGACTCTGTTCCTATGCCCACAGGTGGCACTTCAACACATCAGAGCAGTTGACTCTTAACATTGTCCAAAAGGGCTATCTGCTTCATTTTGAAAACTTGCCCCCCACCACCCTCCACAAGGGATTATCCTGCAAACATCTTGCAGACAAACCTCCTATCAGTCGAGGTGTCCACTCTATTAGCTCAGGGGGCCGTAGAAAGAGTTCCACCCACCCAGGAGGGCAGGGTCTTCTACTCTCCTTACTTTCTTATCCCTAAGAAGACAGGAGGGGTAGGACCCATCCTAGATCTAAGGAATCTAAACAAATTCCTTGTTCAAGAAAAATTCAAAATGATTTCCCTCGGTACACTTCTGCAATACTTTCAGAGGAATGATTGACTATGTTCTCTAGACCTCAAGGAGATATTTGCTGATCCACCCTCAGCACAGACATTATCTGCATTTTCGGTTCCAGCAAATCCACTACCAATACCGGGTGCTCCCCTTTGGATAGCCTCTGCACTCCGAGTGTTCACAAAATGCATGGCAGTGGTTGATGCCTACCTTTGGAGATCTTCATCTTCCTCTCCATAGACGACCGGCTAATTAGGGGAGAATTCCCACAAGAGATAAAACTATCTCTTCATCGCACCATCACTGTGCTCCAAGATTTGGGATTTATCCTAAACTTCCAAAAATCACACCTGGTCCCATCCTAGCAGCTCGAATTCATCAGAGCACTTCTGGACACTCGTCAAGCCAGAGCTTTCCTTCCACAGGATTGTTCTGCCTGTCGCATTGAGCTAGTCAACAGCATAAAGAGTCACAGTGCCATCATAGCTCGAGATATGCTGTGCCTTCTGGGACACATGGCCTCCACATTCCATGCTGTTCCCTATGCCTGCCTGCACATGCAGCAAGCCTAATGGACCCTGTCATCTCAATGGACCCAAGCAACTGGGCGTCTCTCAAACAACATTTGCATCACCCCTCCACTTGTCAACTCCCTTCAGTGGTGTTGCTCCCCTCAAAACCTACTCGGAGGATCACCTTTTCAGATGCCTCTATCTCAATGCACCCTGACAACGGATGCTTCCAAACTCGAGTGGGGAACACATCTAGACAGTCTCACCATGCAGGGGCAGTGGACACCACAGGAATCTTTGTTGCAGATCAACCTCCTGGAGCTACGTGCTCTCACGAATGCCCTTTGGGTTTTTCAACCACAACTTTTACGCAAACAGGTCTTAGAACATGGCCACCTGGTTGTCTGTTTGGACTTTGTGATCAAGCAGGGGGGGACAGGCTCCATTTCCCTCTGCCAGGAAGCCCTTCATGTCTGGTTCTTCTCCATTACACACTGCATTCATCTCAGGGCAGTGTATCTCCCTGGCAAACTCAATCTCCTTGCAGACAGACTCAGCCATATCCTACATCCACACGAATGGACTCTAAATTGAGAAATGGCATCTTGGATCTTCCACATGTGGGAGACCCCCCAGAAAAGATCTGTTTGCCACCCAGGAGAATGCACAGCTTCCACTGTTTTGCTTGAGACTTCCCTCCCAGCACAGCCAGGCAATGGATGCCTTCCTTTTCTATTGGAGAAATGGCCTACTTTATGCATTCCCGCCCATCCTCTTAATACCCAAGACCTTGTTCAAATGCAGGCCGACAGGGGCTCCATGATCCTAATAGCCCCTTACTGGTCCTGTCAGCCATGGTTTCCTCTGCTGACTCATCTGGCGCAGACTCCACCTCTTAGCCTTCGGACATGCGCCCAACCTCCTCTCTCAGGGTCATGGGACGCTTCTCTATCCCAGTCCACAGGCCGTCCATCTCATGGCATGGCTGCTGAAAGCATAATGTTTGCAGATCTCGATCTTCCACAATAGGTCAAGGACATCCTACTTGCATCTCGCAAGCTGTATATCAGATATTTTATGCTTTCAAATGGTGAAGGTTCACTCTCTGGTGTACCCCGAAGAATATTGACCCCTCTGCCTGCCCAGTGGAATTCCTTTTACAATATTTCCTCTACTTGTCCTTGTCAGGTCTCAAGACTAACTCAATTAGAGTTCATCTGAGTACCATCTCAGCCTTAGGCTGGTGGACAGGCATCCTATTACTTCGCACCCCTTGGTGCAACGATTTATGTGGAGTCTTCTGCTGTCCAATCCACTGATCAAACCACCACCAATGGCCTGGGACCTCAACGTGGTCCTAGTGCAACTTCTAAAACCTCCTTTTGAGCCTTTGGCTACCACTTCTTTAAAATTCTTGTCTTGGAAGGTAATCTTCCTCATCGCCCTCACCTCAGCTCGCTGCAGCAGCATACTGCAGGCGTTAGTGTCAGATCCTCCGTACACCCGGTTTCATCATGACAAGGTGGTTCTCCGTACTCATCCTCACTTCCTTCTGTGGAGTACCCCAGGGATCTGTACTTTAGTGGAGTACCCCATGGATCTATACTGGGTCTTCTACTTTTTGACATATTCATAAATGACCTGGAAAAGGGAATAACTAGTGAGGTTATCAAATTTGCAGATGACACAAAACTGTTTAAAGTTGTTAAAACCCAAGAGGACTGTGGAAAACTGCAGGAGGATCTGGATAAATTGGAAGACTGGGCATCCAAATGGCAGATGAAATTTAATGTGAATAAGTGCAAAGTTATGCACCTAGGAAAGAACAACCCACACTATGGTTACACGATGCAAGGTTCCACATTGGGAACCACCATCCAGGAAAAAGATTTAGGAGTCATCGTGGATAAAATGTTAAAACTCTCCGCCCAGTGTGCAGCAGCGGCCAAGAAAGCAAATAGAATGCTAGGTATCATAAGGAAAGGAATGGAAAATAAAACAAAGGATTTTATAATGCCTCTGTATCGTTCCATGGTACGACCGCACCTTGAATATTGTGTGCAATTATGGTCACTGTATCTTAAAAAGGATATAGCGTTATTAGAAAAGGTACAGAGAAGAGCCACCAAAATGGTAAAGGGGATGGAAGGCTACTCCTATGAAGAGAGGCTACAAAGGTTAGGGCTCTTCAACCTGGAAAAGAGACGGCTGAGGGGAGATATGATAGAGGTCTATAAATTAATGAATGGAGTGGAACAGGTAAACGTAGATCAATTTTTTACGCTATCAGAATATAGAAAGACTAGGGGACATGTAATGAACATAAGAACATAAGATATGCCATACTGGGTCAGACCAAGGTCCATCAAGCCCAGTATCCTGTTTCCAATCTAGGTCATACGTACCTAGCAGTTTCCCCAAAAGACACAGGTTTCGCAAAGCTTGTACTGGGTCAAGCATTGATATCCTGGGTCCCTTCTTAATAATGGTTTATGGACCTTTCCTCCAGGAACTTGTCCAAACCTTTTTTAAAGCCAGGTACACTAACAGCCTTTACTACATCCTCCGGTAACAAATTCCAGAGTTTGATTACACGTTGAGTGAAAAAATATTTTCTTTTATTAGTCTTAAATAGTTTACCCTGTAGCTTCATTGCATGTCCCCTAGTCTTTCTATATTCTGATAAGGTAAACAATCGATCTACGTTTACCCATTCCACTCCGTTCATTAATTTATAGACTTCTATCATATCTCTCCTCAGCCGTCTCTTTTCCAGGTTAAAGAGCCCTAACCTTTTTAGCCTTTCTTCATAGGAGTATCCTTCCATCCCCTTTACCATTTTGGTGGCTCTTCTCTGAACCTTTTCTAATAACTCTATATCCTTTTTAAGATACGGCGACCAGAATTGCACACAATACTCAAAGTGCGGTCTCACCATGGAACGATATAGAGGCATTATAATATCTTTTGTTTTATTTTCCATTCCTTTCCTTATGATACCTAGCATTCTATTTGCTCTCTTGGCTGCCGCTGCACACTGGGCCAAGGGTTTTAACATGTTATCCACAATGACGCCTAAATCTTTTTCCTGGGTGGTGGTTCCTAATGTGGAACCTTGCATTGTGTAATCATAGTTTGGGTTGTTCTTCCCTAGGTGCATAACTTTGCACTTGTCCACATTAAATTTCATCTGCCATTTTGATGCCCAGTCTTCTAATTTATCAAGATCCTCTTGCAATTTTCCACAATCCTCTTGGGTTTTAACAACTTTAAATAGTTTTGTGTCATCTGCAAATTTGATAACCTCACTCGTTATTCCACTTTCCATGTCATTTATGAATATGTCAAAAAGCAGTGGACCCAGCACAGAACCCTGGGGTACACCACTATTCACCTTTCTCCATTGGGAAAATTGGCCATTTAGCCCAACCCTCTGCTTTCTATCTTTTAACCAGTTCTTGATCCACAGTAGTACACTGCCTCCTATCCCATAACTCTTTAGTTTTGCCAAAAGTCTCTGATGAGGGACCTTGTCAAAGGCTTTCTGAAAGTCCAGATACACTATATCAACCGACTCACCTTTGTCCACCTATTTATTCACACTTTCAAAAAAACATAACAGATTAGTAAGACAAGATCTTCCTTGTCTAAAGCCATGTTGGCTGTCTCCCATTAGGCCATGACTATCTACATGCTGAGTAATTTTATTCTTTATGATGGTTTCTATCATTCTTCCCGGTACTGACGTGAGGCTCACCGGTCTGTAGTTTCCTGGTTCACCCCTGGAACCCTTTTTAAAAATTGGTGTTACATTGGCGATCTTCCAATCTTCAGGTATTAGAGATGATTTTAATGATAGTTCACAGATTACTAATAGCAGGTCTGCAATCTCATATTTCAGTTCTTTCAACACCCTTGGTGATTTGCTACTCTTCAGTTTATCTAATAGTTGTAATACATCTTTCCGATGTATCGATATTTCCTTCAATTCTTTTGCACCTTTAAATACCATTTCAGTCATGGGTAACATCCCTACATCTTCCTCAGTAAAGACCGAAGCAAAGAATTCATTCAGTCTCTCCGCTATCGCCCTGTTGCCTCTTAGTGCCCCTTTAACTCCTCTATCAGCTAATGAAGCTACAGGGTAAACTATTTAAGACAAATAAGAGAAAATATTTTTTCACTCAACGTGTAATCAAACTCTGGAATTTGTTACCAGAGGATGTAGTAAGAGCTGTTAGTGTAGCTGGGTTTAAAAAAGGTTTGGACAAGTTCCTGGAGGAAAGGTCCATAAGCCATTATTAAAAAGGGACCCAGGATATCAATTCTTGACCCAATACAAGCATTGTGGAACCTGTGTCTTTTGAGGATACTGCTAGGTACGTATGACCTAGATTGGCCACTGTTGGAAACAGGATACTGGGCTTGCTGGACCTTGGTCTGACCCAGTAGGGCATATCTTATGTTCTTATGTTCTTCTGAGGTGGTCTCACTCTTCCACCTCAACCAATTGGTGATACTACCAGTCTTCTTCTCCAGACCGCATGCCTCTAGAGTTAAAGTAGCGCTACACACTTTGGATTGCAAGTGCATACTGCTTTATACTTGGTCAGAAACAAGAATCACAGGAAATCCTCTGAATTATTCATTCTCCAGGAACAAGCAGGAAGTCAGTCCTCACATATGGGTGACGTCGGCGCCGACGGAGCCCTTGTGCGGAGCAATTCCCCAGCTTTCAAAGAAAGTCTTTGGGATTGCATTGCGCTTGCACGATCCCCTTCCCACCCAAGGGTGTGTGATGCAGCGGGCCCTCTGCTGGAGAGAAAAAAAGTTTTAAACTCTGAAAGAAAAAGAAATTGCCTGCAATTTCCAGAGAACTTACCTAGAGGGAGCAGGAGAGCTAGGACAGAGACCACAGAACTACGCCCTAGTGGGCAGGACTCTTATTCCAAAAGCTCACATTTAAGAGCAGGCAAGCCAGAGTTTGGAGGGAAGCCAGAGTTTGGAAGCAAGCCAGAGTTTGGAGGCAAGCCAGAGTTTGGAGACAAGCAAGAGTCTGGAGACCAGCAAGAGTCAAGAGGCAAGCAAGAGTCAAGGGACTTGCCTGCAAGGAGCTCAGCTGCCAAAGCCTCATCAGCTGAGAGAAAAAGGACAGGCTGGGAGAGGAGAACCAGTCTTGAGAGAGAGAGGACAGGCCGAGAAGGCCGAAGCCAAGCCAGACCGGGCCCAGAAGCCCACAAGAGAACAGGCCTTAAGGGCCAGAGAAGGAAAGACTGGGAAAGCAGGAGGTATATTCCAGAGAGCACCGATACTGAAGGCAGCAGTCACGGTACGCCTCCAGCCTCACCCCAGAGAATCAAACACAAAGCAAAAGGTAAAACTTTTAACCTTTGTCATTGCATACCTGAACTTAAGCTAAGAGAAGAATCCTGGGAAGGAGATTCTCTATATAGAAGACAAGAGCAGAAGCAAAAGTTAAAGGATAGTTTGTGCAACAAAAGGACTGTTAGAGGAAGACATAGAGATAATGTTTTTAAACCTCTTGAGCAAGCAGTACCTTTCTGGTATGCCACTAAGCTGAATCGTGGGCCTAGACAGACTGCTAAGCCGTGGGAAACAGTAAGACTAAATCCCATGAAGGACACTTGCCCTGATACCTCAGAGCAGTCAGAGGAGGCCATGCAAGTGGAATCTGTGTATGAAGACAGTGATAGTCCCATGGAATGCACATACTGTGCTGGAAGCGAAATAGAGGCCTTCCAGAGTCATTGAGCGAAGGAAGCCTTTTTGCTGTTACATATTTGAATACTGTGAAGTTAACAGTGTTTGGTTATTTTATTTCTCACCTTTAAAAATCTGCTGTAAAGACTTATTTTGCCACGTACCGGAGTGTATATCCTTTGTTTTTGAACCCTTAGTGCTTAAAGGGGAAAATAAAGCCTGTTTTTTTTTTCCCACCACTTTTGTGCAAGTCTGAATCTCTTCAGGAGTTGGTAACGAGGCTGACACAAGGCTCTGACCCACGACCCTCGCACCTGGCCAACCCTGATTACCATCATCTTAGTGACCCCCCCCCCCCCCGGCTCCAGCCCTCCGGTGGAACTACTACGCCGCCACCAGGGGGTGCTGTGCGGCCGGGGCGCGGCATCACAGGTGCCATCCTGCTCAGTCTCCCTTTTTCCATGGAGCCCAACGGACGTAGTCCAATTTCCCTCACGGAAAAAGTGCATCAAAACTCCTGAAGATTTTTTTCTTCAGCCCGGTTTGACGCCGGTTCCCCTTCCCGCCTCGGATTCGTTACACCGGTATCGAGTCCGGTTTTTATTTTTCGTTTTTGTCCTTCGTGACTAGCGTTCGTGCTTTTTTTCTTTTTCACTGGCAGCTCGACCCTTTACCCTCCTCTTGGTTATTGGGCCCATCCCTCACCTTGCTTCCCTACATACTTTACATCTTCAACAACAGTCTCTCCTCTGGTCTTTTCCCTTTGGCCTGGAAACATGCCCTTATCCATCCACTCCCCAAAAATCCATCCCTTGACCCATCTGTTCCAGCTAATTGGCATCCTGTATCCAACCTTCCCTTCTTGTCTAAAATCTTAGAAAAGCTTGTGTTCTCCCAACTCTCTGCTCATCTTGATTCTACTCTTTCCCTCCACCCACGCCAATCTGGTTTTCGCACGGGCCATAGCACCGAGACTGTGCTCACCTCCCTCCTGAATGAAGTGCACCAATCCCACGACAGAGGTGATCTTTCCCTTGTGGTGGCTTTGGATCTATCCTTTGCTTTTGACATTGTAGATCATCGTACCCTCTTAGCCCGTTTGGCTGACCTTGGGATCCACGAGCCTGTTCTTTCTTGGTTCCGTTCTTATCTCTCCTCTCGCACTTTTTCAGTAAAGTCTAGCTCAGCTACCTCCTCTCCTCTGCCTCTTCTCTGTGGTGTTCCTCATGGTTCGGTTCTTGCTCCCCTCCTCTTCAATATTTTTCTCACCCACCTGGCACTCATTGTCCAACAGTCAGGTATTTCTGGTTACTTTAATGCTGATGACATTCTTCTCGTCCAGCATACTAGTTCCCTATCACCAGGGATCTCTCCGTCCTTAACGTCTGCCTCGCCCGTGTTGCTTCCTGGATCAACAGTAATTTCCTTCACATAAACCCCTCTAAATCAGCTGCACTTTGGCTTTCCTTTAACTCACCTCCCCCTACTTGCTTCCCTCTCTTCCTTTCTGCCCCTATTCCTCTGGTCTCTTCCCTTCGCTACCTTGGGGTTACCCTTGATTCCTCTCTCTCCTTTCACCACCGTCTCTTTGCTTACCCAGCATTCCTTCTTCTTTTTATGCCAGATTCGTGCTGTTCGTCCCTTCCTCCCCTCTTCTTCCCTTATTACCTCACTAGTCATTTCACTTGTTCTCTCAAGGCTGGACTATTGCAACACCGTCTTAGCAGGTCTCCCACAATATCAACTCCGGCGTCTCCAACTGGTCCAAAACACAGCTGCACGCCTGCTTACCCATTCCTCCGTCCGAGATCACATCACTCCTCTCCTCTTCCATTTGCACTGGCTTCCACTCAACTTTCGTTTCATTTATAAAATTCTCATTCTCACCCATAAAGCACTACACACTGGTTCTCCCCAATATTTAGCTGACTCCATCCACCTGCAACCTTCTCCTCATCTCCTCCGCTCAGCGCACGGTAATCGCCTTTTCCATCCTTCCCCCTCCTCAGCTCATTTGGAATTTACACATCATTCTGCCTTCTTCTTCCTAGCCCCTGCACTCTGGAACTCCCTCCCCCTTGCCCTTCATATCGAATTGTCTTTCCAATGCTTCAAAAACTCACTCAAAACTCACCTTTTTCAACAAGCTTTCGACATCCCTAATCCCTGAAGTTACCCGCCCTACCAGTTTCCCCCTCAGGCTTTTCTCCACTCTCACCTATTCTGTCTAGCTATCCTTTTGTCTTTCCCTGTCCCTCTCTTTCCTATTTAAACAATGGCGTTCCTTTATTTTTTTCCTTTTTTCTACTTACTAATTGATTTGCTTTTATTGTACACCGCCCTGACGCATATGTTTGGGCGGTATATCAAGCGATGAATAAAGATAAAGGGCTGCCAGCGGTTTTAAAAAGTGTGATCGGTGTAAAAAATTAATGTCCCTCACCGACACACATGACTGCTGTCTCCGTTGCCTCGGGGCCAGCCATGACCCGAAGGTCTATGGCCCGTGCAGCAAAATGTCCTCTAAGGCACTTAGAAGTAGGCAGCAGCAGCGTGAAAGGATTTTCTCAGAGTCCAAATCCACCCGGGTCCGGATCTCGTCAGAAGCTTTGACGTCTCAGGAGCTGTCTGGCTCCGAGCATCGTTGGGGGTCTTCTGAGCGGGGGTCTCCCTCGCGGGTAAGCCTGCAAGGGCAGCGTCGTTGGATGCCTCTGATTGGCCTGGGCCCTCACAGACCAGGTCACAGAGTCCTGACCACCGCTCCGGGTCCTCGGAGCTGGAGCGCCCTGCAAAAGTACCTCGGACGGAGCCAGAGATGCCGAGAAAGGTAACTGCTGTTGTCCTCGTTGACTCTCCTCCAGGAGAACTGGCATCGGGTCCAACAGCGTTGGGACCCGAGCCAGATGCTGTGGAGTCTTCTAAGCTCGGTCTCAGAATGACGGCCATGGAGCGCAGCATGTCTGCCTTCATGGAGCAGCAGTGGGCGCTGATGGCCGGTCTCACTGGTCCATCCGCCCCGACCACCGGGACCTCGACGTCCAAGTTGACCCCAGAGGCCGAGCCGATCCTCGAGACTCTTCGAGCTTGAGTCGATCCTCAGCCGAAGTCTCCCTTGACCTCCCGTTCGGGACCGAGGTCGTTGACGCCGGTGTCCTCGGCATTGAGGCTGTCAAGATCAAAGCCCTCACGGCCTGAGCCCATCGATTCCTCCTCGGAGGACTCGGCTTGAGAAATGGAAGATGAAGAGTCCCCGGACACCCACCGGACCCAGTGTGTCCCATCGGACTCGCCGGGATCCGAGCCTCGGAGAAGGTCCCCCCCACCCCCGGAGGATACCCAGTTCTCGGATTTCGTCAGGGACATGTCCAAGGCTTTGGCATTCCCGGTGGACACCAAGGAGGAGCCTTGAGCCGAAGAGCTCGAAGCCCTCCAGTATGATTTTCCCCCTCGGGAAGCCTACAGTACCGATTCTTCCGATGTTGGAACAGCTGATGCTCCGCATGTGGGAGTCACCAGCCTCGATGCCAGTTCTCAGCAAGCGGGTCAAATCCATCTATCGAGTCCGCAAGAGCCCTGGGTTCCAAAAGGCACAGCTGCCGCACAACTCCAAGGTTGTGGAATCGGCCATGCACAGGCTCAAGAGCCAGAAAATGCACTCCTCGGTGCCCCCTGGCAGGGAGGCCCAGAACCTGGATGCCCTCGGCAGAAAGTGCTACCAGGGCTCGATGCTATCATGCCGTGTCCAAACATACCAGCTGTACATGGGCATGTACTTACGGGACCTGGCAAAGGAGATTGCCGGGTTCTCAGCTGGCCTCTCTGAGGAACCCTTGCAGCGCTTCAAGAACTTGTCCACTGGGATTCAGGAGTGCTCAAAGTTTATGTCTCGAGCAGCCTATGATGGCTTCGAGGCTTCAGCCCGGGTAGCCACAGCCGGCATCGGTTTCCGACGCCAGGCGTGGCTAATGTCGTCGGACCTATAGCCATGGGTTCAGGACAAGTTGGTCGATGTCCCTTGCCGAGGCGACAACCTTTTTGGCAAACCCATGACTGAGAAGGCTGCTGAAATCGAGACCGAGTACTTGACCCGGACAAGACTCTCCAAAAAGACTTCTGCCCCTTCTAAAAAGAAGGGCTCAGGTAAAAGCCCCTTTTCCCAAGGAAGGGTATTGCTTACCGCAACTGCCTCACTCACCATGGCCTCCCTGGCTCCCCAACAGGTGCAGCAGGCCAAGGGACAGGGGCATGGCCCGCGTAAGCAGAAGACCCCCAAGCCCCAAGCACTGGCTCTTTCCCAGCCGGTAGGGGGTTTTTGACTGTCACAGCATAGTCTCTCTCCAGCCAGGGGTGAGGCTTTGCACAGGAGGAAGGTTGACCCTGTACGCCCACAGATGGCCTGCAATAACCACTGATGCCTGGATCTTACAAATAGTCCAAAAGAGCTATTTGCTCCACTTCAACCAGGTACCTCCCTCCTACTTTCCAGGAGAGCCTCTCAGACCCCCTCTACACAGGAACCTCCTCTTACAGGAGTTGGCCGGTCTTCTAGAGGATCAGGCGGTGGAGCCGGTGCCCCACAGCCTGTTAGGACAAGGCTTTTACTCCAGGTATTTCCTGATACCAAAGAGAACAGGAGGCCTCAGGCCCATCCTCGACCTGCAAAACTTAAACAAGTTCCTAGTGAGGGAAAAGTTCAAGATGCTTTCCCTTGGAATATTGCTGCCTTACCTTCACCAGGGAGACTGGCTATGCTGTTTAGACCTGAAGGATGCTTATACGCACATCCTCATACATCCAGACCACAGACAATATCTCAGATTTGTAGTGGGAGGAAACCATTTTCAGTACAGAGTACTTCCATTCGGCCTAGCCTCTGCCCCCAGAGTGTTTACCAAATGTCTGGCGGTAGTAGCGGCCTTCCTCAGGAACTAGGGAATTTTTGTCTTCCCGTACCTGGACGACTGGCTCATCAGGGCCCCGTTGCCTCAAGAAGCCCAACAGGCCACAGCTCACACTATCAACATACTGCAGCATCTAGGCTTTGTCATAAATCAAGCAAAGTCCACTTTGCTCCCCCCTCACAATTTAGAGTTCATAGGGGCAAGGTTAGACACCCTTCAAGCAAAGGCTTACCTGCCAGAGGGCAGAGCACAGAGGCTTCTAGAGCTGGTGCACCAAATCAGCCATAAGTCTCAGATATCAGTGAGGCACTTTCTACGCCTTCTAGGACACATGGCCTCCACGGTTCATGTGACCTCAGACAACCGTCTCCACATGAGGACAGCTCAGTGGTGCCTCAGAGATCAGTGGACACAAGCCACAGGAAGACTCCGAGATAGGATCAGAGTGTCCAAACGACTACTGAAGTCGTTGACCTGGTGGCTTCAGCCATCCAACCTGCTCGAGGGAGTGCCTTTCCAGCCTCCCTCATACATAAGAGTGCTGACGACAGATGCATCTCTGCTGGGTTGGGGAGCCCATTGCCAGGACTTATGCACTCAAGGGTTGTGGTCTCCTCAAGAGAAGACGCAACAAATCAACCTCTTAGAGCTACGGGCATACGCCTAGCTCTTCATACCTTCTCTCATGTTCTCTCACATCAGTCTGTCCTAGTACAAACAGACAACCAGGTGGCTATGTTCTACGTGAACAAGCAGGGAGGGACAGGGTCCCGCATCCTGTGTCAGGAGACACTGGACCTCTGTTCTTTTGCAATCCGACAAGGTATGTCTCTCAAAGCAGTTTACCTGCCGGATCAGGAGAACTACCTAGCAGACAAGCTAAGCAGAATTCTCCAACCTCACGAGTGGCAACTGAATCCAGAAGTAGCCCACCAGATCTTCCAATGCTGGGGACATCCGGTCATAGATCTCTTTGCCAGTCCGCAGAATCATCAGTTGCATAACTTTTGCTCCAGACAGCCACACCCCCAAAGGATGGCTGCAGATGCTTTTCTGATTTCTTGGTCCGTGGGCCTCCTGTATGCGTTTCTTCCCATGCCTCTGGTGGCCCGGACTCCTTCCCCTCCCCCCTGTTCCCCCTCCTCCCCTTCCCCCCTCTTTCCCCTCCTCCCTCCCTCCTCGCCCTCCCCCTCCCTCCCCTCCCCCTTCCTCCCCTCCCCCTTCCCCCTTCCCCCTCCCCCCTTCTTTCCCTCTTAATCTATAATTTATACACGCTTAACTAAAGGTATAGTAGTGCTGGTAGATTCATGCAGCACTTATGCACAGAATGGTTTATCTTTCTTTCTCTTTTTCTTCTCTTCCTTCCTCCCCTTCCCCCCTCCCACTTCCCTCCGCCTCCCGTCCTTCCCGTCTATAATTTATACACGCTAAACTAAAGGTATAGTAGTGCCGGTAGATTCGTGCAGTATTCATGCACAGAATGGTAATGAATAGTTTACGGCATCCTTAAGCGATACCTACCACTTGATTGGAAACGGCATACAAACACTACCTAGACATTTATATGTTAGGTTTAGTTGATTTAAATGCCATGTTTTATAATTGCAATACAGTATGGAAACACTTTGGCACAAACTGACTCATGGATGCAGAAATACTTTTATTTGTAGGTTTTTTCCTAAGTGTATGATTGTTTATAGATCCTCCAATCAAAAGCCTTCATGGTTTCCCGTGGTTTCATTTCCCTTTATCTTCAGCGTGCAAGTGCTGGCATTTTTCAATAGTTAGATTGACTTTTGACGGGCAACAGCAACACTGCGCCCTTGCTGTCAAAAGATTTATGTACAGGAGAAGGTTTTGTCTGGTTATTCCTTGTGGCTGCGATTGAGTATATCATCCTGCAGGTAAAGGCGTTTGTTTTATAAGGCTTTTTGCAATAATATAAGATAGATTTTTCCTCGTGGTAGTAATTTAGATCAATACTCTTTAGGTAAAATGTTTGTTTTGGATGGATACAATGGTTTGATGCACATTGTTGTTTGATTTAATTTTAAATCGGTTTTCCTTCAAGGGATATTAAGATTTGCAGAACAGTTTCATGCATTTACACAAGAAGGTTTTCCTCAAGTTTGTATACATTAGATGGATACAAAGTCTAGATGTATTTTGTTATTATCTTTGAAATGGCGTTTATTCATGGGACACTAAGATTTGAAGAATAGTTTCACGCACCGATATGAGATGGGTACCCTTTAGAGAAAGTGGTTTTGCTTTGATGGATAGATTCATCTATTAACTAACGTTTTAAGATACCCTTTATTTATTAGACACTATGATTTGAAGAGCAATCTTTTTAACAAAGATAGGCAAGCGGATCTGTTTAAAAGATTTTCAAATTAGTTTTTTAATGCAAGTCTGTAGGCAAATCCGTTTTTAAAGGCATCTCATAATGTGTGGGATTTGCTTTCTTTCAGTTTACCACCATCCAGCATTCCTCCTCTTTTGCTATTTACATACATGATGTAATACCACATTAGTTAGCTTGAAACAATTATGTATGATGTAGTTCTTAACTCCTGCTGCGTTTAGTTTATACACATCATGTAAATACCATAAGATTGGTATTTAATATTTATGAATGTGGCATATCACTCCTGCTTTGGTTTATACTGTTCCTGATACCAGTTCCTTTTTCTTCTTCCTCCCTTTTAGCACAAGGTTTATATAATCGTTTTGAACCTGTTGGAGAGGTATTGTTTTAAAGAACTTAAGCGTTCTTTTTAGTTGTCACACCCTTATATGATCATTTTGCATGATATTTTATTTCACTTTTAGTTTGATTTTATGTATTTGTCTATTTTAGTATCTAATGATTCCATTGTGTAATTGTTTATGGCATTCTATCTGGGCATTCCAACATTTTTATTAATGATTGGTTTTTATATTTTTATTATGTTTTTATTTTGTTTATTTATTTAATGTGTACATTGTTTTAATATGATGTATTATGGATGTTTTTATTTTTTTATGGAAAATATTTTTAGTTATTTATTGTTTGTTCATGCATTCATGGATGTAGTACACCTGAATTCCCCTGACGAAGAGGATTCGTGCGTTTGGGCCAATTGTGTGAAATAAAGATCTCCTCCTTTGATACCACGAATTAGTACTGGGTTTCTTCTGTTCACGTGGTACCGTGCTGCTTTAGTGGACCCCTCATCAGGAAAGGGCCAGGGTTCCACCAGCCCCAACTAACACATAACTCCATGGTTGTCGAGTCAACCATGCAAAAACTTAAAACCAGAAAACATGCTCTTCTGTCCCCCCTGGGAGGGAAGCTAGTGCTACCAGGGCTCGATGCTGGAGTGTTGAAGCCAGGCCTATGAGCTATACATAGCCATTTACCTCAGGGTCCTAGCCCAGGAGTTATCTGGTTTCTCAGTGAGACTTACAGGGGAACTTCTCCGATGGTTCCAAGCTCTGACCTCTGGTATCGAGGACTGCTTGAAGTTCCTCTCCCAGGCGGCCTATGACAGCTTTGAGTCAGCAGCTCGAGTGGTAGCAGCTGGCATCGGTGCCCAATGCCAAGCTTGGCTAAGTCTTCAGACCTCAAGCAATGGGTCCAAGACAAGCTGCTCGACATCCCTTGCACCAGAGAGAACCTGTTCAGCAAGCCTATGGCCAACAAGGCAGCCGAGATAGAGGCCGAGGGGGTGACCTGACAGAGCCTCTTAAAAAAGACCTCTTCCTTCCCCCTTAAAAAACCCTAGAGGAAAAGGCCCCTGTTCCATGCAAAAATGGACACTTTCAACAGAGTCACTGCTACCAGACCTTCTCGGGCCAGCAAAAAGGTTCCCACTCTAAGAGATAGGGCCAGGGAACTCAGAAGCCCCAGGCCCCGGCTCCAGACCAGCCCGGGGGGAGCTTTTGACTCCAGGGCCTCCCCTCCCCTGGGAGACCTTCACCAGCCCACAGGGGGCCCCTGACACTTTTTTCCCACAGGTGGGCTGAGGTCACCTCAGACCAGTGGATACTGCAGGTGGTAAGGGAGGGATACCTCCTCCACCTAGAGCAGGTACCACCTATGTTCTTCCCAGGAGAGCCGGTGCGACCTCTCCTTCACCAAACCTTTCTGCTTTCAGAGCTCGCAGGTCTGCTCAGGGACAATGCAGCAGAGCCTGTACCCAAACATCTCTGGGGAAAAGGCTTCTACTCCAGGTACTTCCTTGTCCCAAAGAGAACTGGGAGCCTCAGGCCCATTCTAGACCCGAGAAACTTAAACAATTTTCTGAGGAGGGAGAAGTTCAAGATCCTCTCTCTTGGAACACTGCTGCCTTTCCTCCACCAGAGAGATTGGCTGTGCTCCTTGAACATAAAGGATGCATACACTCGCATCCTGATCCACCACTCCCACAGGCAGTACCTCTGCTTTATGGTGGGAGGAGGGCACTACCAGTACAGGGTGCTTCCCTTCAGCCTGGCCTCCTTGCCAAGGGTCTTTACCAAGTGCCTGGTGGTAGTAGCCATCCACCTGCGCCTACAAGGGGCTTTCGTCTTCCCCTTCCTGGATGACTGGCTAATAAGGGGTGGTACAACCTCAGAGGTCAGTCAGGCCACAGAGCATGCAAGCCTCCTACTGCAACACCTGGGGGTCATCATCAACTAACCCAAATCCCTTCTCTCTCCAGCCCAATGCCTGGAGTTCATAGCTGCTCTGTAGGACACGTTAAAATTCAAGGCTGTCCTCCCATAGCCTGCCTGCCTGGTGTGAAGGTAGCAGACCTCACGCGCCACCAAGACAAGGTCTTAGATAGTGCTGGGGAAGAGTCTGCTGTCTTGGTACATGTTGGTACCAATGACATAGGAAAATGTGGTAGGGAGGTTCTGTAGGCTAAATTTAGGCTTTTAGGTAGCAAGTTGAAATCCAGAACTTCCAGGGTTTCGTTCTCTGAAATGCTTCCTGTTCCATGCGCAGGACCCAAAAAGCAGGCAGAGCTCTGGAGTCTCAATGCGTGGATGAGACGATGGTGCAAGGATGAGGGTTTTGGATTTGTTAAGAACTGGGGAACATTCTGGGGAAAGAAGGGGCTCTTCCAAAGGGATGGGCTTCACCTTAACTGGGATGGAACTAGGCTGCTGGCATTAACCTTTAAAAAGGAGATAGAGCAGCTTTAAACTAGATAATAGGGGAGAGCCGACAGTCGCCCAAGAGAGCATGGTTTGGAACAGTGTATCCTTGAAGGGTACTGCCAAAAGAATAAAGTTAGGGCATATCGCAGAGAGGTTCCAATAAAGACAAAAGTATCCCAAATGCCCTTGAGTACGGAGCAGACAGAGCTTAACGATTCCAAATTAACCCTGCCTACCAATAGCCAAATTAATATGAATAAAATACAGTCTCTAAAATGCTTGTATGCAAATGCTAAAAGTCTACAAAATAAGATGGGAGAATATATACACTAAATGAGAGGTTAGATATGATTGGTATTTCAAAGACATGGTGGAAGGAGGACAACCAGTGGGACACTGTGATACCTGGGTACAAACTATATCATGATGATAGAGCTGATCAAATTGGTGGAGGGGATGCGCTCTATGTCAGAAAGGGCATTGAATCAGAAAGGATTAAAGTTTTGCAGGAAACAAAATTTGCTGTAGAATCTCTATGGATTGAAATGCCATGTCAAAAGGGGAAGGCGATGGCAGTGGGGGTGTACTATCGACCGCCTGGCCAGAATGAACAAACGGACAATGAAATGCTCAAAGAATCAGGGAAGCTAACAAATGTTACAGCACAGTAATAATGAGTGATTTCAATTACCCTGGTATTGACTGGGTCAGTGTCACGGAAGGACATGCTAGGGAGATAAAGTTTCTAGATGAAATAAATGGCTGCTTCTTGGAGCAGCTGGTTCATGAACCGACCAGAGGGGAAGCCGTTTTGGACCTAGTCCTTAGTGGAACACCACATTTGGTGCAAGAGATAAGGGTGTTGGGGCCACTTGGCAATAATGATCATAGCATGATCACGTTTGAGTTAATTAATGGAGGAGGGATGGTAAAGAAATCCACAGTACTGCCTTCTAACTTTCAAAAGGAAGACTATGATTAAATGAGGAAAATAGTTAAGAAAAAACTAAAAGGAGCAGTTGCAAAGGTTAAAGATTTACAAGCTTGGGTGTTGTTTAAAAATACTATCTTGGAAGCCCAGACCAGCTGTATTCCACGCTTTAAGAAAAGTGGAAGGAAGTCCAAAAAGCTGCCAGCATAGTTTAAAGGTGAGGTCAGAGAGGCTGTTGTTGCCAAAAAAGCATCTTTCAGGAAATGGAAAAAAGAGCCAATTGACAAAAACTGGAAACAGCAAAAGCACTGGCAAGTTAAATGCAAGTCATTAATAAGGCAGGCAAAGAGAGAATTTGAGAAGAAGCTTGCTGTGGAAGCAAAAACACGTAATAAAGACTTTTACAAGTACATTCGTAGCAAAAAATCTGTGAGAGAGTCAGTTGCACCATTAGATGATAGAGGGGTAAAAGGGGCACTAAGAGGTGACAAGACCATAGCAGAGAGACTGAATGAATTCTTTGCTTTGGTCTTTACTGAGGAAGATGTAGGGATGTTACCAATGACTAAAGTGGTATTTAAAGGTGATACTGTGGAAGAATTGAAGGAGATATCGATACACCGGGAAGATGTATTACAACTATTTGATAAACTGAAGAGTAGCAAATCACCTGGACCGGATGGTATACATCCAAGGGTGTTGAAAGAACTGAAAATATGAAATTGCTGAACTGCTATTAGTAATCTGTGAACTATCATTAAAATCATCTGTAATATCTGAAGACTGGAGGATGGCCAATATAACGCCAGTTTTTAAAAAGGGTTCCAGGGGTGATCCGGGAAACTACAGACCGGTGAGCCTGATGTCAGTACCGGGAAAAATGGTAGAAACCATCATAAAGAACAAAATTACTGAACATGTAGATAATCATGGCTTAATGGGAGACAACCAACATGGCTTTAGATAAGGAAGATCTTGTCTTACTAATCTGTTATGTTTTTTGAAAGTGTGAATAAACAGGTAGACAAAGGTGAGTCGGTTGATATAGTGTATCTGGACTTTCAGAAAGCCTTGACAAGGTCCCCTCATCAGAGACTTTTGGCAAAACTAAAAAGTCATGGGATAGGAGGCAGTGTACTATTGTGGATCAGGAACTGGTTAAAAGATAGAAAGCTAAATGGCCATTTTTCCCAAAGGAGAAAGGTGTATATTGGTGTACCCTAGGGATCTGTGCTGGGTCTGCTGCTTTTTGACATATTCATAAATGACCTGGAAAAGGGCATAATGAGTGAGGTTATCAAATTTGCAGATGAGACAAAACTATTTAAAGTTGTTAAAACCATTGAAGATTGTAGAAAATTGCAAGAGGATCTTGATAAATTGGAAGACTGGGCATCCAAATGGCAGATGAAATTTAATGTGGACAAGTGCAAAGTTATGCACCTAGGAAAGAACAACCCAAACTATGGTTACACGATGCAAGGTTCCACATTCGGAACCACCATCCAGGAAAAAGATTTAGGCGTAATCTTGGATAACATGTTAAAATCATCCACCCAGTGTGAAGCGGCAGCCAAGAGAGCAAATAGAATGCTAGGTATCATAAGGAAAGGAATGGAAAATAAAACAAAGGATATTATAATGCCTCTGTATCGTTCCATGGTGCGACCGCATCTTGAATATTGTGTGCAGTTCTGGTTGCCATATCTTAAAAAGGATATAGCATTATTAGACAAAGTTCAGAGAAGAGCCACGAAAATGGTAAAGGGGATGGAAGGATACCCCTATGAAGAGATGCTAAAAAGGATAGGGCTCTTTAACCTGGAAAAGAGACGGCTGAGAGGAGATACGATAGAGGTCTATAAATTAATGAATGGAGTGGAACGGGTAAACTTAGATCGATTGTTTACATCATCAGAATATAGAAAGACTAGGGGACATGCAATGAAGCTACAGGGTAACCTATTTAAGACTAATAAGAGAAAATATTTTTTCACTCAACGTGTAATCAAACTCTGGAATTTGTTATTGGAGGATGTAGTAAAAGCTGTTAGTGTAGCTGGGTTTAAAAAAGGTTTGGATAAGTTCCTGGAGGAAAGGTCCATAAACCGTTATTAAAAGGGATCCAGGATATCACTGCTTGACCCAATACAAGCTTTGTGGAACCTGTGTCTTTTGGGGAAACTGATAGATACTTGTGACCTTGAATGGCCACTGTTGGAAACAGGATACTGGGCTTGATGGACCTTGGTCTGACACAGTAGGGCATATCTTATGTTCTTATGTTCCCAAGTGAGAGGGCAGAATGCCTCAAACAACTGGCAGGAGAGGTACAATGCCGCCGGTCAGTACCGGCTTGCTTCCTTCTCCATCTGCTGGGCCACATGGCCTCGCCATTCCACATCATGCCCTTAGTATGCTTTCACATACGGAAAGCCCTATGGTACCTCTGCTCGCAGTGGAATCAAGCTACAGGACAAGGTCAGGGTTAACCACCAACTGGTGGAGTCCCTCCACTGGTGGCAAAACCTGCACCACCTCCAGGCGGGAATGCCCTTCCAGACACCCGCACCACAGAGGACCCTGACCACAGACATCTCCCTCCTGGGTTGGTGTGCGCATTGTGGGGCCCGCCACACACAGGAGGAGTCAATCTTACAGATCAAGCTTACAGATAGAGCTCAGAGACAATCTTCTTGGTCCTACTAGTGTTCTACTGCCCATGACACTGGCCTGTGCTGATCTGGATGGACAACCAGGTGGCCATGTTTTATATTCACAAGCAGGGAGGCACAGGCTCGTACTCCCCCTACCAGGAGGTGATGGCCCTCCTTTCCTTCGCAGCATGCAACAGCATGCTCCTGTGAGCGGTATACGTCCCAGGCCAGGACAACTGCCTAGCAAACAGGCTGAGCAGTCCTTCATCCACACAAGTGGTGCTTAAACCCCAAGCTAACGAAGCAACTCTTATACCTCTGGGGCAGGCTCGTGATGGACCTATTCACCTCCCCAGACAATGTGCAGTTGCCTTGCTTCTGCTCGCGCCAGCATCACCCGGGGAGAGTTGTGGCAGATGCCTTCCTGATTTCGTGGTCCGAGGGCCTACTCTATGCTTTCCCACCAACACCCCCTGGTCGCAAAGACCCTCTTCAAGGTCCAGAACGAGAAGGCGTAAATTATAACTTGGTTCCTTCTGTTGCTCCCCCTGTCGGTGGCACTCGCGGTTCAACTGGGTCAGGCTCCAGACCTCCTGTCCCAAGAGGAGGGCTCCCTCCTGCACCCCAACCTATGGTTGCTAAAGCTAACAGTGTGGCTTCTGAAAGGGTAGCGTTGGTCCCTTTCAGTCTTCCAGGGGAAGTCGAGGAGATCCTACTGGCCTCCCGAAAACCCTCCACCAGATGGTTTTATGTCTTTAAGTGGGGAAGGTTCTCCGCCTGGTGGGCAGAGAAAGAGGAGAATCCCTTCTCCTGTAAGGGGCAATTGGTGCTTCAGTACCTACTGTAACACACTGAGTTGAAATCTAACTCAGTGAGGGTGCATCTGAGCGCCATAGCTGCCCACCACCACCCTATCGAGGGACAATCCTTCTCAAGCCAGCCCCTGGTCTCCCAGTTCCTCTGGGGCCTCCTGTTATTCAAGCCCTCTGAGGTGGCAGAGTGGGACCTCAATGTGGTGGTCTCCCAGCTCACTGAACCACCATTTGAGCCCCTAGCCACTTGCCATCTGAGATACCTGTGTTGGAAAGTTGTCTTTCTGGTGGCCCTCATGTCCGCTCAACAAGTGAACGAACTCCAGGCCCTGGTGGCAGATCCACCATATACAAGGTTCTTAAGAATAGGATCATGGTCCACACACACCCCAAATTACTCCCGAAGATGGTATCTCCCTTACACCTCAACCAAGAGGTGGTCCTCCCCGCCTCCTTTCCACGACCTCGCACCGGCAGGGAGGAATTAGTACTGCATACACTAGACTGCAAATGGGCCCTGTCCTACTTACAACAAACTCAGGCCTATCGCAAAGCCCCTCAGCTTTTTGTGTTTTACAACCCCAGCAGGCTGGGGCTCCCCATGACCAAACAAACTCTATCCACTTGGGTTGTGGACTGTATTGCCTTCGCCTGGTGAGCAAGCTGGCATCTTCCTCGAGCACCAGATCACAGCGCATCACATGAGGGCAATGGTCACATTGGTGGCCAACCTCCACTCAGTGCCGGTGACGGAGATCTGCAAGGCCCGCCACATGGTCTTCAATTCATATGCTCACAGCTCACTACTGCCTGGAGAGCAAGTCCTGCAGGGACAGTGCCTTCGGACAGGAAGTACTCCGTAATATTCTCGGGGTGTAGGCAACTCCTGCCCTCTGACCCTTCTGTGTTCAGGCTACCGGAGTGATAGTGCCATTGGACACTAGGGTCTTGCAGAGTCTCTCGGTGGTGACTCACCTTCTGCAACGCACAAGCAACCTGACTTGATCACCATTGTTGCTGTCTTGGTTTGGTCCTCTCGTCTATAATTGGAGTTACTTCCTGAACGTTTGTGTGGCACTATATCAAAGTTCATACGTTCAAAGTTATCTTCACTTGGTAGTAGTGAACCATGTTAACTTCCTGTAGTGGTTTTGGACAATTTCTATCTTTAAAACAAAGTGGACAAAAATTTCTTCTCAAATATCTTCTTTAATTTTAAATTAATCTTAAAACATATCGTTCAAGAATATCTTGATTATCCACTTGTCTCAATCAAACATTTCTTCTCATTTAAAAGCATTTTCAATCTGTCAAACTTATAAAACACTGTTAGAAGCAATTCCCCGCTCAACTGCAGCGTCTTTAAAGCGTTTCAGTGTGATACTTTCATCAGGAGATTCTTCTTAGTGTCTAAGAAATAAAACAGATACATATACAATTTCACAAATTATCCTCCTATCACCATATACTTCCTAATAACATTATTGCTAAACAGAACTTTCTAAAAAGTCACTTCTACTTACTATAGTTGTTGCTGCCCGCGTCTCCACGTTAGAATTTCTGAATTAGAGAGACGCCGCGCATGCGGACTGCAGGTATACCTCTGTTATTTAAAGGGAAGACTAACTCCACCTCTTCCTCCGTTGATGTCGTAATCCTAAAAGGCCCTAATTGTGTTTTTATTTTTCATTTGTATTTAACTCATCTTAATACTCTTAACTATAAACGGCAACCTCTCACACTATCTGAATCGCGTTGTGTGTTCCTATCTTGAGGAAAACACTACGATGAAAATTAAATGGCTACTCAACCTCTTTTAAGATCTTATGCTGCTCTAGGGTCTCCAACATAATCTACTCATTGGTATACATAAAATGGAACAGCCTCACTTGTAGAAATCAAAGATATGTGTCTCGGTTTTAATCAGTGCAGTTTGCCCTTCAATAATTAAATTAAATCAGTGCGTTTTACCCTTCCATAAGTTTATATTGAAAATAACATTTCGATCCTTATATCCAATTTTCTGATTTTAATGAGGGCTTTATTCAAATGCATGCTGTCCACTCTATATTGTTATTAAGACCTCCTGGATGTATTGTGTCTAATGAATAAATCCAACGTTGTTCATACCACAAAAGTGTTTCGTCCAGTGTTTTTGCTCCCATAGCATGGGTGATTTGCTCTATTGCGAAACATCTAAGTTGTGTGAATGTATGCTTATGGGCTAGGCAGTGTGCTACTAGAGGAGCTTCCATTTTCCCACATTTTATTCTGCTTCTATGTTCTCTTAGACGAATTCTAAGAGTCCGGATTGTTTTGCCGATATACCTTTGCTTCTAACAGTGTTTTATAAGTTTGACAGATTGAAAATGCTTTTAAATGAGAAGAAATGTTTGATTGAGACAAGTGGATAATCAAGATATTCTTGAACGATATGTTTTAAGATTAATTTAAAATTAAAGAAGATATTTGAGAAGAAATTTTTGTCCACTTTGTTTTAAAGATAGAAATTGTCCAAAACCACTACAGGAAGTTAACATGGTTCACTACTACCAAGTGAAGATAACTTTGAACGTATGAACTTTGGTTTGGTCCTCGGCAGCCTGGAGCTAGGGAGTCCCATATGTAAGGACTGACTTCTTGCTTGTTCCTGGAGAAAATGTAGTTACTCAGCTGTAACAGGTGTTCTCCAGGAACAGCAGGAATCAGTCCTCACAACCCTCCCTCCTCCCCTGGGACTTGCCTCCCTACCTTGTTTAGTCTTACTACATCCTAGCTATGTCATCTGACTGAGCAAGCTGGTACTCTTGGATGGGAAGGGAACCACGCATGTGTGGTAGCATATCCCAAAGGCTTTCTTTGAAAGCTGGGAAAATGCTCCATGCAGAGCTCCGTTGGTGCTGATGTCACCATATGTGAGGACTGATTCCGGCTGTTCCCAGAGAACACCTGTTGCAGGTGAGTAACTACGCTTTTCCAACAGACTCAGCTCCTTTGGTGCACTCCTCAGGGGCGTCTACTCCTTCAAAATCATCCCATGCTTCCAGATCATCATTGCCACTGAAACAAAAAGGAATGCATCTCTTGGAGTCGCCAGCGCATAAGATGAAGAAGACATCGGCTTCAGCATCGAGGTTTCATTCATCGACCTCGAGGTCGGCATCGGCATTAGACACTGAGCACCAGAATCGACACCAATGCTCACCCCACTCCGACGCAGGTCATCCAGCTAAACAGCCCCGATGGGAGGTCTCACCATCCAAAGCCTTACAGGGGCTTGGGGATACCCCCAAGGCTCAGTCCTCGGTGGAGCCCCTGATACCAGCATTGGTAGTTGTAGCCCAGGCCATGGTGTCCGGAGCCACTCCTTCCCAGGTACCAACACTCGATGAGCATGTCATCACCATCTAAAGGAGTATCGCAACAATCCTAGTGGCAGTGGCACCGACGTCATCGAGAATACCACAGCCAGTATAGATACCTCCGGCACCATTGAGACTATCAGTACAGTTTCACAAACGTCACCTGCCTCGCAGCATTCTATGGAGCAGCTGGTACTGAGGTCTTTGATGCCACCTTGCCCGATGCCTTCTGCGTCCATGCAACCCAGATCCTCAGAGGTATCGAGGCACGGATAGAGACTATTTTGAATTCCTGCCAGACTCTGATTCTGGCTCCAAGGTCTCCAACCAGGAATCCATCGATTCTGATCCACAACGGGACATACTATCGGATTCATCACCTCCCTATGAGCAACGGCGGTCACCGCCTGAAGACATTTCTTTCCAGGACTTTATTAAGGTTATGGCATCTGCTCTGGAGGTTTCGGTGGCTACCGAGATGAAACCAAGGGCTGAAGAGCTAGATATCCTTCAGTATCCATCGGCACTGAAGGAGGCTTCAACCCTCCCGGTGCATAACATCCTTAAACATTTAACGACTCGGATGTGGGAATCTCCCATTTTAACTCCTGCGGTCAGTAAGATACTTGACACCCTTTACAGGGTACCTCCTGGTTTCCAAAAGCCACAACTCCCTCACAATTCTATAGTGGTAGAGTCCACCATGAGGAAAATTAAGAGCTAAAAGAGCCACTCCTCAGTAACTCCTGGAAGCGAGGCAAGGACCCTTGAAGCCTTTGGAAGGAAAACTTTCCAGGCAACATTATTGGTCTCCAGAATTCACTCATACATGCTCTATATGGATATGTTTCTTAGCGATGTCTCGAGGGACCTGGCTTTCACTACCTTGCTGCTGTCTGACAAACAGGCACCTTATCAGGTCCTGGTCATGAATGCCCAGAACATATTAAAATTGTTGACAAGGGCACTATTTGATGCTTTTGAAGCTAACAGCAGGGCTGCTGTGGCCTGCATTGGTGCTAGGAAGACAGCCTGGCTTCAGGCATCTGACCTGGAACAATGAGTCACAGGATAAGTTCATCAACATCCCCTGCAATGGAGAAAATCTGTTTGGTCAAAGGTGAAGAGAGAAGGCAGGGGAGTTAGAAACAGATGACCTCACCATGAAGAGGCTCTCAAGGAAGACAGCAGATTCTTCCAAAAAGAAGACTGCTACTAAGAAACCATTCTATCCTAAGAAGAAATGTTTCTATCCACCCTACCATTCATACTCCGCCTACTCTGCTCCATAACAACAGCAGAGACAACAAGGCCTGAGGCAAACTCGGAAACCCAAGGTTACCAAACCTCAACCTGCATCTGCAACTCAGCCAGCACAGAGTTTTTGACTCCTTCCTAAGCAGCATAGCCAATTTTCCCATAACATTTCCCATTCCTCAGCTGATCCCAGGGAGATTAGTGCATTTTGCAGACCGCTGGGTCAACATCACCTCAAAACCCTGGACCTTACAGCTAATCAGCCAGGGCCTCCAGTTGAAATTCAGAGATCTTCCACCTACTCATTTTGTGGGCCAGCCCGGCTTAGATTTCCATCACACCTCCATGCTTCAACAGGAGATTCGCTCTCTGCTTGTGCATCTCAACACGGCCTAGAGTTCTACTCCCGATACTTCCTAATCCCAAAGAAGATGGGAGGCCACAGACCTGTCTTAGATCTCCGAAATGTCAACAAATTTCTTATCAAAGAAAAGTTCAAGATGATCTCTCTGGGTACCCTTCTTCTATACCTCCAACCAAACGATTGGCTATGGATCTAAAGGATGCTTATATACACATCCTGATCCAACCAAACTACAGAAAGTTCCTCAGATTTGTGTTTCAGACAATCATTATCAATATCGAGTCCTTCCCTTCGGACTAGCCTCGGCACCCAGATTCTTCATAAAGTGTCTGGCTGTCATCACAGCCTACCTTTGAACTTTGGGGATCTTTCTGTTCCCTTACTTGGATGACCAGTTGATAAGGGCAGATACTGCTCAAGCAGTCACCATCACACTACAACAAACTATCCATCCAACTATCCATGTCCTACAGGACTTAGGTTTCGTCATAAAATATCAAAAGTCACACCTTGCTCCAACTCAAAATCTAGAGTTCATAGGAGCTTGGCTGGACACAATCCAGGCACACGCTTTACTACCAGATGACAGACGTCTCCGACTAACTACCCTGGCCACTCAGATCCAACAACAAACATCAGTAACTGCCAGGACCTTCCTACACTTACTAGGCCACATGACCTTGACAGTCCATGTCGTACCCCATGCCTGTCTCGACAAGAAAGTGGGACAATGGACTCTCTCACAAAAGTGGACACAGGCCGCAGGCCACCTTTCCGATCTCATCACCATTTCTCTTTGGATGAGAACATCCCTTCAGTGGTGGTGTACAGCACAGAACCTCGTTGTAGGGTTACCTTTTCGAAAGCCTGCACTGCAGTGTACCCTGACCACCAATGCATCAAAGCACGGTTGGGGGCTCACCTCAATGGCCTCACAACCCAAGGCCTGCGGTCTGCTTGTGAGAGCCCCCTTCACGTCAATCTCCTAGAACTCAGGACAATTATCAACGCCACCTGTGTCTTCTCTCACCACATGGTGAGACGCTCGGTCCTTATTCAGATAGACAACCCAGTAGCCATCAACTAACAGGGAGGAACAGGCTCTCGCTCGTTATAAGAACATAAGATATGCCATATTGGATCAGACCAAGGTCCATCAAGTCCAGTATCTTATTTATTTATTTATTTAACAGTATTTCTAAACCGCCTAATCTTAATAATCAAGGTGGTATCACAGCAAGCAATCAGGTAAAGTGGGTGTGTTATGCATGCAGTGAGGGTGAAACTTAGTTGTGTGAGGGCTGTGTTGGGTGCTTGATTTGTTTTGAGCTATGTACAAAGTGGGCTATGTACAAAGTGGGCTGTTTCCAACAGTGGCCAATCTAGGTCACAAGTACCTAGCAGTGTCCCCAAAAGATACGGGTTCCACAATGCCTGTATTGGGGCAAGCAGTGGATATCCCGAGTTCCCTTTAATAATGGTTTATGGATCTTTCCTCCAGGAACTTGTCCAAACCTTTTTTAAAATCTGGCTATGCTAACAGCTTTTACTACATCCTCCGGTAACAAATTCCAGAGTTTGATTACACGTTGAGTGAATAAATATTTTCTCTTATTAGTCTTAAATAGGTTACCCTGTAGCTTAATTGCATGTCCCCTAGTCTTTCTATATTTTGATGGCATAAACAATCGATCTACATTTACCCGTTCCACTCCATTCATTAATTTATAGACCTCTATCATATCTCCCCTCTGCTGTCTCTTTTCCAGGTTGAAGATCCCTAACCTTTTTAGCCTCTCTTCATTGGGGTATCCTTCTATCCCCTTTATCATTTTGGTGGCTCTTCTCTGTACTTTTTCTAATAACGCTATATCCTTTTTAAGATACGGCGACTAGAATTGCACACAATATTCAAGGTGCGGTCACACCATGGAACGATACAGAGGCATTATAATATCCTTTGTTTTATTCTCCATTCCTTTCCTTATGATACCTAGTATTCTATTTGTTTTCTTGGCCACCGCTGCACACTGGGTGGAGGGTTTCAACATGTTATCCACAATGACGCCTCAATCTTTTTCCTGGGTGCTAGTTCCTAATGGGCATCCTTGCATCATGTAACCATAGTTTGGGTTGTTTTTTCCTAGTGCATAACTTTGCACTTGTCCACATTAAATTTCATCTGCTATTTGGATGCCCAGTCTTTCAGTTTATCAATGTCCTCTTGCAATTTTTCACAATCCTCATGGATTTTAACAACTTTGAATAATTTTGTGTCATCTGCAGATTTGATTACCTCACTCATTATTCCCATTTTCAGGTCATTTACAAATATGTTAAAAAGCAGCGTAACCAGCACAGATCCCTGGGGTACTCCACTATTCATCTTTCTCCATTGAGAAAATTGGCCATTTAGCCCTACCCTCTGCTTTCTATCTTTTAACCAATTCCTGATTCACAATAGTACACTGCCTCGTAACCCATGACTTTTTAATTCCGTCAAGAGTCTCTCATGAGGGACCTTGTCAAAGGCTTTCTGAAAATCCAGATACACTATATCAACCGACTCAACTTTGTCTACCTGTTGTGATAAGGCAGAAGCCACTGAAAGCAGAAACTTAGAAAAAAAAGCTGTTTCTTACAAAACAAGTAACTTGTAGAAGATGCAGTTCCCTTGCAAGGCAGCTAGAGGGAGCATGCATGAACTTACAGGGGATGAGCTAACACACCCGGGGACTGATTGTGCAGGAGCTAATCAGCTCCACCTGAAGAGTAGCTCAAGGAACTCAGAAGTAAAACGGCTTTATAAGCAGAGAGGCAGCTCAGAAAGGGCAGAAAGAGAAAGACAGACCCCGGCCTGGAAGCAGAGAGGAACCTCAGAGGAGAACCCAGCCTGGAGGGAGAAAGGAACCTCAGAGGAGAGCCCGGCCTGGAGGGAGGAAGAAACCTCAGAGGAGAGCCCGGCCTGAATGGAGGAAGGAACCTCGGAAGAGAGCTCAGAGGAGAGTTCAGAAGGAGAGAGAGAAAGATACAGACCGAGGAGAGCTGGAGTGAGACCTGGGAGAGCCATATTGGAAAGAGACCCGGTAAGAAGAAAGCCCAGAGGCAGTGAGCTCAGAAAGAGAGCCTAGCCTGGAGAGAGGTCTATGCTCACCAGAAGGGTCTGTAACAAGATTTAAAAGTACTGGAAGAGAAAGTCCTGATAGGAGGATTAATTGTGCTAGAAAGCCAAGAAGCTTGGAGGCTTTATCTGGTCTTCCCAAGTTGCAGAGAAGACAAGCACTATCCAGAAGGATTCCAGAGGGAGTCTACAAAAGAGACCGTGACCAGAGAGAGGTGCCTGGTTGGGCAAGTACCAGTCACACGGACGTTACAAAGCCAAGGTACAGTGACTCTTTTTGTCTAAAAAGAAACCCAGCTCATAGAGCGTCTGTAAGAGCAGATAAGCAGTCTGAGAGAAAGGAAAGCAGGCAGGAGTTTTACAAGCCATTACCTAGAGGTGAGGGGACAAGCCCTGCTGTTTACTTGAAAGCCCTAGAACAGCCCAGCTGGAGGCTAGGGAGAAGGAACATTGACTTTCAAACCACTGCAGCCAGGGAAAGGTCAATTGCTGAGGGAAGCACAAATGACCCAGAGCCCATGCAGGTGGAATATGGGGATTCAGTTATATCGTCCCAGGATGATTTAATGGATTGCTCTATGTGTATGGCAGGAAGCCTTGAGTCACTCCCTGAGTTGTAATTGTATATGGACAAGCTCTAATATTGTTTTGTTTGTGCTGAGCGCAAGAGAAAAGCTCACCAAGTTATTTTTGCTCCAAAGTTGGAAAGCCTGTGTTGTTTTTACAAAGAAGCTGTGAAAGAATGTAACAGTTTATTTGTTCACCTTATGCTTTGGTAGAAGAACCTGACAAGAAGGAAATACTTTCATTTCTCTGTTACCTAGCGAACCTTAGTGCATAAAAGGGAAATAAAAGCCTTATTTACCCTCCATTTTGGGCTCACACAACTCATTCTTATAAGGAGGAGGACTACAATACCCAGGATGCATCTGGTTTAAAGAGTCTTTTACCTCCATCAATAATAAAATGCTCAACCTGCCCTTGCAGCCACAGGCCACCGGGGGGGTTGATGACACTGTTTATTCACACCTTCAAAAAAACATAACAGATTTGTAAGATAAGACCTTGCGATATGCCTATGGAACTGGGCGATCTCTTGTGGAATTCACTTTCATGCAGTATACCTACCAGAACCAGAGAATCAGTTGTCTGATAGGCTAAACCAAATTCTCCAGTTGCATGAGTGGAGGCTGCAGCCTCAAGTGGCACAATACTTGTTCCACCTGTGGGGGACACCGCTACTTGATCTCTTTGCTTCTCCTTGCAATGCCCAACTATCTCGTTTTTGCTCCAGGATTCTATCTCCTTGCAGAGCGAGCTCTGATGCTTTTCTCCTCCACTGGGGACAGGATCTGCTGTATGCTTTTCCTCCTCTGCCCCTTATTGCAAAAACACTATTCAAGTTCCGAGCCGACAGGGGAACAATGATCCTCATTGCCCCTTACTGGCCCAGACAGCCTTGGTTTCCTCTGCTTCTTCAACTAGCTCAAGTGCCTCCCCTCAGGCTGTGTTATGCACCCAACTTCCTCACTCAAGAGCAGGGGACCCTCTTGCACCTCAGCCTCCAAACTCTTTGCTTGATGACCTGGCTGCTGAGTGCTTTGTCCTCTCACACTTAAGACTTCAAGAGAATGTTTTGCACATTCTACTATCTTCCAGAAAAGATTCAACATATGGTCATACGCTTTCAAGTGGTCCAGGTTTTCGCTGTGGTATTTCAAAAAACACTAGATCCTGTCACATGTCTATTTCCGGTTCTTCTGCAATACCGGCTCCATTTGTCCTTCTCGTGTCTTAAGACCAACTCCGTATTAGTATACTTATGCACCATTGCTGCTTCTCACCATACCTCAAAGAATCACCCTATCTCGGTGCACCCTTTAGTGGCCAGATTCATGCGGGTTCTGATCTACACCAAGCCATCTCTCTGTCCACCATCCACGGCGTGGGATTTAAATGTTCTTGCGCTGCTCATGCGCAGCCCCTTTAAGCCTCTAACATCGGCTCCTTTAAAGTTCCTAACATGGAAAGTCCTCTTTCTGGTAGCAGTAACTTCAGCCAGTAGCGTTAGTGAGCTCCAGGCTCTGGTAGACTATGCTCTATATACCAGATTTCACCATGATAAGGTTGTCCTCCAGACACATCCTAAGTTCTTACCAAAGGTCATCACTTCCTTCCATTTGAACCAGTCTATCTCACTGCCAACTTTCTTTCCTAAGCCTCACAGCTCCTCTGCTGAGGCAAAGTTGTATACTCTAGATTGTAAGAGAGCGTTGGCCTTCTACCTTGCCCACACTAAGAGTCATCATCAATCCTCTCAGCTTTTTTTCTCCTTTGACCAAAGTCATCTAGGGTTGCCAGTTTCCAAGAGGACATTCTCAACCTGGATTTCAGATTGCATATCTTTTGTTTATTCGCAAGCTGGGCTGTCTCTATAGCATCACGTCTCAGCCCATAATGTCTGAGCCATGGCTGCCACTGTGGCTAACCTCTGTTCTGTCTCTCTTTCGGAAATCTGCCAAACAGCTACATGGTCTTCACTGCATACCTTTGCAGCTAACTATTGCCTGAATAAAGACTCCATAAGTGATGCTCAGTTCGGACAATCTATTTTACGTAACCTTTTTCAAATGTAGACAACTTGCCCACCACCCATCTGACTACCTCGTGAAGAATGTTCCAAATGGGCTGAGTCTGTAAGATCTCTGCTGCAACCACTGGCTGCCCTGGGAAACTTTTTCTTGTTCAGTTGTCATGGGCTAGGGAGCCCCAGATGTGAAGACTGACTTTTGCTTGTTCCTGGAGATAGCATAGTTCTCCAGGAACAAGCAGGAAGTTGTTGGGGAAAATAAGTATCTATCTATATATGTATAAGCATATCTATTTGTAATCACTGTATAAGCCTTGTATACAGAGAGCTCAATTTCTTGCTGCGTAGCTGGATCTCAAGGGAAATAGGATAGTTAGAAAAATACCTAGCTAGAAAGGAATGTGTTGTTCTCTATAAACCTGAGGATGAGACTGGTACCTTTTGGTACGGTTTTTGATAGACAGTGCTAGGCTTGGCACTAGGCTGTTGGGTGGATTTATGACGTATTCATATGTTTGTAACTCTATAAAAGTAAGACTGCACTGTTACTATTTGGAATAAACAGGCACACTTTCCCACTTTGTGTTTGGTGTGTTTTATTCCCCTGGAGTCCAGCCAACTGGAGCAGAATACTGCAGATGAGGGTTGGAGGCTTCACGGGCCTGGAGTGACCCACAAGGGACTGTCAATCAAGCCCCCTTTCAGAAGTCAGTCCTCACATATGGGTGATGTCTGCGCCGACAGAGCCCCTGTGGAAGCATCTCCCCAGCTTTCAAAGCAAGCCTTTGGGAGATGCTACAGTGCATGAATGGTCATCTTTCCACCCAAAGGTGCCATCTTACTCAATCTCCCTTTTTCCATGGAGTCCTACAGACATTCACCTCTCTTCCCCAGAAAAAAGTTGATTTCCTCGAGCACTAATGTGTATCGTCCGGTTGGCACCGGTCCCTTTCCCACCTCCAAGCCCCATCACCTGGGCTTCAGGACTCAGAACCTGTTTAGTTAGGTTCTTTTTTCCATCCAGCACAGTTTTGTGCCTTTTCCAACGCTAGCTGCATCAAAGGCTTCGACCTCGCTGGGGTCCTTTTTGCCCCAATGGCCACCGGGTTTAAGAAGTGTGATCGGGTGTTCGAAGAACATGTCCCCAACTGGAACACATGATTGTTGCCTCAGGTATCTAAGCGTGTGCTCCCTGTGCAAAAAGATGTCCACTAAGGCCATTTGAGTAACCCAGCAGAAGCAGGACGACATCTTCCACAGGTCAGATTCAGCCCCAATATTCCCGGTAGCCACATGCTCTAAGGCCCCGCATGGATCCTTGGTATCACGTAAAGCCCCCGCGGTGCCCGTGCAGGCACACAGACACTCCGACAAGTGTTCCCCGGAGCAAGAGTGGAAGAAAAAGAAGAAATCATCAAGAGCATCTTCCTGGGAAGCAGACACACATGACAAGTCTCGTGCATGGTCCCACAGCTCTCGGAGGGTATCCAAGGAGTCGGAGTGGGAGAGACCTGCCAAGGTACCCATGACAGATGCCGAGGCCTCCAGCAACGGATCTTGGACCCCCGAGGCGCGCACTACCGCTGATATCAGACCCGGTCACCCTGATGTCTGTGTCGAAGGCTGCAACCCCTGAGTGGGAAGCCAGGATGATGGTTATGGTTATGGTGGTGGTTGTTGTTGTTGTTAAGTGCTGTCGAGTCGGAGTCGACTCATGGCGACCCTCTGGATAGCTATCCTAAATTGTGTTCGGTCTTCAGTCAGGCGGCTCATTGTTGACAGACTGGTACCCGTAGCTGCTGTTATTGTATCGATCCATCTCATTGCTCTCATTGCTGGCTCTTTTGCGTTGACCTTCTATCTTGCCAAGCATGATGTCTTTCTCTAATGATCTCTCTCTCCGCATGATGTGTCCAAAGTATGAAAGTCGAAGTCTTGTCATCTGAGATTCTAAAGAAAGCTTAGGTTTGATCTCCACTAGTACAGACTGGTTTGTTCTTCGGGCAGTCCATGGTATACACAGTATTCGCCGCCAGCACCATAATTCAAAGGCATCAATTTTCTTCCTGTCTATCTTTTTCACTGTCCAGCTTTCACATCCATATGATGTTATTGAAAATACCATGGCTTGAACAAGTCAAATCTTTGTATGGAGAGAGACATCTCTGCTCTTCAGAATCTTATCTAGGTCTTTCATAGCCATTCTGCCAAGAGCAATGCGTCGTCTGATTTCTTGACTGCTTGTTGCTTCTTTATTGATAGTTGATCCAAGTAGGTTAAAGTTATTCACGATTTCAATTTCTTCTCCTTCGACGATGAACCTGTTGATTATGCCAGTTGTCATGATCTTTGTCTTCTTTACATTAAGGTGCAGGCCCATTTTGAGACTATGTTCTTTGATTGTGAGAAGCAAATGTTTCAGATCATCTTCACTTTCCGCCAGTAATGTGGTATCATCAGCATAGCGAAGGTTGTTGATGAGTCTTCCACCAATCTTCACACCTCTGTTGTCTTCATACAATCCTGCTTCTCTGATGATTTGTTCTGCATATAAATTAAACAGGTAGGGGGAAAGTATGCAGCCTTGTCTTACACCTTTGCTTATTTTAAACCATTCTGTTTCTCCTTGTTCCGTTCGAACTGTTGCTTCTTGATCAATGTACAGATTGTGCAAGAGAACGATCAGGTGTTCTGGTATACCCATGCTTCTTAATGTGGCCCAGAGTTTCTCATGGTTTACACGGTCAAAAGCTTTGCTATGGTCGATAAAGCACAAATAGATATCCTTTTGGTATTCTTTAGTCTTTTCAAGGATCCATCTCACATCCACAATGATGTCTCTCGTTCCTCGCCCTTTTCTGAACCCTGCTTGCACTTCAGGTAGTTCTTGTTCCAGGTATGATTGTAGTCTCTTTTGAATAATCTTCAGTAGAATCTTGCTGGCATGTGGGATCAGAGCGATTGTGCGATAATTTTCACAGTCAGTTGGATCACCTTTCTTTAGTATTGGTATAAACACAGATCTTTTCCAGTCAGTTGGCCATGATGCTGTCTTCCATATTTCTTGGCAGAGCCTTGTAAGTACGGTAACAGCTGCATCAGATTGCTGTAATACTTCTATGGGAATGCAATCAATGCCTGGTGCTTTGTTCTTTGATAAGGCTTTCAATGCTGCTTCAACTTCTTCTTTCATCACCAATGGTTCCAGATCATAAGGTACAGGTTGAAACGGCTGTTGGTCCACTTGATCTTTATCATATAAAAACTCTGTATATTCCTTCCATCTTTTCTTGATCTTCTCAGCATCATTAACATAGAACCTTGAGCATCTTGTAACATTCCAATTCGAGGCTGGAACTTTTTCTTTAGCTTTCGTAGCTTTAGGAAAGCTGAACTTGTTCTTCCTCTAATAGTTTCTGCTTCTATTTCCTTGCATGCGTCATTGTAGTACTTTTCCTTGTCCTGTCTTGCTGCACGTTGGAAATCTCTGTTGAGTTCTGTGATTGTCTTTCTTTCTCCTCTGGCTTTAGCTTCTCTGCGTTTCTGGGCAATTTTCAGAGTTTCTTCCGTCATCCATTTTGGCCGTTTTTTCTTTTTTACCTTTTGTAGAGACTTCTCGCTTTCTTCCAACACAACCTTCTTGATGTCATTCCATAACTCTTCTGGAACTCTATCATTTGTATCTAAAGCAGCAAATCGATTTTGCAGGCAGTCTTTAAATTCCCGTGGTATATTCTCAAGGTCATATTTTGCTGCATTCATGAGTGGTTTGCTCTTTTTCAGCTTTAGCTTGAGTTTGCATACTAGTAGTTGATGATCTGTACCACAGTCAGCTCCAGGTTTTGTCTTTGTTGATGTTATAGAGCTTTTCCATCGTTGACTTCCACAGATGTAGTCAATTTGATTTTTACACAATCCATTGGGTGAAGTCCATGTGTACAGTCGCCGCTTGTGTTGCTGGAAGAAGGTGTTCGAGATGAATAGATCGTTGGTCTTGCAGAATTCTATCAGTCTTTCTCCAGCTTCATTTCTGTTGCCAAGTCCATATTTTCCAACTACTTTGTCTTCTTCTTTGTTGCCAACCTTTGCGTTCCAATCACCCATGACTATCAGGATATCCTGTTTGCATGTTCTGTCAATTTCAGCTTGTACTTGTTCATAGAACTCTTTAATTTCATTCTCTTCTGCAGCTGTTGTTGGGGCATATACTTGAATTATAGTTGTGTTGATAGGCATTCCTCGTAGACGAATAGAGATTAAGCGTTCGCTGACTGCATTGTATTTCATTACAGTTCTTGCAAGTTTCTTCTTTATTATAAATGCAACACCATTTCTTCTTTGTCTTTCATTTCCAGCATAGTAGACCATGTGATCTTCTGATGCAAAGTGCCTGATGCCAATCCATTTCAGTTCACTGACACCCAGCAGATCAAGTTGTACACGTTCCATTTCATTCTTGACCACCTCCAACTTCCCTTGGTTCATGCTTCGTACGTTCCATGTTCCAATGTGTAAGACATCTTTACAGCTTCTGACTCTCATTTCATGCGCAGCTACATCAGCAGTCAGACATCCCGAGGGCTTTGATCCAACCACATCATAAATGCTGGCTTTACTCTGAAAAGTCTTCAGCTCTTCCCCAGTAGCTAGTTGAGTGCCTTCCAACCTGGGGGTCTCATCTTCCAGCACTACAGCACAATTTGTTTTGTTGTAACTGTCCATTGGGTTTTCATGGCAAGATACAGAAGTAGATTGCCGGGCCTTTCTTCCGCGCAGTTTAAGTTTGGTGTTGTTGCCGTTGTCACAGAAATGTGATCCTCCGCCGTCAACACTATCCCATTCTGCTGCTGCCCAGATGGGTGGTTTGTCTTGGTCTGGCATCTCAGCTGAGACCTGTCCATCTTGGGAGACCCTGCCAGTAGTTAAACTACCGATAGTTTAGCTCTCAGCATCACTGATGCACACAAGCCCTCACAGCATGACAAGCTGCAAACCAAGTGAGGGTGGTTATGGTTATTTATTTATTTATTTAACAGTATTTCTAAACCGCCTTATCTTAATAATCAAGGTGGTATCACAGCAAGCAATCAGGTAAAGTGTGTGTGTTGTACATGCAGTGAGGATAAAACTTAGTTGTGTGAGGGATGTGTTGGGTGCTTGATTTGTTTGAGCTATATACAGGGTGGGCTATTTATGGTTATGGTTATGGTTAGGCATTTGATATACGGGCTAAACGGGTATATGCCTTAAACAAATTCCCTTCAACCCACACACATAGCACACATCCTTGAGGATCCCACATCTTTTGTCTTCTCACTTCCATGTATATTTACATATATATATTTGTATATAGTTTATGCTGTTCTGTATTATTTCACATTGTTAAGACTATTATATGATGTTACCATGTACATATGTTCTGTTATATTATGACGTTCTCTGTAAAACAAACTTGCTTTGTTAATTGTTGTTCACTGTGAACCGCAACTGAACTTTGGAAGATGCGGTATATAAAGGTGTATAAAATAAAAAAATAAAAAAAATACCGCCCTTTACTTACGCATCAGAGCAGTTTACATGTATATAGTAACAGGTACTTTTTATTCCCTTGTCCCCAAAGGGCTCACAATCTAAGTGTACCTGAGGCAATGGAGGGTTAAGTGGCTTGCCCAAGGCCACAAGGAGCAGCCATGGGACTAGAGACCTCAGTCCCTCCGGCCTGAGGTTACTTGTCCCCATGCAGGAATTGAACCCCCAGCCCTCCAGCCTGAGGTAACCTGTCCCATTTCTGCATTCCTTGCCTTGCCGCAAGTGTCAATGCCTGGCCCTGCCAGCGCACGCACTGAGACCACAGAGACCTCGATGCTGAGAACTCCCTGGCCCACTGAAGAGATCCTCAAGAGCACCATGCCTCAAATCGATCCTCAGTGAGGGTTTTGATCTCGCTCCTGATCCTGAAGAGCAAGATCCTCCCCAGCAGGTGCTTCTGGCTGCAGCCCAGCACCAGCCACTGTTCATTGAAGACTGGCCCTAGAGCCATCAGGCTTCGAGTCCTCAATGGACTACTCAGACTGGGAGTGCGAAGACGAGGCCTCCCCGGAGACACGAGCTCATCATGACCTCCCCTCGTACCCATCCCCACCAGCATCGAGGCACCGGTCCCCACCTGAGGACACCTTGTTCCTTTAGTTTGTCTAGGATATGGCAAAGAGATTGTCCCTCCCCACAGAGTCGGAGGAGGGCCCTTGAACAGAGGAACTCGAAATCCTCCAATACAAGGCTTCACCCAAAGAGGCCCTTACGGTCCGCATCCCCTCCATCCTTGGGTGCTTCCTTCTCCGAATGTGGGAAACACCGGCATTGGTGCTGATTGTTAGCCAATGCCTGGACACTATGTACTGGATGCAGTGAGGTCCAGGCTTCAGGAAGGTGCAACTCTCTCACACCTCCATGGTGGTCAAGTTGGCCATGCGTTGAAAGAAAAGCCCGAAGACTTACTCTTCAGTGCCCTCGGGCAGGGCGTCCTGCGCCTTCTATGCCCTCGGGCGTAAATGTTACCAGGGCTGAATGCTGGCTTGCCACATACAAGTGTATCAGCTGTATATCGGCATGTACCTCCGAGACCTAACCAAGGAACTTGGGGGGTTCTCTGCGGATTTCAGCGGGGACCACCTCCATCACTTCGAGACCCTCATGAAATCTGTTGGGGAGTGCTCAAAGTATTTGTATCGAGCAGCCTACGATGGCTTTAGTGCGAGGGTGGCTGCTGCAAGCATCGGTGCTCGACACCAGGCCTGAATCCAGGCATCGTACCTTGAGCAATGGTCCAGGAAAAACTCCTCAACATCCCTTGCCTCGGTGAAAACCTCCTTGGGAAACTGATGGAGGATAAGGCGGTCAAAATCAAGACCGAGTATGTCACCAGGACTCTACTCTCCAGGAAGATCTTCACTCTCCCCAAGAAGAAAACATCTTGGAAAAGGCCTCCCTTCCACCAGAAAAGCCAGCCTCACCGAGGCTATCCCCCATTCCAGGCCCCCCAGATCTCCCAACAGGTTCATCAGGGCAAGGGAGCAGGCCAGGGCCCACGCAAGCCTATGGGCCCCAAGCCCCAGACACCAGCTCCAGCCCAGGCTGGGTCAGGATTTTGACTCCCAGAGCATAGAATCTCTACCCATGGGGGAACAGCTACCAACAGGGGGCACCTGATTCATTTTGCCTACCAGTGGGCTGCCATCACCACTGACTCCTGGGCACTCTAGGTAGTCCATGGAAGGTTACCTCCTTCACCTGGACCAGACGCCTCCCCCTTTCATCACAGGAGAGCCCACTCGGACTCCCCTGTACCAGGCCCTGCTAATGCAGGAACTTGCAGGTCTTCTCAGGGACAGGGTCATGGAGCCCGTGCCACACCACCTAAAAGGAAAGGGGTTCTACTCCAGGTACTTTCAGGTCCCAAAAAGAACAGGAGGCCTGAGGCTTATCCTGGACATGAAAAACCTGAACAAATTCCTAGTGCAGGAAACGTTCAAAATGTTCTCCCTTGGAATATTGCTTCCCTGCTGGAGGGCTATGCTCCTTGGTCTAAAGGATGCTTATATCCACATCCTTATCCATCCCAACCACAGGCAGTACCTAAGGTTCATGGTCAGGGGCAACCACTACCAGTACAGGGTACTATTCTTTGGCCTAGCCTCAGTACCAAGGGTCTTCACCAAATTCCTGGCAGTGGTGGCCACCTACCTCCGTCTTCCCATACCTAGACGACAGGCTAGAAAAAGGGGGCATGGCCTTAGAGGTGCAACAGGCCAATGCCCACACCATCAAGATTCTACCAAACCTGGGGTTCATGTTAAACCACCCCAAATCCCACCTCACTCAAACACAGGACCTGGAGTTCATAGGAGCTCATCTGAACACCCTCCAAGACCAGGGCCTTCTTCCTCCTGGACAGGGCAGATCACCTCAAGGCCCTTGCGAATGAGGTGCAGCACCAACATGCCTCCACAGTCCATGTGGTCCCCATCGTCCTCTTCCACCTGCAAGCAGCTTAGTAGTGCCTCTGCTCACAGTGGACTCAAGCCACAGGCAGGCTCCAGGACAGGGTCTCGGTGTCCCGTCAACTAGCAGAGGCACTCAGTTGGTGGCAGGATGCACAGTATCTCTGGTAGGGCATGTTTTCAACACACAAACCCCCAGAGGGTCCTCACTACAGACGTCTCCCTACTGGGCTTGGGTGTCCACTGTGAGGAACTGCACACGTAGGGCAACTGGTCTCTCGAGGAGAGTCAGCAGCAGATCAACTGCTAGAGCTCAGAGCCATTTTTCTGGTGATCTGGGCCTTTTAACACTGCCTGCAACACCAGTCAGTGCTGGTCCAGATGGACAACCAGGTTACGATGTTCTACCTGAACAAACAAGGGGGCACAGGGTCTTACTGCCTCTACCAAGAGGCAGTAGCCCTCTGCTCGTTCGCGATCAGTCAGGGAATGCTTTTCAGAGCGTTATACCTTCTGGGTCAGGACTCAACGAGATGAGCTATGCCTTCAAGTGGTGCAGATTCTCCGTATGGTGTGCGGAGCAATGGGTTGACCTGTTCTCCTGCCAGGTGAGTATTTGCTCCACCTCTCACAGACCAGACTCAAGTCCAACTCCGTCAGGTTATACCTGAGTGCACTCTCCATTCACCATCACCATCACTCCGTAGAGGGCAAATCTCTTTTCATGCAGCCCGTTATTACTGAATTCATGCGGGGCTTGCTGTACTCTAAGCCTCCCATCTGGCCGCCTTCAGGGGAATGGGACCTCAGTGTGGTTCTAATGCATCTCACCATGGTTCTAATGCAACTCACCATGCCACCTTTCGAACCTTTGGCTACCTGCCATTTGCGTTAACTGTCTTGGAAGGTTGTTTTCCTTGAGGTGCTCACCTCTGCCCACAGAGTCAGTGAGTTCAGGCCTTGGTGGCCGAGCCACCATGTACCAAGTTCTACAAGAACAGGGTTGTGCTTCGCACCCACCCAAAATTCCTTTCGAAGGTGATATCTGCCTTCAACCTCAACCAGGAGGTGGTGCTCCCTAAGTTCTTTCCACGGCCCCATGCCGACAAGGCGGCGGCTGTTCTCCATACTCTGGACTGCAAAAGGGCCCTGTCCTTCTGCCTGCATTGTACGCAAGGCCACTGCAAAGTCTCACAGCTTTTTGTGTCATACGACTCCAGTCGTCTGAGGGAGACGGTGACTAAATGGACCCTGTCCACCTGGGTGGCAGACTGCATCACCTTTGCCTATGATCAGGGTAGGCTCTAATTGGAGCGCCAGGTCATGGCGCAGAACGTCAGGGCCATGGCAACCTTGGTTGCAAACCTACGCTCTGTCCCTATGGCAGACATCTGCCAGGCCGCCAGCTGGTTCTCAGTCCACACCTTTGCAGCTCACTACTGCCTGGAGAGGGAGTCCCGACAGACAGTGCCTTCGGCCAGGCCATAATCCATAATCTGTTTGGGCTTTAGGCAACTCCTACTCTCCGACCCTTCTTGTTCAGGTTACTGGAGCATGGCTCTCCCTGGACACTGGGGTCCCAGAATCTTTCCTCAGATTCGCTTGCGGCTGCTCACAGCTGGGCCGTGTTTTTTGTACAGATTCTCGGTAGCCTGAAACCAGGGAGTCCCATATGTGAGGACTGACTCCCTGCTTGTTCCTGGAGAAAGCGTAGTTACTCATCTGTAACAGGTGTTCTCCAGGGACAGTGGAAATCAGTCCTTACAACCAATGTTCCCGCTAACCTGCGCTGGGTTCGCCGCCAACATTCCTGCCGGCGGGGGGAGGAGCAGAGCTATTGACGCTCTGCCCCTCCCCCCACTGGCAGGAATGCTGGCGGAGGACCCGGCGCAGATTAAAGAGAACATTGCGAGGGTGCTGCAGCGTGTGTTGGTACCTGGCACTTGGAAATTTTTTTTAATGGATCATTGATATACTGGCATGTTGGGGTTGCCATGGCTTTAGGAACATAATCCTCTTATTGTTTGGGTACAAGAAACAATCATTTCCTGATTTCATTTCTGTTTTGACTACTGCATTTAGGATCTTAGACCCATGGATCTAGTGCTTTTAGCTTCTGACATTGAGGTACTTTGGGGTCTCCCAGCAGAATACCACATTTGCTGCTATTTTCAACAAGAAACAAGCTGAGACTCTCCCTAAATGTCACAAATAAGTTTGTGCTGTTGAACTCCTGTCTGGGACAATTCCACTTCATGGTTGGGATCTGGATGGGGAAACAAGGCTATAACAGATTATATCAAGGAAAATCTATTGTGAGGCTTTATCTGTTCTAAATCCCCCACTTGGGCGGGGTTCCTTTTTGTGCAAAAGAAGGATGGGTATTTCAGGCCGTGCATCAGTTATCAAGGTCTTAGTAAAATTGCTCTTAAGGACTAGTATCTTTTGCCATTGATCTCTGAACTATTTGATAGGCTCTGAGGTGCAAAGAGTTTCACCATGTCAAATCTTCTTGGGTCCTTTAACCTTGTTCAGATTAGATTCATTCAGAACTTTTCTAAGGTAGTGGCTCCTCTCATAGTTGAACCTCGAATCTCAGGAAGCCTTTGAGAAGTTAAAATTACTTTTTGCCTCAGTACCTGTTCTTTGTCATCCACACCTGTCCAAACCTTTCACTCTGGACTTAAGACATATTGGATGTTAGATCTGGGTCAGTTTTATCGCAAATACCAAACCCTGAAGCTCAGCTCCACTTTTTTGGTTACTTTTCCTGGAACCTTCCCCTACTGATTATAATTATGATGTAGGGAACTGGAACATCTCATTATCAAGAAGTTACCATGGCCTTAGAGGAATGGAGATATTTGTTAAATGGTGCCACCTTTTCCATCACAAATCTGACTGACTACAAGAATCTTCCGTAAATTGAGGCTGCTAGGCATTTTAACCTTTAAAAAGGCCCACTGGGCCATGTATTTTGCATAATTCCAGTTCATCATCTCCCACCACATTAACTCAAAGAATGTCAAGGCTGATGCACTTTCTTTATAATTTGCCACTGAGAAGAACCCAGATGCTGTTGACAAGGACCCATCATACCACCTTCCAGGATTGTTGCAAATATTGTAAATTTGGAATTGTAGGAGAAAATTTCCAAGAATCTTGTAATGTGGAACCCCCCCCCAAGTTGTTTCCTGCCAGATGGTTCTTTGTCCTTAGTGCTTTTCGCTTTGGAGTGTTCAAATGGGAAGATGATTCCACGTTGTCTGGTCATGCCAGGGTTCAGAAGACTACTAAACTGATCTCTAGAACCTTTTGATGACCCTTGATGCACAAAGACTGTGCATCCTATGTTTTGCAGACCTTGGATGTGCTTAGTACCAAGATTCCTGCTTTTCCTCCATGGGCCTCTTGTAGACTCTTTCCATGCTTGTAAAATCATGGTCTCATCTTTCCATGGACTTTTTAACTGGTCTTCTGCATTCCAATGCAGTGGTTATTGATTGGTCTTCTTGCATGGCACATTTATTTCTATTGCTAAATTGCCCTCTACTCCCCAGTTGCCCTCTAGTGTGTCAGATCAAGATTCTCAATTTGTTGCCAGATTCTAGAAGGCTTTCTGCAAGAATTTGGGTTTCACCTTCCAGTATTCCTCTGGATATCATCCTCGGTCTAATGGCCTTACAGAAAAAGTCATTCAGGACCTGGAGCAATTCCTTCAATGTTTTGTCTAAGCTCACCAGGAAGATTGAGTGAATCTGCTCCCCTAGGCTGAGTTCTCCCACAACAATCACGTGAACGAGTCTACTGGTGTTTCACCATTCTTTGCCATGTACAGCCAGCAACCTATCTGCCTTCCCTCTTCAATTCCAATAACGGAAGCCTTGTGGTTGATGATTTTATGAGGGACCTCTAGAATATCTGGAAGCAGGTGAACTGCAGCCTGGAGAAAGTGGTGGCATAACAGAAGAAATTCGTGGACAGGCATCACAGACCAGAACCTCAGTTCAGCATGGGTGGTAAAGTTTGACTGGCTACAAGGAATATGCGAATCTCCCAAGTAGATAAGATGGGCACATAATCAGATAGTGGCAGCACTACGTAGCTCTGCCCGTGGACTGTTCCTTCACTAACCAGAGAGTGCCAGTGCAGTCTGTGGAGATATTCAGCAACACTAACTGGATAGTATCACTGAATCTCTTTCTTGGTGCCCTTATCCACTTATCTGGATAGTGGCCATACAAGCCAAATCTTCTGAGGCAGTCACTATACAGATACTGCTGCTGAATATCCAGTTCATATTTAAATATCACAGCTGACCACTGCGGTGTTTAAACATCAGCCTGTCTTAATATCAAGTGGTCATTTTCTTCTTGCTGAGCCCCTGCATTATTGCTTTTGCTTTCTGCTTAGGATCATTGTCCTGGTGAAATGTGAATCTTCTCCATAGTCCCAGGTTTTTGGCAAACTGGAATCATTTTTCTTCCAGGATCTAACTTGATTGCACCATCCATCTTTACCGCAGTCTTCACAAGCCTCCCTGTCCTTGCTGTTTCAGAACATCTCCACAACACAATACTTAAATGGAGGGATGTGTTAGCAGGGAGCCATGTGTGTATATTTTACACAACACATATGGCTGAAAATTGACATCACTTGGTCTCAGAGCACAGAACCTTCTCCTACATGCAAGCAGTGTCCCCTAAGAGTTTCTTTGCAAACGCTATGCGAGATGTCATTACACATAAGTGGTGGCTTCTTCTTTGCCACCTTCCCATACAGGCCATGTTTATGTTGTAATCTTAACATATTTGGCTAAGATCTTGGAGCAAGTAGGTTGTTTTTTTTTAGAATTGTATGAGTTTGTGGCTTGCTTTTTGACAGTTTAATATGGAGATTGCATTGTACCCCTACAGAATGATATGCTTTTTCATATTGATAAAGGAGAGAGAAGCTGTCTTATTTTTTTATATATAACAGTGGCTTTTGATTTGGCGGGGCTTGAGCTGCTTCTCTGGTGCTGTGAGGAAATTTGGTTGATGGGGAGTGCTTTGAATTGGATTAGATCTTTTGTGCAAAAGTGATGGTCCAGGTGCGGGTGAATAATCAACTGAGCCCCTCAGGTAGTTTTCTATATGGAGTCTCACAGAGGTGTAGTATATCCCCACTATTGTTTAACATGTTTTTATGCCCCCTGACAAGTTAATTGAAAAGCTTTTATATACGGATGATGTGGGTGATGATGAATTTAGTTCCTTTGGAAAAGTAAATGTAGTTTTGTTTGTCATCTCATCTTGGTTGAAAAAAAGCCAGCTTGTTCTTAAATTGCAGAAATCAGAAATATTTTTAATAGGGGGTGAGAATCTGAGGTTTAACAAGCAGCAGATTGTATTGCAATGGAATAGTTTGAAATGTTGAAAGCAGTAAGAAATATGGGTTGTTTTTTTGATCAGCATCTTTCTGTTGAGACCAAGTAGCTCACACTGTAGATTCCATAAATGGGAAATTAAGGCTGATGCAAAAATTGCACCTCCTAGGGGCACTCGTGAGCCCACTGCAGGATGGCAGGAAGATAAAGGAGCTCCGTGCCCGGATCCCGCTGCCGCGTTGTGAGCAATGGAAATGCTTTTTTTAAATCTAATGTTCTGGGGCTCTGGCAACCATGACTGTTAATCTTGCTTATTCTGCTGTGCCGATCGGCAGTCGCACATTTCTAAAATCATGATAAATGAAAGCACCACCAATGCTGACCACACTACTGCTACCCCGCTGGTAACCCGATGAACCCTCTGCCCATGCTGCACCCCTCGAGATTTTAGCTGCTCTGCACTGTCTCCCGCTCCACCGAACCTTACTCTCAGGCTCCCGCTAATGCTCAGAAGCATCCTACTGATCCTGCTCACTCAAGATGACGGAGGAAGCCGGCGTCCTACTTCAAATACCTGTGAGCCCTGGGTATGCTGTGTTGTGGCTTCTTTCTGCTCGGGTGGTGAGCTTGATGGTGGGAGGAACGTTGGAATGCAAGCGGTGCCTTTTCCTTGGTGTCTGGCTGCCTCGCTGCGATTTCAGAGTCCCATGCTGCTGCGACCATTACCACACGGCTTTGGAATGCATCCCTTAAAATGCAGAACTGCCTCTCTTAAGTGGGAAGTTAATGTTTCCAGCAGCTGCAGGGCTTTTCCGGTTGGTGTTCTGAGTGAAACCGCTCTGCGAAGTTTCTTTGACGAACAACTCCTCACACCTGCTGTACCCAATTTCCATCTCTACTGCCAGAAAGAAGACCTGCATACTGACAAGTATTTCTGTGCTGCTGTTTTCACCTTTCAGTTTTAAACAACGGCTCCATAGATTTCTGTGCAATCGGCAGGCTCGGAGCTCCACCTTGTGGCACAGAGTAGAACTTTCTCTATCTACTTTTAAATGCTTTTGGCTCCCATTGGCTCACTTATTAATAGAATACTTAACCAACAGTTCCAAGTTCTGATAGCTCGTGGAGGGTTATCTGGCATACACTTCCCTTCTGGAGAATAGGGGAGTTGTTGATTGCTATTTCTGAGGCTCAGAAATGTTGTTTTGCTTGAGATTTCTACTATTCTACTATTTTTTATTTTTTTTTTATTTAACAATTTTTCTATACCGCCTTTGTCCAAGGCGGTTTACATGGAACAACATAACAATTATAAAGAAATTGCTTTTACATTGAACGTGGGAAGTCAACTTGGAGATAAATATGGGGTTGTTGTACTATGGCTTCCAAGAACACCTATGCAGCCGCTCTGTCTAAGTACTCCCAGAAACATGATGGGGCTGGAGCTAGCAATGCTCTGGCTGTGCAGCCACCTCCACCTAGTACTCCACTTCCGCAACTTGATGCATCTGCAGTAGCGCAGCTTGCAACCAAAGCTGATCGCTTGGAAGTTTTGCAAAAGTTGCACTCCTTCCGATTGGACTTTACTAAGGTAATTACTGAACTCAGATCTAATCTGAAATCCCTTGATGATCATGTGACCCAAAACGAGATCAACATAGGGGAGCAGTTTGATGCTACTGCCCTGTTCCAATCTAAGATCCATAAATTGGAGCTGCTCACAAAGGACCTGAAAGAGCAGAATGACGAACTAGAGAACAGGTAGCGGCGCAACAATATCCAAATTTTTGGCATACCTGAGACTCCTGCTAACAATGAAAATATTATGGAACTAGTACAAGATATTTATGCATCCTGGATTCTAGGGGTATCTGCTCCTTTTCAGTTGGAGGGAACACATAGGGGTGGAGGTCTCAGATCTGGTGGCGACACGCGTCCAAGCCCAAACATAGTCTATTTCCAATTCTATGACGACAAAGTGCCACTACTACGAACCCTCTGAGGCAAACGTTTGATACCATTTTGAGACTGGGAGCTTCAAATCTTTCAGGACTTATCTCAATATACGTTTGAGCGGAGGCGCAGTTTTAAAACACTCACTCAGGTGCTGCAAGCAAAATCAGTTAAATATCGCTGGAGCTTCCCCTTCGCATTAATATTTGAATGGAACAACACCTTGCAAAAAATCTCTGACATCTCAGAATGTATGGACTTTTTAGATCAAATTCAGCATTAGGGGAATTGCACCCCATGTCAGCAGACTGCGCAGTCTGAATGGGGAGTCTCTACTCCTAAGTGACGAAAGGTCCCAAGCTCCCATCGGCAATCAGAAGTGGAGCTGAATAAAGGATTGGGAGGAGTAATGGACACAGCAGCATCATTATGACCTGCTACTAGAGAGTTTTGCTATGCTACTTTTTTCTTTCTATTTTTTCATTGTTCAAAAAAGTTGCATTGTGCTCTTCCCTCCTTTATTATAATGGGGGTTGATATATAGCTCTGTTTTCATGATGATTTGTTGTAGGGCTCTACATAGCCACTTTCTCAATGCTGTGGTAGCTTTCTGACCTTTGCCATAGTGCCTGGTAGGAAAGTGAAACAAGAGAGGCGAGGCATTTGTTTTGGGGAAACTGGGATTGGTTGAGAGGGGTAGGGGTGCTGGGGAGTTGGAGCTCTCTGGTTCCTCACTTGTCTCCTCTTTCAGGGGCTTGTAAGCCCTTAATCACGTTGTTAGCTGGGTTGAAGAAATTTTAGTCCTCTAAGTTCGGGACCAAAGATGTTACTTTGGGGGGAGGGGACTAATATAGTGGGAGAGGCAGAACTTACACCTATATTGAATGCTGGAATACCTAGCGAGATACGATTGTCTAGAGTTGTTGTGCATTGGTTTCCTCGGGGGGGGGGGGCACGTCAGGTCACTGTTTGTTCTCTTTAGCTGTAGCTCAGGAGCATCATGGTAAAACTCATTTCATGGAACATTAGAGGGCTCCATCACTCAATTAAGAGGCGGAGAGTGTTCAACCAACTGCAAAGAGAGTATGCGGATATAGTTTTCCTCTAAGAAACGCATTTGACTCCTGGAGCACATTCATACTTAAGCTCTCAGAAATTTCCTCAAGTTTTTGCTTCTATTTTTTCTTCACATAAACGGGGGATATTTAGTATATTTTTACAACACTGCCCCTTTAAACTCTCTAGTCAGTATCATGATCCTTTTGGTCATTTTCTTGTACTCTCGGGTTCAATACACGACACACTTGTTTCTTTTGTAAATTGAGATAGCTATGTCACTGACAGAACTTCTTGGGGTGCTTAAAAATCATGTACAGGGGGAAGTGTTTGTGGAAGGAGACTTTAACTATGTGTTCTCAGCACTGGACAGGTCGAGTGAGACTGCAGCGTCCCTCGTGAATTCCAGGCTTTTATCAGCCTTTACGTCTGACTTAAGTTTGGGGGGGCGCGTGGCGATTGCTACATCCGGGGGAACGGGATTACACTTTTTTTCTTATGTGCATCATTCTTCTTCTCGACTAGATATGTGGCTGGTCTCTAGATCCCTTTTATCTCGGATTCCACAAATTTGCATTGGGACCATGGGTCCCTCAGACCATCATCTTGTAATGATGGAATGGATGATTGAGGACAGTTAGATTCCTCCTAAATCCTGGATATTTCCTTGCCACTTATTGAAAAGTAAAGAATTTGTAGATCATTTGCCAAGTGGGTGGACAGAGTATATGCAGTACAATGATCAGGCGGGAATGTCGAACTTCCTGCTTTGGGAGGCAGGCAAGGTGGTATTGAGAGGGCAGGTAATTTCCTTATCTGCCTTCAAACGTCAACAAGTTGCAAGGCAGAGAGACCTGAGGAATCGGATCACGCTTTTAGAGAGACAACATCAGGAAAAATTTGCTCCTAAAATTTGGCGCCAGCTCGTGGCTTTGAGAGGTGAACTAGCAGCCTTGGAAACCAAGGAGATTGCTTCCCAGCTTCTGCGTACACATCACAACTTTTATGAGCAGGGGAATAAAGCAGGTAAGCTGCTTCTCTGGCAGTTGAAGCGGCAGCATCTGACCTGTAGAATTGCAGCAATTTCAGCGGGGCAGTGATGAATAGTCCACAAATCAGTGGATATTGCCCAACATTTTGCTCTTTTTTACAAAGATCTTTATACTTCGCGAATAGCTGCTGATACTCAAAACATTCATAGTTGACTCACCAAAGTGTCTTTGCCCCAATGGTCTGCAGAGTCGCATGAAGCTCTTGATCACCCTTTCATATTTGCAGAGGTGCAGCTGGCTATTAGACAACTAAAGAACGCTAAAGCCTATGGTCCTGATCTTTTTCCGGCAGAATTATACAGAGTTATCTGTACTTATAGCTCCAGTATTAGTGAGAATATTTAATGATATCCTACTTCAGAAATGTCTCCCTCACTCGATGTATCAAACTTTGATCACAGTCCTTCCTAAGGAAGGCGAAAATCCGCTATTATGCAGCAGTTATTGACCGATTCCTTTACTTAACTCCAACTACAATATCTTTACCAAAATTCTTTAATGCATTTAGATACGAGAATCCAATAAATTATTCACCCAGACCAAACTGACTTCAGAAAAGGACACTATGGATTTGAGAATATTCATAGGCTGCTGAATGTGATGTTTACTCTGCGAAAGGTGGAAGGCAGATTTGCTGTCCTCTCTCTAGATGCTGAGAAGGCTTTTGATAAGTTGGAGTGGGAGTATTTGCTGGCAGTATTAAACACTTTGGATTTGAGCCACATTTCCGCTCCTGGATTGCAGCTCTATACAGAGCCCCTTTAGGTGTAATTCACGTGAATGGCTTCTCTTCCCCTTCTTTTGAGTTAGGGCGGGGGACAAGACAGGGCTGCTCTCTTTCCCCTCTCCTTTTCGCTCTTGCTATTGAACCCCTAACCATACAACTGCATATATGCAAGCTTCCTCTATTGGGATTCCTCTAGGTAGTCGTCATCATGTGGTGTCTTTTTACGTAGATGACACTCTCATCTTTCTGCGTGATCCGTCTTCTACCCTAACCGTTGTTGTAGGGATACTGACTGTGTTTTCGTATGTCTCAGGCTATACGGTCAACTTCCAGAAATCTGCTCTTACCGTGTCTATCCGCTACGGAGCACTGTTGGATTCCGGTAATTTTCCAATGGTTTCTCAATTTCAATATCTTGGAATCCGGATTCCGCAGCAGCTTGAGAAATTATATGCTAGTAACTATCTTCCCCTCTTATCATCCATTCGCCTGGATATTTGTAAGTGGCACTCTTTATCGGTATCCTGACTGGGAAGAGTGCATATGATTAAGATGCTCTTGTTGCCCAAGCTGCTTTTTTTGTTTCAGCAGCTTCCTATCTCTGATCCTAGGATCTTTTTCGCACAACTACACTCCGTCCTTACGAGATTTGTTTGGCAAAGTCGCCGCCCGAGACTCAATTGGCGCTCATTAATCCGCCCTAAAGCCCTGGGAGGTATTGGTCTTCCAGATTTTGAGCTCTATTATGCGTGCTCTTGTTTACGAGCTATCCACTTCTGGTCTACTTGTGCTAATTCTGCATGGACGTGTTTGGAAGCAGAGTGGCTTGCTCCGATCCCTCTTGTGGCTGTTCCCTTTCTCCACAAAGGGTGAGATTTATTTATTTATTTTATTTAGTATACATTTGTATACCGCTACTTCCAGCGATCAGCAGCGGTTTACTTTACATATCAGGGTTGATTGTACAGGACAGGAATTAGCAAAATATACATTTTGATTATGAGGCTTGGCACACAACACAGCAGCTAGGTTACTAAATTTACACTCGATTGATGGGGGGTGCCTTTACATATATACATATATACATTATTACAGGTCCACGATTGCAATTTCTTTTGACCTATGGTCGGGGGTAAAGTGAATCCACTTTGGCGCAGTGAGTAGGAAGAGAGCTCGCTGCCTAGGACAGGTTGTAATGAGTCTGGAATAGGTGAGTCTTGAGCTTTTTCCTAAAGTCATTTAAGTCGCTGGTTGAACGTAGCTCGTAAGGCAGCTGGTTCCAGAGTAGTGGTGCTGCGTATGAGAATGTTCTGTTACTCGTATATGCTTTGACAGTTCTTATGCTATATGGGACGCAGAGGGTGTTGAAGTTTGCGGTTCTTCTGTTTCTGTTGAGTGGTTGTGTGGTGATTAGGTTGGTGAGGTATGAAGGTACTATGTTGTGTATGAGTTTGAATGTGGTTACTAGTGTTTTGTATTTGATGCGGGCAGTAATGGGGAGCCAATGCAGTTCAATTAGTGATGGTGTGATGTGCTCGGCGAAGCCTTTTTTCATGATGATTCTTGCAGCAACATTTTGCGCCATTTGCAGGATGTTTAGGATTTTCTTTGGTAAGCCTTGTAGAATGGCGTTGCAGTAGTCCAGGTGGGGAGTGATGAGAGCTTGCGCCACTGTTCTGAAGTCGGATTGTTCAATGATATTACGTAGTGGTTGAAGGACTTTTAATTTATGGAATATGGCCCGGTTGGTTATCCGGAGGTGTTTGTCCATCTTTAGGTTGCTATCAAGCATTACCCCTAGATATTTTATCTCGGTCTTTGTGTGATAGACGTTGTTGTTCAGGGTGACTGTGGCGGGAGGGCTGAAGTCCGGTTTCCTGGAGATGTACATCACCTCCGTTTTTTTATGGTTTATCGACATTTTGTTTTGTTGCAACCAGGTTTGCAGCTTGCTTAGGCATTCTTCTAGTTGGTTGTAACTTGGTTTATTTACGTCGAGTTGAGCATAAAGCATTAGATCATCTGCATAAATGTGGTAACTGATCTTGTGCTTCTGGAAGATTTGGCAAACTGGTTGTATGTATAAATTGAATAGGAGGGAGGACAGCGCTGAGCCTTGAGGAATGCCTTGGGTTTGGGGGAAAGCGTCTGCCTTTTCATCGTTGAAGTGGACCTGCTGCATTCTGTTTGTTATGTAGGATGAGAATCATTTCAGAGGGGTTCCCGTTATTCCTATGGATGCGAGTCGGTTCATGAGTGTACTGTGGTGTACTGTATCGAATGCAGCTGATATGTCTATAAATATAAGCATGAACATCTTGTTTTTGTTTTCCAGGCCTTTGAGGAGGTTGTCTAGCAGTGCTATAAGGAGGGTTTCAACTCCATGATGTTGTCGGAATCCGTATTGATGAACATCTAGGGCTTTTCTGTCGTCGATGTGGTCTTGCAACTGTTGTGGACTGCCTTTTCGATGATCTTGGCTAGGAAGGATATGCTTGATATTGGGCGGTAGGATGTTGGGTCGTCCTTGTTGAGAGCTTTGCTTTTTAAAATGGGTCTTATGAGGGATTTTTTGAGTTGCATTGGCATGGTTCCTTGCTGAAGTGATTGGTTCACAATGTGGGAGATATGTTGGGCAATTGCTTGCTTTGTCACCTTGATCCAGGCCGCTGGGCATGGATCGAGTGGGGAGGTTGTGGTGTTTAAGTTGGTGATTATGTTTATAATTTGCTGGTCTTCGATATGTTGGAAAGCGCTCCATTCTTCGTTTTGATCTGCGCTTGTGGAAATGTTGGTTTTCTGTGGTGTGGTGGCTGCATCCAGATCTTGAGTGGGGTGCGTGGGTACTGGTGGGTTTAGCTTGCTGGCATAATGATCCGCTAATGTTTGGGCCTTTATTGCTCCATTATAGTTAACGTCTTGGGAAGTCTTGGTGAGGGATTTAACAAGTTCGAACAGTTCTCTGGGCCTCTTAAGCGCCTTATTGAGTATGTTAGTGTGGTGTGTCTTTTTAGCCAGGTTGACCTCGTTCTTGTATTTTGAGAGGAGTATTAGGTATTCCATCTTGCGTTCCTAGGTTTTGACTTTTCTCCATTTTCTTTCCAGTTTTCGTAGGTCTTTCTTCATTCTGCTTAGAGTTGTAGAGTACCATGGTTCTGTTCTGGTTTTAGTTGTGTTGCTTGCGACTTTCCAGGTTGGGCTTGCGGTTGCTTCGATTCCTGAGTTCCATAGGTTTGCCAGATTTTCGAGGTCCGTGTGTTCAGGGTTAATACGTGATACTATAGATGTTATCAGAGCTTCTTTATTGAATTTTTGGAACCTCCTTTTGGGGGGTGTTGTTAGGCCAGTTTGTGACTGGCCAGGTATAGTAGACAGATATATTGAGAATTCTATTTGGTGATGGTCTGACCATGGTACTTGAATTATTCATGTTTCAGGTTTTTTTACTTGATTTTGCTGATGTTTGGTGGGCATGAACGGGTACGGGTTAATTAAGATCACCTTTTTCTAGGACCAGTTTGGAAGCCGTGGAGGAGGGTTTTTAACAAGGCTTCCTTCTTTGTATATCTGTCACCCTATGTGACTCTTGGGGCTTTTTCCTTTGTGATGAACCTTGGAGGCCATTTTTGTTCATCCAATGGGGCACTGCGCTTGACCTCACTATGACCATTCGGTCTTCCTAGATAAGCACCGCTTGGAGCTTTTGACATGCTCTTCTCTGTCTGTTTTTCAGTATTACCAATTCTGACACTGTTTTACCAAGCATCAGTTTGTCATGGCCGGAACACGTGCATCTTGATCTTGGGAACGCATACTTTTCAAGTCGCTTTGTAGTAAGACCCTGTTAGTGCATCTCTATCGTGCATTATCTATAGATTTGTCCTCTCTACCACTAACTCCTGCTTTTCGTAAACAGTGGGAAGAGACCCTTCCGGGGAAATCTGAGGACTTCTGGTCGGAACTTTGTCATTATTCTCACACTTGCTCAATCTCACTGTCATTGGTTAACACTCAATTGAGAATCCTTTTCCGAATGTCAATTGTACCAGTTGACCTGTACCGCTCACATATTTTTTCACTAGCTCTCCTATAGTTCACCTTTGAAGGTGCTGAGAGGGGTGAATTCCTTTATGGGGCCTTCTGAATTGATAGCATTTTAGCTGTGTTAGATATCATTTTTTTTCATCTTCTTTTATGCACCGTTGTTACTGGTTGGATAAAACCTCATGCAGACATACTGTGTTGAGAAAGCTTTTCCTTTTTAGGGTATGTTAGGTATTCAGAAAGCCTTCGGTTAACAATCGATTTATTTGTGTTTCTGGAGACAGAACTGTTCATTCACATACTGTATATGTCTACACTGTATTGTTATTTATTTGTTATTTGTGGGGCTTTAAGTACACTGTTGTGATCTCTCAGACATTTATGGGTAGGAGGGATTGAGAGATTGTTGTACTTGTGTTATTACCAACCTTTAATATTATCTTTACACAAAAAAAAAATTGCGCCGCCTTTTGCAACCTGACATGTTTAGGTTAGTGAGTCAGATGTCTATGTTCCCAATGCTAGATTATTGCAATGAATTGTATATGGGTCTATTAGGGCAGCTTATTCTCTGTCTGCAAGTGGCCTAAAATGCAGAAACTAGGTTGAATTTTGTTTTTTAATCAACCAGGAAAAGTTTTGGCAATGCCCTCTGTCACATGCTTATATTGGTTACCAGTACAAGAGAGGATTAGATTCAACATACTGTGCTTGGCCTTTAAAGCCTTACTTGGGGGGAGGGGGCAGCAGACTACCTGGAGCAGAGGTTGAAATGGTATACATCAGATAGGCAGCTGCACTCTAGCCAGGGTTCTTTGTTGGGGGTGTCTTCAGTCAAATAGCTTAGACCAGTGATTCTCAACCAATGTATCAGAACACACTAGTGTGAAAGACAGATACTTGAAATCTCTGCAACTGCTCCCTAATTCTGCTCCCCCACTCTGATAACACTGGTCAACAAACCTTTACAAAAGTCATGTTACTTAAATAAAAATAGTCATTTCTTATCAATTTTTATATGCTGAACACGAATATGACAGTGAAATTGCAAAGTTGGTTCTAGTTTTTTTGTAATCTACAAGAATTAATGTTTACATCACGAAATGCATGTCAATAGTAAATATAATAGGCCTTCGGTTAATACCTGTAAAAAACCAAGTCAGACTACTTCTTAGATTTTTTTCGCCTGTCTCTTGTACAGCTGTTCGGGAGCTTCTCTGGGGAGTGTCCAGCAGTAGTCAGCCAGCATTGTAGTGGACCATTTTCCCTGGTATCTTTGCTCCATCGTTGCAATATCCTGGTGAAAACGTTCGCCCTGTTCATCACTATCCATAACACAGTTGTCAGGAAAGAAATCAAGATGGGAATCAAGGAAATGGATCTTTAGAGACATATTGCAGCCAAGTTTCTGATACTGCATCAGCATGTCTTCTACTAGTTCCTTGTAGTTTTCTGCCCTAACATTCCCGAGAAAGTTTGTTGACACTAGGCGAAAAGCATTCCATGCTTGTTTCACATCACCCTGCAGCAAGTTGTTGAACCGGTCATCTTTGAAGAGCTCTCGAATCTGAGGACCCACAAAAATTCCCTCTTTAATCTTTGCTTCACTGAGTCGAGGGAATTTTTCATGCAGGTATCAGAAAGCTAGCGAAGTGCGGTCCATGGCTTTCATGAAGTTTTTTCATCAAACCTAGTTTGATGTGAAGGGGTGGTAGCAGGATTTTGTGAGCCTCAACCAGAGCTGGGTGCTGGATATTCTTCTCTCCAATTGTTACATTTTGTCTGCGATTCCATTCCTTCCGCAAGTAGTGCCAATCCCTTGCTCGGTTATCCCACTCACATAAGAAACACATGTATTTTATATATCCCTGCTGCAGTCCCATTAAAAGGGCAACTATCTTCAAGTCGCCACAGAGGTGCCAGCTGTACTTGTTATAGTTAATGGAAGTAAGTAGATGCTTTATGTCTCTTTCTTGTGGACAGCATGCGCTACTGGAATAGATGGAAGATGGTTTCCATTGTTCAAAAGCACAGGCTTCAGACTCAGTTTCGAAGAGTCTATAAATAGTCTCCAGCCTTGTGGGTCATGAGTGATTTTTAAGGCATTCATGAGGCTTTCAATATCGCAACAGAATACCAGATTACTTTCCTTTCTGAAGAAAGGCTCCAACTGCTGGTGGCGCTTTCGATATGAAGTAATGTTGACATCTTCTTCTAGAAGATTCCATTGTTGGAGTCTTGATCCTAGCAATTCTGCCTTGTTCTTGGATAAGTCCAAATCACGAACCAGGTCATTTAGTTCTTCCTCTGTTATTCTGTGTGGAGTTGATAATGCATCCCAGTGAAAATCTGGGTCACTGCATACTGACAGATAAGGAGAAGAACAGGTCGGCTCACCCTTGTCCTCATCAGATGAATCAAGAGAATATTCTGATGGAGGTTCTGGAATAGGAAGTCCCTCACCATGTGGCACTGGTCTCAATACAGATGGAATGTTTGGGTAGACTATGCTCAACTTCTTTTGCTTCGTTATTCATCTGGAAAGAGGAGGAACCAAGCAGAAGTAACAGTTATTTGTGTGGTTGCTTGGCTCTCTCCACACCATGGGGACTGCAAATGGCATTGATGATCTTTTGCAATTCAACCACTGTGAAAGCTGTGTTGTACATGTAGCGCAGCATATATGCGGGGCCCAAGGCTTGTCTTGGTCACCAATCTTGCATCCGAAGTAAATATGATATGCCTTCTTCAGTTGAGAAGTGATACTTTTCTTCTGGTTGGCAAATGTCACTTCCCCACAAATGTAGCAGAAATTGTCAACGGTATTAACGCACTTTCGCAGCATTACTGTTCTGTATTGTATCTAAATGGCTAAAATTATATGATTAATAAAAGTTACATGTAACAGTAGCTTAAACTGTCTCACACACAGTCTGAACTATTTTAAATGCTCAACCTTTCCGACTGCGTATAGTACACTGCTGACGTCAGATGGCTTCAGCAGCCGTCTGGCAGTAGTATTGCATTGCATCAGAAAATGATGCAATCAACTCTGGATGATGTGTGCATGCTGGTATTATGCAATGTGATGCAATATTACATCATTCAAGGCTTATTTGGGATGTTGTTGATGTCCTACTGGATAAATTTACACGGTGAAACGTCAAAAATGAACTACATGCAATATTTTCTAAACAAGAGCCAACAATTTTTTTTAATGTTATATTCATGTTCAGCTCACCAAGATACTACAGATTAGGGCCTTTTGAAGTCAATAATGATTTCAATGTTGACCAGTGTAATCATTACTGCTGTGTGTGTCCAAGCATTAGTTTTAACTACAATAAAATGATATTTGCTCTTGCTTTTTGTGCAGCCTTAGGCTGTAGCGTTCATGCACATGAATACAGTCTGTTGGGTGTGTCACAACAGAAAAAAAGGTTGAGAATCACTGGCTTAGATGAATAAAACTTAGATCCAGGGCTTTTTCTGTAGCAGTTCCAGAGCAGTGAACAAGTTGCCAAGTGATATGTAGAGAGGTGGAAGAATCTGAAGACATGGCTTTTTCCCAGGCTGTAGGAGAAAAAGAGGTAACTGCAGTATGTGAAATCTTTATATTATTTTAAGGTTTGTTTTGGGGACGGGCTTGGGTGGAATTTGGAAATATTTTGTAACATTATTTTTTAGTATTGTTCACCACTTTGATGGCTTTTTGAATCCTGTAGGCAGTATATAAGAATTTTAAATAAATAGATAGATAGAAATTATGGGCCCTATTAAGGCAATTTTTGAAACCAGAGCTAATTTGGTTTTCCTGTAACGAAGGGTGTGAAGGCTTATGTAATCAAGATTTCTATTATCTTTTTAATATTAATATAATTGTTTCTTGATGTTGACAGTGTAGAGTATATTGGATAGATTAAGGAACTGAACTCCTGCTTTAATGCGTTTATAAGACTTTTACAAGAGGATTATATCTATATAATTTTACCTATTCAAAATAGAGAGCAAGATTTTACACATTTAAACAGCAATCCATTTTCATCCCTTACTTTTGGAAAATTCAAATTGTTTGTAAATATTTAACATGCCCCTTTTCTTCTTGAGCACTCCTTTTTGTGCAGGTAAATTTAAATATATAATAAAATTGAACATATAGATTTTAAGCAACTGAACCTGCACATTGAACCCATAAGATTGAATTACATGCATAGCTCCTTATTTACCAACTCAAGTCTTGATTAATCATTTGAAATTCATCAGTGGACTTTTATTTCATTTTTTTCACTGTCAATTTAGGTCTTAGTCCATCCCTTTGTAGAAGTTTCATTTCAACGTACAGTGTGCCAGACCACAAGAGCAGAGGGGCCAAACCCAAACTGGAATGAAGAACTTGAACTTCCATTCAGGTAGTAGCATGGCTCCTTACGTTTCGAAACCATATCCTTATCAGTGTGCCCGTCTACATGCACATCAGTTTAAAAGGAATACAATTCTTTGCATTAACAATACTGCTGGAGCAGTCTCACCAGTCTGGGAAATGCCATCACAAAACATGCTCATCATATGATTTGTTGGATCTAGTAAGGAAGAGGACAGAAATGTTTTAATTTGAAGCATAAAAAATATTTTTCATTCTGCTTCCTTATGCTTATTTTTTAGACTTTTTATGAATGAGGACCTTGACAATTTGTATGCTATAGGAGAAAGTTATTATGTATTGCTTCATAAATTATGACACTGCTTTATTATTTTTAATGCAGAATTGTCATTTACAAAGCATTTGTCCATGTTTACTTTTCTAAGACTATTGACATCTTATCTTTTCTAGAGCTCCAAATGGTGATTACAGTACATCCAGTTTACAGTCCGTGAATGATGATGTGTTTATCAATGTATTTGATGAAGTGCTCTATGACATCTTAGAGGTGAGTCTTAAGTTTGAAGGACAGTCAGTACCTGTTACAACATTTTTCTTACCTTTTGTTTTAGAATCAATTGGAAGGAAATGGTATTCTTTCAAACTCAGCTACATACAACATTGACTGGAAACTTAATTGCTTAGAACATACAAGAACTGATACCTCATATGCATTTACTAGAAGCTCTAAATAATATTGGTTGTCTTGTTGGTGCTCAGGGATGCAGTAAAGGACATCAGTTGAGAACATTCTGAACTCTCTGGGTAATTGTGATTATTGCTAAGCTTCCTAAAATAAAGAAAATGAATGCCTAGGATATTTAGGGCTTGATTTTAGGTGGAGGAAGAATGATGGTGTTCTTTGAGGGTGTAGTTTGTGAGAGGCAGAGGCAATGATGTGATATACATATGTATTTTCTGAAAATGCGCATGCACACAACTAGAGTGCACACACAAAATTTATACCTTTTACCGACCGGGTGTAAATTTGCATGCCAGCATTTGTATGATCTCCAGGAACAAGCAGGAATGTAGTCTTCACATATGGGTATCGTTGGTACTGACGGAGCCTGTGCGGGAATGCTCCCCAGTGTCCAATAGGAAAGCTTTTGGGAGCATCCCACAGCGCCTGCGTGCTGCCTTCCTGCCTTTCCAACTGCCCCTCTCCAGTTTTTCGGTTTCCGCGGAGCCGACAGGTCCCATATCCTGTCACCGCAGAAAAATTTCTTCTTTAATCTTTGTTTTTTGTGGTCGCGTCTGCCTTCCCTTGACGCTATACCGGTACCGCCGGTTCATTCTTCTTTCTTCTTAAAAAAAACCTATAGTTTCTGAGCTATTTTACTTCAGAAACATTTTTCCTTGGTGCTTGGCGCCATTTTGGGCACTAGGCCCAATTTTTCCTTAAAAATGGAAAAACCAACATCTGGTTTTAAAAAATGTTCTAAGTGTGGCGGTACCATCTCTGTCACTGACACCCATGATTAGTGTCTCAAATGTTTAGGTCCTGACCACTCTACTTCGGAGTGCCTCTCCTGTGGAATGATGTCAAAAAGGGGTCGGCAGAATTGAGTTGCCAAGCTTAGCACCCTTTTTCCCTCAGACGCAGTGTCTGTTGCATCAATGTCCTCCAGGGCCTCATCTTCCTCCCATGGATCTCAGGTAACTAAACATAAATCTAGTCGGTCCTCAAAGGGTAGATCTCCTTCTAAGTATCGACATGCCACTGGTGTTGCCCTTGAGGAATTTTCACCGGCAAAACTGCCCCGGCGGGAGGCTTCAGCTTCCAAAGCATCAACGGGGCTCTAGGATGTTCTCGGGGTCTCAACCTCGGCAGAACTACTGGTGCCATGCTCTGGGGTTCAGGCCGTTTCTACCGGTACCGACACCCAAGCATCGGCAGCGTTGATAGACCAGAGATTTCTTGCTATTGAACGCAGTCTAGCGGCTCTTCTCATGGCTTCGGTACCGTTGAAACCGTTTCAGACACCTCAACCGATACCGGTACCGACAGCATCAACATCAATGGGTATGCCACCCATACCGAGTCATGCGTCTGTCTCCGGCATCAAAAGATCGGTACCGGAGCAACCCGATACCGACTTCGATCGCTACCAGTACCGTGCACTGCATGATCACCGGGATCGGAGGTATTTTGAATCCTCTGACTCTGATGACTCCGAAGACTTTGCAGATACAAGAGTACTTCTCCCAGAGGATTCCTCTTCTCCTCAGCACAGAATGTCTCTGCCAGAGGATATGTCCTTTCAGGATTTTATCCGTGATGTGGCCAGAGGCCTTTCCATCACAGTAGCTCCTGAAAAAGAGCCTAGGGCAAAGGAGTTGGAGATTTTCCAATACCCTAAGGCTCCCAAAAAGGCTGCTACTCTGCCTATTCATGAGATCTTACATGATCTTATGCTAAGAATGTGGGAAACACCTCTAACCACATCTCCTCATTCTCGGAGACTCGATACTATGTCCTGGCTTTCAAAAAACTCAATTACCACACCATTCAATGGTAGTGGAATCAGCCATGCGTAGGATGAAAAGTGCAAAGAGACATGCATCCAATCCTCCAGGTCGTGAATGCGGACTCTCGATGCCTTTGGGCATTGATGCTTTCAAGCTTCCATGCTCTCAGCTAGGATCAGTTCCTATATCTTGTATATAGGAATGTTCCTTAAAGAGGTCACAGGAGACTTGGAGCTTATGAGCCCCCTTCTTCCTGATGACAAAAGACAGGACTATCTTACTCTTGTCAAACATGCCAAGGATGTTTCCAAGTTTGTAAATCGTGCAGCCTTTGACTGTTTTGAGTGCATAAGCAGAACCTCTGCTGTTGCCATTGATGCACGTCGGATTGCCTGGCTTCAGGCATCCTACTTGGAAATTTGGGTACAGGATAAATTAGGAAACATTCCTTGCACAGGAGAAAGTCTCTTTGGCAAGAACTGGCAGGAGAAGGCTAATGAGATAGATGCAGACAATATCACTTTGGATAGATTGTCCAAATCTACAGCCAATCCTGCAAGGAAAAGATCCTCTAAAAAAACATTTTTCAATAAGAAAAAGCAGTTTTATCCTTCCTATACCCAACAGGGACACCGTCCAAGTCAGCCTGCCCAAAAGGGACAACAGCAACAACCTAGACAACAAAAGAAGCCAAAAGCAGTATAACCTCAGCCAGCTCAGCAGGCTCAGCCTCCTCAGGGTCTTTGACTCCTCTATAGAGAACTTCACCTTCCTGCCCTTTGAGGATATGTACACTTTGGAGGAAAGGAGGGACAGGGGAGATATGATTCAGACCTTTAAATACTTAAAGAGAAATGATGAACAAACAAACCTCTTCCAAAGACGGGGAACCTGTAAAACTAGAGGGTATAACATGAAACTGCAAGGGGGTAAATTGAAAGGCAATGTCAGAAAATATTTTTTCACTGAAAGGGTGGTGGATGCTTGGAATGCCCTCCCGACGGAAGTGGTAGGGGCGAACACGGTGACCGAATTCAAAAAGGCATGGGACAAACACAGAGGATCCCTTTACAAAAATAGGATAAAAACAAAATAAACAGTACCATCTAACTTCTGAACCATATAACGTCTCAACAAATAGGGGTGTCCTACATGGAGTGGTGGGTTTACCCCTGAACAAGGATATGGGGAGGGGTGGCCTGCGCGGAGCGACAGGTGCACCATCTTGCTGGGCAGACTGGATGGACCATGCTGGTCTTTATCTGCCGTCAACTACTATGTTACTATGCCCATGAAGGGTCCAGAACCCTTGGACATCCCAGGCCGGTTATGTCATTTTGCCCACAGATGGTACCAAATAACAGCAGAAAATTGGACTCTGTCCATTGTACAAGAGGGGTACAAGCTTCATTTCCACAGTATGCCCCCTCCTACAATGGTAAGACAGTTCAATTCTCAGACCTCTCTCGACAATCTCTTAGGTCAAGAGGTCACAATACTCCTTGCGCAAGGAGCAATAGAGGAAGTACCCATTATGTAACAGGGTGCAGGGTTCTACTCCCCCTATTTTCTTATTCCAAAGAAAACAGGAGAAAAGAGGCCCATTTTAGACCTCAGAGAATTGAACAAATATCTGTTCCGAGAGAAGTTCAAAATGCTCTCTCTAGGAACTCTGCTGCCATACCTTCAAAGTCAGGATTGGCTTTGTTCTCTAGATCTCAAGGATGCGTATACTCATATTCTCATCCATCCAAATCACAGAAGATTCCTCCGATTCCTGTTTCAGGGAAAGCACTTCCAGTACAGGGTTCTTCCCTTTGGCCTGGCTTCTGCACCAAGAGTATTCACAAAATGCATGGCTGTGGTAGCTGCATTTCTCCACACTCTGGGAATATTTGTCTTCCCCTACTTAGACGACTGGCTCATTCGAGCCCCTCCAGTGCCAGAAGCCAGCTCTGCTTTGTTTTGCACAATGCGAATCCTTCAGTATTTGGGACTAGTCATAAACCTCCCAAAATCCGATCTTGCTCCCACTCAATCCCTAGAGTTCATAGGAGCTCATCTGGATACCAGACAGACAAGGGTTTTCCTTCCGCAGCCCCGCTGTCTTCGCATAATACAGCTTGCTTCCCAAGCAGTGCTCAAACCTTATCTCACTGCTCGGGAAATGCTACAACTGCTGGGCCACATGGCATCAACCATGTATGTGATTCCTTATGCTCGCCTCCACATGCGAGCAGCCCAGTGGACTTTATCCCCTCAGTGGACACAGGCCTCAGGTTGCCTGTCGGACAAAATAACAAACTCAGACCGTCTTATTTCATCCCTCCAATGGTGGGAATCACTCAAAAATCTTCTCGTGGAGTCTCCTTTCCAGCAACCCCTATTCCAAGCCACCCTAGAAACAGATGCATCTCAGGTGGCATGGGGAGCCCACCTGCACGATCTCTCTACCCAGGGTACCTGGACTCCACAGGAGGCCTGTCTTCACATCAACCTTCTGGAACTCAGAGCAATCTTCCTTGCTCTTTGAGTATTTCACACCCAGCTTAGATACAAGACAGTCCTAGTTCAAACAGACAATCAGGTAGCCATGTTCTATGTGAACAAGCAGGGCGGAACAGGCTCTCTGTCGCTATGCAACGAAGCTTTGTGACTATGGGCCCTCCCCAGAGAGCATCAGATTCATCTCCTTGCGGTGTATCTTCCAGGCATTCAAAACTCTTGGGCAGACAAACTCCGTCGAGTTCTGCTACCACACAAATGGTCTCTCCATGCAGACCAGTTTGCCCAAATATTTCAGATTTGGGGAACCCTGGACATAGACCTCTTTGCAAGTCCGCTGAATGCCAAACTTCCCAAGGGACGCCTTCCTCCTTCACTGGGGTCAGGACTTCCTATATGCCTTCCCACCCATTCCCCTCATCCTCAAAACACTATAAGATGATAATAAGAATTTCTATACTGTGTATATAGGTTCTTTTCAAGTTACAAATATGTACAAAGTTCCCCAAAGTTATAATCCCAGTTGTATTATCCTGTTATATGTAAACTCAACAGTCTGTTGATTGCAATGAGTATTCCTGTTTTAATGTAAACCGCGCTGATGAAAAAGAGTGCGGTATAAAAGAACTATAAATAAATAAATAAAATAAATAAATATTCAAGCTTCAGAGAGACAGAGGTCATATGATTCTCATAGCTCCACGTTGGCCACGGCAAACGTGGTACCCTCTGCTTCTACATCTCTCTCAAGTTCCACCTCTGGAGTTGGGATCTGCTCCAGATCTTCTCTCCCAAGAGAACGGGGTGCTGTGGCATCCCACTCCTCAGTCTCTGCATCTCAGGGCCTGGTTGCTGAAGGCCTAGAGCTTCAGGATCTCAACCTTTCTCAACAGGTAAAGGATATCCTTTATTCTTCTAGGAAACCCTCCACAAGACTCTCATATGCTTTTAAGTGGAAAAGGTTTACCATATGGTGCTCGCAGAAGGGTCTTAACCCTCTTGTGATACCTCTAGAATCGATACTGGAGTATCTCCTTCATTTGTCAAATGTGGGTCTTAAGACAAATTCAGTAAGAGTCCGTCTTAGTGCTATTGCAGCTTCTTACAAGCCTCTAAGTGGACAACCTATTTCCTCTCATCTTCTCATAGCGAGATTTATGAGAGGTCTTCTTTTAACAAAGCCTCCCATTAAGCCACCACCGGTGGCATGGGACTTGAATCTGGTGCTCGGGCAGCTCATGAAACTACCCTTTGAGCCATTAGCCACTACACCTCTGAAATTCCTTTCCTGGAAAGTCATCTTCCTCATTACAATCACATCAGCACGTCGCATCAGTGAATTGCAAGTCTTAGTGGCTGATCCTCGTTACACAAGGTTCCACCATGATAGGTAGTTCTTAGGACTCATCCGAACTTTATGCCAAAGGTGGTTTTGCCTTTCCATTTAAACCAAGCGGTTTACCTTCCTGTATTCTTTACAAGGCCTCATGCCTCCAGTGCAGAAAGGAACCTTCATACTTTGTACTGTAAAAGAGCTTTAGCCTTTTACTTGTAGAGGACACAGCAACATCGAAAATCTTCTCAACTCTTTGTTGCTTTTGATCCTAGTCATTTGGGACTTCCAGTGTCCAAAAGAACTCTATCTAACTGGATTGCACAATGCATATCCTTTGCCTATGAGAGTAAGAACCTTCCTCTTGAAGGCCATGTCACAGCTCACAATGTGAGAGCCATGGCAGCCTCAATGGCTCATCTTCACTCTGTGTCTATCGACGACATCTGTCGAGCAGCTACTTGGGCTTCGGTACATACCTTCATGGCCCACTACTGCTTAGACAAGGACTCCCGCCGGGATGCCTTGTTTGGCCAGGCTGTTCTTCAACACCTTTTTCAGACTTAGTCAACTCCTACCCACCATCCCTGGTAGGATGCCAGAGATCCATGGGGGGGAATCATAGCCCTTTCACAAGGGCTGACAACTTCCTGGGGCCATCTCCCTGGCATCTGCAGCTAGGGAGTCCCCATATGTGAAGACTACATTCCTGCTTGTTCCTGGAGATAGTGTAGTTACTCACCTGTAACAGGTAATCTCTGGGAACATTAGGAATTTAGTCTTCACAACCCACCCACCTCTCCTAGGAGTTGTATCTCTCTCTCTCTCTCTCTCTCTCTCTTTCTCTCTCTCCCTCTCTTTCTCTCTCTCCCTCTCTCTTTGGTCTCAGCTATAAACTCAACTGGAGAGGGACAGTTGGAAAGGCAGGAAGGCAGCACGCAGGCGCTGTGGGATGCTCCCAAAAGCTTTCCTATTGGACGCTGGGGAGCGTTCCCGCGCAGGCTCCATCGGTACCGATGATACCCATATGTGAAGAGTAAATTTCTGCTGTTCCCGGAGATCACCTGTTACAGGTGAGTAACTACGCTTTATTGGGACTGGTTCTGAGAGTCTATTTTATGAAATCACATAGGCGCATATGCTTCCTTTATAAAATAGACCTAAAACAGACACCTTTTTGAATTTCTCACATTTTCTTTAGAAAATACCAGTCCTCCTTCCACCAGCAGCACTTTCAATGGCTCCATCCTGGGAAATACTTGTGAACTTGTATCATGGCAATAAATGAGTCAGTGGGTCCTGTCAAGGTAACTTGCCCCAACCACTAGGCCACTCCCCCCTCCACTAGGCCACTCCTACCCATTTTGGGGAAAGTCAAGTTGTCCTGTAAATCATGGGGGGTGGACAAGGTGGCAGATCCACTCGTGTGTGGTTGTTTGAAGTCCTGCAAAACTTGCTTTTTTTAATTTATAATTTTTATTGAAAATTGCAAAATAATACAAGAATTCATTTACTCAAAGAAATTATGAAACATAAAAGTCCACATCTCGGGGAGTACAACCAGGAAATTGCTTCCCTAAGCAATACATAAATAAGAAAAATACAAATAGAGTTCAGAGGACAGGAATCAGTATCCATCATTAAACAAACAAAACTCTGTTTTTCTAGCATGCTAGTAAATCATTAGTAAAACATAAATACGTTCCTTAAGGACAATGAGTATCTAAAAAAGTTTCTAAAGAAGATATATCTGAAAAAACATATTTAGTTCCATCCAGGAATTGTTGGAAAATACTCTGAGGGCTAAAAATATTAGGTGTTTAAATTTCCCCTGTACTCGTTTACTATCCCCTCAGATATTGTTTGATAAATATTTGACGGAAATTCTGGTGTTTCAAGATAATACTAAACCTATAATTAATAAATTGTATTATTTACCTCAGTCGGCAGCAAATTCTGGTGGAGTTCTCCAGGGTGTTGCTGTCCCGCCTTTACTTAATTTTGTAGATGTGTCTGAGTTTATTGAATCTTCGTGCGATCTGATTTCTACTAGGTCAACTCTTTTGGTATCCTTTAACTCGGAGATAGATAAGAATACGGTTATGCATTTATATTTTCAGAATAAAAATGCTAATTTCTGCGGAGGGATAATAAACGTGTTCCCCGATGTCTGCAGGCAGACTCAGCTTCGACGCAAGGCTTTTATTTCTTTAAAGCCTCGTGTTTTGGCTATTGGTGCTACTTTTTTTTAAATTTCCTGCAAAACTTGCTTAATATGGTAAGCAGGAAAGGGAGGCCCAGGGTCTTTTCAGCTGACCTAAGGCCAGGGCCCACTGACTCATTTATTGCCATGATACAGGCTCACAAGTATTTCCCAGGATGGAGCCATTAGAAGTGCTGCTGATGGAAGGAGGACAGGTATTTTCTCAGGAATTAGAAACCACCTTCAGACCTCAGAAACAGAGGCAGCCCTCAGACCTATACAGGTGTGATGTTTGCTGAGCTGCGCTCATGAGTACTTGTGGATGGTGGCACAACTGCTATGTCTGCCTTGGTTGTGGCCATGAGTGGCAGGCTATCGGCATTGGGCATTTCACCCCCTGGAGAGGTGGCAGTAGATCAGCAGAGATATGGTACTCCTTCCTCAATCGGTACATGAGGACATTGAAAGCTTTTTCTGAGATCTGAGTTCCAGTTCCAGAAGCTAGTGGTTATTTCCCTAGATTCTGTTTAGAATGCAGTTGACTATTTTGGTAAAGCCTTATCCGAGCAACTAAAGGCAACTCTCTGCAATTACACTTTTTATTTGAATTGGATACAAGTCAGGGGTTCAGTATTTCTCGGTGTAAAACCAGGCTTGGATACTTTGGAGAAGAGAAAATTGCCACTCTGGCACAGGATTAAAGTATATTAAAGATAATGGTGGGGGGGTGGGGGGATATTCAGTGCCAGCAGCTAGCGCTGCTAGTGCAGCAATCCACCAGCGCTGAAATTAAAACTCAAATATTCAATGCCGGGGTCATATCCATAGGTTTAGGTTTAGGTTTATTAAAACTTGTTATACCGCTCGATACCGTAGGCGTCTGAGCGGTTTACAATAAATAAAATCAGGCAAGTTAGTTAAAACAAGCACTCGGCTGCAGAAAAAGAAAGGAACGCCATCAAATCACAGAAAGGTAGAGGAGATAAGAACAGGAGTAAGCTAAAATCAGAAACAATATGCATATGTACAAACAAGGGAGGAGGGGAAGGAGAAGACAAACATTCTGTGAAAGGACATGGTAACGAGGAGGGGGAAGGAATGGGCTAGGGAGGAGGATCAAACGCAAGGCAGAAAAGATGGGTTTTGAGTTGGGATTTGAATGTTTGGTATGAGCTTTCTGCACGGAGTTAACATAGTAACATAATAAATGACGGCAGATAAAGACCAGTATGGTCCATCTAGTCTACCCAGTAAGATGGCAAGAGTAGGTGCACCTGCTGCTCCATGCAGGCCACCCCTCCCCATGTTTTTATTTTAGGGGTGAACCCACCGCTCCTTCTAGGACACCCCTGTATGTTGAGAAATTAGTTAGTTAAGTTTATTTTGATTTAATCCTGTTGCTGTAAAGGGATCCACTGTGTCTGTCCCATGCCATTTTGAATTCTGTCATTGTATTTGCCCCCACCACTTCCATCGGGAGGGCATTCCAAGCATCCACCACCCTTTCAGTGAAAAAGTATTTCCTGACATTGCCTTTCAATTTACCCCCTTGCAGCTTCATGTTATGCCCTCTAGTTTTACAGCTTCCCCGTTTTTGGAAGAGGTTTGTTTGTTCATTATTTCTCTTTAAGTATTTAAAGGTCTGAATCATAACTCCCCTGTCCCTCCTCTCCTCCAGAGTGTGCATATTTAGGTCTTCAAGTCTCTTCTCATAAGGCTTCTGACACAGGTTCCAAATCATTTTGTTCACCTTCCTCTGAACAGTTTCCAGTCTTTTTATATCCTTTGCAAGATATGGTCTCCAAAACTGAGTACAGTATTCCAAGTGTGGCCTCACGAGTGACTTATACAGTGGCATTAGTACCTCTTCATTTCTGCTGGTAATTCCTCTTTGTATGCAACCCAACATCCTCCTGGCCTTTGCCACCGCCTTGTCGCACTGTTTTGCCACCTTGAAATCCGCAGAAATAATCACACCAAGGTCCTTCTCCTGGTCCGTGCACACCAATCTCTCTCCCCCTATCGCGTACATTTCACCTGGATGTCTGCTTCCCAAGTGCATGACACTGCACTTCTTCACATTAAATCTTAACTGCCAAGCATTAGACCATTCTTCCAGCTTTTGTAGATCTTTCCTCATGTTATCCACTCCCTCAGGGGAGTCCACTCTGTTGCAAATTTTCGTGTCATCTGCAAAAAGACAGACTTTTCCATGCAGTCCTTCAGCAATATCACTCACAAATACATAGAACAGTGCCCGGCCCAGGACCGAACCCTGTGGCACCCCACTAATCACCCTCCTTTCATCCGAGTGAGCTCCATTTGCCATCACCTTCTGTCGTCTGTCAGTCAACCAATTTCTGATCCAGTTCACCACCTTGGGACCCATCCCCAAACTACTGAGTTTATTGATAAGCCTCCTATGAGGAACAGTATCAAAGGCTTTGCTGAAATCCAGGTAGATGACATCCATCGCATGCCCCTGATCTAGTTCTCTGGTCACCCAGTCAAAGAACTCAATCAGATTTATTTGGAAAAATCGTCTTTTGGTAAAACCATGTTGCCTTGGATCATGCAACCTGTTGGTTTTGAGAAAGTCCACTATTCACTCTTTAGGAAGCGCCTCCATTACTTTTCCCGCCACCGAGGTAAGGCTCATGGGCCTGTAGTTTGTCACTTCTTCCCTGTCACCACTTTTGTGAAGAGGTACCACATCGGCCCTTCTCCAGTCCTGAGGAACTACTCCTATTTCCAAGGATCTGTTGAAAACATCCTTTAACGGCCCTGCAGGAACCTCTCTGAGCTCTTTCAGTATCCTGGGATGTATCCCACCCGGTCCCATGACCTTGTTCACTTTCAGTTTTGAAAGTTATTCTAACACATCATCTTCAGTGAATGGTGTGGTATCTACTTCATTCCCATTTTTATATTTGGGAGTCACAGATGGTCCTTCTCCAGGATTTTCTTTAGTAAAAACAGAACAGAAGTATTTGTTTAGCAATTTTGCTTTTTCAACGTCACTTTCCACAAATCCGTTCCCAGCACTTCTGAGTCCTGCAATTCCATCTCTGATTTTCCTTCTCTCCCAAATATACCTGAAGAAAGCTTTGTCGCCACACTTCACATCTTAACCCATCTTTTCCTCTGCCTTTGATTTTGCTTTCCTTATTTTTCTTTTTGTCTCTTTTAGTTTGCTCCTGTATTCCTTAATGTGTTCCTCTGTTTGCAAGCTTTTGAATTTTGTGAAATCTGTGTTTTTTGCCTTTATTTGAGCAGCGATTTCTTTGGAGAACCAAATAGGTTTCCTTCTCCTCTTGTTTTTATTTACTTTCCTTACATATTTATCTTTGCCCCTTTTTATTGCCACCTTTAGTTTAGCCCATTGCAATTCCACTTCCCTTATCCCCTCCCACCCTGCCAACTCCTCCTAAAGGTACTTGGCCATTTTACTGAAGTCAGTGTTTTTGAAATTTAGGACTTTGAGCTTCTTATGATTGGACTACACCTTGGCTTTTATCTCAAACCACACCGTGTGATGTTCGCTGCTGCTCACAGGGGCACCCACCCAGTCATTCGACACGCTCTCACCGTTGGTGAGCACTAAATCCAGCATTGAGCTTTCCCTGGTTGGTTCCATCACCATTTGTTTAAGTGACGCATCTTGGAAAGCATCCACAATTTTTTTGCTTCTTGCCAGATTCGCAACATTAAAAATCCAAGTTTGCCGCATTGCCGTGAGGATAACCGGGCAGCAGTAATATTGAGCTGCTGCCTGGTTAGCTAACGTGGGGAAATTAGGCCAGGGTTTCCTGCACCTCGTTTTCTCCATATGTCACTAACTGGGCAGCGGCTCAATATCGCTGTTGCCCAGTTAGCGATGGCCATCTCTGCTTTGCCCTCACAACGTCCCAAAGCTAACTACTTAGTAACTGTGTTAGTGGCACTGAATATCCCGCCAAGTGGCATTTACATGATTTACAGGTCTGTCCTATTCATTCTTTCTAGATCCAGTAATTATGATGGACTCAATAATTCCTTTAGGTTTTTCCCCTTGCTGTAGGTTGGGTGACTTTACTATTACAAAAGAACGTAAGAAATGCCATACTGAGTCAAACCAAGGTTTATCAAGCCCAGTATCCTTTTTCCAACAGTGGCCAATCCAAGTCACAAGTACATGGCAGGTTCCCAAAAAGGCACACAGGTTCCACAATGCTTTTTCCGGGGCAAGCAGTGGATTTCCCAGGTCCTCTTTAATAATGATTTATGGTCCTTTTCTCCAGGAACTTGTCCAAACCTTTTTTAAACCCAGCTACACTAACAGCTTTTGCTACATCCTCCAGTAACAAATTCCAGAGTTTGATTATGCGTTGAGTGTCCCCTAGTTTTTAAACTTTTTGATGGCGTATACAGCAATCTACATTTACCCGTTCCATTCCATTTATTAATTTATAGACCTCTATCATAACCCCCTCAGCCGTCTCTTTTCCAAGTTGAAAAGTCCTAACCTTTTAAACTTTGCCTCATAGGGGTATCCTTCCATTCCCTTTACCATTTTGGTGGCTCTTCTCTGTACCTTTTCTAATTCTGCTATATCCTTTTTAAGATATGGCGACCAGAATTGCACACAATATTCAAGCTGTGGTCGCATCATGGAATGATACAGAGACATAATATCCTTGGTTTTATTCTCCATTCTTTTCCTTATGATTCCTAGCATTCTATTTGCTTTCTTGGCCACTGCTGCACACTGGGCAGAGAATTTCATCATATTATCCACGATGACACCTAAATTTCTATTCTGCTGCTGCCTAGATAGGTGGTTATTCTTGGTCTGGCACCTCTGCTGAGACTTATTTATTTATTTATTTTTCTTATATACCGCGCTATTATAATCAGTGTGGTTTACATTTGAACAGAACATACAAGAATGTAACAAGTTACATCGAGGTTTTTTTTTACATTGTACAGGGAATGTAGACATGGAGAGAACAATGAGGGAAAACTATGTACAAATTATATAAAATTATATAAATAGGGATACTCTTACGGATAAATAAAGATAAGAACTTTACCTAGAGGCTTGGTTGGTGGGTCGAGAAGGCAGGTAAGGAAGGAATGGTTAGCTGTTATCTACAGGAGGATGATCTAAGGGACGGGCTAGGTAGGGATGTGAGTTGGTGGCCTTGTGAGTGTCGGGAATGGTGTCAGGATAATATTGTAAGAATAGATGGTATTTGAGGGCTTTCCGGAATAGTGCCAGGTTTGAGATGGCCCGGATTTCAGCCGGGAGGGCATTCCATGCCATAGGTGCAAAAATGGAGAAGGCTCTACTTGCTGTTGTTTTCTTACATTTTATCAACAGTTTTGGGACTTCAAGTTTATTCAACGAAGTAGATCTCCTGGTTCTGTTGTCTGGAGTGCTGTGGAGAAGATCACTGATGGGCATGGGGGGATGGTTCTTAAGGGCCTTAAATGCCATGACAAGGGCCTTGAAATGGATTCTGGCCCGCAACGGGAGCCAGTGTAGGTTCTTTAGAACTGGCGTTGTGGTCTGATCTTGAGAGCCCTGATAGTACCCTTGCAGCTGAGTTCATGGCAAGACGTAGTGGGTTAAGAGTCAACTGTGGGAGTCCAAGTAGAATAATGTTGGCAAAGTCGAGGTGTGGGATGACTAAGGCTTGAAATATTGAACGGTAGTCAGGGTAGTCAAGAAGTGGGCGGAAATGGCGTAGTGAACGGATCTTATGATAGATTGCTTTAGTTGTGTTTATGACATGTGCTGACATGTCAAGACGCTGGTCGAGGGTGATGCCCAGGTATCGAATTGTAGATTTGGACTTCAGTTCAATGTTATTGACTAGAAGTGAGGAAGGTGGTGTGAATTTCTGGTTTCGCGAGATAAATAGTACATCTGTTTTGCTATGGTTAATATGTAGATTTTGAGAGAGAAGCCAATCTGCTACCGCTTCGAAGCATCTTATAATTGGAGAAAAATCAGGTTGATCAATTTTAAACTGTGCGTACATTAGGATGTCGTCTGCATATGCAAGGCATTGGACGTTGAAAGAACGGATTAAAGTGCAAATAGGCTGCATGTAGATGTTAAACATTAATGCAGAGAGGGAAGATCCCTGAGGTACACCTTGCTTCAGTGAGAATGGTTCAGAGGTCTTGGAACCTGCTCTGACTTGTTGCCATCTGTTACATAAATAGGATTCACACCAAGCTAGTGCTGAGCCTTGCAGACCTTTATCTTTGAGGTGAAATAAAAGTGTTTCGTGATTCACTGAATCAAAGGCGGCTGCTATGTCTAAGAAGATGAGGACGAATGCATGGTTGATATTGTCGATTCCTGTGATTAGGTTGTTGAAGAGGGTTGTGAGGATGGTGTCTACTCCGTGAGCTTCCCTGAAGCCATGTTGGGATGGGTCCAGTGGCGCAACAGTATCAACATGGTGTTGTATTTGTCGTAGGACTACCTTCTCCATAATTTTGGCAAGCAATGGGATGCTCGAGATTGGTCGGAAGGACTCAACTTTAGATGGCTCGAGCTTACTATTCTTTAACAGGGGGTGGATTGATGTATATTTTAAGCTTTGAGGGAAGGATCCTGTTGTGAGTGATTGATTCAGAATTCTGCATATAGATGGACTGAGGTCATGGCGCAACTCTTTGATCCAGCTAGCAGGGCAGGGATCGTTAGGGGCAGTGGTGAGGTTAATAGATGTGATGATATCTAAAATTTCTTTGTTCGATACCTTGGAGAATGACAGTAAAGGAGTTGGGGGGGGTCCATGTGAAGTGTAGGTAGATAATATGGATGAGTTCATATTGTACTTGGTCTGTATCATCTTAGATTGAAGGTAGGTAGAATATTCTTGCGGCTGGGGCATGGTTGTTTGGGCTAGTGCTGGGTCTCTGGTTAGTGACTTTACTATGTTAAATAAGTCGTGAGGTTTGTTAAGTGATCGCCTTAGTAGTTCTGAGTAATACAGTTTTCTTTTTTCCATGGTTTTTCGTCGGTGGGCTTGCAGGTGAGTGGAGTATGCATCGAGTGCCTCAGGAGTCTGGGTATGGCGCCACTGTCTCTCAAGTTTACGTAGTTGGAGGAGCGATGCTCGCAGATCCTGGGAGTACCATGGTGCATGCTCGCGTTTTGCAAGGTTTGTGTTGATGGATGATAGGCAGGCGGCAGCTCTAAGGGTGTCGTCCCAATTGGAAACCAGTTCATCTGGGTCGAGAGAATCGTTGGAGAGTAGAGGTAGGATCTTCTCAAGAGCCTTATCCTTAACAAGTGGTCGAAAGCGTGTTGTAACCGTTCTGGTAAGGGCATGTGCTTTGTTGCTGGAAGTGCTGAGATCGTTGGTGGGTATGTGAAAGAGGAGTAAATGATGGTCGGACCAGGGTATAGGTGTTATGGAGAGTAGCAAGTTCTGAGAGGGATTGATGGCAGTCTGTGGTATGAAGATCAAGTCAAGTATGCCGCCTTTGTTATGAGTAGGGGAGTTGATGAGTTGCGTGTAGCCCAGCTCATTCATTGCATCCATGAATGCTGTTGAATGGGTATCATGTAAGGAGGGCAGGTTGAAATCTCCCATCAGGACATTTAGGGTGCGTGGGTTGGTGGAGTTGCAAGCTAGGTCGATTATTGACGGGAGGTCATCTGGGGATGCAGTTGGTGCTCGGTATAATAGGTTCATTGAACAGTGTTCATTCGATATGGATATTATGTCCAGGTAGGTTGAGCTAATAGTATTGCTTAGTGTAAATTGAAGTTCGGATCTGGCAAAGATGAGTGTTCCACCTCCTCTCTGGTGGGTCCTATGGCAGGCAAAGGTTGAATAACCAGGTGGTGACATCTGGTTGATTAGAGCATTATCACAGATGGATAACCAAGATTCGGTTATCATTAGGATATCAAGGTCATGTAGAGTTATAATGTCGTTGATTGCAGGCCATTTTGAGCGTGTTGATCTGGCATTGATAAGCGCACATTTGAGTAACTGTTGGTAGTTGCGTTTCTCAGTTTGGATCCTTTTAAAGTCTTGTAAGGGAACGTTTAGAAGGTGAGGATGAAGGGCACTGGCTTTTATTGAGTGTTGACGGGGGTTCTCAGACCATCTTCTGCTATTGTTGTAGAGGATTGGGATATGACTGATACCAGGGCTAAGTGCCTGTAGTGGGTTGGGGGCCCAAGAGGTAAGGAGGAGGAGGAATAAGGATATGAAGGACGTAATTTTTAGGATGTTCTATGTGAGGCAGCTACTTTGGATGGACGGCTAATACGTTTGGGTGCAGGATTTGAGTTTGATACCAAGGTACAAGTTAAGGCAATAGTGGTTGGGATATAAACAATGTAGCAGTAATGTATCCACTGTGTCAGCGCTGTAGCAAAATTACATTAAATCAGAGCGTATAGATACAAGAATGAAAAGCTATTCACATCATGATATCTAGTAATAAGCACATCTACGGTTTTAAGCAAGGCAATTTAGCTTTTGGAGGAGATACGGTAAATGATAAAATGATCGGTTCTACAAGTCTCTGTGGGGTGTCCGCTATCAAATGAGGGGAATTACCTCATAGAACAGTGGTGTCCCTTTTTAATAGCAAGGCGCCACGGAGGGTCGGTGGATGATTCATCAGGCAATGTGTTGGAGTGGTGGGCTGGTTTTACTGGAACGGTGCGGCGAGAGAATCAGGAGGGCCTGCGCCTAAGGGCCACGCCAAAGGGCCCTCTGGCGAGGCCCTCAGGCGCGGGCCCGACAGGCGCGGGCCCGCCTGGCGGCGGCTGCTGTTTTGGATCTCTGGCCCCTCCTCCCACAGCCCCGATTAGGCTGGAGGCCTGAGCGGGAAGGCTGGTCGGCCCGCTCAGGAGCTCTACCCTGATCATCTTGGGAGACCACGCCAGTTATTAAGCTACCGGTAGCTTAGCTCTCAGTATCACTGATGCACACAAGTCCTCACAGCACGACAAGCTGCAAACTAAGTGAGGGGACCATAGCATTAAGATATCTATATAACGATGCCAGGCCATTATATTGTCACAAAATGGGAACATTGTATCAATTCTTCCTCAAACGCTGCCATGTATAAATTAGCTATTAAGGGAGCAAACGATGATCCCATAGCTATTCCTAAAATCTGTTGGAAAACTTTTCCCTGAAATAAAAAGAAATTATTTTTAATGCTATTTTTGTAAGATGTATTAAATCAGTAGGAACTTTATGCGGTCTGGGGCGTTTTTCTAACACCAAGCCATCTATGTTAATTACCTAATCCTGAGAAATAGATGTATACAATGAGTTGGTGTCATCGGTAGCCATTATTTTGTCTTTCCCATTAATGTCAAAATCACATAGGATTTTAAAAAGATGTGTTGTGTACTTAATATACAATGGAATCTTACCTACTCTAGAGGTCTCAGAAAATTGTCTACATAGACATATAGAGCCTGATCCCAGATGGGGCACATCTGGGCCGTCTGGATGACCATGAACAGGATGGTCCTGTCAGCACCCGATTCTGCACCGTGGGAGCAAGACGTTCCCACGGGTGCAGGATCAGGCACTGAGAGATGGCCTGGCATGCCCCTGCATCACCGTGGGCAGGGCCGGATTTACCTTGAGTGAGGCCCTATGCCAACAAAAATTGTGGGCCCCCAGCAGGGGCGGCCCAAGGGGGGTGTGGGCCTCATTTGCATAAGGGGCCTCATTTGCATAAATATTTGCATAATGTTACCATATACTAACTTTTAGTAAACGTGCCTCTTTAATGAGTGTATGGATAAAGAAAGACTAAAAGATTTCTACATTACTATAATCCAGTGCCAACTGCCAGACACATTAGGAACTACTACAAACACTGCCCATTTAGAACCCCATAGCAAACCCGCCGTATCCTAACAGCACTACCAGGACTCACAAAGCACCATACTCTACCAATCAAAAGGCAACACTGCAAATATTAAACCAATACATTTCAGAGAACAACAATACATGACCTACTGGGGAAAGAGAACAAGTGGCAATGTCAAATAGGAATTATATAAACAGAACACCTCAGCTCAGGTAACCCATGCAGAACATAGACCATCACCAAACAAGTAATCACATTTTAGAAACAGGAAGACAATAATTAAACTGGGAATCCCAAAAGCCAAACTTGGAATGTACAACACTGTAGAAATAAAACTCTACATTAATAAGCACTTGTACTAAACAAAGCGCAGACCAAAATGAAGCACAGTTACCAGAGCAGACAAAGTCCAAATAAGAAATTCAAAATAAAGAGATATTTTTCTACCTTTTGTGCATTTTTTCAGCTGCAATTGCTCCAGCCAATGTCTTCTGGTTTCTTCATGTCTTCTGCTAACTCTCCATCGTCTGCTGTCCATTGTCCTTTCCTTCTCTCTTCTAGTTTTTTTTCCATTCTCTCTCTACATCTGCTTTAACATACTAATCTTTCTCCTTTTGCTCTTTCCTCATTCCTATTTCATCCAGTCAAATTTTACCCCTCCATCCTCAATCCCCACTTACTCTCCCAATACCCGGCCAATTGTAGATTTTTTTATCCCTCCCACACAAAATATTTTTCCCGTCTCCCATTTACTCTTCCAGCCCCATCCCAATCTAATCCTCCCCCAACATCAGCTCCCTTCTAGTTCCAGCCTCACCCACATCCATTCCCTTGCTAGTCCCTGCATCAGCCCATTTCCAGTCCTAGCCACCCATCAGCCCATTTCCAGTCCTAGCAACCCCCCAACCCAATACCAGTCCTCACCCCCTATCACCCCACTTTCAGTTTCAGCCCCCCCTATAACCCATTACCAGTCCTAAACCCCATCAGCCCACTTCCAGTCCTAACGCCATCAACCCATTTCCAGTCAGCCCCCCATAGCCCATTGCCAGTCCTAACCCCCCCCATCAGCCCATCAGCCCACAGCCCATTACCAGTCCTAACCCATCAGCCCACCTCCAGTCTTAACCCCCCCCAGCCCATTTCCAGTCCTAACCCCCCCCCATAGCCCATTACCAGACAGCCCCCATCAGCCCACAGCCCATTACAAGTCTTAATCCCCCCCAAAGCCCATGACCAGTTCTAAACCCCCCCAACAGCCATTATCAGTCCTAACCCCATCAGCCCACCTCCAGTCTTAACCCCCCAGCCCATTTCCAGTCCTAGCCCCCCCATAGCCCATTACCAGACAGCCCCCATCAGCCCACAGCCCCTTACCAGTCTAAACCCCCCCCCAAAACCCATTACCAGTTCTAAAAACCCCCCCCAACAGCCCATTACCAGTCCTAACCCCATCAGCCAAACTCCAGTCTTAACCCACCCAGCCCATTTACATTCCTAGCCCCCCCATAGCCCATTACCAGACAGCCCCCATCAGCCCACAGCCCATTACCAGTCTTAACCCCCCAAAGCCCAGTACCCGTTCTAAACCCCCCCCAACAGCCACAGCCCATTACCAGTCCTCCTCATCAGCCCACCTCCAGCCTTAATCCCCCCAACCCAGTCCCCGTCCCAGCCCATTTCCAGTCCCAGTCCAGTCCCAAACCCATTTCCAACCCCGCACCCCAGTCCCAGCCCCCCCAATTACCAGTCCTACCCCCTCCCCCTCCCCTCCCCGGCCCTAAAGTAAAATTTATTTTAAAAAAAAAAACCTGCTGCTGCCGCCGCGGGGCCCCCTCTGCTGCCGCGGCAGCATGGACTGACCGCGGGGGCCCCCCTCTGTAAGCTCGGTCCCTCCCTCCGTGCCTCCGTGTCTCCCTCCGTGCAGGCTGTTAGAGACGCGAAGGCAGACTGTCTCCTTCACGTCTCTGTTAAGCCCGCAGGGGCTGATGGGAAATTTCCCATCAGCCCTGCGGCTTAACAGAGACGGGAAGGCAGAAGGAGACAGTCTGCCTTCGCGTCTCTAACAGCCTGCACGGAGGGAGACACGGAGGCACGGAGGGAGGGACGAGCTTACAGAGGGGGCCCCGCGGGTCAGTCCATGCTGCCGCGGCAGCAGAGGGGGCCCCGCGGCGGCAGCCAGCAGGTTTTTTTTTATTTTATTTAAAAAAAAAGCCTAACTACTTCAATTTTTGTGGGCCCTTTGCAGCTGTGGGCCCTACGCCATGGCGTACATGGCGTATAGCTAAATCCGGCCCTGACCGTGGGGATGTCCTCCCCGTGGCACATCCAGCCCGCTGCTGTAGAGACCCCAGTTTTCCTGCCACCCAATCCTGGTGGGGCAGCCAGGGCCCAGATTAGGTGGTGGAGCTCACCTGGCTTGCTGCTGTTGCAGCTGGGGGGCTGGCCAGCTGATCTGGTGGGGCGACCAGTGCCTATTCTACCTCCGAGGTGGAATAAGTTGGCCATCCCCCCGGTGCTCCCTGGACGTACAGAGCTGTGACCTGAATTGGCCCTGTACATCGGGGGCCAGTACCACCCACTCCACCTCCATGCCGTCCTTTCCCCCGCAGCATGCACAGCGGCTCTGTGCATGCAGGAGGACTAGGAGGTGGCATACGGAGCAGGCAGCGAGTGGGGTTGGACATCCTGCCGAGATGTACAGCCCTGCTATTCACTTTGCAGAATCGGACCCATAACCTTTCAAGTAATGAATCCCTAGCGGATGCAATCAGACGTTCTACCTGTATAGCTATCCCTATAGCTGTGCTGGATATTGCCACTGTACGGATAGTGCTAGCTCTGACTGCAGAATCCAGATCATCTCCAGGAACAAGCAGGAATGAGTCTTCACATATGGGTATCGTCGGTACCGACGGAGCCTGCGCGGGAACGCTCCCCAGCGTCCTTAAAGAAAGCTTTTGGGTGCATCCCACAGCGCCTGCGCGCTGCCTTCCCACCTTTCCCAACTGCCTCTCTCCAGTTCTTCTTTTCCGCGGAGCCAGCAGGTCGTGTTTCCTGTCACCGCTGAAGAATTTCTTATTTTCTTTTCTTTTTCTTTAGTCGCGTGTCTGCCTTCTCGATTCCGCACCGGTACTACTGGTTCCTTTTCTTTCTTTTAAAAAAAAAAAAAAACTTCTACTTTTTCAGTGCATTTTTCTTCTGGGGCCTTAGGCCTACAGAGATATTTTTCCCTCATGGAAAAACCCGCCTCCGGGTTTAAAAAATGCACAAAATGCAGTAGCACTATTTCTGTCACCGACACCCATGACTGGTGTCTAAAATGTTTAGGTCCTGACTACTCCATTGTGGATTGTGAGTCCTGTTCTATGATGTCCAAAAGAGGGTTACAGAATCGGGCAGCTAAGCTCAGTACCCCGTTTCCCTCCAATGCAGCTTCCGTGGCATCGACGTCTTCCAGGGCTGCTTCTTCATCCCTTGGATCTCAGGTAACCAAACGTAAATCTGGCCGGTCCTCAAAGAGTTCATCTCCCTCCAAGTATCGAGATGCCCCCGGGCTTACTCTTGAGGATACCACACCGGCAAAGTTACCCCGGCGGGAGCCTTCGGCTTCCAAAGCACTACCTATGGGGTCACAGGTTGACATCGATGGCTTGGCCTCGACCTCGACCGATCACCTGTTACAATGTTCTGGGGTACCGGCAGTTTCTACCGGTACCGATATCCAGACATTGGCGGCGTCGATGGATCAGAATATTCTGACCATGCAGTGTGCCATCACGGCATTCATTCAAGCTGCAACGCCTACGGTACCGCAACAAACCCCGTTGTCAGTACCCGTACCGATTCCGGTACAGGATCCGATTCCGGTTCTGATACCAGTACCGCTTGCATCGACATCAGCATCGACAGCAGCGGTACGCTATCCAGTGATGCCTATCAGTACCGGCCCGGTGCCGATTACTCCCAATGTCGATACCCCCCGGTACGCGTATCGGGCTCTATGAGAGCATCCAGACAGTCGATACTTCGATTTCTCTGAAGACTCTGACTCTTCAGAGGCCTCAATTGAAGCATCGGGGATCCTTCCAAAGGAACCCTCTTCTCCAAAAAGGAGAATGTCTCCTACTGAAGACTTGTCTTTTCAGGACTTTATTAGGGAGGTGGCCAAAGGCCTGTCCATCTCAGTAACCTCTGAGACTGAACCTAGAGCCAAAAAATTAGATATCCTACAATATCCTAAGGCTCCTAAAGAAGCAGCCACCTTACCAATACATGAGATTCTTTATGAACACATGTTGGGTATATGGGAGACTCCTCTTTCCACCTCTCCTCATTCCAGAAGGTTGGACACCATGTATCTTGTTCTTCCTTGTCCTGGATTTCATAAGACTCAGCTTCCTCACCACTCCATTGTGGTAGAGTCTGCCATGAAAAAGATCAAGAGTACAAAAAGGCACTCCTCTGCTCCTCCAGGAAGAGAATGCAGAACCCTAGATGCCTTTGGCAGGAAAATCTTCCAGGCCAGTATGCTTGTAGCCAGAATCAACTCCTATAGTCTCTATATGGGGATGTTTCTAAAAGAAGTTACAGATCATCTGCAAACCTTATCTCCTTTTATGTCAGAAGATAAGAGAGAAGAATATATCACCTGGCTTAAACATGCACAGGATGTATCCAAGTTTTCCAACCGTGCAGCCTTTGACTCTTTTGATGGGGTCAGTAGAGCCTCGGCTATTGCCATAGGTGCACGCAGAGTTGGAATCCTGGGTACAGGATGGTCTAGGTAACCTTCCCTGTACAGGCAAAAACCTGTTTGGCAAAGATTGGCAAGCAAAGGCCAACCAGATGGATGCTGAAAATTCTGCTTTAGATAGACTTTCAAAGTCTACTACTGCTCCTTTCAAAAAGATGTTATTCAAAAAGGGATCTTTCCCAAAAAAAGGGAAATGTTCTTCTTATGGTCAAGCCTCTTCTCAAGGTCGTTTTGCTACAAAGAGGCAGCAACAACCAAAACAGGCCAAAACCCAGGCTGCGAGGACTGCTACGGCCCAACAGCCTCAGCCTCCTCAGGGCCTTTGACTTTCCACTAGAGAACTTAGCCTTTTTGGCTCTAGAACATCCAGAGCCCCTCACCATCCCAGGAAGGTTAGCTCATTTTGCTCCCAGATGAGAACAAATCACAGCAGAGCAGTGGACCCTCTCCATCATAAGGGAAGGGTACAAACTTCATTTCTTAAACCTTCCTCCTCACACCATGGTGAAACAGTTCAATTCTCCAACATCTCTCCTCAACTTTCTAGGTCAGGAGATTGCTACCCTTCTTGCCCAAGGGGCAATAGAAGAAGTACCCCTTCTTCAACAGGGTTCAGGGTTCTACTCCCCCTATTTTCTCATCCCAAAGAAAACAGGGGGCTACAGACCTATATTAGATCTCAGAGAATTGAACAAGTTTCTATGCAAGGAGAAATTCAAGATGACTTCTCTCGGAACTCTCCTTCCATACCTCCAGAGTCAGGACTGGCTTTGTTCTCTAGATCTCAAGGATGCGTACACCCATGTTCTCATCCATCCAACACACGGAAGATTCTTTCGCTTCCTGTACCAAGGAAAGCACTACCAATACAAAGTGCTTCCTTTCGCTCTGGCCTCTGCTCCAAGAGTGTTCACAAAATGCATGGCAGTAGTAGCTGCATTCCTACGCACTCTAGGAATATTCGTATTCCCATATCTGGACGACTAGCTCATCCGAGCTCCATCCCAGTCAGAGGCCCAGATTTCTCTAGCCTGCACAATGCGTGTTCTTCAGTATCTGGGACTGGTAATCAACATTCCAAAATCCCATATTACCCCTACTCAGTCTCTAGAGTTCATAGGGGCCTTGCTGGATACCACAACTGCAAGGGCCTATCTTCCCCAGGCCCGTTGCCTACGCTTGGTGCAGTTAGCCTCCCAGATTCAGTTAAAATCCCATTTAACTGCTCGAGAGATGTTGCAACTTTTAGGCCACATGGCATCCAAGGTGCATGTGGTTCCCTATGCTCGCCTTCACATGAGAGCAGCTCAGTGGACCCTATCCACCCAATGGACCCAGGCATCAGGTTGCCTGTCAGACAAAATAGCAACCTCCAGTCGCCTATTTTCATCCCTCCACTGGTGGAAGTCCACTCAGAATCTGTTGCTGGGGTCCCCCTTTCAACAGGTGCTACCCCAAGCAACCCTTACAACAGATGCCTCTCCAAAGGGTTGGGGGGCTCATCTACAAGACCTCTCGACCCAGGGCATCTGGTCTCCACAGGAGACATATCTTCATATCAACCTCTTAGAGCTCAGAGCAATCTTTCTGGCTCTCAGAGTCTTCCACACCCTGCTCAGCTACAAGACAGTCCTCATCCACACGGACAACCAGGTAGCTATGTTCTACGTGAACAAGCAGGGGGGAACTGGCTCTCTGTCGCTTTGCAACGAAGCTCTGAGATTGTGGGCCTTCGCCAGAGAGCATCAAATCCATCTCATGGCAGTATATCTTCCAGGAGTTCAAAACTCTTGGGCAGACAGACTCAGTCGAGTTCTGCTTCTGCACGAATGGTTCCTCCATGGGGACCAGATAGCCAGAATTTTTCGGATTTTGGGTCCCCCAGACATAGACCTGTTTGCAAGTCCGTGGAATGCCAAACTTCCCCGGTTCTGTTCCAGGATTCCATGTCAGGGAGTTCAGGCCCGGGATGCCTTCCTCCTTCATTGAGGGCAAGACTTCCTTTATGCCTTTCCACCTATTCCCCTAATCCCCAAGACTCTGTTCAAGCTTCAGAGAGACAAAGGGACTAAGATCCTCATAGCACCACTTTGGCCACGCCAAGTGTGGTACCCTCTACTTCTGCATCTCTCTCAAGCTCCCTCCCTAGACCTGGGGTCTGCTCCAGATCTCCTCTCCCAAGAGGAGGGAACTTTGTGGCACCCAAATCCTCAGTCTCTTCATCTCAGGGCCTGGTTGCTGAAGGCCTAGACCTTCAAGATTTACAACTTTCTCAGCAAGTGAAGGATATCCTTCATGCTTCCAGAAAGCCTTCCACCAGACGTTCCTATGCTTTTAAATGGAAAAGGATTTCCATTTGGTGTGCAGAGAAGGGTCTCAACCCTCTTGCAATACCTTTGCATTCTTTACTAGACTATCTGCTGCATTTATCCCATGCAGGCCTTAAAACAAATTCAATCAGAGTCCATTTGAGTGCTATTGCAGCATCCCTTAAGCCTCTCAATGGACAACCTATTTCCTCTCATCCTCTTATAGCAAGATTCATGAGAGGCCTTCTTTTGACTAAACCTCCCATTAGACCACCTCCAGTGGCCTGGGACTTGAATCTGGTTCTTGGCCAGCTTATGAAGCCACCATTTGAACCCTTAGCCACTACCTCCTTAAAATTCCTTTCTTGGAAGGTAATTTTTCTCATTGCAGTCACCTCAGCTCGCCGTATCAGTGAGCTGCAAGCTTTAGTGGCTAATCCTCCTTATACAAGGTTCCATCATGACAAGGTAGTCCTCAGAACTAATCCACACTTTATGCCTAAAGTGGTCTCACCTTTTCATCTGAACCAGGAGGTCTTTTTACCTGTCTTTTTTCCAGGACCTCATGCATCAAGTGCAGAGAGGACTCTTCATACCCTGGATTGTAAAAGAGCACTTGCTTTCTACTTACAAAGGACACAGCAACATAGAAAGTCCTCTCAACTTTTTGTTGCTTTTGATCCTTCTCATTTAGGACTTCCAGTCTCTAAGAGAACTCTGTCCAATTGGATTGCTCAGTGTATTTCCTTCGCCTACCAAAGTAAGAACCTTTCTCTGGAGGGCCATGTCACAGCTCACAATGTGAGGGCCATGGCCACCTCTGTGGCTCATCTAAACTCTGTGTCCATCGACCAAATCTGTCGAGCGGCCACTTGGGCATCGGTTCATACCTTCACAGCCCATTACTGCTTGGACAAGGACTCCCGCCGGGATGCCTTGTTTGGTCAGGCTGTTCTCAAACACCTGTTCCATACCTAATCAACTCCTACCCTCCATCCCTGAACTGGATGCCTGAGATTCATGGGTAGAGGTAGAGCCCTTCCCAGGGACTCACAATCTGGGTGATCTCCCAGGCATCTCTAGCTGGGGAGTCCCCATATGTGAAGACTCATTCCTGCTTGTTCCTGGAGATAGCACAGTTACTTACCTGTAACAGGTGATCTCTGGGAACATCAGGAATAAGTCTTCACAACCCACCCACCTCCCCTAGGAGTTGTATCTCTCTATCTATCTTTCCTTTCCTCTCTCTCTCTCTTTGTCTCAGCTTTAAAACTCGAACTGGAGAGAGGCAGTTGGGAGAGGCAGGAAGGCAGCGCGCAGGCGCTGTGGGATGCTCCCAAAAGCTTTCTTTAAGGATGCTGGGGAGCGTTCCCGCGCAGGCTCCGTCGGTACCGACGATACCCATATGTGAAGACTTATTCCTGCTGTTCCCAGAGATCACCTGTTACAGGTAAGTAACTGTGCTTTCAGTGCCAGCTACTATCCAGGTAGCAGCATTAAGTATCAGAAATTAATTTAGCCGTAATGGCTGTTGGGTTTTTTTTGTTTGCTCCAAAATGTTTTATTGATTATTAACAGAACCAACAAAAAAGAAATGCATTTCCAGCAATTTAGGGAGGCATAAAAAAAACAGAAATAAAAAATAAACCTTTCCAACAACTTACACATTAACAGAATAAACACATCTGCAGGAAAAAGCAAAAACTGGACTATAGCCAAGCATTAGGGAAAAAACTCCACTGGAAAAACGCATCCTCCTAGTGGGGAGACGAATAGAAAAGAAAAGTAAGACAAGCGAGAAGAACATGCCTGCAGAGGCATCAACGAGATCTGATGCCAGTTCCCGGCAGGCCATCTCCCTCTCAAGTGTCTCTGGCTCTGATGCCCCGATGAAACTTTGGAAACCCTCGATGCATCATCGATTTTTTAGACGCTCACACTGCCCTCGAGTCAGGAGGGGGGAGCTCCAGGCAGTCTCAGAGATACTTAGACTTCCTTTCGGAATCTGACTCTGATGGCTGGGTGACCGATGTGGATTTGGAGAACTTTTAGAGAGCAGGTCTGCTGAGCTTCCATCAGACCTCTCCCTTCTGCACCAGCAACGGAAGTCTCCTCCAGAAGACATGTTATTCCAGGATTTAATGAGGAACATGGCAAAGACCATTTCATTTTCACTGGAGGAGGATGAGCCCAGGGCAGAGGAGTTGGAGATCCTTCAATACTCCTCAGCCCCTAAGGAAGCAGTGACAGTGAACCCCCTGTCAGTAGGAGCTGGACTCAATATACAGAGTTCAAAAAGCTCCTGGGTTTGAGAAGCCTCAGCTTTCTCACCACTCCTTAGTTGTAGAGTCTGCCCATAAGAAGATTAAAAGCACCAAAACGCATTCCTCGACATACCTATGTAGGAAGGCTCAGACATTGGACTCCTTCAGAAGGAAGTGCTTCCAAAGCTCCATGCTTGCGGCTCGAGTAAACTCTTACTAGCTCTACATAAGCATGTTCTTATAAGAACATAAGAACATAAGATATGCCATACTGGGTCAGACCAAGGTCCATCAAGCCCAGTATTCTGTTTCCAACAGTGGCCAATCTAGGTCATATGTACCTAGCAGTTTCCCCAAGGGACACAGGTTCCACAATGCTTGTATTGGTTCAAGCATTGGTATCCTGGGTCCCTTCTTAATAATGGCTTATGGACCTTTCCTCCAGGAACTTGTCCAAACCTTTTTTAAACCCAGCTACACTAACAGCCTTTACTACATCCTCCAGTAACAAATTCCAGAGTTTGATTACACGTTGAGTGAAAAATATTTTCTTTTATTAGTCTTAAATAGTTTACCCTGTAGCTTCATTGCATGTCCCCTAGTCTTTCTATATTCTGATAAGGTAAACAATCGATCTACGTTTACCCGTTCCACTCCGCTCATTAATTTATAGACTTCTATCATATCTCCCCTCAGCCGTCTCTTTTCCAGGTTAAAGAGCCCTAACCTTTTTAGCCTTTCTTCATAGGAGTATCCTTCCATCCCCTTTACCATTTTGGTGGCTCTTCTCTGAACCTTTTCTAATAACTCCATATCCTTTTTAAGATACGGCGACCAGAATTGCACACAATATTCAAGGTGCGGTCTCACCATGGAACGATATAGAGGCATTATAATATCCTTTGTTTTATTTTCCATTCCTTTCCTTATCATACCTAGCATTCTATTTGCTCTCTTGGCCGCCGCTGCACACTGGGCCGAGGGTTTTAACATGGTATCCACAATGACGCCTAAATCTTTTTCCTGGGTGGTGGTTCCTAATGTGGAACCTTGCATCGTGTAACCATAGTTTGGGTTGTTCTTCCCTAGGTGCATAAACTTGCACTTGTCCACATTAAATTTCATCTGCCATTTTGATGCCCAGTCTTCCAATTTATCAAGATCCTCTTGCAATTTTCCACAATCCTCTTGGGTTTTAACAACTTTAAATAGTTTTATGTCATCTGCAAATTTGATAACCTCACTCGTTATTCCACTTTCCAGGTCATTTATGAATATGTCAAAAAGCAGCGGACCCAGACAGATCCCTGGGGTACACCACTATTCACCTTTCTCCATTGGGAAAATTGGCCATTTAGCCCTACCCTCTGCTTTCTATCTTTTAACCAGTTCCTGATCCACAATAGTACACTGCCTCCTATCCCATGACTCTTTACTTTTGCCAAAGGTCTCTCATGAGGGACCTTGTCAAAGGCTTTCTGAAAGTCCAGATACACAATATCAACCGACTCACCTTTGTCCACCTGATTATTCACTCCTTCAAAAAAACATAACAGATTAGTAAGACAAGATCTTCCTTGTCTAAAGCCATGTTGGCTGTCTCTCATTAGTTCATGACTATCTACATGCTGAGTAATTTTATTCTTTATGATGGTTTCTATCATTTTTCCCGGTATTGACGTCAGGCTCACCGGTCTGTAGTTTCCCGGATCACCCCTGGAACCCTTTTTAAAAATTGGTGTTACATTGGCGATCCTCCAATCTTCAGGTATTAGAGATGATTTTAATGATAGTTCACAGATTACTAATAGCAGGTCTGCAATCTCATATTTCAGTCCTTTCAACACCCTTGGATGTATACCATCCGGCCCAGGTGATTTGCTACTGTTCAGCTTATCTAATAGTTGTAATACATCTTCTCGATGTATCGATATTTCCTTCAATTCTTCTGCACCTTTAAATACCACTTCAGTCATGGGTAACATCCCTACATCTTCCTCAGTAAAGACCGAAGCAAAGAATTCGTTCAGTCTCTCCGCTATCGCCTTGTCTCCTCTTAGTGCTCCTTTAACCCCTTTATCATCTAATGGACCAACTGACTCTCTCACAGGTTTTTTGCTACGAATGTACTTGAAAAGGTCTTTACTTCGCTTTTTTGCTTCTGCAGCAAGCTTCTTCTCAAATTCTCCCTTTGCCTGCCTTATCAATGCCTTGCATTTGACTTGCCAGTGCTTGTGCTGTTTCCAGGTTTCGTCGTTTGGCTCTTTTTTCCATTTCCTGAAAGATGCTTTTTTGGCAACAACAGCCTCTCTGACCTCAACTTTAAACCATGCTGGCAGTTTTTTTGACTTCTTTCCACTTTTCTTAAAGCGTGGAATACAGCTGGTCTGGGCTTCCAAGATAGTATTTTTCAACAACAGCCAAGCCTGATGTACGTCTTTAACCTTTGCAACTGCTCCTTTTAGTTTTTTCTTGACTGTTTTCCTCATTTTATCATAGTCTCCCTTTCGAAAGTTAAAAGGTAGTACTGTGGATTTCCTTACTATCTCTCCTCCATTAATTAAATCAAAGGCGATCATGCTATGATCACTATTGCCAAGTGGCCCCAACAACCTTATCTCTTGCACTAGATCTGGTGTTCCACTAAGGATTAGGTCTAATATGGCTTCCCCTCTGGTCGGTTCATGAACCAGCTGCTCCAAGAAGCAGTCATTTATTTCATCTAGGAACTTTATCTCCCTAGCATGTCCTGACGTGACACTGACCCAGTCGATACCGGGGTAGTTGAAATCACCCATTATTATTACTGTGCTGTAACGTTTGTTAGCTTCCTTGATTTCTTTGAGCATTTCATCATCCATTTGGTCATTCTGGCCAGGCGCTCGATAGTACACCCCCACTGCCATTGCCTTCCCCCTTTTACATGGAGTTTCAATCCATATAGATTCTACAGCAGATTTTGTTTCCTGCAAAACTTTAATCCTTTCTGACTCAATGCCCTCTCTAACATAGAGAGCAACCCCTCCACCAATTTGATCAGCTCTATCATTACGATATAGTTTGTACCCAGGTATCACAGTGTCCCACTGGTTGTCGTCCTTCCACCATGTCTCTGATATTCCAATCATATCTAACCTTTCATTTAGTGCTATATATTCTAACTCTCCCATCTTATTTTTTAGACTTCTAGCATTTGCATACAAGCATTTTAGAGAATGTGTTTTATCCACATTAATTTGTCTGTTAGACATGAGTAATTTGGGATCTTTAAGCTCTGTCTGCTCCATACTTGAGGGCATTTGGGCTACTTTACTCTTTTGTGGAACCTCTCTGCTTTTGGTAGTATCCTTCAAAGATACATTCTTCCGAACCATCTGCTCTTGGGCGACTGTCGGCTTTCCCCTAATATCTAGTTTAAAAGCTGCTCTATCTCCTTTTTAAAGGTTAATGCCAGCAGCCTGGTTCCATCCCGGTTAAGGTGAAGCCCATCCCTTCGGAAGAGCCCCTCCTTTCACCAGAATGTTCCCCAGTTCCTAACATATCCAAACCCCTCATCTCTGCACCATTGTCTCATCCACGCATTGAGACTCCGGAGCTCTGTCCTGCCTTTTGGGTCCTGCGCGTGGAACAGGAAGCATTTCGGAGAATGCTACCCTGGAAGTTCTGTATTTCAACTTCCTACCTAAAAGCCTAAATTTAGCCTCCAGAACCTCCCTACCCCATTTTCCTATGTCATTGGTACCAACATGTACCAAGACAGCAGACTCCTCCCTAGCACTATCTAAGACCTTATCTAGGTGGCGCGTGAGGTCCGCTACCTTCGCACCAGGCAGGCATGTTACCAGGCGATCCTCACGTCCACCAGCCACCCAGCTATCTACATGCCTAATGATCGAATCACCAACTATAACGGCTGTCCTAACCCTTCCCTCATGGGCACATGGCCCTGGAGAAACTTCCTCGGTGCGAGAGGGTTTTACATCACCTGGAGGACAGGTCCTAGTTACAGGATCACTTCCTGCCACACCAGGGTGATGCTCTCCTGTCACGTGACCTCTCTCCTCCATGGCAACAGGGATGCTGCCAGACTGGAGGTGGGACTTCAGGACTATATCCCTGTAGGTCTCGTCTATGTACCTCTCTGTCTGTCTTATGCTTTCCAAGTCTGCTACTTTAGCCTCTAGAGAATGGACTCGTTCCCTGAGAGCAAAGAGCTCCTTGCACCTAGTGCACACGTAAGACCTCTCACCAACTGGGAGAAAATCATACATGTGACACTCAATGCAAAAGACTGGAAAGCCCCCATCCCGCTGCTGGACTGCTGTCTGCATCTTAGTTTTAAGTTTGTGTTTAGATCTAAGTTCTTTACTTACTAAGGGTTGCTATGGATATTTATACTAATAAAACTGAACCTAATACGTGTAATATACCTTGTTCACCTGAAGCTTAACTAATCTCAGGTCCTTAGTGTATGACTGATTTGGGTAATGAGCTTCACCTGAGAGCACCTCCTGTCTTTTAAGATGTGTAAGTACCTATAAAGCTACGATTATCCCAGGGGTGGGTGGGTGTGGGGAGGGTGGGAGGGAATTAACACTTATTAAAAGAGGGCTGCTACACAGTACCCTGTCTTGTGCTGCTGAGGTAAGCTATATTCTGATTTGATTTAAATTATAGCTCTTAGCTGCTGCTAGGCTCTAACTTCTTATGAAATTTAAAGTACAAGCTCTCTGCTGGGTTCTAAATTTAACCAGAAAGCTCTTTTCTGTGTTGTAAATTTAAGCTAAAAGAACTTTGCTGATGCTAGGCCCTGAGTGACTATTAAATGTAAACTACAAGCTCTCTGCTGGGTTCCAAATGTAACCAGAAAGCTCTCTTCTGTGTTTTAAATTTAAACTAAAAGTACTTTGCTGTTACTATGCCCTGAGTGACTATTAAATTTAAAGTACAAGCTCTCTGCTGGGTATGAAATGTAACCAGAGAGTTCTCCTCTGTGTTTTAAATGTAAACTTAAACTGCTGCTACTAGGCCTTGACTGATTTAACAAAAATAGTGGATCACAGATTAATTAGCTTTAATACAAAGAATTCCTTTTAGAAAATTACCAGAAGTAAATACTCACAGTTGCAGATTTCCCTCCAGAAGCAACAGTCCCCCTTACCAGTCTTTCAAGACAGAGGATCACAGAGCTCTGGTTGAGCTATTTATGCCTGTGTTGCTGAAGTAAGCTGTGACCAACTTCCTGGGTAATTAACAGTCCTTGCTTGGATAGGAGGAGTCTTTCAAAATGGCCTTTTGATCTGCCACCTGGTGTTAACACCTATTGAAAAAGTTTCACAGGTTTCTTGCCCCCTAGGTAGAAGGCCTCTTTGTAAAGGTCTCTAGAAAACGTTATTTGTTGCTCAAAAAGTACAGACCCTGCTTTGCTTTTGTGCTAAGCTAAATTCTGATTTGATTTAAAATTATAGCTCTTAGCTGCTGCTAGGCTCTAACTTCTTATGAAATTTAAAGTACAAGCTCTCTGCTGGGTTCTAAATTTAACCAGAAAGCTCTTTTCTGTGTTGTAAATTTAAGCTAAAAGAACTTTGCTGATGCTAGGCCCTTAGTGACTATTAAATGTAAACTACAAGCTCTCTGCTGGGTTCCAAATGTAACCAGAAAGCTCTCTTCTGTGTTTTAAATTTAAACTAAAAGTACTTTGCTGTTACTAGGCCCTGAGTGACTATTAAATTTAAAGTACAAGCTCTCTGCTGGGTATGAAATGTAACCAGAGAGTTCTCCTCTGTGTTTTAAATGTAAACTTAAACTGCTGCTACTAGGCCCTGACTGATTTAACAAAAATAGTGGATCCCAGATTAATTAGCTTTAATACAAAGAATTCCTTTTAGAAAATTACCAGAAGTAAATACTCACAGTTGCAGATCTCCCTCCAGAAGCAACAGTCCCCCTTAGCAGTCTTTCAAGAAGGACATCATGCATGATCTCACTGACTTGGGCCAGTTCCTTCCTCCAGAGAAATGAGAGTACTAAATGAGAGCATGGATTCACCAGAGTTAGATCTTGTCAGACAAATCTGATTGATTTCTTTGACTGGGTGACAAGGGAGTTGGATGGAGGGAGAACCCTAGATGTGGTGTATTTAGATTTCAGTAAAGCCTTTGACACGGTTCCTCACAGGTGACTTATAAACAAACTGAGCACCCTAGGGATGGACCCTAAAGTTACTACTTGGGTTAGAAATTGATTGAGTGGGAGGCAACAAAGGGTACAGGTAAATGGAGCTCACTCTGAGGAGAAGGAGGTTACTAGTGGTATGCCCCAGGAAGCTGTCCTTGATCCAATTCTTTTTAATATCTTTGTTAGTGATATAGCGGAAGGGCTGTCAGGTAAGGTTTGCCTCTTTGCGGATGATACCAAAATCTGCAATAGAATAGACACCCAGGAAGGTGTAGATAATATGAGGAGGGATCTAGCTAAGCTTGAAGAATGGTCTAGAATTTGGCAGCTGGGATTTAATGTTAAAAAATGCAAGATCATGCATTTGGGCTGCAGTAATCCAAGGGGGCAATATAGTATAGGGGATGAAGTACTTTTGTCCACTAAAGAAGAGTGGGACATAGGCGTGCTTGTGTCTGATCTTAAAGTAGCTAAACAGATAGAAAAGGTGACAGCAAAAGCTAGAAGGATGCTTGGGTGCATAGGGAGAGGAATGGCCAGCAGAAGAAAGGAAGTGATAGTGCCTCTGTATAAGTCTTTGGTGTGACCTTATAAGAACATAAGATCATAAGATATGCCATACTGGATCAGACCAAGGTCCATCAAGCCCAGTATCCTGTTTCCGACAGTGGCCAATCTAGGTCATACGTACCTAGCAGCTTCCCCAAAAGACACAGGTTCCACAATGCTTGTACTGGGTCAAGCAGTGATATTCTGGGTCCCTTTTTAATAATGGTTTATGGACCTTTCCTCGAGGAACTTGTCCAAACCTTTTTTAAACCCAGCTACACTAACGGCCTTTACTACATCCTCTGGTAACAAATTCCAGAGTTTGATTACACGTTGAGTGAAAAAATATTTTCTCTTATTTGTCTTAAATAGTTTACCCTGTAGCTTCATTGCATGTCCCTAGTCTTTCTATATTCTGATAACGTAAACAATCGATCTACGTTTACCCGTTCCACACCGTTCATTAATTTATAGACTTCTATCATATCTCCCCTCAGCCATCTCTTTTCCAGGTTAAAGAGCCCTAACCTTTTTAGCCTTTCTTCATAGAGGTATCCTTCCATCCCCTTTACCATTTTGGCGGTAGTTCTAATTACCTCTGTCGCTCTAAAAGATCGTCAAGCACGTGCACCAAAGACTCCATCAAATGTGGCAAATTCTGCAGTCTAACCAAATCTTCAATCTGCAAGTTTGAGAGGGAGAACTGTAAGATATACAACTGCCTATAGAAGTTTGGAAAGCATTCTGCCATTTTGCTAGATAATGGGGTAGCTAGTCCATGTTTGTCTTTGATCTGCTGAATGCCTGTTTTTATCCTAACTTTCTTTAGCTACCACAATAGCAACTTATTGACTTTGTTGGAATGCTCATAAAGTGGTGTTTGGTCAACTGCAATACCTTCACCGTCCTCACTATCTCCAGTGCATTCAGTTCCCTGTGCCACCTGCAGGAGTATATGCAATACTACTACTTCTCCTATCCTTATGTATCCTCTCCAGCTGGACCAGCTCCTTATGGAGCATCTCATATTGTACCAACTTTTGTCTCCATAGGGCCACTGTGATGGCAGTTATATGCCCTCTAAGAACTGCTTTGGCTGTATCCCATAGCAACCTGGGGGCAAACTCAGGGGAACGATTAAATAGCAGAAATTCTTCCCAGCCCTTGATAAGTTGTTCTATCAATACAGGGTCTTTTAGCAACAGCCTTTGTTAAAGACCAATGACCCGAGCCTTTATCAGGATCAGTTCCCACAAAACTATGGCATGATCTGAGAGAGCGAATTTTGTATTCCATCCTTAATCGGATGGGAGACAAACCAAAAATCTATGTGAAAGTAGGTATGGTGCACCCCTGAGAAATAGGTAGAATCATGCTTCCCTGGGTGAAGCCAGTGCCAAATATCACTTAAACCTATCTGGTCAAAGTAGGATTGCAATATCCGCAAACCAACGGGATTAATGAGCCTATTTACAGATCTGTCAGCAGGAAGAAGGATGCAATTAAAATCCCCTCCTAGGTATACTGTCTCCAAATAAACTCTGAAAAAAGGGACCCACCTGTACAATTAGGGGAATACATGTTGGCAAGTGTGACTTTAGAGGACCCTAAGAATCCTTTTAGCATCAGGAATCTCCCTTGTCTATCCGCATGCTGAGATTCAAGTGCATAATCACATCACCCTGAAGAAAGCCACAGAATGATGGCTGAAACCTCAGTTCCACTTACCAAGACACAGCATGACCCGGAAAACTACAAAGATCATGAGGCAAGTTTTTATTGGACCTTGAGCATACAATGGACATAGTCCACTCATAGATTCAAGGACATCTTTTCAGGGACTCACTGTCCAGATGGATGGATCGTTCCAACCTGATGAAAAGTCTCACCTTCCAGATTCCCCCCTATCAAAAGTTGCTGATGATAGACCTGCCGAAACTTAGTTGGGGAGCTCATGTAGAAAGGTTCCATACCCCCAGACCCTCTAGTCCACCCAGGAAAGCCTTCACCAAATCAATTCCTGGAACTGAGAGCAATTTCAAATGGTCTAAGGGCTTTCAGAGATTGGTTATTCAATAAAATTGGCAAGATCCAGATGGACTGTTAGGATGCGATGTACTATATAAACAAGCAAGGAGGAACTGGCTCGTACTTCGTATGTTGGGAAACAGTCTGGATATGGAATTTTGCCATCTCCCACGGGATGATATTCAGAGCCACATACCTGCCAGGCAACACCCCGGCAGACAAGCTGAGCCATGTCCTTCAACCTCATGAATGGACCCTGAACTGGGAAGTGACTCTGTCTCTCTTTAAAGAGCATGGCACCCTCTTGATACATTTGTTTGCCACTCCTTGGAATTGGCAAGTACCTCAGTTCTTCTCCAGGTTGGGCACACACTGAAAAGTTGCCTCCAATGTCTTTCTCCTACAGTGGGGAGAGGATCTTCTGTACAAAGATAATGGGGGCATGCTAATTCTCATAGTGCCTTATTGGTCCAGGAGTTATGGTTTCCTCTTCTATAAGACCTTTCCATTATGGACCCGATTTGCCTGAGCAGCTCACCAACTCTGAATACATAGGGTCAGGAAACTTCGATGCATCCTAACACCAAGTCCCTAGCCCTCACAGCTTGAATGTTGAGGGGGAAATTTTGTTCAATCTGAACTTGTCAGTTGGTATTGCCTCCATCTACCTGGCCTCCCAAAGAGATTCTACACAGAAGTTATATGGATTCAAGTGGAGGAGGCTTACCGCCTGATTTGAGGGAAAGTCCTAGACCTTTTCATATGTCACACACAAAAACTACTTGAATACCTTCTACATTTGTCTGAATCGGGTTTAAAAGCCAACTTTGTTGGGTTTCACTTCAGTGCAATTGGTGCCTATCATTTCATGTAGAAGATAAATCCATCTCTCTACAGCTTTTAGTTGTTGGCTTTATGCGGGGCTTACTTCTTATGTAGCCTTCTCTAAAGTCTCCTGCAGTGGGATCTCAACGTGGTTTTGACTCAGCTGATGAAGGTTACTTTCAAGCCATTAGATATCTATGCACTACAGTACTTGACCTGGAAGGCCTTGTTTATGGCAATCACTTCAGCATGTAAGATTAGTGAGCTCTTGGCTGCAGCAAGCGGATGCTCACTTTACAAAGTTTTCCAACAATAGGGTTGTTTTATGTTCTCTTCCTAAATTCCTTTCTAAAGTGATGTTAGATTTCCACCTTAACTAGTCAATAGTCCTTCCAACATTTTTCCAAGACCCCATGCTAACAAAGGGGAGAGCATGTTGCACACGTTCAACTGCAAGAGAGCCTTGGCCTTCTATTTGAAGCAGACTAAACCTTATACAAATTCTACCCTGCTTTTTGTTTCTTTGGACCCTAGTAGGTTGGGGGTTGCCATCAACAAACCTACTCTTTCAATTTGGCTAGGAGATTATTTCTCTTTTGCTTAGGCCCAGGAGGTCTGATGCTAGAGAATCATGTCACTGCTCACAACGTCCGAGCCATGGCTGTGTTGATGATCCACTTGCACTCAATCTCCATGAAAGAGATTTTCAAGAATACCACTTGGACCTCAATCCACACATTCACATCTTAACTCCTGTTTGGTAAAGGATTTTCAATATGACAATAGTTTCAGCCAGACTGTCCTTCAAAATCTGTTTGGGGATTATGTGTGGAGAGTCAGAACGATAACTCACGTTGGGCCACATCCTCTACCCTCGTCACCCCCCACTCCACCCCACCCCTACCTAATGTTCTCTTACTCCAGACAATGTAAGAAACATTGTACAGTCAATGGCTCATGTCCCAAGTTGTTACCACCGTTATACTGCTGTTTAAGTTCTCATCCAATTTTGCTACCCTTGTTACTTGTTGCCACCATGTTTTCTATCCTGTTATAATTTTTTTAGACAATTTACAATCTAAACCTCTTTGAAACTATGATAAGGCAGTATAGAAAACCTTTTAAATAAATAAATAAGAATCTAACTCGATCACCCCTAGGCCCATTTTTAATTTTGTTCCATGCTACCTCGTTCTGGATGTATATACCTAAGGGCCCAATACCAACAAACCCCCCCCAAAACAGCAACAAACATTGTTTTGTTAGTTAGTGTCTATCAGTTGTGACATTCTGTTTACCCTTTTTTTCTTTTTGAGGCAGCCTAAAGCTAGGGAATCCCATATGTGAGCACTTACCCTCCTTGTTCACAAAGAAAACAAAGTTCCTCACCTTTAGCGGGCAGACATAAGATAAGTCTTCACATTCCTTCCACCTCCTGTTGGAGTTGTATTCTGCTGAGTTGGTTAGCAGACTGAGGAGATGTGGCTCAGTGGTGGCGGGCAGGAATTCACATGCATGGGTGGAGGGACTGCTTTAAAAGCTTCTAGAAGAAGCTGAGAAAAGTTCCTGTGCAGGGCTCCGTCCTTGAAATCGCTCATATGTGAAGCTTATCCTGCTCTCAACGAAGAACACCTGCTACAGGTGAGCAACTTTGTTTATGTGCATCAGTGAAACAAACTCTTACTTTAATGCATTTGAACTGTATTTTTTTAAACAGCAGAATGTGAAAAATGTACAAGGGTGTGGAGACTCTTTCAAGGCACTGTAACTGTACACACACATAGATTACATTTGAGGTGTGTGCAAGGAAAATGTTTTCATTCATTTTCAGAATTTTGGCCTTGAAACACAATGTGGAACTGAATGCACGTTAATGAATGCACACAAACAAGTACAGTATATATATAAGATTTATTGGTTGCTTTTTTATTAGCTCATCAGTTGTCTTCTTCCATTTCAATCCATGCCAGCCTTTACTGGTTAAGGAATCATGAACCTTCACTTGAACCTATCAGCAGACTTTTTTATCCTATATTTTATGAAGCACTATAAGTATCTATCTATATATGCATACATACGCTGTAAAGGAAAGGGGAAAACCCTTGTATATCAGCTGCGCAATCCCAAGAGAAGGGCTGTAACCCTTAGGACAAGAGCTAGGGTGACATAACAAATGACTTTGGACCCTATATTCAGCAGCGGTGGGTTAGCCATCGCTACTGAATTGAAGACCCAGATATTCAATGCTGAGGCCATATCTGGCCACTGGAATTGAATATTCAGGTTGGCCAAAGCTAACCGAGCTGTAGCGGTATTCAGTCGCAGCCTGTTAGCTTCAGTGGCGAAGGTTAGGCCACTCTTTAAGGTGCCTAACTTTCACCGCTTAACGTTAACCGGGCAGCGGCTGAATATCACTACTACCTGGTTATCACCGGGTGCTGCCTCTGCTCTGTCTCCTGGAACTCCCCGATTCTAGTTGGCTAGGATTGGGGCGTTCAGCGGTGGCACCTAAGGATATTCAGCAGGATTGACTGCATTAGTGCTGCTGATTAATGCTGTTAGCAAGTCTGCTAACCACGTTTCTCGCTTTCAATATCGGGCCCTATATTTCCCTGCTTTCTTAAGGCCAGGAGGGATAGCAGGGTCCTAATGAAAAAAAGCTTTGAAAGAAGGGAGGGTGAGGTTTACACCTTTGGCTGACCCAACAATCAGACAAACCATGCAGTCGCCTAGGGTGTCACCTTCTGGGGTGCAGCTAAGGGTAGGGCATTCAAAGCTAGATTCTGACGGTGGGGGATAAGACTTAAGGTTTGTCTAGGACAGCAACACCTTGAAGGAACTCTGGGGCTGGCTCTGCTTCCACCCACCGTCTATCATACATGCATAGGTGTAGCTGTTAGAAGAGCCCCTGCAGATGGAAGTAAAGACAGAGCAGCAAAAGGGGAAATAGCCAAGTATTGAGTCTATGGGGCGGGCTGGTGGTTCCTGAACAAAAAGTATATTTGTGTGACTTTGTCTGAGTAAGAAAACGTCAGGAGCAGGTATAAAACAAAGTTTCTCTTAAGAGAAGCAGGCTGCACCAGCTTTGGTAATTGCTGTAAAAGGAACCAGAATGAATGATTATAAGGATTATAAGAGTGTTTTCTGTTCTCAGTGTTTATATGCTGTGAAGCTTTCAGAAGACAGAAGTTGCTGAGGACTCAACAGTTTAAAAACATTAACTCTTGTTTGGGCTATGCAGGTGGATGATTACATGCTGTGGTGGCCAAATGTAAACAGAGATTCTCTATGGACCAGCAGAAAAAAATACCTTTGCAGTTTTCCGGGTCATGCTGCATCTTAGTAACTGAAACCGACGTTTCAGTCACCATCCAGGGTGAAGAAAGCCACAGCATGGTGGCTGAAACATTGGTTCCAGTTACTAAGACACAGCATGACCCAGAAAACGTCAAAGATCATCGTACTAGCTGAGGAATCCCAAGAGAAGATTTAAAGCAGGAAAAAGTCCTTTTAGGCAAGGTAAAAAAACAAAACAAAACGCTTCCATGGGGCTCTGTGGAAAGAAAAAAAATGGGGATAAGAGAGCGCCACAGCGACAGGCAGGAAGATTGAGTCAAGCTTCCAAAAGCTCCTAGAAAGAGCTGGGAATGCTCCTACATGGGGGGCTCCATCGGATGACATCACCTCACATCCATCACTTCCTCTCACAAAACCACCTGTCCGCTTGACCCTCTGCCTTCCTCTTGGCTGCTAGACCCGTCCCTCGCGCTGCTCCCTTACATACTCCACATCGTCAACAATAGTCTTTCATCTGGTGTCTTTCCTTCAGGTTAGAAACACACCATCATTTGCCCACTCCTTAAGAAGCCCTCCCTCGACCCTTCCGTTCCTGCCACCTGGCGCCCTGTGTCCAACCTCCCTTTCCTCTCCAAGACCCTGGAAAAGCTTGTTTTCACCCAGCTCTCTGCTCACCTCGACTCCACTCTTTCCCTTCACCCACATCAGTCTGGCTTTCACTCCGGTCACAGCACTGAAACTGTCCTCACCTCCCTCTTGAGTGAAGTCCACCAATCTCACGACTGCGGTGACCTTTCCCTTGTGGTGGCCCTGGACTTGTCCTCTGCTTTTGATATTGTTGATCACCGCACCCTTCTTGCCCATCTGGCCGATCTTGGGATCCACGGTTCTGTTCTTTCATAGTTCTGTTCCTTCCTCTCTTCCCACTCCTCCTCTGTTTGGACGAGCTCAGCCACCTCCCCCCCACCTGGCTCTTCACTGCGGGGTCCCTCAGGGTTCAGTTCTTGCCCCTTTCTTTTTAACATTTTTCTTGCCCCACTTGCACTCATCGTTCAGCAATCAGGTATCTCTGACTGACTGTACGCAGATGACATCCTTCTCGTGCACCACACTAGTTCCCACACTCCTGATCTCTCTGCCCTTAATCTTTATGTTATCCGTGTCGCTTCATTGTTGCACAGTAACTTCCTTCATGTCAACCCTTCTAAGTCAGCTGCTCTGTGGTTTTCGTTCAGTACTCCCCCTCTTACCTGCTCCCCTCTTTTCCTCTCCACCCCAATTCCCCTGGTTTCTTCTCTCCGTTATCTTGGGGTTATCCTCGACTCCTCACTCTCTTTTCACCACCATATTACTGTGCTTGTCCGTCGCTCTTTCTTTTTCTTGCGCCAAATTTGTGCTGTCCGCTCCTTCCTTCCTTCCTCCTCCCTCACCTCTCTGGTTCTTTCCCTTGTTATTTCCAGGTTGGACTATTGTAACACAGTTCTGGCCGGTCTCCCACAATTCCAGCTTCGGCGCCTTCAGTTGGTTCAAAATACTGCTGCACGTATGCTCACTCACTCCTCCCCCAGGGATCAGGTCACTGCCCTCCTTTTCAGTTTACACTGGCTTCCACTTAGCTCTCGTTTCATCTACAAACTCCTCATTCTCACCCACAAAGCACTACACACTGACACCCCCCAATATCTAGCCGACTCCATCCATTTGCAGCCTTCCCCCTACCTTCTCTGCTTGGTTCACGGTAACCACCTCTTTCTTCCTTCTCCCTCCTCGGCCCACCTGGAATCCACCCACCACACTGCATTCTATTTCTTAGCCCCTGCACTTTGGAATTCCCTCCCTCCCACGCTCTGCACTGAACTGTCCTATCAATGTTTTAAGGGCCAACTCAAAACACACCTTTTTCAGCAGGCTTTTGACCTTCTGGACCCTTGATGCCCGCCCTCCTCGCCAGCCCCCTCCTCTTTACCCTCTTCTCTTTCCTTGACTATCTCTATTCTGTTCTGTCCTCTCTCTTTTCTGTCCAATGATTGGCGTTCCTTTCCTTTCTAAATTTAAATTTGTTTTATTGTACACCGCTCTGACGCACATGCTTGAGCGGTATATCAAGCGACGAAATAAAGATAAAGATAAATGAGGACTTTTTCTGCTGTCCATGGAGAACACCTACTACAGGTGCGTAGCTATGCTTTACTGTTAAGGTAGCCTATAAGGGATACTGGATATCACATTTTCATTTCAAAGACTTTTCTGATAAAAGATTATTAATTGACAAAAAGGGAATATTGCAGGAGAGTTAAACCAGTAAAGGAAGCTCAGTGTTTGCGGTTCCCTTAAAGATGGTATGTGGAGAGGACTAGAACATTAGGAGTTCTGTTAAAAATTGAATGTCTATTTGAATTGACTTAAAAAGATTTAAACCATTAAATTATTGCCTTGTTTTTGTGGAAAGTGACTCTTAATTGTTATGTAAAATAAACTGTTTAAAAGGGAAATTTTGGAAATCTGACAGACCAAGTCTTTACAATATGTATAGGTAGCAATGCAATGCAATGTGTGCCTTCGAGTCAGTGCTGACTCCTGGCAACACAGCAGCTCCTGGGTTTTCTTGTCAGTATGACCGGAAGTAGATTGCCAGGTCTTTCTTCCGAGGCAATGGAAGCTTAAGGGAGTTTCCCAAGGCCACAAGGAGTGCTATTAAGTGTAGGTAGATATAACTGTAAATTTCTAATTTATAAAAATGCTCAAATTTGGAAAGAACAATCTCCAGGAACAAACAGGAATGTAGTATTTACATATGGGGTATCGTCGGTACCGACGGAGCCTGCGCGGGAATGCTCCCCAGCATCCAATAGGAAAGCTTTTGGGAGCATCCCACAGCACCTGCGTGCTGCCTTCCCGCCTTTCCCAACTGTCCCTCTCCAGTTCTTCGTTTTCCGCGGAGCCGCACATCCTGTCACCGCAGAAAAAATATCCCTTCTATTCTTCTTTTTTGTGGTCGCATCTGCCTTCCCTTGACGCTACACCGGTACCGCCGGTTCTTCTTCTTCCTTTTCTTTAAAAAAAAACAAAAAAAACTTTCTTCTGGATTCTTTCCAGTAGTTTTCAGGTGCCACATGCCATTTTGGGCACTAGGCCCAACTTTCCTTCAGAATGGAAAAACCCGCCTCGGGTTTTAAAAAGGGTTCTAAGTGTGGCGGTACCATCTCCGTCACCGACACCCATGAGTGGTGCCTCAAATGTTTAGGTCCTGACCACTCTATTTCTGAGTGTGTTGCCTGTGGGATGATGTCGAAAAGGGGCCGGCAGAACCGAGCTGCTAAACTTAGCACCCTTTTTCCCTCTGATGCAGCCTCCATGGCATCGACGTCTTCCAGGGCTTCGTCTTCCTCCCATAGATCTCAGGTAACTAAACATAAATCTAGCTGGTCCTCAAAGGGTAGATCTCCTTCTAGACAGTGAGATGCCTCTGGTGTTGCCCTTGAGGGACTTTCACCGGCAAAATTGCCCCGGCGGGAGGCTTCGGCTTCGGCTTCCAAAGCATTAACGGGGTTCCAGGATGTTCTCGAGGCTTCAACCTCGGCAGAACTACTGGTGCCATGCTCTGGGGTACCGGTCGCTTCATCCGGTACCGATACCAAAGCATCGGCAGCGTCGATAGACCAGAGATTCTTGGCCATTGAATGCAGTCTGGCGGCTCTTCTCACGGCCTCGATACCCCTGAAACCACTTCAGACAATTCAACCGGTACCGGTACCGGTACCGGCACCAACTCCAGTAGCAGCACTGACTGCATCGACATCGGCAGATATTCTACCGGGACCGAGTCATGCATATCCAGCCAGTATCGACAGGTCGGTACCGGACCACTCCGATGCGGACGATCACCCGGATCGGAGATACTTCGAATCCTCGGATGAGTCTGAAGACTTTGAAAGCTCTGCCGATACCAGAGTACTTCTTCCTGAGGATTCTTCTTCTCCTCAGCGTAGGATGTCTCCACCAGAGGATATGTCCTTTCAGGATTTTATCCAAGATGTGGCTCGAGGTCTTTCCATCACAGTGGCTCCTGAAAAAGAGCCTAGGGCAAAGGAATTAGAAATCCTACAATACCCTAAAGCTCCCAAGGAGGCAGCTACCTTACCTATTCATGAGATCTTGCATGATCTCATGTTAAGGATGTGGGAAACACCTCTAACCACATCTCCTCACTCTCGAAGAATCGACACCATGTATCGAGTTCCTCCTTGTCCTGGGTTTCAGAAGACTAAGCTACCACACCATTCCATGGTGGTGGAATCAGCTATGAGAAGGATAAAGAGTGCAAAAAGGCATGCATCTAATCCTCCAGGACGTGAGTGTAGGACTCTTGACGCCTTTGGACGTCAAACCTTCCAGGCTTCCATGCTTTCTGCTAGGATCAGTTCCTCTATCTTATATATGGGAATGTTCCTTAAGGAGGTCACAGGAGATTTAGAGCTTATGAGCCCTCTCCTTCCTGATGATAAGAGGCAAGATTACCTCGCCCTTGTCAAACATGCTCAGGATGTTTCCAAGTTTGTGAATCGTGCAGCCTTTGACTGCTTTGAGTGCATAAGCAGAACCTCTGCTATTGCCATAGGTGCACGTAGGATTGCCTGGCTTCAGGCATCTGACTTGGAAATTTGGGTACAGGATAAACTAGGGAATAATCCTTGCACAGGAGAGAATCTCTTTGGCAAGAATTGGCAGGAAAAAGCTAATGAGATAGATGCTGACAATATCACTTTGGATAGATTGTCTAAATCCACAGCTGATCCTGCGAGGAAAAAATCCTCTAAGAAATCATTCTTCAGTAAGAAGAAGTTTTATCCCTCCTATACCCAACAGGGGCATCGCTTAGGTCAGTCTGCCCAAAAGGGACAGCAGCAACAACCTAGGCAAAGAAAGACAAAAGCAGCTAAGCCTCAACCAGCTCAGCAGATTCAGCCTCCACAGAGGCTTTGATTCCTATCTAGAGAACTTTGCCTTCCTGGCCCTGAACGGCCCAGAACCCTCCACCATCCCAGGAAAGTTATGTCATTTTGCCCCCAGATGGGGTCAGATAACAGCAGAAAATTGGACTCTGTCTATTGTAAGAGAGGGGTACAAGCTTCATTTCTTCAGCATGCCCCCTCCTACAATGGTAAGACAGTTCAATTCTCAGACCTCTCTCAACGACCAGTTAGGTCAAGAGGTCACTGTACTTCTTGCCCAAGGGGCAATAGAAGAGGTACCCTTCCCCAACAGGGTACAGGGTTTTACTCCCCCTATTTCCTTATTCCAAAGAAAACAGGAGGACACAGACCCATCTTAGACCTCAGAGAATTGAACAAATTCCTGTTCAAAGAGAAATTCAAAATGATTTCTCTAGGAACTCTGCTGCCATACCTTCAGAGTCAGGATTGGCTTTGTTCTCTAGATCTCAAGGATGCATACACTCATGTTCTCATCCATCCAACTCACCGAAAGTTCCTTCGCTTTCTGTGTCAAGGGAAGCACTACCAATACAAGGTTCTTCCTTTTGGCCTGGCCTCTGCACCAAGGGTATTTACAAAATGCATGGCTGTGGTGGCAGCATTTCTCCGCACCCTAAGAATATTCGTCTTCCCTTACTTAGACGACTGGCTCATTCGAGCCCCTTCAGAGCCAGAGGCCAGGGTTGCTCTCTCTCGCACAATGCACATCCTTCAGTATTTGGGACTTGTCATAAACTTCCCAAAATCCAACCTTGTTCCCACTCAGTCCCTAAAGTTTATAGGAGCTCTGCTGGATACCAGACAGACAAGGGCCTTCCTTCCACAGCCCCGCTGCCTTCGCATTGTGCAGTTAGCTTCCCAAGCAGTGCTAAAACCTCACCTCACTGCTCGGTAAATGTTAAAGTTGCTAGGCCACATGGCATCTACCGTGCATGTGGTTCCTTATGCTCACCTCCATATGAGGGCAGCCCAGTGGACTTTATCCACTCAGTGGACTCAGGTGTCAGGTTGCCTGTCAGACAAAATAGCAAACTCAGATCGCCTTATTTTGTCCCTCCAATGGTGGCAGTCACCCCAAAAGCTTTTGGTGGGGTCTCCCTTTCAGCAACCTTTCAGCAACCCCCACCCCAAGCCACTCTAACAACAGATGCTTCACAGGTGGGTAGGGGAGCCCACCTGCAAGGCCTCTCTACCCAGGGTACCTGGACTCCACAGGAGGCCTATCTACACATCAGTCTCCTGGAACTCAGAGCAATCTTCCTTGCTCTTCGAGTATTCCACACCCAGCTCAGCTACAAGACAGTCCTAGTTCAAACGGAACAGGCTCTCTGTCACTATGGAACGAAGCTTTGCAACTATGGGCCCTCGCCAGAGAGCATCAGATTCATCTCCTTGCGGTGTATCTTCCAGGCATTCAAAACTCTTGGACAGACAGACACAGTCGAGTTCTGCTTCCACACGAATGGTCTCTCCATACAGACCAAGTGGCCAGAATTTTTCAAATTTGGGGAACCCCGGACATAGACCTCTTTGCAAGTCCGCTGAATGCCAAACTTCCCCGGTTCTGTTCCAGAATTCCGGCTCAGGGTTGTCAGGCCAGGGATGCTTTCCTCCTCCATTGGGGTCAGGACTTCCTGTATGCCTTTCCACCCAATCCCCTAATTCCCAAAACCCTGTTCAAGCTTCAGAGAGACAGAGGTCATATGATTCTCATAGCTCCACGTTGGCCACGGCAAATGTGGTACCCTCTGCTCCTATATCTCTCCCAAAGAAGAGATCTACCGCCCCATGGTTCACAGCCGATTTAAAAACCTCACTATCCATTTTAAGAAGGCTAGAAAAACGATGGAGAAAGTCACGTACCAGCAGTGACCAATCAGCTTACATCCAACACCTGGCAGAGCATCGTAAAGCCATCTCAGATAAAATCAGACAACACCACACAGATACTCTGAAACGGTCACTGAATAAACCTCACGACTTGTTTAACTTAGTTAAAACACTTGCCAAAGAGCTAACCCCTGAGCACCACAGCAGGATCCGCCCACAGGACTATGCAATTTACATGCAATCTAAGATGTGCAAGACCAACAAAATATTAATACCAGACCCTCCTGATGAACAAGACTACCCAGTATCACTGGCATCCTTCTTTACTCCCTCGAAGAAAACTATTGAAGACACCATCCTAGCTCTAAACACAACCACTGCACACACAGACCCTTGCCCTGCGCACTGGATAAAGGACCTGCGATGTGACATATCCTCAACTATAGCAAAAATCTTAAACTATTCCTTCACCACTGGCTCTTTCCCATCTACGCTCAAGCAGACCTCTGTAAGACCGCTGCTAAAAAACACCAAACTTGATCCTCAAAAAGTAGAATCTTACAGGCCCATATCTAGCATACCTATGCTAGCAAAAATCATCGAGAAAATAGTGCACAGGCAATTACAGGATCATATAGACACATCAGCCCCACTGGATCCAGCTCAACATGGTTTCAGAGAGTCACATGGAGTAGAAACACTACTCACAACACTCAACAATATAACCTCAGGTGTGGATAACATACGCCAAGGCTTCGCTCTTGTCTTCCTAGATATAGCAGCGGCTTTTGACTCGGTATGCCACGAAATTCTCATCTGCCGACTAAGGGAAAAAGGCATCTGTGGAACAGCACTCGAATGGTGCAAATCTTACCTGTCCGACAGATGGCAGCATGTCAGAGTCGACGGGGATACATCTGAACCTTTCCAACAAAGTCAAGGTGTACCCCAAGGATCCTCTTTATCTGCATTGATGTTTAATATATACATCCAACCCATCTGTGACATCATCAGATCCTTTAATGTCAGTTACATGATATATGCAGACGATGTGCTACTATATATGCCAATATCATTGGACTGCCTAGACCTTACCCCGCTGACCAACTGCTTTGACACCATATCAGAGTGGCTCCTATCACAAAACCTGAGAATACAACACAAAAAGACGGAAGTCCTGTTCGTCTCGAGGAACACCAACTTCACCCCTCCTAGTTGTATTAACGTAAAGGATGCCCAACTCCAAGTTAAACCGGCAATACGCTACCTCGGAGTAACGCTGGACCAAAACCTTGATATGAAGAACCACATAGCCAACACAGTCAAGGCAATCTACTTTAAAATCAGATCCCTCAGACACCTACGCATGCTACTCGAACCGGATGATTTCCGTACCATTTATCAAGCCCTTATACTCCCCCATTTTGACTTCTCAAACTCCATACTACAAGGACTCCCCTGGTCCACCCTGAACCCCCTGCAATTAGCCATGAATAGTGCAGCGAGGGTACTCCTCGGGGCATCCAGGAGAGACCACGTAACACCCCTTCTAAAACAGCTACACTGGCTCCCCATTCAAGCAAGGATCAGTTTCAAGACCTTACTGCTAACATTCAAAGCGGCTAAGGGGCTCACCTCTTCCTCTCTCTCAAACCTCATACAACCACTTGCACCAAACAGGCCACGAAGAACAGCAGAATTAAACACACTAGTTATCCCAAATGACACCACAAGATGCACTAGATCAACAGCCAACAGAGCCTTCCAATTCTGCGCCCCATCTCTATGGAACACCTTACCAGCTCAAATCAGAGCAATACCTAATCTAAGTCAGTTCAGAAAGGCTTTAAAGCATTTCCTCTTCCTTAAATATCTCAATGACAACTCCGAACATAACCCCCAGGTGAATAGCAGAAGTGGTCAAACAGATAGACCCCGCAACAGACCAACTTCACAATGTAAATAACAAGTTGTTCCATATACTATTGTACCACTGTTGTATATAGTTAACCAGGATATCCTTCATCAGATAACCCTGCATTGTATTTAGTTTCCCCTATTTCGCCAAGTTATACTTCCTGTTAAATGTAACGACCAGACATGTGTAAATTGTCGGATGTTTTCTGTTCAATGTAAACCACGCTGATGTCTAATAGTGCGGTATATAAGAATTGTTAATAAATAAAATAAATAAATAAATAACCTCTGCCTCTGGAGTTAGGATCTGCTCCAAATCTCCTTTCTCAGGTGGACGGGATGCTGTGGCATCCCAATCCCCAGTCTCTGCATTTAGTCTTCACAACCCACCCACCTCCCCTAGGAGTTGTATCTCTCTATCTCTCTCTCTTTCCCTCTCTCTTTGTCTCAGCTTTAAACTCAACTGGAGAGGGATAGTTGAGAAAGGCGGGAAGGCAGCACGCAGGTGCTGTGGGATGCTCCCAAAAGCTTTCTATTGTACCCTGGTGAGCATTCCCGCGCAGGCTCCGTCGGTACCGATGATACCCCATATGTGAAGACTAAATTCCTGCTGTTCCCGGAGATCACCTGTTACAGGTGAGTAACTATGCTATGTATATATTAGGTTTAACATAGGAATATAAGATATGCCATATTGAGTCAGACCAAGGTCCATCAAGCCCAATATCCTGTTTCCAACAGTGGGTAATTCATGCGACAGGTTCCTGTCAGGTTTCCATAAAGGTATACAGATTCCACGTTGCTTATTCCAGGGTAAGCAGTGGATTTCCCTTGACCTCTTTAGTAATGGTTTATGGACTTTTCCTCCAGAAGCTTGTCCAACCCTTTTTTAAATCCAGCTACACTAACAGCTTTTACTACATCCTCTAGTAATGAATTCCAGAGTTTGATTATGTGTTTAATTATGTGTTACTATGTTACTGGAGTGGAGGAGTAGCCTAGTGGTTAGAGCAACTGCCTAGTACCCAGAAGATCGAGGGTTCGATTCCCACTGGCACTCCTTGTGACTTTGGGCAAGTCACTTTACTCTCCATTGCCCCGGAAGAAAAGGCTGGCAATCTACTTCCGGTGATACATTGCCAAGAAAACCCAGAGGTAGCTGGGTCGCTATGAGTCAACAAACTATGTTACTATGTGTTGAGTAAAAAAATATTTTCTACGATCACTCTTAAGTGTGTTACATTGTAACTTCATTGCGTGTCTCCTAGCCTTTCTACTTTTTGAAGGGGTAAACAACCGATCTACATTTACCAGTTCTATTCCATTCATTACTTATAGGCCTCTATCATATCTCCCCTCAGCCGTCTCTTTTCCAAGTTGAAGAGCCCTAACATATCAAGCTTTTCCTCGTAGGGATATACTTCCATCCCCTTTACCATTTTTGTCACACTTCTCTGTACCTTTTCTAATTTTGCTATATCCTTTTTAAGATATGGTGACCAGACTTGCATACAATATTCAAGGTGCAGTTACACCATGGAGTAATAAAGAGGCATTATAATATCCTTGGTTTTGTTCTCCATTCCTTTCCTTAAGACTCCTGGCATTTTATTTGTTTTCTTAGCCACCGCTGCACACTGGATAGAGGGGTTCAAAGCAGTATCCACGATGAAACCTAAATCCTTTCCTGGGTGGTGGTTCCTAATGTGGAACCTTGCATTGTTTAACTGTAGTTTGGGTTGTTCTTCCCTCAGTGCATAATTTTGCGTTTCTCCACATTAAAAGTCATCTGCCAATTGGACGCCCAGTCTCCCAATCTATCGAGGTCCTCTTGCAATTCTTTTATAATCCTTTTATGTTTTAACAACTTTGAATAATTTGGTGTCATCTGCAAATTTGATCTCGTCACTCATTTCCATTTCCCGTTCATTTATAAATATGTGAAAAAGCAGCAGACCCAGTACAGATCCCTGGGTACTCCACAATTTACCTTTCTCCATTGTGAAAATTGGTCATTTAGCCTTACTCTATTTTCTATCTTTCAACCAGTTCCTAATCCACAATAGTACATTGCCTCCTATCCCATGGCTTTTTAATTTCCCCAAGAGCCTCTCATGAGGGACTTTGCCAAAAGGTTTTTTGAAAATTGAGATTCACTATGGCCCTGATTCAGCAAGGTGACCTGCTGTCCTGCCCTGAGCAGCAGCACAGGGAGAGTTGGCGGGGGATGGAAGGGGGGCGGAGTGTTGGCAGAGCAGGGGTGGTCTGAAGGCAGTAGGACGTACAGGGCTGTTTTAGGTCACAACCCTATACATCCTGTGACTGGGGATGAGATGTGCTGCTTATTCCACTGCACAGGTGGAATAAGAAGATGCAGAGACCCCAATCGGGTCTGGGTACACCCCTGTTGGCCAGAAGCAGCACAAGGTGGATCCCCGCCATCTGATCTGGGCCCAACCGGTCCTGCTGAGGGTCGGGCGGCAGGGTTACAGTGAGTCAGCAATTCTGCTTGGGGACCAGCATGCGGGGAAGACATCCCCACATGCATGCAGGGGCATGACAGGCTGTCATAGGGCCCAATCCTGCACCAGCAGGAATGTCTGGTTCCCATGATGCAGAATGGGGTTCTAATGGGTCCGTCCTGCTCGGGGCTGTCTAGACAGCCCAGACGTGCCCCTAGTGGAATCGGGATCCACATCAGTTGGCTCACCTTTATCCACCTGTTTATTCACACTTTCAAAAATATATAAGAGATTGGTAAGACAAGACTTTCCTTGGCTAAATCCATGGGTTTCTGCCTTTAAACCATGACTTATCTACATGTTCAGTAATTTAATTCTTTATAATGGTTTCTACCATTTTGCCCAGTACTGACATCAGGCTCACCAGTCTGTAGTTTCCTGGATCTCTTCTGAAACCCTTTTTTAAAACTTGGCATTACATTGACCATTCTCCAATATTTAGGTACTACAGATGATTTTAATGATAGTTCATAGATTACTAATAGTAGGGCTCAGTTTCATATTTCAATTCTTTCTGCACACTGGGATGTATATCATCCAGTCTGGGTGATTTTCTACTCTTTAGTTTATCAAATAGTTGTAATTCATCTTCCCAGTTTATTGAGATTTGTTTTAGTTCTTCCAATACATCACCTTTAAATACCACTTCAGGCATGGGCAACTTCCCTATATCTTCTTCAGTAAAGACTGAAACAAAGAATTCATTCAGTCCCTCCGCTATGGCCTTGCCCTCCCTTAGCTCCCCCTTTACCCCCTATCATCTAACGGTCCAACTGACTCTCACAGATTTTTTGCTACAAATGTACTTGAAAAAGTTTTTATTATGCATTTTGGCTTCAATGGCAAGCTTCTTTTCTTATTCTCTCTTTGCCTGCCTTATCAGTGCCTTGCATCTAATTTGTCGATGCTTATGTTGTTTCCCATTTTCTTCATTTGGCTACAATAGCACCTCTAACCTCACCTTTAAACTATGCTGGCAGTCATTTGGCCTTCCTTCCACCTATCTTAAAGAATGGAATACATCTGATCTGGGCTTCCAAGTTTTTAAACACCCCTGTTTGATGTAAACCTTTAACCTTTGCAGCTGCTCCTTTTAGTTTTTTCTTAACTATTTTCCTCATTTTATCATAGTCTCCCTTTTGAAAGTTAAAAGCTAGTGCTGTGTATTTCCTTGTTGTCTTCCCTCCATTTATTAAATCAAATGGGATCATGCTATCATCATTATTGCTAAGTGGCCCCAACACCAGTATCTCTTGCACCAGATCCTGTCTTCCACTAAGAACTAGGTCTAAAAGAGTTTCCCTTCTTGTTGGTTCATGAACCAGCTGCTCCAAGAAACAGTCATTTATTTCATCTAGAAACTGTATCTTCCTAGCAATCCTGCTGTGACATTGACCCAGTTGATACTGGAGTAATTGAAATCACCCATTATTACTGCAGTAATTTGTTAGCGTCCCTGATTTATTTTAGCATTTCATCATCCATCTGTTCATTCTGGCCAGGCGGACTGTAGTACACCTTCTCTTACATTGCCTTCCACTTTTTACATGATGATATGGCTTATGGTTTATTTAAGGTTTGATATACCAGCTTACAATAAAATCAAAATAGGAAAAATGGAAGGGAAGTACAATGTGACAGTGAAGAGAGAGGATAGAGTTATGTTAGATAGGGCAGGAAGAAGGGTGAGGGACGGTAGATATGCAAGGCTATCCTGAAAGACTAGTTTGAGTAATTGAAAACCAGTTGAAAGAGATGGGTTTTCAGAGTGGATCTGAAGCGAGGGTAGGATGCCTCAAGGTGAATATCAGGGGTCAAGTTATTCCAGAGGTGAGAGGCACAGCAGTAAAAAGCGGATGACAAGGTGGACTGGTACTGAGCACGAGTTGCAGAGGGAAAGTAGAGACAGTTGGCATGAATGGTCTGGTGAGAATGAGAGGGAGCCAGAGGAATCAAGAGGGAGTAGAGGTAGAGAGGAAGGCCAGAGTACAGTGTCTTATGGGCATGAATGAAGACTTTTAATTGCATATGATAGGGTATGGGCAACCAGTGGTGCTGGATGGAGGGGAGTGATGTGGTCATATTTTGAAGAATGAGGCAAAAGACGAAGAACTGTGTTTTGTAGAGTTTGTAAACGACTGATTTTGTAATCAAGGAGACCGGTGTAAACAATGTTGCAGTAATCAATGTGATGATTACTAAAGATAGGATGAGAACAGTTAAGGCAGGTGGGGTGAGGAACGAGCAGATATGAATTTGGTGAAGTGTGTAGAATGACTGTTTGAGTACTGAACTGATGTCATGGAAGGCGAGCTTAGAATTCAAGATTACCCCTAGATATTTGAAGAGGTAGATAATGTGAGAGAAGTGGAGTCCAAGAGTGGGAGACAAGGGGGTGGAGGAAGAGAACCCGTGAACCAAAGTACGTTATTTTTCTGGGGTTTGAGTTTAAGGAGCTGATTCATCAGCCAGGAGGCCACCAGGGTATTTTGTTTCCTGCAAATCCTTTATCCTGTTTGACACAATGCCCTCTCTAACATAGAGTGCAACCTCTCCACCAATTTGATCTACTCTATCATTGCAATATAGTTTGTACCCAGGTATCATGGTGTCCCATTGGTTGTCCTCCTTCCACTAGGTCTCTGAGAAGGCAATTATATCTAAGCTTTCATTTAGTGCTATATATTCTAACTCTCCTTTCTTATTTTTTAGACTTCTAGTATTTGCATACAGGCAGTTCAGAGGTCGCATTTTGTTCATATTAATTAATTAACTTATAAATTTTTATACCGCATTTTCCGGGCAATCAAATGCAATTTACAATTAAACAAACTTAGAATAGTACAATGGAAAGAATGTATTCATTTACAAAGAACGAATTATAACTATTTAAATTAATATTGTTTTAAAAGAAATCATCATAAACATAAAACTATATACAATTTTGATTGTCAAATGTGACAGGATATTGGTTTGAGTAGTTCAGCTATGGTAGGATGAATTTTGACGGATGGTTAATTAGTGGAGGGGGTGGGGTTGTTACTATTAGTTTAATTTCTAAAGTGAAGGATAAAAAGATGTGTTTTAAGTGTTTTTCAGAATGTTGAGAGGTTCTTTATTTCTCTTAGGTATTCTGGAAGGGAGTTCCAAAGATTAGGAGCGATGTGGGAGAATGCTTTATTGTTTGTTATTTTTCTTGATTTCCTGAAATCTGATGGGATTGTGATTTTATTTTTGTTACACTCTCATTGTATGCAAGTGTGGGTTTCCTTGGTACTGAGGGTAGAAAGGTATGAAGGGGCGATATCATTGAGAAGTTTGAAAGTTGTAACTAGAATTGTATAGTTTGTTTATTAACAATCTGGTTATCAGTTGACAGGGGTAATTTAGAATCTTTCAGCTCTGTCTGTTCTGTACTTAAAGGCAATCTGGGTTACTTTTACCTTTATTGGAACCTCTCTATCAGGATTCCCTAACTTGCCTCATTTGCTAGTAAGCTTCAAGGATACAGCATTCCGAACCATGCGATCTTGAGCGACTGTCTGCTTTCCTCTCACAACATGTTTTGGTGATTAGGAATTTTGCAAGAGAAATTCAAGATGGTCGATAATGATATCAGAAATTCCTCTGTCTTCATAAGCATAAATGGACATGACCATGTGAGGTAGTTTATACTGTGCATTACAAGTCCTGCTCTACCTTTGAGTGAATGAGAAATGTGTTTTCAGTGGCTATAAATGTCTATAATTCTTAAAGTATATTCTTAATACAGGTCTTTAAGATATGATTACATCTAATAATTTAATTTTAAGGATGACAGAGAGAGAGGAAGTGGAATTCACACTCGTGCTGAGAGACACTGGTTAGGATCTGTTCGAATTCCTTTTACTACCATCTATTTTCAGACAAGGGTAAGTGTTGTACTATCATGACTGGAAATTTGAAAGCAATGCAGTGTAACTTGTTGACAAGTTTCTCGCCTGTCAGTGAAAATGTACAAGAAGGAAAGTAAGGGGGGAAAACCAGTTCAAAGACGTGGGCAGAGAATGAAACTTACAACCTTTATTGATCCTAATTTGATAGAGGTAGCCAAAACCCAACACAGGCCGTGTTTCGTATAGATACTTCTTCAGGGGTGTGGCACACTATAAACTATAAAAACATCATAATTACATAGGCATACATAAAAACATAAATAATTAAAATATTAAAACCATAAACAAAAGAATAAATAAGAAATACAAATAATTATAAGCAAATAAAAAACATGTATAGCAATGAAATCATGAAACGGCAATATCAGAGTGTTCTAAAAAAAGGACATCTGATCAAAACATAAATTTGCACATAATAAAAAGTGTGTGTACACAATAAACATGTAGATTAAAAAACTGTAACTAATATCATGTATAAAAAGAAAACAGACATAAAAAGTACAATTAAAACTATGTACTAATAACCCTTTAATATATATATTTAATATATTTGTGTTTATAAAAAAATTATGAACTAAAAACGAAGAAACAAAGGGATGAGAAGCCAAAATATGAAACCAAGTATAGGGGAAAATGTCTATTCCTCTTCGTCTCTCCGGGCCAGTCCAGGTACAGTTGGGTAGTCAATCCCTTCTAGCAGCTGAGGACTGAATGCTGAAACTTTTGCTGGCAGTTGCTATAGCTCCCTCTGGTATCCGAAAGCCAGTCTTCAGTCCTCAGCAACTAGGGAGGACGTATCTCTGGCAGGCTCCCAAGAGAGACGAATTTGGACAGGCATTGGAATGGTTTTTGTTTTATTTGGAGAAAAAAATATAAGTATATAGAGGGACAGCTCAAGCTTTGCAAAAGGGAACCTTGCTCACTGGCTCTAGCAGGGCAACATAGCAGGAGGCGCTCCCTTATTCCTTCTCAGGAGGGAAAGCAATTAGAAGTGCAGTACAGTGATCCTCGGTTATTTTCTTTTGTTTGTTGTTTTTGAGGTTTTGGCTGCATCGGGGGCAGAGCCTGCTTCCGGAGGATCCGCTGTTACACGAGGGAGTTAGTAGGTGCTGGGAGCCCCAGTATCCTCTTCCCGCTGCTGTGCCCTTCGTCTCTGTGCCTTGCTAGCAGCGGGAGATTAGAGACAGAAGCCTTGTGTTTGGTCCGAGGTAAGCTGCGGTCTTATTACGGTTTCCTGGTTTTGGTCCTAGTGTGGAGCTAGTTTTTAGAGCGAAAGGTTGATAACCGGGTCAGTGTTGTTGTTTGGCGGTTTTTAGACTGGCGAGTGAGGCGGCAGCGCCATTTTATTTTCGCCGGTGTTTTTCAACGGCAGTCTTCGTGGGACATTGCTGCTTATAGGATTGTCTTAGTTTATTTTGGTTTTATTTGATTTCGACCTGCGATGGAAGGTACGGGACCTGGAGAGCTGTCTGGGGAACGGCTTCAGGTTCCGTTGCTTAAAGCAGGATCAGCGGCCATGATTCCCTCAGAGTCTGCTGATTCTCCCGCGCTTTTACAGCGTGCAGGGAAGAGGAAGTCAAAATCACATAAGACACCTGCTAAGGCAGAAACAGCTAAACCTTCATCCCCTGCAGTCCAGGGCTCGGTAGATTCCTTTTTTTCCCCTGGTTTTATTTTGGCTTTGCATAAAGCCTACATGTGGAAATTGTCTCAGCCAGTTGAGAGTCCGGCTGCTGTGCTTCAGTAGGATATTTTATTGAAGGAGCCCGGGCTTTCAGATCCAGGGGAGAGCTCTTCAACTCAGCAGCACAGTGGGGAGGTCTCTTCAGAGGCAGTGGATCCTGAGCACTTTAGTCCTCTCATGCCTGAAGAGGGAGAGATTTGCTCTGAGGGAGATGTGGAGTCCTGGCCTCTAGAATTAGAGGAAGGGGAGCTGGGGCCTGGAGAGGATCCTAATGTCTTCAGAGTCTTTCGTAAGGAGGAGCTCGGGGCTCTGATTGTTCAGTCCCTCACTGCATTAAATATAGTTCTTCCTGCACTGCCGCAAGAGCCCCTGGAAGATCCCTTATTGCAGGGCTTTGAGCCGGAACAGCGGTGCTTCCCTATGCATAGGGTGATTAAGCAAATGATAGAGTCTGAGTGGGAGTGCCCTGAGGCAAGCTTATGGGGGGGACGTACCATTGCACGTCTTTACCCTGTCCCCCAGGAGGAGAAGGAGTTGTTACGGATGCCTAGGGTGGACGCACTAGTATCGGCGGTCACTAAGAAGACAACGATTCCGGTGGAAGGAGGTGCTGCCCTCAAGGATATTCAGGATCGTAAGTTGGAGGGGTTTTTGAAGCAGGCTTTTGACGCTAATGCCCTAGCGTTACAGGCTTTGGTTTGCGGAGCTTTTGTATCCCGAGCCTCTATCCGATGGATTCAGGGGGAGCAGTCTGCTCTCAAGCAGGAGAATTCCTCTCCAGAAGGCGCCAAGCTGGATTCGGCGGCGGCCTATCTAGCAGACGCTTTCTATGATTTGATCAGAATTTCTGCAAAGTCCATGGCGTTGGTTATTGCGGCTCGGCGGTTTCTTTGGGTGCGGAACTGGGCGGCGGACACGTCTTCTAAGTCGCGCCTCAGTAAGCTTCCTTACAAGGGCAAGCTGCTTTTTGGTGAAGCTTTGGAAAAGATAGTCAAGGATTTAGGCGATTCTAAAGGGGGTCGTCTTCCGGAGGATCGACCTAGAGCGCCAAAGACAGGTACGATGCAGAGGGGTCACAACCGGGAGGTTCATAGGTTTCGCAGTTCTTGGTTTGTCCCTTACCAAAGGGGTCGCTTTCCTTCTAGAGGGCAGTCCTTTTGAGGTGCCAGAGGGTTTGGCAGGGGATTCTTCAACACCCAGCAAACATCATCTAAAAAGCCGCAATGAAGGTGGGCTGGTCCAGGCGGAGATTCCAGTAGGAGGACGTTTGAAGGAGTTTCTCTCCGCCTGGGCTGCCATAACTTCTGATCTCTGGGTGTTAAAGATCATCCGCGAGGGTTATGCTCTAGAGTTCGCTACGCCTCTGGCGGATGCCTTTGTGTTATCCCCCTGCGGTCCGAGCTCAAAGAGTCAGGCGATCGAGGAAACGCTACAACGTTTGTTGCAGCTGCGGGCCATGGAGCCGGTACCGCTGGACCAGTACGGGTTAGGTCGATACTCGATTTACTTTGTGGTGCCCAAAAAAGAAGGGTCATTTCGTCCGATTCTGGATCTCAAGCATGTGAACCGTTGCTTATGGGTTCCGCACTTTCGGATGGAGACCCTGCGGTCGGTTATTCGTGCAGTGAAGCCGGGAGAGTGACTATCTTCCATAGATCTTACGGAAGCTTACCTGCACATTCTGATACAACCGGAACATCAGCGATTTCTGCGTTTTGCAGTTCCCATGGGGCATTTTCAGTTTCGGGTGTTACCATTTGGCCTGGCGACCGCGCCGCGCACCTTCACCAAGGTGATGGTGGTGGTGGCGGCGGCTCTTTGCAAGGAAGGTATTCAGGTTCATCCCTACCTGGATGATTGGCTGATTCGGGCAGGCTCTCAGGAGGAGTCGGCCGCGGCGACGACTCGGGTCGTGCAGTTTCTGCAACGCCTAGGTTGGGTCATCAACCGGGCAAAGAGTCAGTTGTTTCCTATGCAGCAGTTGATGTACCTTGGAGCTTTGTTCGACACAAACTGCGGAAGGGTCCTTCTGCTGCCAGCTGATAGCTCAAGTAAGGGCCTTCCTCCTGCTGCCGGCGCCAACAGCTTGGAAATATTTACAGTTGTTGGGTTCGATGGCAGCGGCGTTGGACCTGGTGCCCTGGGCCAGAGCCCACATGCATCCGCTGCAGCACGCCTTACTCTCCAGATGGTCTCCTCAGGTTCATCCTCTGACTCAACGGCTGCAGTGTCCGGAAGACGTCCGCGTCAGTCTGCGGTGGTGGCAGTTTCCAGCGCAACTTCAGACAGGGGTTCCTCTGGAGGATCCGGAGTGGGTTCTGGTCATGACGGATGCCAGCCTCTCCGGTTGGGGGGGCTCATTGTCTATCCTAAATAGCGCAGGGGAGTTGGTCGATGGAAGAGAGCACCTGGTCGATCAATCGCTTGGAGCTGCGAGCGGTTCGTTTGGCGCTTCTGCAGTTCTCGGAGCTTCTCGAAGGGCAAGCGGTTCGGGTGTTTTCCGACAATCTGGTGTTTTGCTGCAAGAGAGTCAAATGCTGTTTCAGTGGGCAGAGTTGCATCTTCGAGCGCTGTCGGCAGCGCATGTGGCAGGGAAGGACAATGTGCAGGCCAATTTTCTAAGTCGTTATCGTCTGGATCCCGGAGAATGGGAACTGAAATGGGCGATCTTTCATGAGATCACGTTGCGTTGGGGTCAACCGGTGATGGACCTCATGGCGACTCTGGACAATGCCAAGGCGTTCTGATTTTTCAGCAGGCGCAGAGAGCACATGTCGGAGGGCCTAGACGGTCTGGTGCAGCCCTGGCCGACGGAGCAGCTTCTTTACGTGTTTCCTCCTTGGCCATTACTAGGGAGGGTCATCCGGAGGATATCGAGTCACAAAGGCAAGGTGATTCTCATTGCTCCGGATTGGCCCAGGTGTCCCTGGTATGCGGATCTGGTGTGTTTGCTGATTGCTCCTCCTTGGAGGTTGCCCTCGCGAATCAACCTCTTGGCTCAAGGTCCAGTTTTGATGCCGCAAGTGGATCGATTCTTGCTTACGGCTTGGCTCTTGAGAGGGATCGATTGCGGCGCAGAGGATACTCGGCATCTGTAATTGCTACTATGTTAAAGTCCAGGAGGCAGTCAACATCCTTAGCGTATATTTGCATTTGGCGCATTTTTGAGGCATGGGCTAGAGACAGAGGGGTTGCGCCCCATTCCGCAGGCTTACCGGAGGTTTTAGCGTTTCTTCAGAGCGGTCTGGAAAGAGGTCTCGCCTTAAACACTCTCAAGGTACACTTAGCCGCTCTTGCTTGTTTTCGAGGTCGAGTGCAGGGCCTTTCGCTCTCGTTGCACCCGGATATGCAGAGATTCCTTCGGGTGGCTAGGAATATCCGTCCGCCTCTTCGGCTCGTGATGCCTCCGTGGGATTTGAATTTAGTTCTCAAGGCTTTAACGGGACCGCCATTTGAGTCCGCGCTTCCCGACAACCTGCGAGAGGTGTCTTGGAAGACAGCCTTCCTCGTGGCCTTGTGTTCGGCTCAGAGGATTTCCGATTTGCAAGCGTTGTCCTGTAGAGAGCCGTATCTCCGTTTTTCGGAGGAGAAGGTAATTCTATGGCCCGTTCCTTCGTATTTGCCGAAGGTGGTCTCGGGGTTTCACATGAACCAGCCCGTTTCGCTGCCTACCTTTCGGTCGCAGGGCAACAGTTCCGTGGACCGCACCCTACGGAGGTTGGATTTGGGTCGCGTGTTGCGGAAGTATCTTCGGCGTACGAAACCATTTCGGAAGTCTGATCGATTGTTCTGTTTGGAGGACCTCGCAAGGGACAAGCGGCTACCAAGGCTTCTTTGCTCATTGGGTGAAGCGAGCAATAGCGGGGGCTTATGAGGCGAAGGGTAGGATGCCTCCGCGTGAGCTCAGGGCGCATTCAACTAGAGCGCAAGTGACTTCGTGGGCTGAGATGGCCTTAATTCCGCCAGCGGATATTTGTCGGGCGGCAACCTGGTCCTCTCTGCATACCTTCACGAAGCATTATAGGTTAGATGTACAGGTGCGCTCAGATGGTAAGGTTGGGGCCTCGGCCATTATAGCGGGGCTCGCAGGACCCTCCCCAGTTTAGGTACTGCTTTGGTACACGTCAATATTGGTCAATTCTTGAACGCCAGACCTCTTGTCAAAAAATGTTACTCCTACGTTCAATATAACATATGGAAAAATAATCACTTAGTCCTCTCTTCTTTTATGTTCAACAAGTGGATTACTCATGTCTTTAAGAGCAACCGGGAGGCCTCAGATTAGCTCCAATTCCTGAGACGTAACCGTCATAAAAGGAAGAGGAATGCTAAAACACATCAACGACCTCCACGGTAGCAAAACTACAGCTTGGGAGATTAGTGGGAGTAATATTGACTCTCAAAAAATGGCATTGAAAGACAACTCCAAAGTAAATAAATGTAATCAACTTTCCTCAATACTAATCTTCACGGCAATTCTCTTGAATCATCATAGAAAAGATCCCGACGCTTTCCCCCAGCGCCTTCGTAGCGTTTCACCTAATTGGGTTCTTCAGGGGATCTATGATAGATCCTGTGAACAAACAGATAGACACAATGAATTATTCCCATTACCTCTCCAACTCAACTCTCTTCAAAAGCCTATACTGAATCGCAGGCTAACATACTCACTAAGAAAGCTGCCCGCATCTAAAGCTGAATCTCTTCATTTTTGCTTCCTTCACTGATAGTAATCATCGCCAATGCAAAAAGACGCCGCGCATGCGGCCTAACACTAGCTCAGCTGTATTTAAAGACCAGACATAATCAAACTCAGTTAGCCCCTTAGTTACCTTAAAGGGCCACTCTCTAAAAATCTGTAAAAGATCCTGATATCAATTAACTTTACCTGCCCATACTGCTCCTCCCTAAGGAAGAAATCACACGCAGGCTGACCATTCTATCATTGCATTTAAACCATTAGGTATAACTGTGTCGAGGTTATGAATCCATCTCTGTTCCCTAAATATCAGTACTTGTCTTTCAATGCCATTTTTTGAGAGTCAATATTACTCCCACTAATCTCACGAGCTGTAGTTTTGCTACCGTGGAGGTCGTTGATGTGTTTTAGCATTCCTCTTCTTTTTATGACGGTTACGTCTCAGGAATTGGAGCTAATCTGAGGCCTCCCGGTTGCTCTTAAAGACATGAGTAATCCACTTGTTGAACATAAAAGAAGAGAGGACTAAGTGATTATTTTTCCATATGTTATATTGAACGTAAGAGTAACATTTTTTGACAAGACTGCTTTGGTACTGCCCAACTGTACCTAGACTGGCCCGGAGAAACGAAGAGGAAGGAGAAATTAGACCTTACCTGCTAATTGTCTTTCCTTGAGTTCTCTCCGGGCCAGTCCAGGTCCCACCCCATTGGTCTGCGAGCAACAGTTTTGTTTCTTATGAGAGTCAGAGTGCATTGGTTCTTCCAGTAAGGTATTCGCGGATGTCCGCAGAGATCAGTACCGCACAGGCGTGTTGAAGAGGATATTGGAGAGTTCTAGCTAGGGGGGGACTCTTCGTATATTAAAGAAAAAGAAAAAAAGAATAAGAAGAAAGAAAGAACACAGTAATTTTAAGGGGGGGTTCCTCTACAGAGTTGGTTACATAAGGGTGCGTTTCTTGCAGTATGGAGCATGTTCTCAGGGTTTTTTTTGTAAGCTTGTGAGTTGTTTCCCATAGGTAGGTAGACGATGTTTTGAGTTTTTGTTTTTCGTCCGCTGCTTTGACAGTAGGTAACTGGCTTTCGGACACCAGAGGGAGCTATAACAACTGCCAGCAAAAGTTTCAGCATTCAGTCCTCAGCTGCTAGAAGGCATTGACTACCCAACTGTACCTGGACTGGCCCAGAGAGAACTCAAGGAAAGACAATTAGCAGGTAAGGTCTAATTTCTCCATATGTAATACAGAAGCAGGAATGAATCAAAAATGAGTACCTTAAAGGGTTTTATAACCCCAGGTGAAAAGCTTGGACTTTAGGACCCAAGACCATATTTCATTTCTCTATAAAAATTAAAACATGCCTAACTTAAAAATCTATGAATTTATAAAGAATCACCTTGTCATGTTAAGGCAACACCTTTTTGGACTACAAAACAAATTATAAAAAATAAATAAATAAAACAACCTCAGTAACAGATAACACCACTACAAAGTGCAAACGTATTCTTTTGACCATACAAACCCACTATATTATTCTCATAACAGAACATCCTACAGAGGATCAATCTCACTAGGATAAAAATCAAAAATAAAACTAGTCTCCTCCCGCTGTTCCAATAGTGTTTCATTAGTATTTTCTCCCGTGGCATCTTCTTTGCCATCGGAGTTTCTGACTGATTGAGAGAGTCTACTTTTATCTCTTCCCACGGTTGAGGAAGCATTTAAAAGACGCATGCACTGGTGTTTTTACATTTTGTAAGGACCTTTCGGTGCGGCATGGATGGGCTGTGCGGCTGGAGCACACATCGTCAGGTTTATTCTTTTTTACCTTCAGTGTTTCAATATTAGAGTCTGCGTTTCATACAGACAATAATGTTTGCCTTTTTACTTTGATCTTAGATTTTGGTTTACTACACGCTGATACAGTGTTTCCTCTTGGACACAGGGCCGGATTTAGCTATACGCCATGTACGCCATGGCGTAGGGCCCACAGCTGCAAAGGGCCCACAAAAATTGAAGTAGTTAGGCTTTTTTTTTAAATAAAATAAAAAAAAACCTGCTGGCTGCCGCCGCGCGGGCCCCCTCTGCTGCCGCGGCAGCATTGACTGACCCGCGGGGGCCCCCTCTGTAAGCTCGGTCCCCTCCCTCCGTGCCTCCGTGTCTCCCTCCGTGCAGGCTGTTAGAGACGCGAAGGCAGACTGTCTCCTTCTGCCTTCCCGCCTCTGTTAAGCCCGCAGGGCTGCTGGGAAATTTCCCATCAGCCCCTGCGGGCTTAACAGAGACGCGAAGGAGACAGTCTGCCTTCGCGTCTCTAACAGCCTGCACGGAGGGAGACACGGAGGCACGGAGGGAGGGACCGAGCTTACAGAGGGGCCCCCGCGGGTCAGTCCATGCTGTCGCGGCAGCAGAGGGGGCCCCGCGGCGGCAGCCAGCAGGTTTTTTTTTTTAAAATAAATTTTACTTTAGGCCGTGGGGAGGGGGAGGGGGTAGGACTGGTAATTGGGGGGGCTGGGACTGGGGTTGGAAATGGGTTGGGACTGGGACTGGGACTGGAAATGGGCTGGACTGGGGACTGGGTTGGGGGGATTAAGGCTGGAGTGGGCTGATGAGGGACTGGTAATGGGCTGTGGGCTGTTGGGGGGGGGGTTAGAACTGGTAATGGGATTTGGGGGGGTTATAAATGTAATGGGCGGTGGGCTGATGGGGGCTGTCTGGTAATGGGCTATGGGGGGGGCTAGGACAGGAAATGGGCTGGGGGGGGATAACACAGGAGCTCCGCTCAAGGGGATAGGACTGGTAATGCGCTGTTGGGGGGGGTTTAGAACTGGTAAGGGGTTTTGGGGGGTTTAGACTGGTAATGGGCTGTGGGCTGATGGGGGCTGTCTGGTAATGGGCTATGGGGGGGCTAGGACTGGAAATGGGCTGGGGGTTAAGACTGGAGGTGGGCTGATGGGGGTTAGGACTGATAATGGGCTGTTGGGGGGGTTTTAGAACTGGCAATGGGCTTTGGGGGGGGTTAAGACTGGTAATGGGCTGTGGGCTGATGGGGGCTGTCTGGTAATGGGCTATGGGGGGGTTAGGACTGGAAATGGGCTGGGGGTGGTTAAGACTGGAGGTGGGCTGATGGGGTTAGGACTGGTAATGGGCTGTGGGCTGATGGGCTGATGGGGGGGGCGTTAGGACTGGCAATGAGCTATGGGGGAGCTGACTGGAAAAGGGTTGATGGCGTTAGGACTGGAAGTGGGCAGATGGGGGGTTAGGACTGGTAATGGGTTATAGGGGGGCTTAAACTGAAAATGGGGTGATGGGGGTTAGGACTGGTAATGGGTTTGGGGGGTTTGCTAGGACTGGAAATGGGCTGATGGTGGCTAGGACTGGAAATGGGCTGATGCAGGACTAGAAGGGAATGGATGCTGGGTGAGGCTGGAACTAGAAGGGAGCTGATGTTGGGGGAGGATTAGAATGGGATGGGGCTGGAAGAGTAAAATGGAGAAGGGAAAAATATTTTGTGTGGGAGGGATAAAAAAATCTACAATTGGCCGGGTATTGGGAAGTAAGTGGGATTGAGGATGGAGGGGTAAAATTTGACTGGATGAATAGGAATGAGGAAAGAGCAAAAGGAGAAAGATTAGTATGTTAAAGCAGATGTAGAGAGAGAATGTAATAAATCTAGAATAGAGAATAACGGATAAATGGACAGCAGACGATGGAGAGTTAGCAGAAGCATAGAATAAACCAGAAGAAAGTGGCTTGAGCAATTGAAGATGAAAAAATGCACAAAAGTAGAAAAATATCTCTTTATTTTGAATTTATTAATTGGAATATGTCAGCTCTGGTAAATGTGCATCATTAACGTCTGCGCTTTGTTTAGTACAAGAGCAAATTAATGTATAGTTTTATTTCTACAGTGTTGTACATTCCAGTTTGGCTTTTGGGATTCCAGTTTAATTATTGTCTTCCTGGTTTCTAAAATGTGATTACTTGTTTGGTGATGGTCTATGTTCAGCATGAGTAACTGAGCTGAGGTGTACTGTATATATAATTCCTAATTGACATAGCCACATGTTCTCTTTCCACAGTAGGTCATGTATAGATGTTCTCTGAAATGAATTGGTTAAATATTTGCATGTTTCCTTTTTATATGTATTGTATGGTGATTTGTGAGTCATGGTAGAGATGTTATGATACGGCTGGTTTGCTATGGTTTCTAAATGGGCAGTGTGTGAAGTAGTTCCTCATGTGTCTGGCAGTTGGCACTGGATTATAGTAATGTAGAAATCTTTTAGTCTTTCTTTATCCATACACTCATTAAGAGGCACGTTTACTAAAAGTTAGTATATGGTACATTATGCAAATATTTATGCAAATGAGGCCCCTTATGCAAATGAGGCCCACACCCCCCTTGGGCCGCCCCTGCTGGGGGCCCACAATTTTTGTTGGCATAGGGCCTCACTCAAGGTAAATCCGGCCCTGCTTGGACACATATTTAAATCCTATTTCAGTCGTTTTTTCACACATGCAGTAAGTACACCACATAAATTTTAAAAGCATTTCCTTCATAAAATAATTTTGACTGGTTTTATTTTTGATTTTTATCCTTGTTGGATTTTATACACATGCATGTTTGTTTTAATCAACCCACAATTAAGTTCTAGTGAGATTGATCCTCTGTAGGATGTTCTGTTATGAGAATAATATAGTGGGTTTGTATGGTCAAAAGAATATGTTTGCACTTTGTAGTGGTGTTATCTGATCTCCAGGTAGAAGCAGGAATGTAGTCTTCGCATATTGGTATCATCAGTACCGACGGAGCCTGCGCGGGAACGCTCCCCAGCGTCCAATAGGAACGCTTTTGGGAGCATCCCTCAGCACATGCGCGCTGCCTTCCCGCCTTTCCAACTGTCCGTCTTCAGTTCTTCGTTTTCCGCGGAGCCGACAGGATCTATTCCCTGTCACCGCAGAAAATCCCGTCTTTAAATTTCTTTTCTTGTAGTCGCTTTTTACTACAGTACGACGCCTGCCGGTACCGCCGGTTCTTTTCTTTTCTTTTCATAAAAGATATAAAAAACCCTTAGACTTAGACTGTTTCTTTTCAGAAACTTTTCTCTTGGTGATAGGCGCCATTTTGGGAACTAGGCCCCATATTTCTAAATCATGGAAAAGCCAACTAGTGGTTTTAAGAAATGTACTAAGTGTGGCGGTACCATTTCCGTCACTGACACCCATGATTGGTGTCTGAAATGTTTAGGACCTGAACATTCTCCAACTGAATGTCTCTCCTGCATGGGGATGACTAAAAGAGGAAGACAGAACTGGGCTGAAAAGCTCGGTACCCTCTTTTCTTCAGATGCCAGATCCATTGCATCAGCATCATCAAGGGCCTCTTCTTCCTCCCATGGATCTCAGGTAACTAAACATAAAAGCCGGTCCTCAAAGGGTAGTTCTCCTGCTAAGCTTCGAGAGGCCATTGGCATTGCCCTTGAGGGAACCACACCGGCAAAACAGCCCCGGCGGGAGGCTTCTGGCTTCCAAAGCATTGATGGGGCTTCAAGATGTTCTCGAGGCCTCAACCTCGCAAGAACTACCTGTGCCATGCTCAGGGGTTCCGGCCGTCCTTACCGGTACCGACACCCAGGAATCGGCAGCATCGATAGATCAGAGGTTCCTCGCTATTGAGCGCAGCATCGCAGCTCTCCTTTTAGCTGCGGTACTGGTGGTCCAACGGGCACCGGTACCGACATCAACACCGACACCGACGATTCCAGTACCGACGGTACCGGCCCCGGTGGGAACCCTTCCCATGCCATCTCTGGCTGGAATTGACAAAGCGGTACCAGCTCAGTTCGGTACCGACGTCGATCGGTACCGGGATCATGCTTTGCAAGAGCATCGGGGTCAGGAATACTTTAATTCCTCCGATTCCGAAGACTCTGACCATTCTGCTGGCACTAGAGGTTTTCTCCTAGAAGACCCCTCTTCTCCCCAACGCAGAATGTCACCTCCAGAGGACATGTCATTTCAGGATTTCATCCATGATATGGCCAAAGGTCTCTCAATCACAGTAGCTCCTGAAGACGAACCCAGAGCAAAAGAATTAGAAATTCTCCAATATCCAAAAGCTCCTAAGGAGGCAGCCACTCTGCCTATCCATGAAATTCTGCATAGCTTGATGCTCAGAATGTGGGAGACACCTCTGACTATTTCTCCTCACTCTAGGAGACTTGATACTATGTATCGCGTTCCGCCATGTCCTAGATTTCAGAATACTCAGCTGCCACACCATTCAATGGTAGTGGAATCAGCCATGCGTAGGATGAAGAATGCAAAAAGGCATGCATCCAATCCTCCAGGTCGTGAATGCAGGACTCTGGATGCTTTTGGACGCAGGACTTTTCAAGCTTCTATGCTTTCAGCTAGGATCAGTTCATATATCCTATGTATGGGAATGTTCCTCAAGGAAGTCACAGGAGACTTGGAACTTATGAGCCCTTTTCTCCCAGATGATAAGAGACAAGATTTTCTTGCTCTAGTTAAGCATGCTCAAGATGTCTCCAAGTTTGTCAAACGTGCAGCCTTTGACTGCTTCGAATGCATCAGCAGAACCTCTGCTATTGCCATTGGCGCACGACGGATTGCCTGGCTACAGGCATCAGACTTGGAGACTTGGGTACAGGACAAGTTAGGCAACATTCCTTGCACGGGGGGAAAATCTCTTCAGCAAGAACTGGCAGGAAAAGGCTAACGAGTTAGATGCTGACAATTCTACCTTAGATAGATTGTCAAAGTCTACAGCCACTCCAGCCAAAAGGAAGCCTTATAAAAAACCCTCTTTTAGCAAGAAGAGGAAGTTTTATCCTTGCTATGCCCAGCAGAGTCAAACTCCAGGTCAGGTTGCCCAGAAGGGACAACCTAGACAGCAAAAGAAGCCGAAAGGCCTGAGAGCCCAACCAGGTTCAGCCCCCTCAAGTGCTTTGACTCCTTCCTAGAGAGCTTTGCCTCCCTGCCTCTGAGGGGTCCCCAACCCCCCAATATTCCAGGCAGGTTATGCCACTTTGTCAACAGATGGCATCACATAACAGCAGAAGATTGGACTTTGTCCATTGTAGGAGAGGGGTACAAGCTTCATTTTCACAGCATGCCCCTCCTACAATTCTAAAGCAATTCAATTCACAAACCTCTGCAGACAATCTGCTAGAGCACGAGGTCTCCACACTGCTTGCCCAAGGTGCAATAGAGGAAGTACCCATTCTTCAACAGGGTGCAGGGTTCTACTCCCCCTATTTTCTTATTCCAAAGAAAACAGGAGGACACAGACCCATTCTAGACCTCAGAGAATTGAACAAATATCTGTTTCAAGAGAAATTCAAAATGATTTCTCTAGGAACTCTTCTGCCATACCTTCAAAGACAGGATTGGCTTTGCTCTCTAGATTTAAAGGATGCATACACTCACATTCTCATCCATCCAGATCACAGAAAATTTTTACGTTTCCTTTTCAGGGGAAAACATTTCCAGTACAGGGTTCTTCCTTTTGGTCTGGCTTCAGCACCAAGGGTATTCCTCTAAATGCATGGCAGTAGTAGCTGCATTTCTACGAACCCTGGGGATTTTCATCTTCCCCTGCTTAGACGACTGGCTCATTCGAGCCCCTACAGTTGCAGAGGCCAGCACTGCACTGTCCCATACAATGCCTAGAATTCATAGGAGCCTGTCTGGATACCAGACAGGCAAGGGCTTTCCTTCCACAAGCCCAGTGTCTTCGCATAATGCAACTAGCTTCTCAAGCAGCAGGCAAATCCTCCCTCGCTGCCCGAGAGCTACTGCAGTTACTGGGACATATGGCATCCACAGTTCATGTAGTCCCATATGCTCGCCTCCACATGTGAGCAGCTCAGTGGACCCTTTCATCACAGTGGACACAGGCCACGGGTCATTTGTCGGACAAAATAACAATCTCTCAACGACGAGTTTTGTCCCTGCAATAGTGGCAATCACTAAAAAATCTGACAGTGGGGTCTCCTTTCCATCAACCCCTCTTTAAGGCCACCCTAACGACAGATGCATCACAGGTAGGTTGGGGAGCACACCTGAATCATCTCTCTACCCAGGGCACCTGGACTCCACAGGAGGTTGGTTTACACATAAACCTCCTGGAATTAAGAGCAATCTATTTAGCTCTTCGAATGTTCCATGCCCAGCTCAGCTACAAGACAGTCCTAGTCCAGACGGACAATCAAGTAGCCATGTTCTATGTGAACAAGCAGGGCGGAACAGGCTCTCTGTCATTATGCAATGAAGTTTTACGACTGTGGGCCCTCGCCAGAGAGCATCAAATTCACCTTCTAGTGGTATATCTTCCAGGCATTCAAAACCTTTGGGCAGACAAACTCAGTCGAGTACTGCTGCCTCACGAGTGGTCCCTCCACCTAGACCAGGTGGCAAAGATATTTCATCTCTGGGGCACTCCAGACACAGACCTCTTTGCAAGTCCACTGAATGCCAAACTTCCCCGGTTCTGTTCCAGGATTCCGGCTCACAATTGTCAGGCAAGGGATGCTTTCCTCCTTCACTGGGGTCAGGACTTCCTTTATGCCTTCCCACCCATTCCCCTCATCCCCAAAACACTCTTCAAGCTTCAGAGAGACAGGGGTCGCATGATTCTCATAGCGCCACGATGGCCATGCCAAATGTGATATTCCCTGCTTCTACATCTCTTTCAAGCGGCACCTCTGGAGTTAGGCCATGCTCCAGATCTCCTTTCCCAGGAGAACGGGACACTATGGCACCCGAATCCCCAGTCCCTGCACCTCATGGCCTGGTTGCTGAAGGCTTAGACCTCCAAGATTTCAACCTGTCCCAGCAGGTAAAGGATATCCTTCAGGCTTCTAGAAAACTTTCCACAACAACATAGAAATTCCTCACAACCTTTTATAGCTTTTGACCCTAGTCATTTGGGACTTCCAGTCTCCAAAAGAACTTTATCTAAATGGATTGCCCAATGCATATCCTTTACTTATGAGAGTAAGGGTCTTCCTCTTCAGGACCAAGTCACAGCTCATAATTTGAGAGCCATGGCAGCTTCTATGGCTAATCTCCACTCTGTGTCTATCGATGACATTTGTCGAGCAGCCACTTGGGCCTCGGTACACACCTTCACAGCCCACTATTGCCTGGATAAAGCCTCCCATCTGGATGCCTTCTTTGGCCAAGCTGTTCTTCAAAATCTCTTTCAGACCTAATTCAACTCCTACCCACCAACCCTGGTGGAATGCCAGAAATCCATGGAAGGAAGGATGCCTACCTTTTTAGGGTTACAAATACTTAACCACTTATGTCTCCCACATTTATACTCAACAAACTAGAGAAACATATACAATTTTTGTTGGAACTTGCACCTTGAAGGACCCTCCTTCTCGTGGTGTAATGTTCCTTTCTATTCTTTTTTTAGGGACGCAACCCTATCACGCATTTAAAGGGGATATTAACCCCTCAACATCAACCAAGTATCTATCTTTCATTCAGGAAAAGCTCATTTGAAAGACACTTATCTGACTGAGAGCTTCCCCAGCTCTCATTAACATTCTTTTAAAATGTTCGTCGAACCAATGGTCCCAACTTGGCGTCCTCCAACAATATAGAGTTAAATCCTCTTGCAAGGAACAAGAACGCCAATAGCTGTTTCCGGTTTAAAACTGCGGTTCCTTCAAAACGATATAACCAGCAGGGAAGACCATCCACAGTGACTTTCCAAAACTTTTTTTTTATAGCAACCATACAAGATTCTCCTCTCGATTTCAGTGACTCAACTTTGTATTGTGTTGAACTGTGTTGAAGAAGGGCCAGAAGAATTGTTGGCTTGAAACATATACAACGTTGAGTCACTGAAATCGAGAGGAGAATCTCATATGGTTGCTATAAAAAAAAAGTTTTGGAAAGTCGCTATGGATGGTCTTCCCTGCTGATTACATCGTTTTGAAGGAACCGCGTTTTTAAACCGGAAACAGCTATTGGCGTTCTTGTTCCTTGCAAGAGGATTTAACTCTATACTGTTGGAGGACGCCAAGTTGGGACCATTGGTTCGAGAACATTTTAAAAGAATGGTAATGAGAGCTGGGGAAGCTCTCATCCAGATAAGTGTTTTTCAAATGAGCTTTTCCTGAATGAAAGATAGATACTTGGTTGATGTTGAGGGGTTAATATCCCCTTTAAACACGTGATAGGGTTGTGTCCCTAAAAAAGGAATAAAAAGGAACATTACACCACGAGAAGGAGGGTCCTTCAAGGTGCAAGTTCCAACAAAAATTGTATATGTATATGTTTCTCTAGTTTGTTGAGCACCTTTTTAGGGTGGCACCTTCCTGGGGCTATCTCCCTGGCATCTTCAGCTACGAAGTCCCCATATGTGAAGACTACATTCCTGCTTGTTCCTGGAGATAGCGTAGTTACTCACCTGTAACAGGTGATCTCCGGGAACAGCAGGAATTTAGTCTTCACAACCCACCCACCTCCCCTAGGAGTTGTCTCTCTCTCTCTCTCTCTCTTTGTCTCTTTCCTCTCTCCCTCTATCCTTTCACTCAGCTGCAAACTTAACTGAAGAGGGACAGTTGGAAAGGCGGGAAGGCAGCGTGCATGTGCTGAGTGATGCTCCCAAAATCGTTCCTATTGGACGCTGGAGAGCGTTCCCGCACAGGCTCCGTCGGTACCGACGATACCCATATGTGAAGACTAAATTCCTGCTGTTCCCGGAGATCACCTGTTACAGGTGAGTAACTACGCTTTACTGAGGTTGTTTTATTTTATTTTTTTTTATAATTTGTTTTGAAGTCCAAATAGGTGTTGCCTTAACATGACAAGGTGATTCTTTATAAATTCATAGATTTTTAAGTTAGGCATGTTTTAATTTTTACAGACAAATGAAATATGGTCTTGGATCCTAATGTCCAAGCTTTTCAGCTGGGGTTATAAAACCCTTTAAGGTATTCCATTTTGATTCACTCCTGCTTCTGTATTACATATTAGATATTTTCCCCTATACTTAGTTTCATATTTTGGCTTCTCATCCCTTTGTTTCTTCGTTTTTAGTTCATAAACTTTTTATAAACACAAATATATTAAATATATATATTAAAGGGCTATTAGTACATAGTTATAATTGTTATTTTTTATGTCTGTTTTCTTTTTATACATGATATTAGTTACAGTTTTTTAATCTACATGTTTATTGTGTACACGCACTTTTTATTATGTGCAAGTTTATGTTTTGATCTGATGTCCTTTTTTTAGAACACTCTGATATTGCCGTTTCATGATTTCATTGCTATACATGTTTTTTTATTTGCTTGTAATTATTTGCAATTTGTTTTGCGATTTGCATTTCTTATTTATTCTTTTGTTTATGGTTTTAATATTTTAATTATTTATGTTTTTATGTATGCCTATGTAATTATGATGTTTTTATAGTTTATAGGGTGCCACACCCCTGAAGAAGTATCTATGTGGAGGAGTGGCCTAGTGGTTGGAGCAAGGTACTTCAGGCCGGAAGGTTGGGGGTTCAAATCCCACTAGAGGACAGCAACCTTGGGCCGGAAGGACGGGGTTTCTAGTCCCACAGGTGCTCCTTGTGGTCTTGGGCAAGCCACTTAACCCTCCATAGCCCATGTTCCCTGTAAAATAGTTATCTCCAAGTTATAATGCCCTGTTCAATATAATTTCAGTTTGTTCAATGTAAACCGCACTGATGCAGAATAGCGCGGTATATAAGCGAATGTAAATAAATAAATAAATATACGAAACACGGCCTGTGTTGGGTTTTGGCTACCTCTATCAAATTAGGATCAATAAAGGGTGTGAGTTTCATTCTCTGCCCACGTCTTTGGACTGGTTTTTCCCGCTGTTTGTGCGGCAGTGTGCTGCTTGTTTCAAGAAGGAAAGTAAAACATGCTGATTCAGATGTCTCAAAAGACTTTTCTCACAGCAACAGAATGGAAAAAAGCCTTTCGTAAATTAAGACTGTTTATATTTCAGCACCAAATACCATTGCAATAACCAACCAAAACGGAGTTGTACTTTAGGATTCCATATAATAAAAATTAATGAGTCTTGAAGTGCAATATGCAGCATGTGCTTGAAAGAGTGTCCCTTGGAGTAAGCTGTTTACTTTACTTTGAGACACAACAGTTCAAGGGTCATCCCAGAGGCAGTGCTCCACACTCCCATGATTGGGTTTGATTCCTGAGATAGGTTTACGATGTTCTGTTCTGGTCAACTAAAGCAGAGGATGCTGTGGAAATCTCTATCATGGCTCAACACCAACACCTAGGGAATAATTTTGTAAAGTCATTTTTGTACATTTATGGCCTCTAATAAATTATCAACTGACATAAAAGTATGCATGTTAACATGAAGGCACGTATTTTTGCTGGTAGGTGTAGTTGGGGGCATGGTCTGGGCATCCTTATTCTATCCATGTACTTCGTACTTTGCGCACGTTCATTTAGACCTGTTCTCAAGTAGGCATAAATGTCCGCATTTGCAGTTACGTTACGTTCAATCTCGGCTTCTCATGCCTATATGTCTTTCTAAAATAGTGAATAATAGGTGCCCACTTGCCCTCTCAAACTAGGCATCTCCTTATAAAATTGTCATCTTAGTGGCCAAACTCAGAATGTAGAGCTCAAAAAGGAACAGAACTCATACCACACCATGGAGCACAAACAAACTTATTCTCCAGGAACAAGCAGGAAATCAGTCCTCACTTATGGGTGACGTCGGCACCGACGGAGCCCGCGCGGAGCAATTCCTCAGCTTTCAAAGAAAACCTTTGGGATTGCTGCCACACATGCGTGGTCCTCGTCCAACCCAAGGGTACCATCTTGCTCAGTCTCCCTTTTTCCGTGGAGCCCTTCGGACGCATGTCCTTGTCCCTCGGAAAAAGTATTTCATTTTACGGCCTCTGGCCTACTGTTTTCCAGTTGCACCAGTTCTCTACCCGTCCTCACCCTTGCTCCTATCTATTTTGAGCAAAGGGGACATTTTTTTCTAATTTTTGTTGTTAGAGGGCTTCACGTCCTTTTTTTTTTTTAACCGCTGGCCGCGTGGGTCTTCGACCTTGCAGGGGCCCTTTTTTCCCCGATGGCCGCCGGTTTCAAAAAATTTGATAGATACTCCAAGAACATGTCGCTTACGGACACCTATGACTGTTGTCTACGGTGTCTCAGAGCCTACCATGATCCAGAGCTCTGTTCGCTTTGTAAGAAAATGTACGAGTACATTTTCCGAAAGGCTGCCTCGGAATCCCCAGTGGCACCTTCGGTCATCTCTCTGCCAGTGGGGTCCCCCAACTCGGCACCGCTCTCAAGATGGCACTCCGACCAGGGGTCCCCTGAAGTGGAGAGACGTAGCAAGAAGAAAACCTCGAAGTCGCTGACAGGGGCTCCCAGCAAGCGTGAGCGCTCCCGCACTCGTTCGCTTAGCCCCTTCAGCATTGCCAAGAGTCGAACAAGGAGCAGCCTCGTAAGGTACCTCGAACAGACTCGGAGGCCCCGGGCGATGGCGCAAGGTCTCCTGAGGGCCATCCCGACGAGGACCTCCTCTTCTCCTCAATACCTGACCCGGTGACCCTGGTGTCTGCATCGCAGGGCCCCATGCCCGTGTGGGAGTCCCGTATGCTGGCACTAGAATGTAGCGTTTCTGCATTCATAGCTTCCCAGCAGGCGCTCGTATCGAGCTTTGCTGGTCTGTGCCTAGAGACCTAGGTTCCCTCGAGAGGGACACCAACACCCCCCTGGAAACCCCCGAGAGCCATGGGCCTTATGAGGGTCCTTGCATCGGTCTCGCTCGCCTTCCCATTCCTCAGGGGTGAGATCCTCCAGGGCCTCCGGCTCCAAACTGGTCTCGGCCTCCAGTTGAGGCGACCAGCCGGAATCGGACTCCTCTTCCGAATTTTCGGGCTGGGAGTCAGATGGGGATACTTCCCCTGAGACCCGTACTGTAAACGAGGGTGCTTGTTGTGAAAGTTCCACAATCTTGGCAAGGGCATGAATTTACTTGACTTGCAAAGGATTGTGGGTCTTGTAGTTCAATCACACAAAACTAGCCGTTTAACAAGAATAAAGAATTGTAGTTGCTCGAGTGTAAAGCAGAAAACAGATTTTATTTATGAGGTGTTATTCCCTCGCACAGATATGCTTGGTAACATCAATAGGATAATTTCTTCAGGAGTTTTATTCCAGAAACAAAACAAATAAGGCAACTGAATTACTTATGCAACAACTTAGTAAAGACCTTGATGGAACAGAAAAGGCCTTTCTTCTAGCCCCTGCTAATAAACTTTCTTAGCAGTGCTGGAATGAAAAATAAACCCAAAAGGAAAATTCTCTTTATCAAAAAAAACAGCTTTCTTCCTTTCACACAGAGAAGAAGCTTTTTTCCAAAGTCCCATGTGCACTTGTGCCTTGCTCTAATCACAGGTGCTTAACCAGCTGCAAACCATTGCTGGTCCACTCTCCACGTGGCTCCAACTTTCCCCAAAGCTTTCTCTCAAAGAAACTTTTCTGGGAAGTTACAAATCAGTACAGTTCCTTTTGGTGTTTGATCCTTAACTGAGAATTACTTTAGAACAGCAGCTTAGAAAGAGAACAATCCATACATTCAACTTCCTCATTTGATATTTCCCCTTGCTCTTGAAATATCATAGGATCACTTTCATACACTGGCTCAGAGGATTTCTCTAACTGATCTCTACTAGGATAGAAACTGTTTCCCGGCTGTCTTCCTTGTGCAAAGCTAGGGAACAGATCAGAGTTCATACCTGAGATCACGTTGTCATTAGGTTTCCTCTCTGGGTATTTTGGCCAGTAGGTAGCAAAACGTCTGTGCCCAGCTCTCCAGTCAGAATCTCTGGACTTCAGGTCTCTTTTCCCATACCTCCTTAAATAGGTATTAGAGCTCCTTCTTTCTGTAGATGCAGCCGTCTCCCTTACAGGTGCTGTCCGAGGGTTCCTGGCTGTATATCTCCAAGCCTCTGGCTTATTCCAGTCCAATGAAGAATGCTTGCCCCAGGAATCTCTCCCAGTATACGTACTGCCTTGGGCTCCTTTCTTAGACCTTCTGGCGTCTTGCTGTTCTTCCTCCTGTTCACGATCCGTCTCTCCTTCTCCAGCTCACATTGCTGTCCTTGCTGCCATCGCTCTTGCTCTCCATGCTTTTGCTGTCTGTCTGATGAATTCCTTCTAGCTTTAAAGTGCCTAGATGGCTGCTCCACCCTAGCACACTGCAGGTGTTCTGAATTAAGCCCTGCCCTCGGAGATGTGTGATTAGGGATTACATCATTGCTTCTCTGATTAGGCACACGTTTCCCTACTTCAGCTCTCCTAGAGGCTTTCTGTAAACCAGTGCATTCTGGGTCTGGTAGTCTTTTAGGTAAACACCCTGTTTTAGTGCTTTTACCAGCCAGCACAGGTTGCTTATTCAGAGCCAATTCACCTCTTGTATTACTTCTTCCTGAACTATGATAAGCTTCCTTATCACAGTACCCATCGGGACCTCCCGTCGGACCCGTCCCCGCCCGCCTTTCAGCGGCGTTAGCCACCCGAGGACAGCTCTCAACCTGGCTACCCAGGCAGAGGAGGAACCTCGAGCTGAAGAGCTCGATATCTTGCAGTACAAGTCCCCTCCTCGGGAATCTCTTGCTGTCCCGGTTCCTCCCATTTTGATCAGGCTGCTACTTCGCATGTGGGAGACCCCTGCATCAGTCCCCATTGTGAGCAAGTGCCTTGATGCGATGTACAGGGTCCAGCGCGGCCCTGGGTTCAGGAAAACCCAACTCCCCCACACCTCCATGGTGGTGGAGTTGGTCATGAGAAAACAAGAGCCTGAAGTCACATTCTTTGGTTCCGCCAGACAGGGAGTCGAGAGCCCTCGACGCCATAGGCCGCAAGGCCTATCAAGGGTCCATGTTCTCATGCTGTATTCAGGCATACCAATTGTACACAGGCATGTTTTTATGTGACCTAGCCAAGGAACTTAGGGGCTTTTCGTGGGCCTCGCGGGCGAACCCCTCAATAGGTTCCGGACCACTGTTCCCTCTAAGCTGTGCGCGTGTGCGCGCGCACACACCTTGCCGAGCGAGCGCACATACTTTACAACAGAGCGCACAAAATGTTTGGTTCTGATTCTGATAGAAAACAACACAGACGTCTTAAAATTTAAAAGTTTTGTGTATTTACGGTTTTCACAAGTTCTACAATATTTTCTAGTGCAATCAATGTGGTGTACATACTGTATTCTGACATGTAGTCAAATTTTAAAGTATATAACGCCGAGTGTCGTTATGTGGCGCACAAAAATGTAATCTTCCTTCAAAAGCTGCACAGCTGATATTTTATGCGCACACAGCCTACAGAAAATTAGAGGGAACATTGTTCCGGACCCTCCTGAATTCTGTTGCGGAGTGCTCAAAATACCTCTCCTGCGCCGTCTATGACGGATTTGAGTCTTTGGCTCGAGTTGTGGCTGCTTGCATCGGGGCCCGGCGCCAGGCATGGCTTCAGTCCTCGGAGCAGTGGGTCCAGGAAATGCTCCTAGACATACCCTGCCTTGCTGAATAGCTCTTCGGTAAACCAGTCGAGGATAAGGCCGCCGAGATTGAGACAGAGATAGTCACCCATACCCACCTCTCATGCAAAACCTTCTCCCTTCCTCAAAAGAAACAGCAAACTAAGAAGCCATTCTTTCTGCGGAAGGGCCTACCCTACTGAGGCTACCCACTGTACCCACCCACTCCCGCGCCGACCACCACAACGCAGGGAAAGTCTGGGCTACACAGTCATTGCAAACTGAAAAGGCTCAAGGCCCAATCTCCAGCTCTGCCCCAGCCTGCCCAGGGGTTTTGATGCCAGTAGCCTAGCCTTTCGCCCCCACCGGCAGCGCCACAGCCGGTGGGGGGGACGCCTGTCCTCCTTCGCCCCTCAGTGGTCATCCATCATGTCGGACACTTGGGTCCTCCGAGTAGTCTGGGATGGCTACCGTCTCCGTTTGGACAGGCTTCCCCCTCCTTTCTCCCCAGCAGAGCCTTCTCGATTCCCCGCGCACCAGCACTTCCTACAGCAGGAGTTAGACAACCTCCTCGCCCAGCGAGCGGTCGAGAGGGTACTAACACACCTCCAAGGTTGGGGCTTCTATTCCTGGTACTTCCTCATCCCGAAGAAGACAGGGGGCTTACGGCCCATCCTCGACCTCCGAAAACTAAACAAGTTTCTGGTGCGGGAGAAGTTCAAAATGCTATCTCTTGGTGCCCTGCTGCCCTTCCTCCAATCGGGCGACTGGCTATGCTTCTTGGATCTCAGGGACGCTTATGCCCACATTCTGATTCACTCCCAGCACAGGCAGTTCCTGTGCTTCAGGGTGCAAGGGGAGCATTACCAATACAGGATGCTCCGCTTTGGACTCACATCTGCTCCGCGAGTCTTCACAAAGTGCCTTTCCATGGCTGCCGCCTCCCTCAGACGTCAGGGCATACCGGTCTTCCCTTACCTCGGCAACTGGCTCGTCACGGGGCCCTCGGCCTTGGATGTCTGCCTTGCGGCATCATGCACAATCCTCCTCCTTGAGCGCCTGGGGTTCTTAGTCAACTACCCCAAGTCCCACCTTGGAGTTTATTGGCACACGCTTCGACACTCAGTGGGCGATCGCCTTTCTACCGGCAGACCATGCGGCTCGTCTCCGAGCATTGGCGGCACAGGTCCAGAGCAACACTTGGGTCACGGCGCGGACTATGCTGCGCCTCCTTGGACACATGGCCTCCACCATACACATGGTCCCACATGCCCGCATGCACATGCGGACGACCCAGTGGTGCCTCAGCACTCAGTGGATCCCGGCCTCCGGTCACCTCAGGGACCCCATTCAGGTCTCCTTCAACCTTTGCAAGTCCTTAGACTGGTGGCAGGATCCCCACAACCTTCTCTGTGGACAGCCCTTCCAAACCCCGCAGCACGAACTAGTGCTGACAATGGACGCTTCCCTGCCATCAGAACTTCACAGCCAGCTATAAGGTGAGTCACCGTTTCCAGGTCTTTCTTACAGAATTGGCATATGTTTGTATTACCAGTTTTTTCAATGCTCACTGTAAACCATCTCATCTGTAAGCTGCTGTCCTGGGCTGCAGCTATCAACCTCTCATCCTTTGGTTTAAGTTCACGCCTCCTTAACCATTCATGTGTCCGTTCTTGATCGGCAAAGGGTTCCTGGAGTAACACTCTGTATTTCCTACTGTATTTGTGTATCTGCCACTTGTCTTTCTTTGTTTATTGATCTTTCCGTGAAGAGCTTTTTCTCTTGTTTTGCAAATTCTGTTACTGCCTTCCCTGCGCATGATTGTGGATTTTCACTCATTCCTTCTAGTCATCGAAACGCTTATCTAAGTTTGATGATAGAGACAGATTCATATTTCCTATTCGTCTCTCCGGGCCAGTCCAGGTACATTAGGGTAGTCAACCTCCTTCAGCAGCTGAGGACTGAACACTGAAAACTTCCCTCTGGTGTCAGAGCCTCAGTCTTTTAGTCCTCAGCAGCTGCACAGGACGTGTGACTGACAGACTCCCAGGAGGAACGAATAGGAACTAGGCAGTAGGGCATTAGAAGTTGTAAAAAAAAAAAAAAAGGGAAAGAAAGAAAAGAAGATATCTTTACTCTGTTGCCCTAGCAGGCCAGTATTGCAGAGGACATATACTTAAAGTTAAAAAAAAAAAAGAGTAAGACGATCCCCCGCTGCCTAACGGTAGTCTTAGCAGCACGAGGGGCAGAGCCTGCCTCAGTTTGGGGGATTCATCGCTCCGGGGGGTTGGGGAAGGACCTGTGAGCCCCAGGATTCACTTCTTCACCTTCGATTGGCTTCAGCTCCGAGGTCTGCTAGCAGCGGGAAGCCGGAGATCGGGAGCTTCGAGGCACTCGTAGCAGTGAAACAACGTGACAGGTATGGTGTGCAGGCGGGGATTAGGAGAGCATTGAGACTTGTTTCAGTGTTTTTGTTGGTGATCGGGGAGTACCGGCATCGACAGCGGGCTTCTCGGTTTGAAACCGCTGCACTGGTCAGGAGCCGGGTCTGGCCGTTCGTGCAATTCTTGTGGAGACAGGTTAGGCACAGCGTAATGGAGCGCAGACTATCATCGGGTGATGTAGTTAAGAGCCCTCAGGGCTCAGTGGAAAAGGCGGTAACGGCAGCCATTTTGACTGAGTCTGCCGTTTCTCCCACGCGGCCTGCCAAGTCAGGAAAGAAGAAGTCAAAATCAGTCACGGTGCCTTCTTCTGAGTTATGCGGCCAGCAGCAGTTGCCTGAAGTGCAGGGAAACTTACAGTCTTTGTTTCCTGCTGACTTTATTTTAGCGATGCATAAGGCTTATTGCTTGAAGATGTCTCAGTCATCAGGCATTCCGTCTGCTCCCAGCTTGATAGAGACACAGAGAGGGACATTACAGGAATTAGACCCGGGGGAGGGGGTCTCTCAGAAGGACAAGAGTGCAGAGACAAGCTTCGATGGCTTCGGGGCGCAAGTCTCTGTTCCGCAGGTAGCAAAAGAAGGAGAGATCCTTTCTGAAGCAGGGTTGGATTCTTGGCCAGGGGAGTTAGAGGAAGGTGAGATTGCGCCAGGCAAAGACCCGAATGTGTTCAGGGTGTTTCGCAAGGAAGAGCAAGGAGCGCTGATCACTCAGTCCTTCACAGCATTGAACACTGTTATTCCTGCGGTGCAGCAGGAACCTCTAGAAGATCCCTTGTTGCAGGGGTTTAAAGCAGAACAGTGCTGTTTCCCAGTTCACAGAGTGATTAAACAGATGATAGATTCTGAATGGGAATGTCTGGAGGCTACCCTGAGAGGGAGCCGCACCATGGGGCATCTTTACCCGGTGCCGCAGGAGGAGAAGAAGTTGTTGCGAATGCCGAAAGTGGATGCGCTGGTTTCGGCGGTCACCAAGAAGGCGACTATCCTGGTAGAAGGGGGTACAGCACTTAAAGATCTTCAGGATCGCAGGTTAGAGGTGCTTTTGAAGCAGGCTTTTGACTCCAGTGCTCTGGCTCTGCAGGCCTCTATTTGTGGAGCATATGTTTTGAGAGCCTCTATCCGTTGGCTACAGGGGGAACCAGGCCCGGACTCTTCCTCGGAAGGAGCGAAGCTTGAGTCGGCGGCAGCTTATTTAGCAGACACCTTCTATGATTTGGTGAGGATATCGGCAAAGGCCATGGCGTCAGTGATTGCCGCTAGAAGGTTTCTCTGGCTAAGGAATTGGGCGGCGGACGCCTCCTCTAAGTCTCGTCTCAGTAAGCTTACCTACAAGAGCAAGTTGCTCTTTGGGGAGGCATTGGAGAAAATTGTGAAGGACCTGGGAGATTCCAAGGGAGGTCGGCTTCCAGAGGACCGACTGAGAGCTGCAAAGCTGGGGCCTATGCAGAGAGGTCAAGGTAGAGATTTTTGCAGGTTCCACGGGTCTTGGTTTGCACCTTATCAAAGAGGTCGTTTCGTAGCCAGGGGGCAGTCCTTTCGAGGAGCTAGGGGGTTTGGCAGGGGCTATTTTACCGCCCAGCAGAACTCCTCTAAGAAACCACAATGAAGGTCGGCGGTCCAGGCGGAGATCCCAGTAGGAGGACGGTTACAGGAGTTTCTCTCCACCTGGGCCGCCATAACAACGGACCGGTGGGTACTGGAGATTATTCGCGAGGGGTATGCATTGGAGTTCACCCATCCGGTGGCGGAAGCTTTTGTGGTGTCCCCATGTGGTCCTCAAGAAAAGCGGATAGCAGTAAACGACACGCTACAGCGTTTGTTGCGGCTTCAAGCGGTAGTGCCGGTGCCCCAAGACCAGTACGGCTTAGGTTGATACTCAATTTATTTTGTAGTCCCCAAGAAAGAAGGTTCTTTTCGGCCAATTTTGGACCTCAAGTATGTCAACCACTGTTTGAGGGTGCCTCATTTTCGAATGGAAGCTCTACGGTCGGTTGTTCGGGCGGTAAAGCCGGGGGAGGTGCTTTCCTCCATAGATCTTACAGAGGCTTATCTGCACATTCTGATCAGGGGAGATCATCAAAGGTTTTTTCGCTTTGCTGTTCCCATGGGCCATTTTCAGTTTCGGGCATTGCAGTTCGGACTGGCCATGGCGCCTTGGACCTTCACCAAGGTGATGGTAGTGGTAGTGGTAGCGGCGGCCCTGCAACAGGAGGGACTTCAGGTGCATCCTTACCTGGACGATTGGTTGATCCGTGCTGGGTCACGAGTGGATTCAGTCGCAGCAACCGCACGAGTAGTGGAGTTCCTGGAACAGCTGGGTTGGGTCATCAACCGAGCAAAGAGTCAGCTGCAACCCACGCAGCGACTGACGTACCTTGGAGCCTTGTTTGACATGGAGATAGGGTCGGTGTTCCTACCCGAGGTCAGGGTGCGGAAGATTTTGGCTCAAGTGGGGGTGTTCTTGCGGATGAAGGCGCCAACAGCTTGGAGGTACTTGCAGTTGTTGGGTTCCATGGCGGCGACTTTGGATCTGGTTCCATGGGCCAGGACTCATATGCATCCTCTCCAGCAAGCGTTGCTTTCCAGATGGTCTCCGCAAGATCATCCTCTGTCACAGAGGCTGGTATGCCCGGAGGAAGTGTGCGACAGTCTACAGTGCTGGTTGGTTCCACGGCATCTAAAGGCAGGGCTGCCACTGGAACACCCGGAATGGGTATTGGTCACAACGGACACCAGCCTTGCCATTGTCTGTCACAGGTGACACAGGGACCTGGTCAGCGGAGGAGAGCACTTGGTCGATCAATCGGTTGGAACTGAGGGCAGTGCGTTTCGCACTGCAGAATTTCGTCAGTCTGCTTGAGAGGCAAGTGGTTCGCGTGTTCTCTGACAATCTGGTGACAGTTTCCTACATCAACAGGCAAGGAGGCACGGGCAGTGTGTTTTTGCTGGTAGAGAGTCATCAATTGTTTCAGTGGACAGAAGCCCATCTCGAGGCGCTCTCGGCGGCACATGTAGCAGGGAAGGACAATGTCCAGGCCGACTATCTCAGTCGGAACGTTCTGGATCCTGGAGAATGGGAGCTGAACATGGCAGTCTTTCACGACATCATGGTGCGGTGGGATCAACTAGTCATGGATCTCATGGCTACCCTAGCCAATACCAAGGCGGCCCGGTTTTACAGCAGGTGCAGAGAGCATATGTCGGAAGGTCTCGATGGCCTGGTGCAGCCCTGGCCATCGGGGCTGACTGCTTTACGTATTTCCCCCGTGGCCGCTGATAGGGCAGATCATTTGGAGAGTAGTGGGATATGATGGAAAGGTGATTCTCATTGCTCCGGATTGGCCCAGACGTCCTTGGTACGCGGATCTGGTGCGGCTTCTAGTGGGAACCTCCATGGAGGTTGCCCACTCGAAGCAACTTGTTGAGCCAGGGTCCAGTGCTGATGCCACAGGTGGATCGGTTCTTGCTTATGGCCTGGCTCTTGAAAGGGAATGGTTACGACGGCGGGGGTATTCGATGTCAGTGATAGCCACCATGTTAAGGTCCAGGAAAAGATTGACGTCCCTCTTGTATGTGCGCATTTGGCGCATATTTGAAGCATGGTGTGAGCAGCGTACCATTAAGCCTTGTGCCGTGAGTTTGCCAGATATCCTGTCATTCCTGCAAGGGGGTCTGGAGAAGGGGTTAGCCCTCAGCAATCTCAAGGTTCACCTGGCTGCTCTAGCATGTTATAGAGGAAGAGTGCAGGGCAGGTTCTCTCTAAATAGCTTATTTTGATTTCCTTCTTTTCGGTTTTCTTCATATCTTCGCAGTTTTTACACTTCTGCTGCTATTTTCATTTTATTGTCGGAACATACAAATTTCAGGTCCTCTTCTGTTAATGCAGCATACTTCAGCTTAATGTCTTGAATCTTCCTTAATATCTTTGATTTTAATCCTTTTAGATATACGTCTATGAGGGATACCTCCGCACGCAATGACTGTATTTTTCCATCGATGCACTTTTTCCAAGAAGGAACTGTTATTGTTTTCTTTTTCTTCTGGCTCTACATTTTAGCTGGTGTTATTCTTGCAGTAATAATTTTTGCTGCACAATATTGTATTTGATTTATTTTAGTGATGTCAATAAATGGTCCCTTTATTCTGGATATGGCCTTGTTCATCTTTATAATCATACTTTTAACCTTAGGTGTTAAATTTAACTTGGGTAATCTTTCTCTTGCCTGAAACCCAGCATATTCATCTTTTTCCATTGGACTAGGAGTTCAGTCTTGAATTCCTCCACTTCTGGGTCTTTCTCCTCCCTTTCTTCCTCCTCTTCAGTTGATAGATTGACCTGTCCTGTAGTTACCTCATTCTCCTGCAGTTCCAGATCCCCAAGCTCCATCTCTCTCTCAACTGCTCTTTCTGCTTCAATGTATTACTTTCTCTGGTTGTGTGAGGCTTGCTATGTTTCTCGTATGCTTTGGGATGAATACTGGTGGCTGAGGCAAATAGAGGCATGGGAGTAATGTCATTGAAACCTGGGCTTTTCATTGGTTCTTTGTCTCCACCAATCTGCTGGTAGAGGAACACCCACTTGTCTGGGCTGATCTAACAGGACTCAAGGAAAGGACATTAATTGATAAGTAAAATCTCACCTTGCTTAGATCGGCCCCAGGAGAGCAGGGCTGGTATTAGACGTACAGAGCCCAGGGCAGAATTTTGGGAGGGGACCCCAAAACCTGCTAGCAGATTGTGCTTCTTTCAGCTTCAGGCAGGAACATGGCCCACTGTGGCAGTTGCCTTGGTTGCAGCCCCCTCTCCTCAGCACTGGCTCAGCAGGAGAGTGTTGGGAAAAACTGCCACAGCTTATTAGTGGCCTATTCCAGTTGAGTCTGGAGCTTAAGGAGGAGGGGGAAATGGTCAATAAAAGAAAAAAAACAATTTTGAGCCTGTGAAAGTAACCTTACTTTTTTTATTTCACACAATTGTGTCCTTAGTATTCATGAGTTATTGCATTAGTCTTAATAAAGAAAAGTAAGTTGATTCATATTTTTAATTCTTAGGGCTTAAATCAAGCTGCAGCAATATAACACGAGGACTGTTCTACTTTTGATTTGGACTTATTCTTGCCTGAAAGATGATATAAGGTAATTGTTGCTGAAAATAAGTATTTATTATTATTTGTATTTCCTAGATCGATGGGACCTTTAGGATTGATACTCCCCCTGTTCTTCTGGGATACAGCAAGGAAAGAAACTTAGGCAACGAAGGGGGTTATGATGCAGTTCGGAGTCTAAGTGAGGGTTCCTATTTAACCCTGTTCATCACTATTGAGCCTCAGCTTGTACCTGGAAAATCAATTAGAGAAAAGGTAGATTTTAATTTTGTTTCAAATTGCTTTCTGATTCCAACAAACAAGTTGTAGGTGATACTTTTACACTGGAGTAACTTGACACATTTGTGACTAACTTTTAAGAGCTGCGTTCCCTTTATTAAGTCAGAGCATAATGAAGTAAGGATGCTGCTGTTTGACTTTACAAGTAAATATTGGCTTGGATCACACAGCATCTGTTTTTGTAGAGAGTTGTAAAGCACGTTCACATGAAGTACAGTTCTTGTTGCCTCATCTCAAAAAAGATACAGCAGAATTAGAAAAGGTACAAAAGAGATCACAACAGTCATAAAGGGAATGGAGAGTCTCTCTTATGAAGACTAGTTAAATTAGGATTCTCCAGGTTGGAGAATAGATGACAAAGAGAAAGGAGATATGATAGAGGTTTATAAAATTATGATTGGGATGGAATAGGTGAATAAGGAACCATTATTTCCTCTTTCAAATAGTGCTAGGACTAGATATTCCATGAAAGTAACAGGTAGCAGATTTAACACAAATTAGAGAAGTTATTTTTCACTTACACAATTAAACTGTGGAATTTATTGCCAGAGTATGCGGTCAAGACAACCAGCATAGCTAGGTTTAAAAGAGGTTTGGACAAATTCCTGGAAAGAAAGTCCAATTGCTAGTCATATAGGCTTGAAGAAAGCCAATGCTTAGCACCTGGAATGAGTAACTAGGAATGGATGTACTGTGTTTGCCACTCTGAGACAAGACACTGAGCTCGATGGACCTTTGGTCTGACTCTGCATGGCACCTCTTATGTTTTTATGGTATGTTCAATGGATGAGAGAGCAAATAGACTTTGCTGCTGTGGAAAGACTGTCTCCAGTCTGATCATTTTAAAATAGCTTACATTCTTTTACATTCAAGCTATATAGCATTGTGAAATGATTGTTTTACTTCAAGAAATAATTGCAAATAGAATATTCTTCAGAAGTCAGTGGCACCTATTATATAGATTGACATATTTAATGAGGCATAAGCTTTTGAGGACAGTTGGATTCTTCTGAAAAGTTTATGCCTCAGAAATCGCTTCCAGCTTCTCTGTCATTTTTGCTACTATATACGAGCATAGCTACCCCTCTGGAATATTTTTCAGATGTAATATTATTTCTGTATGGTATAGAATTTATTTTTGTTCTGAAACTTGGTTGAAATCAGGTGTTGCTGATGGCTATTGAAATTTTTTGTTGCTAGCTGAAACTGTGCATTTAATCTGGTTTTTACCAGTTGGTCAGTATTTTTCTTGACCACAAAAAACAGATCCAAGAAAACTGTAGTAGTAGATTTAGCATAATCCCTGACAAAGTACAGTACAAGTTTCCTCTGTTAGTGCTGCCAGCTAAACTGCTTGTCATCTTAGCATGTTAGTGCAGGCATGGGAGTTAGAAAACTATCTCAGTGCAGCTTGGTGTTTTTGTCCTCCAGAATATTTTAGAATAAGTCTCATAATAGCTAAGATCACACTCTTGTGATGATTTCCAGTTAAGCTGGCAACAATGCAGACCTCTGAAGCACAACGATCCCATCAAGTGAGTCACTGACCAATGATGCTCTGAGACAACAAAAAAATCTACTTAATATGGAGTCCAACTTGATTTTAAATGATGATTAAAACATATTGAAATAGAGCGGTATAATGGGGAAACTATGTTAAATCCAAATAAAGATCAATTTTAAGTGCTAACCAAGGCTTTATTAAATTTAGACCCTGATTTTTTTTTTCATTTCAGGACTGGTTTAGTTAGCTGTTAGCAGCAAGAATTCTAGATTTGAAAGCAGTAGAAAAGGGAACAAGATCTCATTCTGAATGATGTTCCAGCAAAAAGTACCTCTGTGGAAGAGTTGAAGTTGGATAGCCTTAGAGAAATCCTATTCAAAAGTAAGAGTAGGTGGCTAAAATAAACTTTAAGATGTAAAAGTGTATGTACATTCATGCAATAGAAATCTGGAATGATATTGCCTTAGAGAAAGAAAAATTATTGCTTTCTTGGGCCTGATTTATTAAGGATTTCTCTACTAGTACAATGTGAGAGAAAATCTTTGAGAACTCAAGTCCACAGTAATGATCAGAATGATGACAGCTATGGGCATGTCATGGTTGCGCTGCAAAAATTCATTTACTAAATATTCAGTTTTAGGATTAAGCTATTGTGTCATCATTACATATTTTATCTCTCTTCTGCTAAAGGGTTTATGGAGCACCTTGTTTGAAAATAAATAAATAAACCCCAAAGTCTCATTTTTAAAGCTCTTGTCTTATTGGTCGACATGCAAAACCAGACAGCCCCCAGCACTGTCCAGTTAGTACAGGGGTAGTCCATGGGCAGAGTGAAGGCAGTACTGATGCTGACACTTATCTGGAGAGTGTAATTTTCAGCCAGCACATATCCGATTAACATAGGCCATATAAAAAACATGCCTTATTTACTATCCAGATAAGTGTGAGTTGAAAATTGCACTGTCCGGATAAATGCCAGTACACATCCAGATAGTACCAGCACATATCCAGATAGTGCCGCTCAACCTGGATATTCAGTGACGGCTTCTATCCAGAAACTGAATCTCTCACTGATATTTGAGTGCCATGGCTGACCATCATAACGTTTGAATATCTTCTTTTGGCAATAAAAAGCCCAGTTATACCAGAATACAATTATACCAGTCTTTTCAGTAGCCATAGGAGGAGGGAAAATTGGATCATCTCCACACTCTTATCATGATAAGAGCCTGTTGAGCAGCCAGAAAATTGGAAAGATTTGAAAGAGTTCAGCAGTCTCACACAATCTCAATTCCTCTTCCCTCCTCCTCTGTCCCCCCAGCTCTCTCCCGAAGACTGCAGAAGTCTATCAGAGGAATCTGCCTATCAGCCACCTTAATTGCAGTGCCTGCAAAGGAACAGAAACAATTTTGAGGGAGTAGAGCTGAGCCCAGCATGGATTTTCTGCCTGAGGCTCTCGGGGTGAGAACCAAGGCGTCACCTCGTCGTTGTCCTTGGAGGCTCATGATTCTATCCATCTGGGGCACAATTCAGGGTGGACTGCTGGCAACCATTGGCACGGCGTGGGGGGTTTCCGCCTTTTCCTATATGCGTTAGCAGCATCTTTACTGTTGTACGCCTGGTGGTCATGCAGTCTATGCACATGTTCCGCCCAAACGGCTCTACCCAAGCGCCTGTACCCCAATACTCAAACAATTATATTGACTGCCACTACTGGGGATGAGCTGAAGACTTCTCAGAGTAAAGCCAGCATTTATGATGTGGTTGGATCTGCTGATGTAGTTGTGCATGAAAAGAGAGTCAGAGGTTGCAAAGATGTCTTACGTATTGGGACATGGAATGTACAAAGCATGAACCAAGAGAAGTTGGAGGTGGTCAAGAATGAAATGGAATATCTACAACTCGATCCATTGGGTGTCAGTGAACTGAAATGGACTAGTTTTGGGCTCTGTGCTACAGATCACCAACTACTAGGTATGCAAACTCAAGCTAAAGTTGAAAAAGAGCAAGCCACTAATGAATGTAGCAAAATATGACCTTGAGAATATACTGCTGGAATTTAAAGACTGCCTGAAAAATCGATTTGCTGCTTTAGATACAAATGGCAGAGTTCCAGAAGAATTATGGGTTGACATCAAGAAGGTTGTGTTGGAAGAAAGCGAGAAGTCTCTACATAAGGTGAAAAAGCAAAAATGGCCAAAATGGATGACCAAAGAAACTCTGAAAATTGTCCAGAAACGCAGACAAGCCAAAGTCAGATGAGAAAGGCAATCGCGGAACTCAACAGAGATTTCCAATGTGCAGCAAGATAAGACAAGGAGAAGTACTACAATAACAGATGCAAGGAAATAGAATCAGAAGCTGTTAGAGGAAGAACAAGATTGGCTTTTCTAAAACTATGAGAGTTAAAGAAAAAATTCCAGCCTTGAATTGGAATGCTACAAGATGCTCAAGGATTCATGTTGAATGAGGCCGAGAAGATCAAGAAAAGGTGGAAAGAATATAAAGAGTCATTATACCATAAAGATCAAGTGGACCAACAGCTGTTCAATCTGTATCTTATGATTAGGAACCATTGGTGATGAAAGAAGAAGTCGAAGCAGGATTGAAAGCCTTATCAAAGAACAAAGCACCAGGCATTGATGACTTTGCAATTGAAGTATTACAACAATCGGGTGAAGCTGTTACCATACTTACAAGGCTCTGCCAGGAAATTTGGAAGACAAATTCATGGCCAACTGACTGGAAAAGATCTGTGTTTATACCAATACTGAAGAAAGGTGACCCAATTGACTGTGGAAATTATCGCGCAATCGCTCTGATCCCACATGCCAGCAAGATTCTACTCAAGATCATTCAGCAGGGACTACAACCATTCTTGGAATGAAAAATGCCTGAAGTGCAAGCAGGGTTCAGGAAAGAGCGAGGAGCGAGAGACATTATTGTGGATGTGAGATGGATCCTTGAAAAGACAAAAGAATACCAAAAGGATATTCATATGTGTTTTATTGACTACAGCTAGGCTTTTGATTGTGTAAACCATGAGAAACTTTGGGCCACATTAAGAAGCATGGGTATACCAGAACACCTGATCATTCTCTTACACAACCTTTACATTGATCAAGAAGCAACTGTTCAAATGGAACTAGGAGAAGCAGAATGGTTTAAAATCAGCAAAGGTGTACGACAAGGCTGCATACTTTCCCCCTACCTCTTTAATTTATATGCAGAACAGATCATCAGAGAAGCAGGACTGTATGAAGACAACTGAGGTGTGAAGATTGGTGGAAGACTCATCAACAACCTTTGCTATGCTGATGATACCATATTACTGGCTGAAAGTGAAGATGATTTATTTTATTTATTTATTTATTTACATTCTCTTATATACCGCGCTATTCTGCATCAGTGCGGTTTACATTGAACAACTGAAATTACATTGAACAGGGCATTATAACTTGGAGATAACTATTTTACAGGGAACATGGGCTATGGAGGGTTAAGTGGCTTGCCCAAGACCACAAGGAGCACCTGTGTTCATCATTGATGGCGAAGAAATTGAAATAGTTGGCAGCTTTAATTTACTTGGATCACAATCAATAAAGAAAGGACTAGCAGTCAAGAAATCCGACGATATATTGCTCTTGGTAAATTGTCTATGAAGGACCTAGACAAGATCCTCAAGAGCAGAGATGTTTCTCTCCATACAAAGATTCGACTTGTCCAGGCCATGGTATTTTCAATAACTTCATATGGATGCGAAAGTTGGACAGTGGAAAAAGATAGACAGGAAGAAAATTGATGCCTTTGAATTATGGTGCTGGCGACAAATAATATGTATACCGTGGACTGCCCGAATAACAAACCAGTCAGTACTAGAAGAGATCAAACCTAAGCTTTCATTAGGAGCTCAGATGACAAGACTTCAGCTTTCATACTTTGGACATATCATGCGAAGAGAGAGATCATTGATGAAAGACATAATGTTTGGGCAAGGTAGAGGGTCACCGTAAAAGAGGAAGGCTGGCAATGAGATGGATCAATACAATAACAGCAGCTATGGATACCACTGTATCAACAATGAGCCGCTTGGCTGAAGACCGAAGAAAGTTTAGTTCAACTATCCAGACGGTCGCCAGAGGTCGACACTGACCCCGACGGCACTTAACAACAACAACAAATCAAATAAGGTACAAAATACTACTACTTAACATTTATAAAGCGCTACCTCATAAGCAGCGCTGTACAGACATATAAGAGTGACAGTCCCTGCTCATCAAAGCTTACAATCTAATCAAGACAACAAAACACACAGAGCAACAGGGCAAACCAGGTTGGCTGTCTCCCATTACTACTACTAGTACTACTGCGCAATTATAATTAAATAAATAAGAGACAGACAGACAGTCCCTGCTCGACAGAGCTTACAGTCTAGTCAGGACAGTAATAGAGACAGTCCCTGCTCATCAGAGCTTACAATCTAGTTGATACAACACAGGGAGATTATGATCTGGTTAGGATAAACAGAGGTGAGGGTAGGAGTGGGTAGGGGGAGAGGGGATAAGGTGGGTTAATGGGTTACATTACAGCAGCATATACTATACACACAGTATAAATAATTGCAGTCCAGGCAGGTTGGGCATCGTGGGTTCCATTACATCACAACGAGGGTTACATTACAGGCAGGCTGGGTAACATGGGTACATTGGATTACATTAGATTGGAGAATGCTTACATGGTGAAGTTCTACTGGTTCCCATGCCTCTGGTCTGGTCTTCTCTTTGGTGGAGTTGCTGGAGTGGGGTGGAGGAGCAGAACACGGCTGTTCACAGTGCCGCGCCTAAGGGCCCGCCAGACGCGGGCATGCCTTGGAGTGCTTTAAATTCAAAGTCCTGTGCCACGTGGTTCCTCGGCCTGATTGGCCATGCGGTGGGGAGCAAGGAGGAGCATACCTGCCTGCTCCCTTCCCCATCGCCGATCGGGCCGGTGGCTGGTCTCCCGCGCCTTGGAGCGCATTAAATTCAAAGTCCTGTGCCAGGTGGTTCTTCGGCCTGATTGGCAATGCAGTGGGGAGCAGGGAGGAGCATACCTGCCTGCTCCCTTCCCCGTCACCGATCGGGCCAGTGTTGCAGATAGGTTTTTAAGCATGTTGCAGATAGGTTATTTATGATCTTTGAATATGATTATTCATAAGATCATAAAAAACCACCATACATGAAACAGCTAATAGCAGAAATAGAAGAAAATGCATGCAGAACATGCTAACCCTACCTGCGGAACTAACAAAAAGTAACTAGTCCACATGAAATAGATTCTTCCCCATATATTTGAGTTTAATTGTGTTTCTGTCTATGCTAAACTTGCAAAGCATTGAATTTAGTTCATGTATATAGTTTCCCTCTGTTCCATTTACTTTGAGAATGCAGCTGTTAATGCAATATTCAAAATTTTTGTTATCTGTAAACCGCAATTGATCCTTGGAAATTGCAGTATAGAAATTGCTTTAAAATAAATAAATAAATAAATGCCCCAGATCTCTGGAATGCCCTCCCCGAAATGTCAGAATTATCACTGATCTTATAACCTACTGTAAAGAATTAGAAACCCATTTAGTCAGAGACCACTTCAATGACTGAACATATCACCCCACAACTCACATATTTCCCTTAAACTCAAAACCCAGAGAACCGCTCCGATTTGTAATGTTCATGAAGTTGATACCAGACGCACCTCTTATAAGAAGTTTGATATATTATCCATATGATATACTTATGTTTATCTGTAGAACTTGTTAACAGAAATTGTACTGTTCTAAGTTCCATGTAACAAAGTTAATGTACATTTTTCTATGTAAACCACTTTGATTACCACACTAAGCAATATAAAAACAAAAAATAGAATTAGATAAATAAATGTCTCGATGACTAGCTCATCCAAGCCTGTTCTCTTTCAGAGGCATCCCGGGTAGTGACCCAGTGGTATCCTTTTTGGAAAGCCTTGGCTGGGTGATCAGTTGGGGAAAGAGCTAGTTGATGCCTTCCCAGTCCCTGGAGTTCCTGGGAGCATGTTTCGATGCTCAAATGGGCAGAGTCTTCCTATCAGAGAAGAAAATCAAAAGGTTGATGGATTGCTGCCATGCATGACGAATTAACTCTACTAAGGAAAGACCTAGCTGCCATGCATAAAGAAGTGACTCTACTGAGGGAGGAAATGGCTGCAATGAAACGCACCTCTTCTAGGATACAAACTGAACAAAGTCCACCACCGCTCCCACAAAGAATCAAACACCCCAGGAACAAATGGATCACAGTGGGTTCTGGAAGATTGCGACCTGTAACACAGAGACATCCTATACATCAAGAGATATCTTTGCATAATGCCTTCTCTGCCTTGGCTAATGAGGATGCTCAATCCAAAGAAACTGAAGGGCCCTTAAATGAGTCAGACAATGCCCAATCTCCTGCTAAAGCATCAAATATGAAGAAAACCTCACCAAACAGAAAACTACTACTACTTGGAGACTCCATCATCAGAGGCACCAACTTGGGAACACAGTTCAAAGGAGTTAAGATAGTCATGTGCCTACCAGGCTCGACAGCCAGCAGGAATACAAACCAAGTTGTTGAAGTACTTAGCGCAAAAAGTGAACACTCCAAACTTGATGTTGTTATCCGCTTAGGCACAAATGACTTGGTTAGAAACAGTGCCTCTACAGTCCAAAAGGACTTCCAATCTCTTGGAGAGAAACTCAAGCCCATTGTTAACACTGTTGCATTCTCAGAGGTTCTGCCTGTTCTTGGTAAAGTGGCAAAAAGGCTGCATTGCATTAACAGCTTTAATACATGGCTCCAGACATGGTGCAAACAAGAAGGATTCAGATTTATTGGTGACTGGGGAAACAGATGGACCAATAAGAGACTATACTGTGCTGATGGACTACATATCTCTGTCACAGGGAAAAGAATCTTAAGTGAAAAATTCAGGCAGTATGTGGATATGCATTTAAACTAGGAAAAGGGGGTGACAAATGTGGAAGGTCAAGACCTGCATGCCACCCCCTGCAATAGCAGAATAACATCAGAAACAGCCACATTTTTAAACCACACATCAAAAACAAATGGGAAGATGTGGGCAGAACAAAATCAATGCAAAATACACACAAGCCAGGTAAATGCTGGAAAGCAATGAGCACAAATGCTCGAAGCTTAGCCAACAGAGTTCCGGACCTGGAAGTCCTAATGGTGAAAATGGATTTGGACATTGTGGCAATTACAGAAGCATGGTTTAATGAATCGCATGATTGGGATATAGCCATAGCTGGCCATAATCTATTCAGAAGAGACAGAGAAAATGGAAAAGGAGGAGGAGTAGCCTTGTATGTCAAAAGCAATATTAAAGCTACTGAAATGCAGGGGACATGGGGAAAAGAAGAAGCGCTCTGGATTGTGTTGGAAAGAGGAGATGGCACTGTCATCCATACTGCTGTAGTCTACAGACCTCCGACTCAAATTGAAGAGATAGATAATAAATTGATTATAGATATTGCCAAGATAGCCATAAAGGGAGAAGCGATCATTTTGGGTGACTTTAATCTACCTGATGTGGATTGGATTAATCCTTCTGCACATCTGGAAAGAAGCAAAAAAATTGTAGATGCTCTCCAAGATGCATCACTTAGACAAATGGTCATGGAACCAACCAGGGAAAGCTCAATGCTGGATTTAGTGCTCACCAACGGTGATAGCGTGTTGAATGTCTGCGTGAGTGCCCCAGCAATCATCACACGGTATGGTTTGAGATAAAAGCCAAGGTACAGGCCAAACATAGCAAGCTCAAAGTCCTAAACTTCAAAAACACTGACTTCAAAAAAATGGCCGAGTACCTAAAGGAGGAGATAACAGGATGGAAGAAGATAAGGGAAGTGGAATTGCAATGGGCTAAACTAAAGATTGCAATAAAAGGGGCAACAGATAAATATGTAAAATAAATAAATAAAAACAAGAGGAGAAGGAAACCTATTTGGTTTTCCAAAGAAGTGGCTGCTCAAATAAAGGCAAAAAACACAGCTTTCGCAAAATTCAAAAGCTTGCAAACAGAAGAACACAGATATGAATACAGGATCAAACTTAAAGAATCAAAAAGAGAAATAAGGATAGCAAAATCAAAGGCTGAGGAAAATGTTAAGGGTGGCGACAAAACTTTCTTCAGGTATATTTGGGAAAGGAAGAAGATCAGAGTTTGGAATTGCAGGACTCAGAAGTGCTGGGAAAGGACTCGTGGAAAGTGACATAGAAAAAGCGAAATTGCTAAACAAATACTTCTGCTGTTTTTACTAAAGAAAATCCTGGAGATGGACCAGCTGTGACTCCCAAATATAAAAATGGGAATGAAGTAGATACCACACCATTCACAGAAGATGAGATGTTGGAACAACTTGCTAAACTGAAAGTGGACAAAGCCATGGGACCGGATTGGATACATCCCAGGATACTGAAAGAGCTCAGAGAAGTTCTTGCAGGGCTGTTAAAGGATGTATTCAACAGATTCTTGGAAACAGGAGAGGTTCCTCAGGACTGGAGAATGGCTGATGTCGTACCTCCAACTAAGAGCAACCAACCACGTCAGGCACAAAACACAGTAGGGGAACGTGATGTGTTCAAGGAAGAACAAACATTCATCTAATATTGAAAAGAGGCGTTTTTATTTTTATTTCACAAACCAAAAAGTTGGTGCCCACCCGACACAGGCCGTGTTTCGTTTAACAAAACTTCATCAGGGTATAGGGCAACTAGAAACAAAAACTTCAATTATTACACTCAATGTATAATTAAAACATATTGAAACATAAATCAAAACATATATTAAAAAAATATATATTAAAAAGGAGGAACAATCAAAATCATAATAAATCACTTATAACAAAATATATTTAAAAAAAGATATTAAACCATATATTAAAGAAAAGAAAAAATTTGAACATAATCAGTCACAATGTAAAAACATTTATATAGAAATATCAAAAACTGGGTTGGAACGCTATATAAATAAATTTCAAATATAACGAAGACAGGAGCAACAAAGTACATAATACATCATACCATAAGCAATAATAAATAATAAAATCATAACCACTGAACCACCTTATCAATGAACATTTATATACTAATACCCAAGGGGGGGGGGGGGGAGAGGGAGAGAGGGAGGGAGGGGGGGGGGCATTGGGGGGGGGGGGGGGAGGGGGGGGGAGGGGGAAGGGAAGGGAGGGAGACGGGACGGGAGGGGGGAGGGGAAACTAGAACAAAAATGAACTGAGACATTTGCCATGAACCAAAGGAAGAAGAGAAGAGAAACACACATATAATAATATAAAAATGTTATCTCACAAATAAAATGAAAAGCAATAGTGATATATACCAAAAGGTATTCTAAATTAAAGAACCATCCCGTTGTGATGACTATTGTCTCCAAAAATACATTAAAGAATACCTTATTGGTTAATGCTGTGGAAGTATCCTCTTTGTAACTATACTGAAAACAAAAAATTCCAACATTACAATACAGCATTAAAACTGACACAGTAAAATCCCTAAATCAGCAATGACATGTCAATATAACTACCTGAGAACCGAACCAAATTATACATTTAACTACCTGAGAACCGAACCAAATTATAATTTGGTTCGGTTCTCAGGTAGTTATATTGACATGTCATTGCTGATTTAGGGATTTTACTGTGTATGGTCCTGGTTTATTTCATTTGTTATAATAAAGGTACGATTTTTTAACCATCTTGTTTTTGTTTTTTGGTCGGATACATGGTCTTACGGATGCACACTTTAATTTATATTTCCTTTTTTTCTTTTTTATTTCGCCGATTGTATTGTGCCTTAGGAGCTGGATATTCGGCGTTTACTGTGTCTTTGTTTTTTGACGTCATTTTTTATGCGCCGGTGATGTTTCCAACAGCGCATGCGTTGGCGTTTATTTAGAGGAATCTTTCTAGCACTGCACTGCTTTGGCGTGGGTTTACCAATGCAAGGAAAACTGATTCGTGACAAACGAGGATACTTTTACAAATTCTGTGCCGCGGTTTGTGTAGCATGGTGAGCCCGGTATGAGTGAGTAGGTTTCACATTCTTTTGGGTTTTAAACGGTTGGTCATAGTGGTCAGTTTTAATGCTGTATTGTAATGTTGGAATTTTTTGTTTTCAGTATAGTTTACAAAGAGGATACTTCCACAGCATTAACCAATAAGGTATTCTTTAATGTATTTTTGGAGACAATAGTCACACAACGGGATGGTTCTTTAATTTAGAATACCTTTGGTAATATATCACTATTGCTTTTCATTTTATTTGTGAGATAACATTTTTATATTATTATATGTGTGTTTCTCTTATCTTATTAGTTTTGTTCATGTCAAATGTCTCAGTTCATTTTTTGTTCTAGTTTCCCCTCCCCCCTCCCTTCCCGTCCTCCCTCCCTTCCCTTCCCCCTCCCCCCCCCCCTCCCTCCCTCTCTCCCTCTCCCCCCCCCCCTCCCCCCTTGGGTATTAGTATATAAATGTTCATTGATAAGGTGGTTCAGTGGTTATGATTTTATTATTTATTATTGCTTATGGTATGATGTATTATGTACTTTGTTGCTCCTGTCTTCGTTATTATTTGAAATTTTATTTATATAGCGTTCCAACCCAGTTTTTTGATATTTCTATATAAATGTTTTTACATTGTGACTGATTATGTTCAAATTTTTTCTTTTCTTTAATATATGGTTTAATATCTTTTTTTAAATATATTTTGTTATAAGTGATTATTATGATTTTGATTGTTCCTCCTTTTTAATATATATTTTTTTTAATATATGTTTTGATTTATGTTTCAATATATGTTTGTTATTATACATTTGAGTGTAATAATTGAATGTTTTTGTTTCTAGTTGCCCTATACCCCTGATGAAGTTTTGTTAAACGAAACACGGCCTGTGTCGGGTGGGCACCAACTTTTTGGTTTGTGAATAAAAACGCCTCTTTTCAATATTAGATGAATGTTTGTTCTTCCTTGAACACATCACGTTCCCCTACTGTGTGATGTCGTACCTCTACACAAAAGTGGTGACAGGGAAGAAGTGTCAAACTACAGACCTGTGAGCCTTATCTCGGTGGTGGGAAAAGTAATGGAGGTGCTCCTGAAAGAGCGAATAGTGAACTTTCTGAAAACCAACAGGTTGCAAGATCCGAGGCAACATGGTTTTACTGAAGGATGGTCTTGCCAAACAAATCTGATTGAGTTCTTTGACTGGGTGACCAAGGAACTAGATCAGGGGCATGCGATGGATGTCATCTACCTGAATTTCAGCAAAGCCTTTGATACTGTTCCTCATAGGAGGCTTATCAGCAAACTCAGTAGCTTGGGGATGGGTCCCAAGATGGTGAACTGGATTAGAAATTGGTTGACTGACAGACGACAGAAGGTGATGGTACATGGAGCTCACTCGGATGAAAGGAAGGTGATTAGCAGGGTGCCCCAGGGTTCGGTCCTGGGCCCGGCACTGTTCAATGTATTTGTGAGGGATATTGCTGAAGGACTGAATGGAAAAGTCTGCCTTTTTTCAGATGACACAAAAATTTGCAACAGAGTGGACTCCCCCAGGGAGTGGATAACATGAGGAAAGATCTACAAAAACTGGAAAAATGGTCTAATTCTTGGCAATTGCGATTTAATGCGAAAAAGTGCAGTGTCATGCACTTAGGTAGCAGAAATCCAAGGGAAATGTACGCAATAGGGGGGTGAGAGGTTGGTGTGCATGGTTCAGGAGAAAGATCTTGGTGTTATTATCTCTGATGATCTCAAGGTGGCAAAACAGTGCGACAAGGCGGTGGCAAAAGCCAGGAGGAAGTTGGGCTGCATACAAAGAAGGTTTACCAGCAGAAAGGAAGAGGTACTTATGCCACTGTACAGGTTGCTGGTGAGGCCTCACTTGGAATACTGTGTTCAGTTTTGGAGACCATATCTTGCAAAAGATGTAAAAAGACTGGAAACTGTTCAGAGGAAGGCGACCAAAATGATTTGGAGCCTGCATAAGAAACCCTATGACAAGAGACTTGAAGACCTAAATATGTACTGTCAAACGCCCTCACCACTCGCCTCTAGTTTTAGAGGGGCGTGGTTATTGGAGGAACTTTCCCCTATCAGCCTTAGCAGCCTATTTCCTTGTGGTGTCTTCTGGGAAATGTAGTACTTCTAAGATGTGTTTGTGCTTCAGGTAGAAAGTTGTAGTTAAGGCCACCGAGGTAAGGCATATAACAGAAAATTTATTTCGCATAAAAAGATTCAAAGTACCAGATACAGGATTATTTCTGTAGGATTTGTTCAAGGTACAGCAGATGGTTGGCAAAGTAAACAAAAGAACCCAAAAATGGCTGTTTAAAGTCTTCTTATTTTCAGAAGCACAGCCATTGATAGCAAGGCTGCCACCTTCCTTTTAGTCCTTGCTAATTGCAGCATAAAGTCCAAACAAACTTAATCTTCTGTGGCAGTTTGGCTTCTATCAGGCTCAATTCCTTCTAAGCTGTATTTCAGGTACAACAGAACTCAAAACAAGAAGCAAACATTCAGACAGCCATCAAAAACTTTCAACAGGCTTGTCATATAACAGAGGAGTAAAGAAAACCTCTTCTAGCAGGTAAATTGGCTTCTTGCCGTTTCACAGTTCAAACCACAGGTGGATAACAAGCATGAATCACAGCTTCCTGCTTATTCTTAAATTTCAGTAAACTTCCCTTTTAAAAACATATGGGAATTTACCACCACACTGCCTGTTTCTTATGGTTAACTTTTCAGGGAGGATAATTTCTTTCAGGGCTGGCTTTTCTTCAAGACTCCATGTCTAAAGCTTGGCACAGAGAGCAATCCATAAGGATGTCTTCTTCCCCCAACTCTGCCGCTGGCTCTCCCAGCTGCATGGGTTCTGACTCACCCAGCTGGTCAGACTGCTCAGCTGACAACCTCTCTGGTGCTCTGAGAGCTCCTCCACTTCCTGGCTCCAACCTCTGCTGCCAACCTGTTGCAGGGAATTCAGCTCTCTCAGCTCCTGGTAGCTCGGCTCTTTTGCATGAGTCTGCACCTTCTCTACCTCCTTCTCTTCTCCGGTCTCTGCCTTCTCCTCCCTCTCCTCCTTTCTTTCTGTCTGTATACTCTAGCATAGGCTTATACCGCCAGGGTTCTAGCCCCACCTCCTTCCTTCCCAGGTGTTGGCAATCCCCCTGACTTCTGGTATTTGAGTAATCAGGGAACTTGTTGAAGTAAGGGTTTTGGACCTCGTGCCCGTAATCTCTCTCTCTTACTCTATTAGACACTGCATGAAACCTGTTCCGGCTGGGGGTTTTCTGGTTTTTAGGTGTGGCTGTGGCTTTCTCACCCTGCACTCCTAAAAGAGGACCCTTTACTAGGGTGAATTCTTTACGTTTCTCACCTCCCCCATACTCAGGATAGATGACCTTGCCACATACCCCCCTGCTTAAGATATTACTGGCTGTCGGAGGTTGTTGGGGTTCCCTCCGAACAGTCTGTAATTCGGGATAAGGCATCTGCATTTTGGTGTAGCTTTCCTGCCCGATGCTCTACCCTGAAGTCAAAAGCTTGCAGGGCCATGTACCACCTAGTTAGTCATGCATTGTGGTTTTTCATCTGTTGGAGCCACTTCAAGGGTGCGTGGTCTGTGATTAGTAGGAATTTTCGCCCTGTAAGATAGAACCGGAGTGCCTCTATTGCCCATTTGATGGCAAGACACTCTTTCTCAATGGTGGAGTAGTTGCGCTCCGCCAGGGACAACTTTTTACTAAGGAACATTACAGGATGCTCCTCTCCTTCATGCTTCTGGGATAAGACCGCATCTAAACCTACTTCTGAGGCATCCGTTTGTACAATGAAGGGCTGCGTGAAGTCCACTCCACATAATACCGGGGCCGTGCATAGCCTCCCTTTTAACAGGTTGAAGGCCCTCTCAGCTTCCGGGGTCCAACTAAGGCGGTTCGGGTAATTTTTCTTCAACATATCAGTGAAGATGGAACTCTGCTCTGCAAAGCGGGGCAGGAACCTCCTGTAGTAGCCGACCAGGCCTAGAAAACTTCTCAATTGCTTCTTTGTTGCTGGCCTGGGGAAATTCCTGATGCTATCGACTTTGTCGACTAAGGGCCTGACCTTTCCCCGTCCTATCATATGCCCCAGGTACTTCACCTCTCGCCTGGCGAAGGCACATTTGCTCGGGTTCAGTGTGAGGCCCGCCTGCCTCATAGACTGCAGGACAGCTTCAACCCTGGGTAGGTGCTCTTCCTAGGTGCAATTGTAGATAATGATGTCATCCATATATGCAGCAGCATATTCTTGATGAGGGCGCAGGACTTGATCTACCAGTCTCTGGCAGGTTGCTGCAGCGCCGTGGAGGCTGAAGGGCATCCTCTTTAATTGGAATAGCCCAATCGGGGTGCTGAAGGCGGTCTTCGGCCAAGACTCCCTAGTCAGGGGAATCTGCCAATACCCTTTTGTCATGTCCAGGGTGGTCAAAAACTGGGCCTGTCCCAACCGATCCAGTAGCTCCTCGATCCTGGGCGTTGGGTAAGCGTCGAATACCGAGATGGCATTTACCTGTCTGAAATCTATGCAGAACCGTAAAGTACCATCTGGCTTTGGAACAAGCACTATTGGACTGCACCATGGGCTCCTTGACTCTTCGATGACCCCCATCTCTACCATTTCGCATACCTGTGCGACTACCTCCTGTTTCTTAGCCTCTGGTAACCGGTAGGGTCATTGTCGGATCACCTTCCCTGGTGTAGTTACAATCTCATGGGCGACCAGTCGGGTTTCACCAGGAACCGGCGTCAGAACATCTGGAAACCCCTGTAATAGATTGGCCAACTCCTGCCTCTGGACCAAAGATAGCTCTTCACCCACCTGGGGCTCCTTATGTTTCCTCCACTCTGTTACTTGTGGACCCAAATCCTCCTTCTCAGCTTCCTCCACTCTCTCTTCCGAGGTGACTGTCAGGCCTTCCATCCCGGCCCGTCCGGTGGAACCAAATCCACAGGCTCCTCGTTCCGTGGGAGTCAACATGGGGACCTCTTCCAGTGGGGGAAACCCTACTCTCTCGCACAGCAGCTGGGCAATCCGGTCTCCGACCTTCACAGGGAAGTCTTCCTTACCAAAGTTAAACAACAATACCTTTACACTCCCTCTATAATCAGGGTCAGTCATGCCCACACTGAAGTCCAGGAAGTGTTTTAATGCCAGACCCGAGCGAGGGCCTATCCGTCCATAGCAGCCAACGGGGATCTCAATTTGTAGGCCGGCATCAATGAGAGCCTTTCCATGGCTGGGCACCACTCCATTCACGGCGCTACATAAATCATATCCCGCGGCTTGCAGGGACACCCTCCTGGGACTCGTGGCCTTTTCAGAAACTTTACAAAATTTTAATATGAACTTCTGGTTAACGTGGGGACCGCCTCCCAGGGACTTTTCACCTGGCTTTCCAGTCTGTTTTCGGGGGTTCCCAAACAGAGGATCAGGGACCACCATTACCATCCCCTCTGCCTTTTGCCCAAGGCCTTTCTCTAACCCTTTTCTAAATTGGGGCCAGTCTCTTCCTAATACCAGGTTGTGGGGATGTTTTGGTACCACAGCCACGGGAATTCTTTTCTGTGCCCCTAACCCTTTTATCTCCACTGTATACACAGGGTAACAAGAGGCAGCCCCGTGGATGCAATGGATCTGGACATGACCTTCTGGTCTCCTCTGGACATACTCATTCTGAGCCTCAATTGCCCGCCAAAGCTTCTGGGATACCATGCTCTGGTCAGCCCCAGAGTCAAGCAAAGCATTGGTAGTGATCCCCTGTATATTAACACTTAGGAGGAATCCCTCTCCTAGAGGTTTCACACTTGTACAAACCAACCAAGTGCGAGCCTTGCATCCTCTCTGTAGGTGTCCCATCTCCCCACAACGATAGCACTTCTTTCCAGCCCACTTTCCCTCCTGAGCAGTCACATAAGTTCTCACAGACTCTGTTTTATTTCCCTGTTTCCTTTCTGATGAACCAAAACTGGCCTCGGCCTTCACATTTGGAGCGCCCCCTCTTGGCTGACGCGCTAATTCAGCTTCCATGTAGCGCTCGGTCAAAAGGGTTGCCTCCCTTGTGCTCTGGCAGTTTTGCTGAATCAGAAATGATTGTATCTCCTTTGGCACTGCAGCCATAAACTGCTCCAATACTATCATATCTAGTACCATATCCATAGTTTTTTCCTCCGGAGCCAGCCACTTTAATGCTAGACCATGAATCCTCTGGCTTAATGCCTTAGGGTTTTCTCTGGCCTTAAGGGCCGTGGCTCTGAACATACGATGATACACGCTTTTTGTCAACCACAAACGGTCTCTAATTGCCATTTTTACCGTATTATAGTCCAGGGCCTGGGTAGCTGGCATAGCCCTATATGCGGCCAGTGCTTCCCCTGTTAAGGAGGTTGCTAATTGCACTGCCCATTGGCTAGCTGGCCATCCCACAGCTTGCGCTACTCTTTCAAACAATTCTAAAATGTCATCTATATCATCCTCAGATGAAAGTTTGCCAAAGTTAAAGACTTGTGGATGGGCCTACCAGACTGTCCATTTGAGGTACTGATTGTCCTGCTGGTACCGGCTCTCCTCCACGTTCTTGTCTTTGGGATGCAATCAGTGCTGCCACTAAGTCCAAGACAGGTTTCTGCTGCTCCTTTATAGCTGCAGCTGCATTCTCCTGTGCTTGATGTGCCAACTCTTGCTGGCGCTGAAATTGCGTGGTCATCCATTGAATCAACTCCTTGGGATCCATCTTCAGGGATACCTGAAAGAGAGAACAAAACACCAAGGACGGCACCACTCAACAGCCTCCTTGTCCCCTTTTCCTCAAAAGCATTCACTTTTTTTTTTTTTTATCCGAGCCAACCCCTGCCTGGGTACCCTTTACCTGGCTCAGGTGTTGACTCTTGCTTCAAAAGGGTGTCTTTCTGACGCTCCAAACTGGACTGCTCCGTCGTCTGGCCGACTCTACCAGAGAATTCCATATGAAGCTTCCAGCAGCCGTCTGTGCTGTGCACCTTGTTGCTGTATATCCTTGTATATCCTGAATGGCAAAAATCCGTACAACTACACCACTGTCAAACGCCCTCACCACTCGCCTCTAGTTTTAGAGGGGCATGCTTATTGGAGGAACTTTCCCCTATCAGCCTTAGCAGCCTATTTCCTTGTGGTGTCTTCTGGGAAATGTAGTACTACTAAGATGTGTTTGTGCTTCAGGTAGAAAGTTGTAGTTAAGGCCACCGAGGTAAGGCATATAACAGAAAATTTATTTCGCACAAAAAGATTCAAAGTACCAGATACAGGATCTGTAGGATTTGCTCAAGGTGCAGCAGATGGTTGGCAAAGTAAACAAAAGAACCCAAAAATGGCTGTTTAAAGTCTTTTTACTTTCAGAAGCAGAGCCTTTGATAGCAAGGCTGCCACCTTCCTTTTAGTCCTTGCTAATTACAGCATAAAGTCCAAACAAGCTTAATCTTCTGTGGCAGTTTGGCTTCTATCAGGCTCAATTCCTTCTAGGCTGCATTTCAGGTACAACAGAACTCAAAACAAGAAGCAAACATTCAGACTGCCATCAAAAACTCTCAACAGGCTTGTCACATAACAGAGGAGTAAAGAAAACCTCTTCTAGCAGGAAAACCTCTTCTAGCAGGAAAACATTTGAAGACAACCCTGTTCATCGAATACTATGGTCATACCCCTTGAGCCAACAGACGTGAGAGAACTGCAGTCCCTCCCACCACCCCAAGACTGTATATAAGAATGTATAATAGCTCATGATGTATAATAGCGCACTATGTAGATAAAACAACGCTAATCATCTCCCCACCCACATGCCACCCTCTCCACTGCATAAAGACACTTGCCCTCCCCTTGATTGTTTGCCGTGGAAACCGCCTTGATTGAATGATAAGGCGGTATATAAATACCATTAAATAAATAAATTGGCTTCTTGCCGTTTCACACTTCAAACCACAGGTGGATAACAAGCATGAATCACAGCTTCCTGCTTATTCTTAAATTTCAGTAAACGTTCCTTTTAAAAACATATGGGAATTTACCACCACACTGCCTGTTTCTTATGGTTACCTTTTCAGGGAGGATAATTTCTTTCAGGGCTGGCTTTTCCTCAAGATTCCATGTCTAAAGCTTGGCACAGAGAGCAATCCATTAGGATGTTTTCTTCCCCCAACTCTGCCACTGGCTCTCCCAGCTGCATGGGTTCTGACTCACCCAGCCAGTCAGACTGCTCAGCTGACAACCTCTCTGGTGCTCTGAGAGCTCCTCCACTTCCTGGCTCCAACCTCTGCTGCCAACCTGTTGCAGGGAATTCAGCCCTCTTAGCTCCTGGTAGCTCGGCTCTTCTGCATGAGACAGCACCTTCTCTACCTCCTTCTCTTCTCCGGTCTCTGCCTTCTCCTCCCTCTCCTCCTTTCTTTCTGTCTGTATACTCTAGCATAGGCTTATACCTCCAGGGTTCTAGTCCCACCTCCTTCCTTCCCAGGTGTTGGCAATCCCCCTGCCTTCTGGTATTTGAGTAATCAGGGAACTTGTTGAAGTAAGGGTTTTGGACCCCGTGCCCATAATCTCTCTCTCTTACTCTATTAGACACTGCACGAAACCTGTTCCAGCTGGGGATTTTCTGGTTTTTAGGTGTGGCTGTGACTTTATCACCCTGCACTCCTAAAAGGGGACCCTTTACTAGGGTGAATTCTTTATGTTTCTCACCTCCCCCATACTCAGGATAGATGACCTTGCCACAGTACACTTTGGAGGAGAGGAGGGATAGGGAAGATATGATTCAGACCTTTAAATGCTTAAAGAGGAACGATGAACAAACAAACCTCTTCCAAAGACGGGGAAGCTGCAAAACTAGACGGCATAACATGAAGCTGCAAGGTGGAAAATTGAAAGGCAATGTCAGGAAATATTTTTTCACTGAAAGGGTGGTGGATGCTTGGAATGCTCTCCCGATGGAAGTGGTGGGGGCAAAAACGGTGACAGAATTCAAAACAGCATGGGACAAGCACTGCGGATCCCTTTATAGCAACAGGATAAAAACAAAATAAACTGAAATATCTAACTTCTCAACAAATAGGGGTGTCCTAGATGGAGTGATGGGTCCACCCCTAAACAAAGACATGGGGAGGGGTGGCCTGCATGGTGCACCTACTCTTGCCGTATATTTGCTGGGCAGACTGGATGGACCATGCTGGTCTTTATCTGCCATCATTTACTATATTACTATGTTACTATATTGCCTGGTGCTGTTCTGTTTGCAGCAGGTTTTCACAGTTCGAGATTATCTTCAGCTCCTTGGATTGATGGCAGCGACAATCAAGATGGTGCCATGGGTGCATGCACATATGTGGCTGCTCCAGTGGTCCTTGCTGACTCAGTAGTCTTCGAGCTTTCAAGAGTTCGAGCTCAGGCTCTGGCTTCCGATGATGGTGAAGGCCAACCTGCGGTGGTGGTGGCAGCCCAGTTATTTGAAGAAGGGTGTGCTGCTGGACGATTGCTCATGGATCCTTCTGACAATGGATGCCTGTCTCTCGGGCTAGGGTGCCCATTGCCAAGACCGAATGGCCCAGGGCCATTGGAACCACAGGAGGGCAGTGTGGTCCATCAATTGCCTCGAAGCGAGGGCCATCAAATTGGCTCTTCTGTGTTTCCAGCCCTAGGTTGAGGACCAGGTGGGTCGAATGTTTGTGGTGGTTTATGTTAGTCTGCAAGGTGGCACAAGGTGTGCCGGGGTAGCCCTGGAAATTGCTTGGACGGAGAAGAACCATCCAGCTTTGTCAGCTCAGTACATTTTCAGGTTGGACAATGTGGAAGCGGACTTTCTTATCTGATACACTCTGGATCCAGGAGAGTGGCAGTTTAAGTCAGCAGATGTTTCAGTTGCTTCTGTGCCGCTAGGGTCACCCAGAGATGTATCTGATTGTGACCCACTCCAGTGCAAAAATGTACTGCTTCTTCAATGCCACATGGAGATGGGGTCCAAGGGCATTGATGCCCTGGTTCAGTCTTGGCCAAGTTAACGCCTTCTGTATGTGTTTCCTCTGTAGCCTTTGGTGGGGCATGTGATTCAACATATAGAGCTCCACCTGGGAGGGATTATTTGAGTAGCACCTGATTGGCCGAAGAGAGTGTGGTTCGGAGACCTGATCTGGCTCCTGCAAGCACCCCCTCTTTGTTTGCCTCCATCTCAGGGCCTATTGCCTGGGGAACAATCATCCTGGAAGACCCAGCTCCCTTCTCGCTTACGACTTAGCTCTTGAAAGAAGACAGTTAGCGCGTAAGGGCTACTCTCCGGTGGTGCAGGTCTGGTGCCTCTTTGAGCAATGGTGCAATGCACAGCAGCTGGCACCTGAGGCAGCCAAAGTGCCATCTCTGTTGGCCATTCTGCTGAATGGTCTAGAGATGGGCCTTTCTTTTAGCTCCCTGAAGGTTTAGGTGACAGCTTTGGCTCTCTGAAGGTTCAGAGGCCCCCTAAAGGTTCAGAGGTCCATTGGCTGGTAAATTTCTAAGCTTACACCCAGATGTTCCAGCATTCTTCAGGGGGTTGTATCTGCATCCTCCCCTCCAGTCTGTGGTCCCTTTCTTGGATCTTGGGCTGGTGCTCAGGGCCTTGATGTTTGAGCCCTTTGAGCCATTGAAGCCTGCAGCTCTGAAGGATTTGACCCTCAAGATGGTCTTCTTGGTTGCAATTTGTTCTGCAAGGTGGATTTCCGAGCTACAGGCTCTGTCTTAGTGAGGTCCTTACCTATTTTTTTTTTCTGAGGAGGCCATTTTCATTTGGTCTGTGCCTTCTTTCTTACCTAAGGTGATGTCTCCCTTTCATGTGAACCAGGTGGTTTGCCTGCCCTCCTTCTCTAAAGAGCAGTGTCGGGGAAAGTATAAGGATCTTCGCCTTGTGGATGTCTGGAGGGTGCTTCCAGTCCTTGGAGGTTATGAATTGTTTTTGTAAGTCAGACTATCTTTTTGTGCTGTTTGCTGGCCCAAGCAAAGGTGACGCAGTGGCCAAGTCTACATTGGGGCGCTGGAATAAGGAGACCATTGTCACGTCGTACCTGTTGCGGAACCAGCCAGTTCCGGAGGGTTTGCATGCTCTTTCTACTCGAGCACAAGCATCCTCATGGACAGAGCAGAGCTCGGTGGCTCCTGCAGACATTTATCAGGCAGCAGCATGGGCAACTCTTTCCACTTCTGTCAAGCATTACCACTTGGATGTCCTCACTTAAGAGGACACGACCTTTGGCTTTAAGATTTTGCAAGCTGCTGTGTCTTCTTTCCACTCAGTCGAGGTGTAGCTTTGGTATGACTCACTTGTCTGAATGGGTCTAGCAGGACGATATGGAAGGTGACATTTTACTTACCAGATAATGTCCTTTTTCTTGAGTCCTTCTAGGCCAGTCTAGGGCCCGCACCCTGAAACTGTGTTTGCTCTGTTCTTTTGCAGCGATACCCTAGGGTCTGCTATGATTTATATACTTGACTCTGCAGATCCATCTTCTACTGACTGCCTTCATCTTCAACATTTGTGGTATCTGTCTCCATGGCTTCTGGAGCAGCATCAGTTGCTGGCAGTGTATCTACATCAAGTGGGCCTGGAGGCAAGCACCAGTAGGTTCCCCTGGTATTAGGTATCTAATGATACTGCCTTGAGGAAGAGGAAGGATTTGTCCTCATCGTCAAAAGTATCGTGGACTGAACATGATGAGCATTTGGTAGAGCTTTTGGTGCACTGGCAGCAAGGTCCATCGGGGCACGATATCAAGAGCATGGAGGTTTCAGCAAAACCCCGACACTCGAAGCAGCCCTGACGTGAGGACCACTCATCCTCATGAAAGGGTTTGAGCAGAGAATGACTGTGTTCTTTTCCCTTTGCAAAGCTGCAGCTTTGACAGCATTGATGATGGCTCAGTGTGCATTGAGACTATTCTTGAAACCCATAATACTGGCAGCCCCTGCAACTTTTTTCTGGCTCTGCTGAAGAGAGTGCTGAAAAACAACCAGCAGGAAAGTGTGTTTGAGCATTCTTATGTGCATGTGTTGAATTGCCATTTGGCGCATAAACATCATTATTCTGTGCAGGCTTTCTGTGTAGAATAATATCATTGTTTCTAAACACCGATATTATTTTGAGTAGAACTTCTTCTGCAGATTAATATTACTGTATAGTTATTATTTATTTATTTGAAAGAATTTGATATACCGCCATTCGACTTGTACTTCATAATGGTTTACAAAGCAAGGATCCCGGCGTCAATATCACATAAAACTCAGTCATGAAAGCGAGGGTGTGAATAGCACAATAGTTTCCAACAACCAACAAATAACCAGAGAAACAACAGGGACAGATACATTCCAGCACAAGTTCCAAAGTGGGTTTTTTTGTGCGCAAGATATAGGTGCTGCTAATGCAGACCCCTTTGCACATGAGCCAGGCTTGCTCTCCTTGTTCAGTGCAGATTTTCTGCGCATAGCTTATTTGCATATCATTTGCTTACATCGCTAAGCAAAACTTCTGTATTAAACTTGTGTTAGGTAACTCGGTGCTAGAACTTCATCTCTGTGCTTTAGCGCAGGGTTTCTGCATCAAGCCTTGAGGAGGTTTAAGGGATTATGGGGATAGAATTCCTATACAGAATTTCTGTCCCACAGCTCATCTTAGAGAGCCAGTCCAGAAACGTGGAAAACCAAGAATAAGAACAAAATTTATTATATCACCAATAGAGGATCAACGCCAAGGACCCAACACAGGCCGTGTTTCGTGAAAACTTCTTCAGGGGTGTATTGGCGTACTACAGTAATAAATACAAACATGTAAATAATTAAGTCATAAACAATTAAAATATAAATGTTAAAAACTATCCAATAAAAACATATATCATTAAAAAATGACATATAAAACCTGAACAAATATAAAACCATGATATTTTAAAACTATATAAACATGTAGACATATAAATAATTAAAATATTATAAACACTTATATAATAAAGAACATAAATAATTAAAAAACAATATATAGGTAAATGAAATACATAAATTTAAAATGTGGGAATGAGATCAAAAATAAATTTATCATAACCAAAAATGTGAGCATTATATTATAAACATTATATTTTGGTACCTCTATAAGTAAATTAGCTCATATATGGCATCCTTTGAGAGCTATAAAAAACAAAAAAGTGAAGAGACAGGAGTGAGAAACGGAGCAGGAAGGCATAGTCAAATGTATACGATATGATCGATGTTAATTTAATTTCAAAAGAATGAAGGAAAAGATGAACCATCAAAATTTGTATTTTATCCAACTGTTACTAAAAAAAAGGGGGATATACTCCAAAAATCTGAATATTATATGATTTTAATTCTAAGAGTGAACATAATGTACTTCTAAAGCCACGGGCTTGTTGTATAAACCTTAGACAAATCATAACCTGATTGTACAGATATCGGTCTCAAAAATATTTTCTGACTAACTATGTAACTTAAATATTTCTTGTATGACTCACCGCGAGGGTTAGTTGTTTAAGAAAGATGCCCGCACTTGCGCTGTGACTATGAACTTCTAAACGTGGGAAAGGTGACGTATACTAATCTCTGATTGGCTGACAAAACCAGAATGACAGTATTGGTTTCTTACAGTAAAGATATTGCAAATATCAAAAGAAGTAAAATGTAAATGTACCATGTGCGATGTAAGAAGATATATACAAATTTGTACTGTGCCAATGAAAAACGCGATAAATATAAAAAAAAAAAAAACGCCGACCCACAGGCAGGCAGATACATTCCGTGAGATGTTTATACCATGGATCAGAGGTACTATACATTGAGAAATTTAAGAGTGTGCCTCAAAAAAAATATATATATATATAAAAATGACATAAAAAAGATGTTTAAAAATGAGACTTAAAGGCTAGGGGACTTAAAAAGTCTTAAAAATGATCCAGCAAACCCAAGATGACAATATTGTTTCTTACAACAGAGGTATTATAAATACCAAAAAGAGTAAAATATACAGCTCATTTTAAACATTCTGGGAAAGGGAGTGAGACAAGGGGCTGGGAGAGGGCAAAAGATGGGCGCATGTCAAGTGGCATTTTAGAAGGGATGTCTAGGAAAAATCTGAGATGTCCAGAGCAGAGCATCCAAAATCCGGGGGAATGGCAGCCGTGCCTTCTGAAATCGCCGCCTCTCCACCCTAAAAAATGAACATCCTAGTAACTGGTTCTGAAGACAGGCCTCATGCAGATAGCAAGGACAGGTAGCTTACATATCTAACAGATACATAGACACATTGGGCCCGATATTCAAAGGCGTTTACTCGGTTTGCATGTCCCTGAGAGTTGTGTTGTCTGCCAGGTGCCATTATGGATTGGCAAGATTCATCAAGCCCACTGATTGTTATCCATTGCTACTAATCAATGTTGGCATTAATAATGCATCTAGGTACTCTCCTTACTCCCAAATGTATCAAAAGAGGATGAAACAGACAGTATATCCTCAGTTCTGGTCACGGATAAAGGCTAAGATAGAGGAGATCATTGGCAGTTGATAGATCATCTGACTTTGCTGGGTATCCAGCGATAACTGTTTGCTTTGGATTCAGTCTTTTCAAGCTGAAAGACTCTGAACATTTTTTGGAAAGGTGAGCTTGTGGGTTATTTGCTTTGCATTGTGGTCTATCATAGGGCTAAATTTTATCAGTACAACTATTTAATGTTTTTCTGAGCCCATTGGCTACTATCATTTTGGATTATGGACTAACATGCCATCTAGCTGGTGGTCGAGGTGGTACTGGACCAACATCAAGCAGTAGATAAGATGACTGTTTATCTGCTCTTGCAGGTTCTCTGAGAGTGAATCATTTGAAGTGAAACACTGATAAGACAGGACCCTGTAGTATAGTCATGTATAACGAGAATTGTCTTCAAACCCCTGTATTCAGGGTACTCATTTGGTTTGCAGCTTTGTGAAGAACTTAAGTTTTCTGTTGGATAAGGATCTGTCTCTGGAAAGACAGATTTTGTCTTTGGTGCAGGCTGTTTTTCATCCCTGTAGTTGTTGAGATGGGTGTGGCCCTAAACTGGGCATGATGATTTGGTTACATTGTTTAATGCTTTCGTGACCCCCTAGGATTGATTATTGTAATAGTCTGCTATATGGGCTCCCAGAAAGGCAGCTGCAAAAATTACAGTCGCTGCAGAACTACTGCGACTAATCACTTGTATAGCGCTACAAGGCGTATGCAGCACTATACATAAAGATGTAAGATGAAATATCATCGCAAAATTGGGGACAAGAGTATGGCAAGATACACATTAGTAGTGAATGAGAAAATGAGGGGCATCAGGATCCCAGAGCAGCCTCAAAGAAGTGTGTTTTTAGCCTGAATTGAATAGGGCCAGAGAAGGAGCCCAATACACTGACTCAGGTAGGACACAGCTGCAAAGCTGATTTGAGGTAAGAAGAAGTATGGTCATGTGACTCCTCTGTTAATAGCTTTACATTGGCTGCCAGTACACTATTGAGTGCAGTTTAAAATTCATTAACCTTCATGTTTTGCTTATGGACATCCATTTTACCTGAAGAGCCTGTTGTCTTATATTCCATCTAGTTTCCTTGGGTCATGTCAGTACGCCGTCTTGCAGGTTCTGAATAACCTGAGATTGTAGTGCACCCATTATAGGGCTTTTCCTTATGTAGCTCCTACTTTGTGTAACTCCAGAAAAGCTAAAAGTGTGTGATTTTTTTTTGTCAGACATTTGGCTCTCTAATATAGGTTTTTTGGGTTTAGACTTGCCCAGACTCTGTGAGGGATTTGTTTCGTAAGATTTTACAGGGTGGGTAGGGTTAGTGTAGTTTATGGGACTGTTTTTAGGATGGGTGGATTAAGTGTGGCTTGGAATTGTTAGTGAGGTAGGGACTCAGTTAGGTGATCCTTGGGTTGATTTGATGAGGGTTTACTTTGTACCGTGCCTCAAACTTGATCAAATACTGTAAATAAGTAAGTAAATAAATGTGGACGATAACTGAAGGGCTACATATATAGTGTCATTGGATAATGGTCAGATTTTCTAGAGGGTGTTGAGCAGAGATGCTGTTTTCCAATCAAAGAAGTGGTGAAATGCCTTCAAAAATAGACTGACTAACCTACTGAAGAAAGCTTTAAAATAGGATTCTCCAGGACTAAGCAGGAAGTCAGTCCTCACATATGGGTGACGTCGGCGCCGACGGAGCCCTCGCGGAGCAATTTTCCCTAGCTTTCAAAGAAAGCCTTTGGGAATTGCAGCGCGCATGCGCGGTCCTCTTCCCGCCCAAGGGTGCCATCTTGCTCAGTCTTCTTTTTTCCGCGGAGCCCTGCAGACGTTGTCTGTGAATCCCCGCCGAAAAGTTGATTTTTTTCTCTTTATTTCTCTTTTTTCTTCGGTTCGACGCCGGTTCTTTTCCCGCCCGGACTCGCGACGCCGGTTGCGAGTCCGTTCCTTATTTTTCGGGTTTTTTGTCCTTCGTGACAGATTTTGCGCCTTTTTCCTTTTTCCCTGGCAGCCCGGTCTTTCGACCTCGCAGGGGCCCTTTTTCCCCCGATGGCTGCCAGCGGCTTTAAAAAGTGTGACCTCTGTAAGAAACTCATGTCTCTTACAGACACTCATGACTTCTGCCTCCGCTGCCTCGGACCCGATCATGACTCCATGATCTGTGGTCCGTGTGGCAAAATGTCCTCAAAAGCGTTGAGGAGTCGGCAGCATCAGCGGGAGCGTATCTTCTCTGACTCCGGCCGGGCTCGGACCTCGTCAGAGGATTCGACGTCTCGGGACTCTGGTCCTGAGCATCGTCGAAGTTCCTCTGAAAGGGGGTCTCCTACCCGGGAACATCATCGGAAGAAGAAACCCGCGAGGGCGGGATCGGTGGACGCTCCTGGTCCCTCGAGGGCCAGGTCGCATAGCCCCGATTCCCGTCCCGGGTCCTCGGAGGTGGAGAGACCGTCAAAACATCCTCGACTCGAGGTGGACTTGCCCGCTCACGTGAGTACTGTTGTCCTTGTTGACTCGCCTCCGAAGGACCCGACATCGGGCCCGACGCCGTCGGGGCCCGAGTCGGGGGCTGCTGGGTCTCCTGAGCTCGGACTCAGGTTGACGGCCTTGGAGAGCAGTCTGACTGCCTTCATGGACCAGCAGCGGGTATTGATCGCTGGCCTCGCCGGTGTTTCTGCCCTGACCGCCGGGACGTCGACCTCCAAGTCAACCCCAGAGACCGAGCTGATCCTCGAGTCCATGAGGGCTCGAGTCGATCCTCGGTCGAGGTCTCCTTCGGCCTCCCGTTTGGGACCGAGGTCGTCGACGCCGACTCCCTCGGCGTCGGAGCGGATAGCATCGGTGCCCGCCCGACCGGAGCCGCTCGACTCCTCCTCCGAGGAGTCGACCTGGGAATCTGAGGACGAAGAGTCACCTGGTTCCTTTCGGACTCGGTGTGTCCCTTCGGACTCCCCCGAGTCCGAACCTCGGAGACGGTCCCCCCCGGAGGATACCCGGTTCTCGGACTTCGTGAGGGATATGGCCAAGGCTTTGGCCTTCCCCGCGGATCCCGAGGAGGAACCTCGAGTCGAAGAACTCGATGCCCTCCAATATGACTCTCCCCCGAAGGAGGTCTTTATTGTACCGGTTCCTCCGATGCTGGAACGACTTCTCTTCCGCATGTGGGAGAGCCCGGCATCGTCGCCGGTATTAAGCAAGCGGGTCGATTCCATTTATCGAGTCCGCAAGAGCCCCGGCTTCCAAAAGGCACAACTACCGCACCATTCCATGGTGGTGGAATCGGCCATGCATAGACTTAAGAGTCAAAAAATGCACTCCTCGGTGCCCCCTGGTAGGGAGGCCCGAAGCCTGGATGCCCTCGGTAGGAAGTGCTTCCAGGGCTCTATGCTTGCTTGTCGAGTCCAGACCTACCAGCTCTACATGGGCATGTATCTCCGAGACCTGGCTAAAGAAATAGCCGGGTTCTCTGCTGGTCTCTCCGACGAACCTTTGCAGAGGTTCCAAACCTTGTCAACTGGTATTCGAGAGTGCTCCAAGTTTATATCTCGAGCAGCCTATGATGGTTTTGAGGCATCGGCTCGAGTAGCTGCGGCCGGCATCAGTGGACGCCGCCAGGCTTGGCTTCAGACGTCCGACCTCGAGCCCTGGGTGCAGGACAAGTTGGTCGATGTCCCCTGCCGAAGTGATAACCTCTTTGGCAAGCCCATGGATGAGAAGGCTGCACAAATCGAGACGGAGACTCTCACCAGGACTCGTCTCTCAAGGAAGACCTCTGCCCCTTCTCAAAAGAAGAAGGGCTCGGGGGAAAAAGCCCTTTTACCCGAGGAAGGCGGCTGCCTATAAATACTACCCTCAGTATCAGGCCTCAGCAGCTCCCCCACAGGGAAAGCAGGCCAAGGGACGGGGTAATGGGCCCCGTAGGCAGCAAGCCCCCAAGCCTGCACCACCGGCCCCTGCTCAGCAGGGTGGGGGTTTTTGACTTCATCAGCATAGCCTCTCCCCCTCAGCTGGTTTCTCTCAGCACAGGAGGCCGGCTGGTCCACTTTGCCCACAGGTGGTCCAACATCACCACAGATACCTGGGTACTTCACATAGTTCAGAAGGGCTATCTTCTTCACTTTCACCAGGTACCTCCCTCCTTCTTTCCAGGGGAGCCTCCCAGACTCCCTTTGCACAGGGACTTACTCCTTCAGGAGTTAGCAAGTCTCGTTCAGGAACAAGCCGTGGAACCGGTGCCCCACCACCTGAAGGGTCAAGGGTTTTACTCCAGGTACTTCCTGATTCCGAAAAGGACAGGAGGCCTCAGACCCATCCTGGACTTGCGAAACCTCAACAAGTTCCTTGCAAAGGAGAAGTTCAAGATGCTTACCCTTGGAATCCTGCTGCCCTACCTCCAGCAGGGAGACTGGCTATACTCCTTGGATCTAAAGGATGCGTATACTCATATCCTCATTCATCCAGACCACAGACAATATCTCAGATTTGTTGTGGGAGGAAATCATTACCAGTACAGAGTACTGCCCTTTGGCCTATCCTCCACCCCCAGGGTGTTCACCAAATGCCTAGCAGTGGTGGCGGCCTATCTAAGACTTCAAGGTCTTTTTGTGTTCCCATACCTGGACGACTGGCTCATCAGAGCCCCATCTTCACCAGAGGCCGCTCAGGCCACTCATCGCACTGTGGCTCTGCTCCAGCACTTGGGTTTTGTCATAAACTTCGCAAAGTCCACTTTGCTCCCCTCTCAAAATCTCGAGTTCATAGGCGCCAGGTTGGACACACTTCAGGTGCGGGCCTTCCTCCCTCTGGACAGGGCCAAGCGGCTCATGGATCTCGCCAGCCACTTTCACAGCAATGCGCTGGTCTCCGCCAGGCACTTTCTGCGACTGCTCGGCCATATGGCTTCCACGGTCCATGTGACCCCCAATGCCCGACTGAATATGCGTCCTGCTCAGTGGTGCCTTCGCACTCAATGGCATCAGGCCACGGGGAGCCTTGCGGACTCAGTACAGATCTCCGACCAGCTGGTCTCATCTCTGCGATGGTGGCTTCATCTACCAAACCTAGTGCTAGGGGTGGCTTTTCAGCCCACTCCGCATTCTCAGGTCCTGACGACCAATGCTTCCCTCCTGGGTTGGGGAGCACATTGCCAAGGGTCATGTACTCAAGGCCTCTGGAATCCTTGGGAGTCTGCTGAACAGATAAACTTCCTGGAGCTCAGAGCCATCCGCCTAGCGCTCAGAGCCTTCTCTCACCTGGTGTCCCACCAGTCACTGCTGATACAGACGGACAACCAGGTTGCCATGTACTGCGTAAACAAACAAGGTGGAACAGGCTCCTTCCTCCTCTGTCAGGAGGCGCAACAGCTATGCTCTTGGGCAGTCCACCATGGCATCCTCCTCAGGGCTGTCTATCTCCCAGGTCAAGAAAATTACCTGGCCGACAAGCTCAGCAGGATCCTCCAGCCACACGAGTGGAGGCTGGATCCGATGGTGGCTCAGCAAATCTTTCTCAAGTGGGGTCTCCCCACCATGGATCTGTTTGCCAGTCCTCTGAACCGGCAACTGCCCAGATTCTGCTCTCGACAGCCGCATCCTCTCAGAGTAGCGGCGGATGCTTTTCTGATTCCATGGTCCACCGGCCTCTTGTATGCCTTTCCTCCCATGCCACTGGTGTCTCGGACGCTCTTCAAAGTTCTCAGAGACAAAGCATCTATGATCCTAGTGGCTCCCCGGTGGCCGAGACAACCTTGATTCCCGCTTCTAATGCAGCTGGCGGTGGACACTCCTCTTCCTCTGGGGTTTCAGCCCGACCTCCTGTCGCAGGATCAGGGGACTCTCCTACACCCCAACCTCCAGTCCCTTCATCTGATGGCCTGGCTGCTGAAAGGGTAGTCCTTGCTCCTCTGCAGCTACCTCCAGATGTGGAGGAGGTCGTCTTGGCCTCCCGGAGGCCCTCCACCCGGAAGTCCTACGCTCTTAAGTGGCGTCGGTTCTCCGTCTGGTGTACTCAGCAGTCTCAAGATCCCTTCTCCTGTTCAGCATCAGTGGTCTTGCAGTACTTGCTCTCTCTCTCTAACCTTGGACTTAAGTCCAACTCGGTCAAGGTCCACCTCAGTGCTCTTTCTGCGCATCACATGCCGGTGGATGGTAGACCTCTTTCCAGCCACCCTCTGGTGGCTCGTTTTCTCAGAGGCCTCCTTCTCCTTAAGCCACCTTTGCGCCCGCCAGCCCCGGACTGGGATCTCAATGTGGTTTTGCAGCGGATTACCTGTCCGCCTTTTGAGCCTATGGCTACCTGTCCACTTCGTTTTCTTTCGTGGAAAACCTTGTTCTTGGTAGCCCTCACTTCTGCTAGACACGTTAGTGAGTTGCAGGCCCTCGTATCTGATCCTCCTTACACTAGGTTCTACAAGAACCGGGTAGTCCTACGGACTCACCCTAAGTTTCTTCCCAAAGTGGTATCCCCTTTTCACATCAACCAGGAGGTGGTACTTCTGACCTACTTTCCCAGGCCACACTCCAGCCGAGCTGAAATGGTCCTGCATACCCTGGACTGTAGGAGGGCGTTGACCTTCTACCTTGACCGTACGCGGGAGCACCGAAGGACTGTTCAGCTCTTCATGTCTTATGACCCCAACAAGTTGGGGCTCCCTGTCTCCAAGCGTACTCTGTCCATCTGGATTGCTGACTGTATCGCTTGGGCTTACGAGGCAGCCGGCCTCGTGTTGGAAGGTAGAGTCACAGCTCATCGTGTTCGGGCGAAGGCTACGTCGGTGGCTTACCTCCGCTCTGTTCCATTGGCAGACATCTGCCGGGCCGCTACTTGGTCTTCAAGCCAGACTTTTGCAGCCCATTACTGCCTGGAGAGGGAGTCCCGCAGGGACAGTGCTTTCGGACAGGCAGTCCTCCGTAATCTCTTTGAGGTATAGGCAACTCCTACCCTCCATCCCGGATGTTGGGCTACCGGTTGGAGACATATTCAGAGAAGATTCCTTCCTTCTGTGCTACTGAGCTAGAGGGAGCTCATTTTTGTGCTTAGGGTCTCCGGTAGCCTTAAGCTTGGGAGTCCCATATGTGAGGACTGACTTCCTGCTTGGTCCTGGAGAAAGCGTAGTTACTCACCTGTAACAGGTGTTCTCCAGGAGCAGCAGGAATCAGTCCTCACAACCCTCCCTCCTCCCCTTGGAGTTGCAGTTCTATGCTTTCGTTTTTTGCTAATTTTTTGCTGTCTTTTAGCTATGTCATCTGACTGAGCAAGATGGCACCCTTGGGCGGGAAGAGGACCGCGCATGCGCGCTGCAATTCCCAAAGGCTTTCTTTGAAAGCTGGGAAAAATTGCTCCGCGAGGGCTCCGTCGGCGCCGACGTCACCCATATGTGAGGACTGATTCCTGCTGCTCCTGGAGAACACCTGTTACAGGTGAGTAACTACGCTTTATCAGGGTTGGGTTGACAAAGCACTCAGGTAAGTACAACATTAAACGCTCTCTAAAAATGGAAAAAACCTTCCGTATTTGGAAAGCTATATATGCCAAAGTATGGAAAAAAAGGCCTGGATCTAGAGGCCATCATGGGAGATGCTGAATTGAATTTAGTGTTGGTCATGGTATACAGAGAAAAATGACTGGAGTACAATTATAGCAAGCTACAGTCTATCCAAAAAAGGACAGAATAGGAAGAAGGGGAGAGGAAAAGTGCTATATATATAAAAAATATTAAGGCATGGGGGTGCCCGTGTGCCTGTAGTGGAGGGCTGCCTGAGTCCTTTGTTCCCTCTGGGCCTATTTTAATATTATTTCTTAAGCCAATCAGCATGCTGTGAGATATTGACCTCCTGCGATTGGTTCTGCTAACCTTTGGAGATGGTTTTGAGTAAATCAGGAAAGGAGAACTTGTCTTTTTCGCTGCCCTCGGTAACTAAGCAATTAAAGCAGAACCCTGCATCCCCAAAGAAGATGGTGCCACTTCCGCCTTCGCCTAAAGGATCTCTAAAGGAAAAAAAGGGACTATTGTAGCTGTTGATATGGAAGGACAGACTAGATAGGCCATGTGGTCTTTTTCTGTCATCATGTTTCTATGTTTCTACACCCAATGCAGCAATTTTAGCTGAACTGCAGAGCCTTCGCAGCTTGATGCAAGCCAACTTAGAAGATACTGGGGAGATCTGGGTAGAGCTTTTTTAATGTCATAGTGATTCCTAGCTATCTCATCTTTTGTTACAATAGCTCACAGCATCCTTCTAGACAGACTCAAAGCCACCAGGCTCCATGGCACAACTCTCAAGTGGTTCCAGTCATACCTCAGTGATCGCCACCAAGTCAAAATAGGAATAAACACTTCAACCCTATTCATTTCAGAATAAGGAGTCCCATAAGGGTCCTCACTGTCTGCCCTACTCTTCAACCTATATGTTCAACCCATCTGCAGAATCTTCAACAAGGATAACATCCAATATACCATTTATGCAGGTGACATAATGGTATACACCCAATCCACCTTGACCTACCAGATTTTACTAACATGACAACATGCATACATGAAATGAACAACTGGCTATCAAATAACAACCTTAACATCAACTTTAAGAAGACTGAAGCCTTAGTCATCACGAAGAACACTTTCTTTATACCCCCAGAATCAATCACCTTGGCAAATGTTTCCATCCCTGTAAAAGAAGAAGTGAGGTACCTAGGAATCACCGTAGACACCAACCTAAACCTAAAAGTGCACATCAACAAAATCATTAGAAATGTTTATTACAAAATGGCTACTATCCGCAGACTCAAACCTCTCCTCAGCCAGGACCACTTCCGCACAGTATTTCAAACTATCATTTTTCCTTTACTTGATTACTGCAACTCTATCCTCAATAGTCTCCCGAAAGAAACTATCAAGCCATTACAATTTGCATAAAATAAGGCTGCCCGAATCATCGCCGACTCTACAAAATCTTACACCAGCTCCACTGGCTCCCAATCACCTCACAGATTAGATTCAAAACAGTGTTGATCAAACAATGTTGATTCAAAACAGTGTTGATCAAATCAAACAAAACCTCTCAACACTCACGCTCCAGGAACTAATCAGCACCCAACCCAACAACAGACCACAAAGACAACGGAACAGTGGCAGCATCCAAACACCCAGCATATTCACCAAAGCAAACAACTTCACGACCAAAAGAGCCTTATCGTTAGCAGCAAATGCCATCTGGAACTCCCTCCCTGAAGCACTGAGATCCACTACAGACTTAAAAGACTTCTGAAAAAAGCTGAAAACATTCCTCTTCATAGAACACTTCAATGACTTAACACTGCAATCCACTCCCCAAAACACCCGACAAGCCTAAACATCGCCCCCCCCCAACGTTCTGATCAATCAATGCAGAAATGTTAAAATGTATATAAGTTATGCTTCCAAGCATGTCCCCGCATGCCAACCCTACCTATTCCATGAGTTCTTTGTAAAATTGTTGAGTTCTACTGTAAACTGCTTTCATTTTTTATGATAAGGTGATATAAAAGCTTGTTAAATAAATAAATTAAATAAAATAGAACAATTATCTACATTCCAAGAGTGTTTAGGATTGTCTGGGTGTCATCAAAGTATGGGTGGCAGATCTGGAAAAGAGTATGCATAAAATAAACCTCTTGCAAAAAAAGATTGAAGACCTGGTGAACCGTAACTGTCAGAACAATTTCCATATACTTGGTCCCTCTGAAGGCTTAGAGGGGTCAGACATGCTGAAATTTCTTGACTCTAATCTCCCTACCTGGTTAGACCTGACTTTCTCGCCCCTGTTGGAACATGCTCACCATTTGCCTTTGCGGTCACTCCCGAATCGAGCCTATCCTAGGCCAATGGTAGTTAAAGAGCTTCGTTATCAGCAAGCTCTACAAATTTTGCAGATTTCTAGGGAGAAAAAGTCTCTTAATGTTGCCAGTCTTAAGATTCTCATAGTCCCAGATCTGGCTAAGGCTAAGGCTATGGCTAGGAAGTGCAAACAATTTCTGGATTTAAGACCAATAATTAAAGCAGCAGGGGCTATATACGGCCTTTACTACCCTGCATACATGAGGGTGACTCTGAATAATGTGACAAAAATGTATGATGATCCTGCACTACTGCTCGATTTCCTGAATGAGCGCAAATATGGAGAGCACATTGAAATGCGTATGGAGTGTCTGATGTTGCACCCCACTAGATTTCAGCCATGTCCAGTGCTGTACTCTTCAGCTTCTTTGTCTGTCATCTTGGTCACTCTGATGAGCCTGACACCTTCTTTCTGTCCATAATGGCCTGGAGGGAAGCTCATTCTGGTCTCCAACTATGGATGCGAGGAGTCATATTGTTATTGTTATGGAAAGCTGTCTTCTTCTAGGGGGATCGGTTTGTTTTGATTGATTTCGTACATGAGTGTGTGGTGTAGTGATGTTGTGTGTAATGCATGTCATATGGTGAGTGCATACATGCAGAGGCTGGCTGCGAGCTGTGCTGTATGTTGCTGCTTTGGTATGGCTAATGTGAAGTATTTGCATGTTGTCTCTCTGAATGTCAATGGGCTGGGTCACCCCATCAAACGAACTAAAGTTTTACAATACTCGAAGAGGCTAAAAGCAGATATATGTTTGCTGCAAGAAACCCATCTACCTGCAGGGGAATCTTTGAAATTGCAGCAGGGCTGGATAGGTAGTTGCGTGTTTGCTGCAGCTATGGGAAAGAAGAAAGTTTGGTGAATAGGGTCTTCAATGCCAAGTTAGCATATTCTTCCTCTTTCTTGAAGGCCTAATGGGTTAAGCTACAGATGAAGCTTAGAGATACTCTTTATCTTTTTTAGTATCTACTGTCCAACGGTGGATAATCCCACGTTCTTTAGGGCTCTGGAAACAGAGTGGCTGTGTTCCTCCCCTATAATCATTGGTGGTGATTTCAGTTTGGTTCTTGACCCCTTTTTGGATTGCCAACCTCATTCTAGGATAGCCAGCTCTAGGGCAAGGGGAGTGTTGCAGTCTATAATGTCTAAGGGAGGGCTGATGGATTTCTGGCACCTCTTGCATCCAGCAGACAAGGTTTATACTTTTTTTCGCTGTGCCCCATACTTCTTATTACCGAATTGACTTCTTTTTGGTCAATAAGGGACGGATTCCTCATGTGTCTGCATCGCAATTCATAGTATTCACTTTCAGACTATACAGCAGTTTCGTTTTGGGTCAGTGGGGTGGGTCTAAGGGACAGGAATCCCTTATGGAGATTGAACCCCATGTTAGAGGATCCAGGGTTTGCCCCTCTTCTTTAGGCCACTGTCTCGGACTTTCTTATGCACAGCAATGATGAGTCCATGTCTTTTGTTACGGTATGGGAAGCTTTTAAAGCTGTGCTAAGAGGCCAGATTATCAGCTTCGGTGCTGCCTGGAGGAAACTGACTGAGGCTATCATTGGGCAGCTTGAGTTGTGGATAGCAGGTTTGGAACATCAGGTAATATCGGATCCTTCCATTTCCTCTTTCATGGAGTTGCAGAGGTTAAAGTTTCAATATGACTCGCTCCTCTTGGAAAGTGCCTAGAGTGTTGCTTTTTGGTATAAGGCTATATACTACGAAGCTGGTAATCAGTCGAGTAGACTCCTTGCCTAAAATCTGAAGGGTAGGTTGGATAGGAAAAGAGTAGCTGTTCTGCATGATGCCCAATGCCATGTAATGACCTCGGACTCTGAGATTGGTAAGATGTTTCAGGCATTTTATGCTTCCCTTTATGATTCAGGGGTTGCCTGTAAGGAATCTGTGTTTGAGCGTTTTTTTAGTTCCATACATCTCCCACAGCTGTCAAAAGAGGATGATGAGGCTTTGGCTGCTCCCATCTTGGAGTCCGAGATTCTGAAAGCTATTCAGTCCTTATCCCTGGGCTAATTCCCGGGGCTGGATGTTTACCTGGTGGAGCTGTTTCGCAAATTTGCTAATGTATTAACTCCTCTGTTACAAGAGTGCTTTGTGGCCTTGAATGGTAGTCCCATGGCAGCCGCTGCTTTTTCTGAAGTGGTGATTGTGGTGCTTGGAAAACCTGGGAGAGATATCTGTAAGCCACAGAGCTATCACCCCATCTCGTTGCTCAATACAGACTATAAAGGTCGGGGGTTCAAATCCCACTAGAGGACAGCAACCTTGGTCCGGAAGGACTGGGGTTTCTAGTCCCACAGGTGCTCCTTGTGGCCTTGGGCAAGCCACTTAACCCTCCATAGCCCTTGTTCCCTGTAAAATAGTTATCTCCAAGTTATAGTGCCCTGTTCAGTGTAATTTCAGTTTGTTCAATGTAAACCGCACTGATGCAGAATAGCACGGTATATAAGAGAATGTAAATAAATAAATAAATAAATAAAATTTGTGTAAACGTTTTGGCAGCAAGACTGGAAAAGGTTATCGGTAAGCTCATCAGTCCAAATCAGATGAGATTCGTGAAGAGGCGTTTGAGCTCTGACAGTACTAGGCTGTTATGCCAGGTGTTACATTGGGCACAAGTCTCTTCAGACCCTGCTCTGGCTGTCTTTATTGATGCCAATAAAACATTTGACAGGGTTGAGTGGAAGTACTTATTCTATACGCTAGAGCGCTTTGGTTTACCTATGCCTTTCATTAGGTCCTTGCAAGCCCTGTACTCAAACCCCAGAGCCCGTATTAGTATGAATAGGGTGCTTCCTCCTTCATTTTTCTAAAGCAGGGCACCTTTCAGGGGGTCTCCTATCTCCATACTTTTATAATTTAGTTCTTGAGCCTCTGCTCTGTGCACTTCCCCAGGATAGTGATATTACTGGTCTGGAGACTAAAGGAATGGAGATTAAAGTGTCTGCTTATGCTGATGACCTTCTGTTATACTGTACCTTTCCAAGCCCCAGATGTCTTTGCCAGCTTGACCATATCTCCTGCAAAATCCATGAGCGGGTTCGTGGTTGGTCTCCATTACTTGTCTTGGTGGGGCCAGTTGGAGTCAATTAAAATTATGCTTGTGGCTCAGATCACTTATATGCTTGCTATGTTGCCCTTGACTATCTCCACCAATTTTCTTTTGTGCCACTTGAGCATTGTTTAGTGAAATTCCTTTGGAAGAATGTCGCTGTCCCAGGACCGAACCCCTGGGGCACAGCACTAATCACCTTCCTTTCATCCCAGTGAGTTCTGTTTACTGTCACCTTCTGTCCTCTGTCAGTCAACCAACTTCTGATCCAGTTCACCATCTTGGGACCCATCCCCAAACTGTTGAGTTTATTGATAAGCCTCCTATGAGGAACAGTATCAAAAGCTTTGCTGAAGTCCAGGTAGATCACATCCATCGCATGCCCTTGATCCAGTTCTCTGGTCACCCAGTCATAGAACTCAGATTTGTTTGGCAAGATCTTCCTTTGGTAGCGGTTTTAGAATGCAAGTCAGCTACTGCTACAAATTCATGCTTCTGAAACTTAAAAACATCAGTATAGCATGCAGTTCTTTTTTGATTTCCACTTCTGCTGGCAGGGATAGATACATGTGAATATGGTATCTTGCCTTTTCAGAATGTAAATGTAGTAAGGATAGTGTATGAATGCTATAGAGAGCCTATTTATTCCAAGAAAGCATAGAAGAATATTTATTTGATGAAATGGATAAAAACTGCCAAGGGAAACATTTATAACTACTTGAGATTGTCATTGATATCACTGGTCAACATTGAAATCGTTACTGACGTTAAAAGGCCCTAATCTGTAGTATCTCGGTGAGCTGAACACAAATATAACATTAAAACAATTTTATTGGCTCTCGTTTTGAAGATATTGCATGTAGTTCATTTTTGACATTTCACCATTTAAATTTATCCAGTAGGACATCAACAACATCCCAAATAAGCCTTGAATGATGTAATATTGTATCACATTGCATAATACCAGCATGCACACATCATCCAGAGTTGATTGCATCATTTTCTGATGCAATGCAATATTACTGCCAGACGGCTGCTGAAGCCATCTGACGTCAGCAGCGTACTATACGCAGTCGGAAAGGAAAGTAATCTGGTATTCTGTTCCGATACTGAAAGCCTCATGAATGCCTTAAAAATCACTCATGACCCACAAGACTGGAGACTATTTATAGACTCTTCGAAACTGAGTCTGAAGGCTGTGCTTTTGAACAATGGAAACCGTCTTCTATCTATTCCAGTAGCGCATGCCGTCCACATGAAAGAGACATACGATAACTTAAAGCATCTACTGACTTCCATTAACTATAACAAGTACAGCTGGCACCTCTGTGGTGATTTGAAGGTAAGTTGCCCTTTTAATGGGACTGCAGCAGGGATATATAAAATACATGTGTTTCTTATGTGAATGGGATAGCCGAGCAAGGGATTGGCACTACTTGCGGAAGGAATGGAATCGCAGACAAAATGTAACAGTTGGAGAGAAGAATATCCAGCACCCAGCTCTGGTTGAGGTTCACAAAATCCTGCTACCACCCCTTCACATCAAACTAGGTTTGATGAAAAACTTCGTGAAAGCCATAGACTGCACTTCGCCAGCTTTCCGATACCTGCATGAAAAATTCCCTCGACTCAGCGAAGCAAAGATTAAAGAGGGAGTTTTTGTGGGTCCTCAGATTCGAGAGCTCTTCAAAGATGACCGGTTCAACAACTTGCTGCAGGGTGATGCGAAACAAGCATGGAATGCTTTTCGCCTAGTGTCAACAAACTTTCTCGGGAATGCTAGGGCAGAAAACTACAAGGAACTAGTAGAAGACATGCTGATGCAGTATCAGAAACTTGGCTGCAATATGTCTCTAAAGATCCATTTCCTTGATTCCCATCTCGATTTCTTTCCTGACAACTGTGTTATGGTTAGTGATGAACAGGGTGAACATTTTCACCAGGATATCGTAACGATGGAGCAAAGATACCAGGGAAAATGGTCCACTACAATGCTGGCTGACTACAGCTGGACACTCCCCAGAGAAGCTCCCGAACAGCTGTACAAGAGACAGGCGAAAAAAATCTAAGAAGTAGTCTATGGCTTGGTTTTTTACAGGTCTTAACCGAAGACCTATTATATTTACTATTGACATGCATTTCATGATGTAAACATTTAATTCTTGTAGATTACAAAAAAACTAGAGCCAGCTTTGCAATTTCACTGTCATATTCGTGTTCAGCATATAAAAATTGATAAGAAATGACTATTTTTATTTCAGTAACATGACTTTTGGTAAAAACTTGTTGACTAGTGTTATCAGCACGTCACCTGACCGCTGTGTCATACAGAATGTAGCTTAGGTTTGTTTCCTTGCTTTCTGCCTGCTCTTCCTCCTCCCTGACCTGTCCAGTGACTTCTTGTATTGATGTGGCTGGACAAAGCCTCCTCTAAAGCTTGTTTTTTTATGCTGGATTTTGCCAATAGAAGTTCAGCAGGAACAGCACTGGAAACTATTTCATCAGAAGTTAAAGACTTTCCTATTTCCTAAACTAGAGGGGGTAGGTTAGGTCAGGTTTTTGGATGGGGTAGGAGGATGGATGATTTGTCTATGGATTGAAGTGTATCTATAGCTTCCATTTGTGGCTTGTTTTTAATACCATGCACCATTCTGAATGATGGTTCATAAAAGAGGTATATAAATGTTTTTAAATTAAATATTGAACCAGATGAAGATTTGCCTACAGTGTCTCCATACTTAGATGGCTATAGAGTGAGAATAAAAGTGTAGAATTAAATTTGTATTTCCCACATAGCATCGGGTGCCAGAACTACTTCACACAAACACCCAGTATTGTAGGTGTATGTGGTACAGATATTGTATCAGAGTGAATCTGATTTATCTGGCTGCTGATTTGGGTTTGTTCTACAATTCTAATCCCCAGTTCTAGTTAAAGAGTATTGTAGACTCAAAATTTAAAGAACTATATTTAATAATAACCAGGTTCACATTCTTTCTCCTAAAAACTCCCCCTACTGTATTCCATTGTGATAGATTAATGCATTTCCATCTTTCTTCCCAAAATCCACTTTTTAATGTTGTTCAAATGTTGGCATGACATGCTCAGACATATTTTTCTTTATGTGTTGTATTTTCTCTGTGAAGTTTGATTCCCAGGAAGATGAAAAGTTGCTTCAAGCCGCAGAGAAATACAAAGCAGAAGCCATGTTAAAGTTTCCTATCCGCCGCTGCTTGGCCACTGTCATTGATATCAGTGGATCAACTGTGTTTGTTACCAGATATATCAAGCCCCTGAACCCTCCACGGGAGCTGCTTGATATTCACCCAAACAGTCTTCAAGCTGCATCTGTAAGTATCTTATACATTTCATAGCAGTAAATAGTTCAGTTGCACAAACTATTAAAATTGCTTTAAAATTAACAGTTTTCATCCCTCATTCCAGCAATGTGTTTGTTTTGCAAATATTTATTGACATACCAGAAGAGAGACTGGTTTTGCTTTCATTATTGGATCACAGGTAACCCCGCTTAAGAAGCTTTTATCTGTATTTGATTGGATATAGGTAGAGGTCAGAGGGCAGTTCTTTTTCTCTCCATATTTGTTTCTTCTCATCATCCTTTCCTCTCCCGTTCGAAAGCTTCCTGCAAGACAGGGGGGGGGGGGGGGTGCATGTTTCTAGGCAGCACTGATATAACGGGGACTTAATTATATTGGAAAAAGAATGAGAAAATTATATATATTTCAGAGGGAAGTAAATTGGCACTTAATAGCAGTTGAACCATATACAAAAATAGTCTTTTGTCAAGACGTTTTTAAAAAATGTGTATTTTTAGCAGGTCTAATGCAAGGCTATTAGGTACTAGGTGATCCTTCAGATGCACTCATCAATTAAAAATCAAGCCCCCGGGCCATCCCCTGAGATTTTAATCAAACTCAAAATCATGATCAACCCAACATATTCCTCTCACTACCATTTTAAATAGTTTTTCCTTCATTACTTTTGCAATATTGCTTCTATTTTTGCCGTGCAGAGGACACTTTATAATTTATCATGCAGCTTATGGTTATGTATCAAAATCCTTCAGTAAAGGTTCATTGCACCTCATTCAAAAAAGTCTTTATACAATTCTTTGCCTATGAAAAAAGTCTTTATTGAATAAGGCCCATTGCATCTTCAGATACCTTTTAGAACAGAGGTTCCCCAACCTTTTTAACCTCCAGAAAATTCAGGAACTTCCAGTTCATTCCCACTACTTGTCCCATAGCCCCTCCCCTTAGCGTCAAGCCAGTCCTCACAAGCTCTTTTTATCTCCCTTCCTTTCATTTCTCCACTACTCTCTCGCCCTCTAGCCAGTTCCCATCAGTCTTATTTTTTTTTCTTGCTTCCTCCCCCAGCCAGTTCCCTCTTCTCAGCCATTCCCACCAGTCTCTCTCCTTTTTCTCTTGTCCTGTCCTGCAGATCCCCTGTAATGGTGTACAGAACCCCAGGATCCACAAACCATACTTGAAATCTGTGAGGCTAATGAAAGCTATTGTCAACTGAGAGAGCTGAATGTACAATAACAAAACATTAACTGGGAATGATATTTTCAAATATTAAACCTTGTTTCAGCATGAAGGCAGTTTCCAGAAATCATTTTCCCCTTTGTAAATGGGCTATTTGAAAATTGCTCAGCTTTCTTACAGATGAAATGCACATAGACAGTGGAATGGGGTCTGCCAGAGGGACTATGTCCCCACCAATATTTTGCACAACACAGTATCAGCAACTAGAGAGCTTGAGCCGGGGCTGGAGATTGATTTGTTTGGCCCCTCCAACCAAAAAGAAGCTTTGCTGTCCCTGAAAGCACATACTGATGTTTCTTTTAGTTTGTGTGGCTGTCAGGACCTATTGTTTTCTTTTGATGGCAGATGGTCTTTGCCACTCCCAAGAAACTGTCTTTCTAGGTGAAGCTTAGTCTTCCTAATGGGTGAACCAGCTCTGAATTTTAGTACACTTAGAGGCCAATTCTTTTCTGGCCGTCCAGCCCCTTGTGTGGCCAGGCAGAATCAGGGTGTGCTGCGGTAGCACCCGATTCTGATCCTGCGGGAGCTAGACGCCCGTGGGATCAGAATCGGGTCTATTGGCCTAGATGTGCAGGCCGGACCCAATTCTGAGTGGCCGCATGCTCAGACACATACCCGGCTAACTGAACCAGGTTCCTGCCTGGACGTACATCCTCGATGTTCGTGGCACAGAATGACCCCCTTAGTATTTTTTCTTTGACGTATATATTTTCATTTTTGAGCCACACATTTGACTATTACTTAACTTATAGAAATCCGTTATGGCTTCGCTCTTTGTAGAAGCTGCTTAAATAGCCTTCCTCAAAGTATGAAATGACATTCTGGACACAGCTCAAGGCAATGACTCTATTCTCATCCCCCTTGATCTCTCTACTGGTATTCTGACCAAACCTTATAAAAAGCTTTTCAACTTTATTTCTCAGTTATATATTCACTTTTTTTCTCATCTATGCAGTATTCTGTTATTATCAGATATCTTCTCAGAACCAAATGGTGAGCCCTAACTTTTCTTTAAAAAGTGTAATAAAATCATCAAGTTAATGAATGAGATTGGCGGGTCATTTATAGCACTGTATACTACCATGCAGAAGATCCAAGCTCTGTTCCTGGACTTAAACTCTGCCTCAGTGCTAGCTCTTGCTGAGGATACTGCAGAGAAAACATTCACAGCCCCCAAGGTAGGGAAGTTCTTGCCGGCACTCAGCAACACTTACCAGCCAGATTCAGGGACAATGATTATGTGCTTTAGCAGAAACTCTGGTATGTGGCCCCCTTGTTGAAAGTTATCATCATGATGGCGAACTGAATATCTTGAGGGGAGGAGAATATAGAAAATGGGGATTGACTCTCCCTTCTTCCTCCCTCTTTGAAGGCTATGGACATCATTTAGAACAGTTGCACGGCATGTACCATGTGTAAAAGGCATACCAATTTTACAATGCCGCTATATATATGTGTACATGCAGTGGGGTGCACAGATTCAAAGGGGCCATATTCTGGGTATGGTTTGATCTGTCCAAACAAAATTATGCATATGTTGTGATTTTGCACAGGAATACACTTACATTTTTAAAAAATGTCACCATCAGCTTTTGCATCCCTTCCAAAGCATGTATAAGTATCAGCAAACTGTCCGTTTCAGTTGGGGCTTTAGAGGAGTGATTTGAGGAGGTAATTGTGCTAAATTTTCCTTTTTTTATAGTGACTCAGAAAATGTAAAAAATGGATGTCGGGAGCTTGGCTCCTTAACTGGTGACTGTTACATGCATAGTTTAGAGAAATCTGTCACTTACATATATAAGCACTGGTACTTGCACATGTAGATTGGGAAGACTGACATCAGTCGGCACTTCATGAAGAAGCCGCCAAGTGATGCCACTCCTCTTTAGAATATGGTTTTGTATAAAATAGCTGTTCTCACTGTACATGCCAATGTGTACTTCTGCACATCTTTATACATATTAAGAAAAGACTCTGTGTTCAGTGGGCCTTTTGTAAAATAGGCAGGAGACTGTGGATGTCCTAACTTGGACATTTTATTTCTGACTTTGACGTCATATGTAAAATGAGGCTTCACAGTTGCAATACTCTGAGCTAGAAATATGGAGGAGGAAATTGAGGAACCAGAAAAAAATCCTGCAGTTTCAGCAAAGCTATGTAACCTGCTTTCTGCATTCACAGTGCATAGTAAAACAGTCTCTCAGAGCCAGATATTAGATGTTTCACAAACTCATTTTCAGAGGTTGTGCTATTAGCAAGATCACAGTTCCCAATAATAGCCTAGTGTGCAAACTGTAAATAAGTAGACTGCCAAGATTATGTATGCAGTTGCTCAATTCCATAGCATCATCAAAGAATAACAGAATCACCAAGGAAAACTAAGGTTTTCCAATTAGAAATCTATCAGGACGAAGCTCTGATGACAGCCAGCCAGGGAAACCTGCCATCTCTATGGTCCCCTGGGGTTTTGTATTGCTCAGTTGCTGCCAAATCAGCTCTAAGTGCGACTCATTGATCACCTGGAAACCACAAAGCCACAGTGACAGAGTAACAGAGAATATGAATGCAGATAAGAACTGTGAGGCCAGGTAGCTTGCCTAGCTTACTTCCTTTTGCAGTGTCAAAGAAGTTGGTCTGTGTTTTCCCCTTCACTTCTTTGGGTCAGTTTATCCAACTAGGTTAATTTTATGCATACCGTGACAGTCATGAACCTCACGTCTAAGCCAAGGTGTATGTGAAAATTCTTAATCAAGCCTGTGGCATTCAACATGATGGGAAATAAATCAGTATCTTTCTTCCACGTTTTCTTGGTCTCTGACTGCATTTCTTGGTACATGAAGATCTTCTCCCTCTCAACGTGATTCACAAAATAGACACTTGGGATTGACACTTCTATGATCAGTGTCATTCTGGTGTTATTCTCCCTTACCACTATATCCAACTTCCTTGCATCCAGCTTTGCAGTTAGGGATCATCTGTGCTTATTCCAGGCATTCTTGAATTCTTTTACTCTTTCCTGCTATAAATGTTTTTGTGAATAAATATTCCCTGATGATTTTCTTGCATTCACCTCCTTAAAGCTTTATATCATAACCTCTTGCTCTAGAATGTACTATCCACTGAAAAAGATGTACTTTGTTGTACATTATTTATGTCTGATTTATTTGAATATATATCTCAACCCTCTCTCTCCTTTCATTTAGGGAATCCATATTTATATTTAAGGAATTCATATTTATATTTATATTAGGAAATTCATATTTATGCTCTTCGGTCTCCTCTCATAGGGCTTATGGTGCAGAGATAGTGCCATTTTAGTAGCTCTTCTCTGGACTTCCCCATTTGCTTCTAGAAATTGGAAGTGTGAGCACTGTGCACTTTACTATACTCAACTGTTTGCATTGGAAAAATGTAGATGTACACGTTTCACTATTTGGGCTCTGCCAGATTTTCAATGCAAAAGTATGCATATATTTTTGCTTTGAAAATAGCTCTACATACACATTTACACCTGCTTGTGAAAGAGTTTATACTAAGGAGGTAATCTTCGAGGGGAGGTTGATAAGTCTCTGGCCTTGTAACGAAACAGAAAGCTACAGACACAGTTCAGTTCCAGAGATCCGAATGATCTCTCTGCAGTTTAGTTTTATTTGGTACTTTGTGTCTTTGTTTAGGATTGTATCCACCGCTCCGTGAAGGTCACCCCCCCCCATGCCTTTTTTAGGGTGCCATCTTGCTCAGTCTCCCTTTTTCTGTGGAGCCCTTCGGACGCACGTCCTCGTCCCTCGGAAAAAGGGTTGTTTTCAGCCTCTATTTTTCTGGTTGTACCAGTCCTCTACCCATCCTTCCCCTTCTCTATCTTTTTAGAGCCATTAGGAGACGTTTTTCTTCGCCTTTTTTGCCTTTAACTGGCTTCATGCCCTTTTTTCCTTCAATCGCTGGCCGTGTGGGTCTTCGACCTCACGGGGCCATTTTTGCCTCTATGGCCACTGGATTCAAAAAATGCAATAGATGCTCTAAGAACATGTCGCTTATGGACACCCATGACTGTTGCCTGTGGTGTCTCGGGGTGACCATGATCCAGAGCTCTGTTCGCTTTGTAAGAAATGTAATTCAAAGCCCTGCTCAGTCATAAACAGAAGTCCGAAGACATTTTCAGAAAGGCAGCCTCAGAGTCCCCGGTGGCGCCCTCGGTCATCTCTCCTCCGGTGGGATCCCCCACCTCGACCCTGTGCTCTTGGCGGCACTCTGACCAGGGGTCCCCTGAAGTGGAGCGATGCAAGAAGACGGCCTCAAAGTCGCTGTCGGGGGCTCCCGGCAAGCGCGAGCGCTCCCGTGCTCGGTTGCTTAGCCCCCTTCGGCGTTCCCGAGAGTCGGACAAGGAGCGGCCCTGCAAGGTACCCTGTACAGATACAGTGGCCTCCGGCGATGGTGCCCGGTCTCCTGAGGGCCGTCCCAGCAAGGACCCCCTCTCCTCCTCAACGCCCGACCCAGTGACCCCCGGGGTCGGTGTTGCAGGGACCCACGCCCGCATGGGAATCCCGCATGCAGGCACTGGAACACAGCGTTTCTGCGTTCATCACTTCCCAGCAGGCACTCACAGCTAGCTTTGCGCCCAGAGACCGTGGTTCCCTTGTGTGGGACACCAAAAACCATCAAGGAAACCTCCGAAAGCCATGGGCCTCGTGAGGGTTCTGGACGCTGGTCTCTCTCGCCTTCCTTTTCCTCGGGGGCGAGGTCATCCAGGACCTCTGACTCCAAGCAAGCCTCGGCCATTGGACAGGATGACCAGCCCGGTTTGGATTCCTCATCCGATTACTCGGAATGGGAGTCCGATGGGGATACCTCCCCAGAAATCCGTGCCCACCGGGACCTTCCGTTGGACCTCTCCCCACCTGCGTTTAAGCATGCTCGCCACCCGAGGACACCTCCTTCTTGATCTTCATTTGGGATATGGCACAGGCTCTTAACATGTCCACCTAGCCCGAGGAGGACCCTCGAGTTGAAGAGCTCAACATCCTCCAGTACGAGTCCCCACCTAGGGAGTCTCTTACTGTACCGGTTCCTCCCATCTTGTCCAGGCTGCTACTCTGCATATGGGAGGCGGCCGCCTTGTTTCCCATCATGAGTAAACACCTTGACACCATGTACAAGGTACAGCGCAGCCCTGGGTTCAGAAAAACCCAACTCCTTCACACTTCCATGGTGGTGGTGTCGGCCATGAGAAAGCAAAAGAGCTCGAAGTCGCACTCTTCGGTCCCCCCGGGCCAGGAGTCGAGAGCCCTTGATGCCCTAGGCCGCAAGGCCTACCAGGGGTCCATGATCTCCTGCCGCATTCAGGTATACCAGGTATATATGGGTATGTTCTTGCGCGACTTGGCCAAGCAGCTCGGAGGTTTCTCCGTGGGCCTCAACTGCAAACTCCTCAATAGGTTCAGTACCCTGCTGAAGTCTGTCGCAGACTGCTTAAAATACCTCTCCTGTGCTGCCTACGATAAATTATAAATGAATGAACAGAGTGGAATGGGTAAACGTAGATCGATTGTTTACGTTATCAGAATATAGAAAGACTAGGGGACATGCAATGAAGCTACAGGGTAAACTATTTAAGACTAATAAAAGAAAATATTTTTTCACTCAACGTGTAATCAAACTCTGGAATTTGTTACCGGAGGATGTAGTAAAGGCTGTTAGTGTAGCTGGGTTTAAAAAAGGTTTAGACAAGTTCCTGGAGGAAAGGTCCATAAACCATTATTAAGAAGGGACCCAGGATATCAATGCTTGACCCAGTACAAGCATTGTGGAACCTGTGTCTTTTGGGGAAACTGCTAGGTATGTATGACCTAGATTGGCCACTGTTGGAAACAGGATACTGGGCTTGATGGACCTTGGTCTGACCCAGTATGGCATATAGTATGTTCTTATGATCGTTTCGAGTCCTCAGCTCAGGTGGTGGCTATGGGCATAGGGTGTCCGTCGCCAGGCATGGCTCCAATCCTCAGATTTGGAGCAGTGGGTGCAGGAGAAGCTCCTGGATGTGCCCTGCCTCGGTGAGCAGCTCTTTGGCAAGCCGGTGGAAGACAAGGCCGTGGAGATAGAGACAGAGTTAGTCACCCGAACCCATCTCTCGCGCAAGACCACCACCCTCCCTCGGAAGAAACAACAAGCCAAAAAGCCTTTCTTTCCGTGGAAGGGCCTACCCTATCGTTGCTACCTGCCATACCCACCTACTTCCTCGCCGATCACTGCGGCATAAGGGAAGTTCGGCCAAGGTCACCGCAAGCTGAAAGGGCCCAAGGCCCAAACCCTGGCACTGCCTCAACCCTCACAGGGGTTTTGACACCAGCCGCATAGCCTCTCACCCACCGGCATCTCAGCAGCTGGTGGGGGGACACCTGACCTCCTTTGCCCTTCAGTGGGCTTCCATCGCTTCGGACGCCTTCTTCCCGGCGGAGCCTCCTTGACTCCCTGCGCATCAGGTCATCCTGCAGCGGGAATTAATCAACCTTCTTGCCCAGCAGGCGGTCGAGAGGGTCCCGTCGCACCTCCAAGGTTGGGGAATTCTATTCCTGTTATTTCCTCATCCCGAAGAAGACGGGGAGTCTGCGGCCCATCCTCGATCTCCGAAAGCTAAACAAGTTCTTGGTTCAGGAGAAATTCAAAATGTTATTCCTTGGCGTTCTGCTGCCCTTCCTCCAGCAGGGCAACTGGCTATGCTCACTGGATCTAAAAGACGCTTACGCCCACATTTTAATTCACCCCCAGCACAGGTAGTACCTGCACTTCAGGGTGCAGGGAGAGCACTTCCAATACAGGGTGCTCCCCTTCAGCCTTGCGTCCGCCCCGCGGGTCTTCACAAAGTGCCTCTCCGTGGTCGCCGCCTCCCTCAGGCATCAGGGCATAACAGTCTTCCCCTACCTCGATGACTGGCTCGTCACAGTATCCTCGGTCGAGGAGACCCACCTGGCGGCTTCGCACACGATCCTTCTGCTCGAGCGCCTGGGGTTCTTGGTCAACTATCCTAAGTCCCACCTCGAACCGGTGCAGACCCTGGAATTCATCGGTGCGCTCCTCGATACTCAGCGGGCAACCGCTTTTCTGCCAGAGGATCATGCCAACTGCCTCCAAGCCCTGGCAGCCCAGGTCCAGAGCACCCCTCAGGTCACAGCCCGAACTATGCTGCGCCTCCTGGGCCACATGGCCTCTACTGTCCATGTGGTTCCCCACGCCCGCCTGCACATGCAGACAGATCAGTGGTGCCTCAACGCACAGTGGAGTCCGTCCGTCGGCCACCTCAGGGATCCCGTAAAGGTCTCCCACAGCCTTCGCCTGTCCCTGGGCTGGTGGCAAAACCCCCACAACCTCCTCTGAGAGTTGCCCTTCCAGACCCCGCAACACAACATAGTGTTGAAAACAGATGCCTCCTTGCTGGGGTGGGGAGCCCACTGCGGTGCATTATGCACGCAGGGGCAATGGTCGCCAGAGGAGTCTCAACAGCAGATAAACTTGCTCAAGCTTCGGGCTGTTCGGTGGGCCCTGAGAGCCTTCAAGGATCACCTCGGGGAAGGTCAGTCCTCGTGCAAACCAACAACCATGTGGCGATGTTCTGTATCAACAAGGAGGGAGGTGGCAGATCACGCTCCCTCTGCTCCTTCGCCTTCCGTCAGGGGATGTCCCTCAGGGTGGTCTACCTCCTGGGCCAGGAGAATGTCCTGGCAGACAAACTCAGCAGAATCCTTCGCCCTCACAAATGGCAACTGGATCCAGGTGCGGCCGACTGGCTGTTCCATCGGTGGGGAACTCCGGCCATGGACCTATTTGCCAGCCCATTGAACACTCAGCTCTCTCGCTTCTGCAGCCCAATGCTGCACCCAAGCAGGGAGGGCCCGGATATATTCCTCCTGAGCTGATCTTCCAACCTGCTCTAAGCATGCCCTCCCACTCCTCTCATTGCAAGGACCCTCCACAAAGCTCAGCGGGACCGGGCGTCGATGATCCTCATAGCTCCCTCGTGGCCTCGACAGCCCTGGTTCCCACTCCTGCTCCGACTAGTGACGGGGCCTCCAGTTCTCCTGGGCTGTGCCCCGGGCTTACTAACACAGGAGGAGGGACAGGTACTGCACCCGAACCTGGCCTCATTATCTCTCACAGCCTGGCGGAGATGGAAGTCCTCGACTAGACGAACCTACGCCTTCAAGTGGCATCACTTCTTGGTCTGGTGCTCCGGGCTCCAGATCGACCCATTCTCTTGCCCCACTCGATGGGTCCTTTAGTACCTCCTCCATATCTCGAGGGAGGGTCCAAAGTCAAACTCCGTCAGGGTGCATTTGAGTGCCATCTTGGCAAATCACCTCCCCGTCGAGGGAAAGCCTCTCTCAGGGCAGCCCTTGGTCTCCCGCTTTATGCCTCCGGCCTCCCCCGGCAGAATGGGACCTCAACATAGTGCTCATGCAGCTTATGCATCCACCTTTCGAGCCAATGGCGATGTGCTCACTTTGGCATCTATCCTGGAAGGCGGTCTTCCTGTTGGTGTTGGTGCTGACCTCGGCCCGCCGAGTCAGTGAGCTCCAGGCTCTCATGGCTGATGCTCCTTACACTAGATTCTATGAGAATAGGGTGGTCCTCCATACCCAATCCAATTTCCTGCCTAAAGTTGTCTCGGATTTCCATCTCAATCAGGAGATAGTCTTACCGACTTTCTTTCTGAGACCTCATGCCGACCAGGCGTCGGCGGCTTTGCATACTCTCAACTGCAAGAGGGCTCTTGCCTTCTATCTGCAGCCCATCCAGGCTCATTGCAAATCTGACCGACTCTTTGTGTCTTACGATCCCAATTGAGTGGGGCAGGCAGTCACCAAACGCACCCTCACAATTTGGGTGGCGGACTGCATCGCCTTTGCCCATATGAAAGCAGGTGTCCCTTTGGATTGGCGAGTCACCACACATGAGGTCCAAGCCAAGGCAGCTTTGGTGGCCTCGCTGTGGTCAGTGCCCCTGCGGGACATTTGCCGGGCGGCAACCTGGTCTTCAGTAAACACCTTCGCTGCACACTACTGCCTGGAGAGGGAGTCCCATCAGGACAATGCTTTCAGCCAGGCTGTACTCTGTAATCTGTTCAGGGTATAAGCAGCTCCTGCCCTCCGACCCTTCTTCATGGTTACCGAGGGCTTCGCCCAGAGGACTCAGGTTCCTTCGGGCATCGGCTTCTGCTCACAACCTCGCAGAGGTGTTTTTTGGTTACAGGTTCGGTAGCCTGTAGCTGGGGAGTCCCATAAGTGAGGACTGACTTCCTGCTTGTTCCTGGAGAAACAGATGAGTAATTACGCTTTCTCCAGGAACAAGCAGGAAGTCAGTCCTCACTCATGGGACTCCCCAGCTACAGACTACCAAACCTGTAACCAAAAAACTCCTCCGCGAGGTTGTGAGCAGATGCTGATGCCCGAAGGAGCCTGAGTCCTCAGGGTGAAGCCCTCGGTAGCCGTGAAGAAGGGTCAGAGGGCAGGAGTTGCAAGGGAAGGACAAAAATCCAGCAACTCATCAGGGGAGGTAGGAGAGTAGTGAGGACCAATTCCTGCTGTCCCCGGAGAACAGGTCGTGTTCCTGGTGGCGCTCACCTCCACTCGCAGGGTCAGTGAGTTCCAAGCCCTAGTGGCAGAGATGCCATATACCAGATTCTAGAAGAACAGGGTCATGCTATGCACGTACCCCAAATTCCTTCCGAAGGTGGTATCTTCCTTTCACCAGGAGGTGGTGCTACCCACCTTCTTCCCAAGGCCTCACTCCAGCAGGGCGGAGACCATCTTTCATACCTTGAACTGTAAAAGGGCCACGTCCTTCTACATCCAACATACGCAGGGCCACCACAAAGCTTCTCAGCTTTTTGTTTCCTACAACCGCAGTCAGCTAGGGGAAGCGGTGACCAAACAAACACTGTCCACCTGGGTGGCAGACTGCATCGCCCTCGCCTATGAGCAGACTGGGATCACACTGGATGGCCAGGTCATGGCACACAGTGTCAGGGCCATGGTAGTAGCCTTTGTGGCAAATCTGCACTCCATCCCAATGCTGGACATCTGCCGGGACACCACCTGGTCTTCAATCTACACTTTTGCAGTTCATTACTGCCTGGAGAGGGAGTCCCAATGGGACAGCATCTTCAGCCAGGCCATGCTCCGTAATCTTTTCAGGATCTAGGCAACTCCTACCCTCCAACCCTTCTGTGTTCAGGCTACCCCTATCCTTGATTCCATTGGACACACAGGTCCTATTTCAGTCTGTTCTGTGGACTCAATTGCTGCTACTCACGGCTCCCCTTGAGGGCGACCATGGTTTTTCCCTACAGGCTTTAGGTAGCCTGTAGCTAGGGAGTCCAATATGTGAGGACTGATTTCCTGCTTGTTTCTGGAGAAAGCGTAGTTACTCACCTATAACAGGTGTTCTCCAGGGACAGCAGGAATTAGTCCTCACAACCCTCCCTTCTCCCATTGGAGTTGCTTTTTTACCATATTTTATTTTCGCCATCTTTTAGCTGTGTCATCTGACTGAGCAAGATGGCACCCTTGGGCGGGAAGGGGACCACGCATGAGTGGTGGCATCTCCCAAAGACTTTATTTGAAAGCTGAGGAGATGCTTCCATGTCGGCGCCGACGTCACCTATATGTGAGGACTGATTCCTGCTGTCCCCAGAGAACACCTGTTACAGGTGAGTAATTACACTTTATACAACTGACCGGGACATATATCCCCGCTAAACACGAGTCAGAATCTACCCCTATATGTATCTTCATTGACAAAAACTATGATACATCCATCTTCTCATTGAGGAGTAATTCATGTTCAGACTGGTCCATTGGGACAATGCAGATCTTTGCACTTTTTGTGCAGGTAGATTTTGCAAGGACTGCTACATGTGTAAACTTGAAAACACAATTCATGCCTGTTTTCCAGTCCTATCCAAAATACCTCTAGAAATGCCTCACCTAAATGTACATGCACTGTGGAACACTTTGTGTACTTCAAGCCGTGTAGAGGGAAAGTAATATTCAGATATCTAATTCCACTTCCCTTGCCATGGTTGGAACCCATTGCTACCACATGTCCCTTGCTACCTCGACCATTTGTAAAGGTCTGCTGTGACTCAAAGTCTTCCCCCTACACTCACGAATTGTCCCATTGTGGGTTGAACAAGCCAGCCTCTGCATCCTTGTCTGCTTCCCCTCCTGTATATACGCACGTACATGGAGAGTATAAGATCAGTTGACCCCATTTTCTAATTAGCAATGAGTGAGGATCTTTCCTGTCCCTGACAGCCTTTCTACATCATCAGACTGGCCATGCAGGAATGAAGAGGACCTGCTGAAGTGGGAGAGGAAAGGGTGAGCATTGGAGTTGGAAACCCCTACTAAGGTCTTAGAAGGAGGGGGTGCAGTTGGGGGATGCTTTGTGGGAGCCTGCTGAGCACAGTGGATCCTTTATTCACCCAAAGGGGGCTTGAGACCTTTTTAAACATCAGAAGAGGTGGGAAAGATTATTTTGGGCTGCAGATAGACCTTTAAAAACAGGTAGAGGCCATGCCAACTACTTTGGGAAGTTGTGGATGCTTTCAATCAGGGGTGCAAGGACAGGGGCTTACTTTGACCCACAAATTGCCATTTAAGTATGGGGTGAAAGGTAGCAAGGAAGAGATTTGTAGACTGTTTCAGGCCCTTTAAACATATTTATTTATTTATTTATTTTATTTAACACGTTTTCTATATTGCCTTTTCTTAAATTCCAAGCGGCTTACATTATAACATTCTAACAAATGGAACATTACATTGAACACATAATTAAACTTGGAAGGTTAAACAGGTAAAATAACTAACATTATTAAAGGAGTCCCAAATGGGGGGATTAGAGTAAGAGCAACTATATATAGGAGAGGGAAATAGGGGATGCATTAGGGAGCAAGGATATGAGGGTGGGGAACCATCAGGGCCAATGGCAAGTGCGTTAGCTTGCTGATACCCTCACCAAATATTAACTGCACTTGAAGCCCACAAACAGCTAGAGGATGGTGAAAATAGACCCCCAGGTAACTAGATGAGTGAATAACCATTCCAGGGTTTGGCTGGAGGTGAAACTCAGTAATACAGATTGAAGGCTGGCTTCACCTCCTGCAAGTGCTGAATATCTTTTGTGATACCCAGTGGAGAAGTAGCCTAGTGGTTAGAGCAGTGGACTGAGAACCAGGGAAATCAGGGTTTACATCCTGATGATGCTTCTTATGATCCTTGGGCAAGTCACATTACCCTTCATAGCTCCAGTTATAAATTTAGAGTGTAATCACTCTGTACCCGAATAACTCACCTCAAGCTTCTGATGAAAAGACATGAGATAAATATAAATTAGTATGTAGCAAGAGTGTGTAATATTTCTTAGGCTTTAGAATAACAAAATTTCTGCAATCCCTGCTTCTAACTTGTGAATGTAATGACGTGATGTAATAGAAGATGGGCCAAAGTGTCCATCAGTATTTAGTGAGTGTTTCCTTGCTTAACCTCAGTCTGGGAGTGTTCTTAGCCAGTGCTGATTCTGTGAGCTACTCAAGCCCAGGGGACTCAAAGCTGCTGAGAAGAGAGAGCTGGCTAGGTCTAACAAGGGAAAATGGGAGTTGAGTTCAGACCAGAGAAAGTCTGGAAAAGATTTCTGGACGTCTGACTGATTTTGCAGCAACTATTTTGTAGCAGGAGATTTATTTATTTGTTGAACCAGATCTGCCTGAAGACAGCAAGCTGCAGGGGTGTTTTGGCAAAAATTAGAAGGCTTGCATTCCAGCAGACATCTTCGGAACTGTGAGAGACAGAACCCAGATGTATTCTGAGCAGATAGCAAGGAAGAATTGAGGTATTCTCCAGGAACAAGCAAGAATCAGTCCTCACATATAGGTGATGTCGGCACCGACGGAGCCCTCACGGAAGCATCCCCCAAGCTTTCAAAGAAAGCCTTTGGGAGATGCCACCATGCATGCGTGGTCCCCTTCCCGCCCAAGGGTGCCATCTTGCTCAGTCTCCTTTTTTCCGTGGAGCCCTTCAGATGCTGTCTGTCTTCCCCCAGAAAAAGTTGATTTTTTTTCTTGCCTGAATATCCTACTCGGCTCCGGTCTTGCACCAGTACTCTTCCCGCTTACCGTCCTCGGTGCCTTGGCATCGAGTTCGGTACTTCATTTATTTTTATTATTGTTTTTCTTATTTTCTGGGATCTTCACACCTTTTTTCTCCCAACTGGCAGCCCGGAGGGCCTTCGACCTCGCAAGGGTACTTTTTTCCCCCATGGCTACCAGTGGCTTTAAAAAGTGTGAACAGTGCTCTAAATTAATATCTTTAATGACACACGTGACTGTTGCCTCTGTTGCCTCGGGCCGGACCACGACCCGGTGGCTTGCGGCCCTTGTAAACGGATGTCCAGCAAGGCCCTGAAGAGCCGCCAGCAGCAGCATGATAAGTTCTTTCTCGTATCCCCGATGCCTCCAAAGGCCAGGGCTCATCCGAGGCCCCGTCATTCCGGAAGGAACTTTTTGAGCCCGAGCATCGTCATGGGTCCTCAGAGAGGGGTTCTCCCTCGAGGGAGCAAAGGAAGAAGAAGAAATCCTCGAAGGCGGCATCTTTGGATGGTTTCGACCGGCCGGGAACCTACCTGGCCCGGTCTCGCAGTTCGAGGGGCTCATCTGAGGTGTCGGAGAAGGAGAGACCTGCCAAGGTCCCTTGGAAGGACCCGGCCATGGACCGGCCTTGGTCCCCAGACTCTATCCTTGTCGAGGATTCCCCCTCAGGGGAGCCGATGCCGGGCCCGAGTCCCTTGCGGCCCGCACCGCAGGCTACGGAGTCGTCTGGGCTGGAGTCCAGGATGGCGGCCTTGGAGTGTAGTTTGTTTACCTTCATCGGCCAGCAGTGGGCGTTGTTATCTGGTGTATCCAGTTCATCCACCCCGATCACCGGGCACTCGACGTCTAAGACGTCCCTGGAGGCCGAGCCAATCCTCGAGGTCTTGCAGCCTCGAGTCGATCCTCGGCCGAGGTCATGCTCGGCGTCCCATTCGGGAGCTCAGTAATCCCTAGCCAATTTGTCGGGTGTCGGCTGTGGGGCCTTGAGGACCTCGAAGCCTGCAGAGCAGCCCACCTACAAGAACTCCTCGGTGTACTCTGATTGGGAGACGGAGGATGAGGAGTCCCCCGATACCCATCGACATCACAACGCCCCTTCTGACTCCCCAGTCTCAGAACCTCAGAGACAGTCCCTGCCAGAGGATATGGGCTTCTTGGACTTTGTCGAGGACATGTTCAAGGCCTTGGCGTTCCCGTCCGAGTCAGAGGAGAACCCTCGGACTAATGAACTGGAGATCCTCCAGTATGAGACACCTCCCCGGGAATTGCTCACGGTGCCCATTCCTCCTATCCTGGAACGGCTCATGCTCCACATGTGGGAGACACTGGCGTCAGTGCCAGTGGTGAGCAAACAGCTTGACTCGATGTATCGGATCCACTGGAGCCCTGGCTTCCAGAAGTCACAACTGCCACACAATTCCATGGTGGTGGAGTCGGCCATGCGTTGGCTAAAAAAACAGAAGACATACTCCTCGGTGCCCCTAGGTAGGAAGGCCCGCATTTTGGATGCCCTCGGCAGGAAGTGCTATCAGGGCTCGATGCTCATCTGCCGGGTCCAGGCCTACCAGCTGTACATGGGCATGTACCTGAGAGACCTGGCGAAGGAACTCCCTGGGTTCTCAGCTGGTCTCTCTGAGGAACCTTTACAACGGTTGAAGAGTCTGTCCAAGGCCGCCCATGAGTGCTCTAAATTTATGTCTCGAGCAGCCTATGACGGGTTCAAGTCGGCAAAGAGAGAATTTGAGAAGAAACTTGCTGTGGAAGCAAAAACACCTAATAAAGACTTTTTCAAGTACATTCGTACAAAAAACCTGTGAGAGAGGCAGCTGGACCATTAGATGATAGAGGGGTAATAGGGGCAGTAAAAGGGAACAAGGCTATAGTGGAGAGACTGAATGAATTCTTTGCTTCGGTCTTTACTGAGGAAGATGTAGGGAATGTTACCCATGACTGAAGTGGTATTTAAAGTTGATACTGCAGAAGAATTGAAAGAAATATCAATACACTGGGAAGATGTTTTACAACTATTTGATAAACTGAAGAGTAGCAAATCACCTGGACCGGATGAAGATTGGAGGATCGCCAATGTAATTCCAATTTTTAAAAAGAGTTCCAGGGGTGATCTGGGAAACTACAGACCAGTGAGCCTGACATCAGTACCTGGAAAAATGGTAGAAACCATCATAAAGAACAAAATTACTCAACATGTAGATAGTCATGGCTTAATGGGAGACAGCCAACATGGCTTTAAACAAGGAAGATCTTGTCTTACTAATCTGTTATGGTTTTTTGAAGGTGTGAATAAACAGGTAGACAAAGGTGAGTCATTTGATATAGTGTATCTGAATTTTCAGAAAGCCTTTGACAAGATCCCTCATGAGAGACTTTTGGTGAAATTAAAAAGTCATGGGATAGGAGGCAGTGTACAATAGTGGATCAGGAACTTGTTAAAAGATAGAAAGAAGAGGGTAAGGCTAAATGGCCAATTTTCCCAATGGAAAAAGATGAATAGTGGAGTACCCCAGGGATCTGTGCTGGGTCCACTGTTTTTTAACATATTCATAAATGATCTGGAAATGGGAATAACAAGTGAGGTAATCAAATTTGTAGATGACACAAAATTATTCAAAATTGTTAAAACACGTGAAGATTGTGAAAAATTGCAAGTGGACCTTGATAAACTGGAAAACTGGGCATCCAACTGGCAGATGAAATCTACTGTGAACAAGTGCAAAGTTATGCATCTAGGAAAGAACAACCCAAACTATGGTTATACGATGCAAGGTTCCACATTAGGAACCACCACCCAGGAAAAAGATTTAGGCGTCATCGTGGATAACATGTTGAAACCTTCCACCCAGTGTGCAGTGGCGGCTAAGAGAGCAAATAGCATGCTAGGTATCATAAGGAAAGGAATGGAGAATAAAACAAAGGATATTATAATGCCTCTGTATCATTCCATGGTGCAATTGCACCTTGAATATTGTGTGCGGTTCTGGTCACCATATCTTAAAAAGGAAGTATTTAAAGCATGTTATTGTTGTTGTTAAGTGCCGTTGAGTTGGAATCGACTCATGGCGACCCTCTGGATAGCTATCCTAAACTGTGTTCGGTCTTCAGTCAGGCGGCTCATTGTTGACAGACTGGTACCCGTAGCTGCTGTTATTGTATCGATCCATCTCATTGCTGGCCTTCCTCTTTTGCGTTGACCTTCTATCTTGCCAAGCATAATGTCTTTCTCTAATGATCTCTCTCTTCGCATGATGTGTCCAAAGTATGAAAGTTGAAGTCTTGTCATCTGAGCTTCTAAAGAAAGCTTAGGTTTGATCTCCTCTAGTACCGACTGGTTTGTTCTTCGGGCAGTCCATGGTATACACAGTATTCGCCGCCAGCACCATAATTCAAAGGCATCAATTTTCTTCCTGTCTATCTTTTTCACTGTCCAGCTTTCACATCCATATGATGTTATTGAAAATACCATGGCTTGAACAAGTCGAATCTTTGTATGGAGAGAGACATCTCTGCTCTTGAGAATCTTATCTAGGTCTTTCACAGCCATTCTGCCAAGAGCAATGCGTCGTCTGATTTCTTGACTGCTTGTTGCTTCTTTATTGATAGTTGATCCAAGTAGGTTAAAGTTGTTCACAATTTCAATTTCTTCTCCTTCAACGATGAACCTGTTGATTATGCCAGTTGTCATGATCTTTGTCTTCTTTACATTAAGGTGCAGGCCCATTTTGAGACTATGTTCTTTGATTGTGAGAAGCAAATGTTTCAGATCATCTTCACTTTCAGCCAGTAATGTGGTATCATCAGCATAGCGAAGGTTGTTGGTGAGTCTTCCACCAATCTTCACACCTCTGTTGTCTTCATACAATCCTGCTTCTCTGATGATTTGTTCTGCATATAAATTAAACAGGTAGGGGGAAAGTATGCAGCCTTGTCTTGCACCTTTGCTTATTTTAAACCATTCTGTTTCTCCTTGTTCCGTTCGAACTGTTGCTTCTTGATCAATGTACAGACTGCGCAAGAGAACGATCAGGTGTTCTGGTATACCCATGCTTCTTAATGTGGCCCAGAGTTTCTCATGGTTTACACAGTCAAAAGCCTTGCTATAGTCGATAAAGCACAAATAGATATCCTTTTGGTATTCTTTAGTCTTTTCAAGGATCCATCTCACATCCGCAATGATGTCTCTCGTTCCTCGCCCTTTCCTGAACCCTGCTTGCACTTCAGGTAGTTCTTGTTCCAGGTATGGTTGTAGTCTCTTTTGAATAATCTTCAGTAGAATCTTGCTGGCATGTGGGATCAGAGCAATTGTGCGATAATTTCCACAGTCAGTTGGATCACCTTTCTTTAGTATTGGTATAAACACAGATCTTTTCCAGTCAGTTGGCCATGATGTTGTCTTCCATATTTCTTGGCAGAGCCTTGTGAGTACGGTAACAGCTGCATCAGATTGCTGCAATACTTCTATGGGAATGCTATCAATGCCTGGTGCTTTGTTCTTTGATAAGGCTTTCAATACTGCTTCAACTTCTTCTTTCATCACCAATGGTTCCCGATCATAAGGTACAGGTTGAAATGGCTGTTGGTCACTTGATCTTTATCATATAAAAACTCTGTATATTCCTTCCACCTTTTCTTGATCTTCTCAGCATCATTCAACATAGAACCTTGAGCATCTTGTAACATTCCAATTCGAGGCTGGAACTTTTTCTTTAACTCTCGTAGCTTTAGGAAAGCCGATCTTGTTCTTCCTCTAATAGTTTCTGCTTCTATTTCCTTGCAAGTGTCATTGTAGTACTCTTCCTTGTCCTGTCTTGCTGCACGTTGGAAATCTCTGTTGAGTTCTGCGATTGTCTTTCTTTCTCCTCTGGCTTTAGCTTCTCTGCGTTTCTGGGCAATTTTCAGAGTTTCTTCCGTCATCCATTTTGGCCGTTTTTGCTTTTTCACCTTTTGTAGAGACTTCTCGCTTTCTTCCAACACAACCTTCTTGATGTCATTCCATAACTCTTCCGGAGCTCTGTCATTTGTATCTAAAGCAGCAAATCGATTTTGCAGGCAGTCTTTAAATTCCAGTGGTATATTCTCAAGGTCATATTTTGCTGCATTCATGAGTGGTTTGCTCTTTTTCAACTTTAGCTTGAGTTTGCATACTAGTAGTTGATGATCTGTACCACAGTCAGCTCCAGGTTTTGTCTTTGTTGATGTTACAGAGCTTTTCCATCGTTGACTTCCACATATGTAGTCAATTTGATTTTTATATAATCCATTCGGTGAAGTCCATGTGTACAGTCGCCGCTTGTGTTGCTGGAAGAAGGTGTTTGAGATGAATAGATCATTGGTCTTGCAGAATTCTATCAGTCTTTCTCCAGCTTAAATTTCTGTTGCCAAGTCCATATTTTCCAACTACTTTGCCTTCTTCTTTGTTGCCAACCTTTGCGTTCCAGTCACCCATGACTATCAGGATATCCTGTTTGCATGTTCTGTCAATTTCAGCTTGTACTTGTTCATAGAACTCTTCAATTTCATTCTCTTCAGCAGCTGTTGTTGGGGCATATACTTGAATTATAGTTGTGTTGATAGGCAATCCTCGTAGACGAATAGAGATTAAGCATTCGCTGACTGCATTGTATTTCATTACAGTTCTTGCACGTTTCTTCTTTATTATAAATGCAACACCATTTCTTCTTTGTCTTTCATTTCCAGCATAGTAGACCATGTGATCATCTGATGCAAAGTGCCCGATGCCAGTCCATTTCAGTTCGCTGACACCCAACAGATCAAGTTGTACACGTTCCATTTCATTCTTGACCACCTCCAACTTCCCTTGGTTCATGCTTCGTACGTTCCATGTTCCAATGTGTAAGACATCTTTACAGCTTCTGACTCTCATTTCATGCGCAGCTACATCAGCAGTCAGACTTCCCGAGGGCTTTGATCCAACCACATCATAAATGCTGGCTTTACTCTGAAAAGTCTTCAGCTCTTCCCCAGTAGCTAGTTGAGTGCCTTCTGACCTGGGGGTCTCATCTTCCAGCACCATAACACAATTTGTTTTGTTGTAACTATCCATTGGGTTTTCATGGCAAGATACAGAAGTAGATTGCCAGGCCTTTCTTCCGCGCAGTTTAAGTTTGGTGTTGTTGCCGTTGTCACAAAAATGTGATCCTCCGCCGTCAACACTGTCCCATTCTGCTGCTGCCCAGATGGGTGGTTTGTCTTGGTCTGGCACCTCAGCTGAGACCTGTCCATCTTGGGAGACCCTGCCAGTAGTTAAACTACCGATAGTTTAGCTCTCAGCATCACTGATGCACGCAAGCCCTCACAGCACGACAAGCTGCAAACCAAAGTGAGAGCATATGAGAAAGTATTGAGTATTGGTATCTGAAGACTCTCATGGCTCGGGGTCTCAGTCCTACAGCCCATTGTTAATAAGAAATTTGCTGACACACCATGCCAAAGAATCTCTTCAGAGAAAAGGTGCAGGAGGCTGTTACTCTCATCTAAGATCCTCTCCAGGCCCACTTCCAACCCAGCCTCATCATCACAGAGGTTCAAACTTGGGGGACAGAGGCGATCCTATTACTCCCATAGGCATAGATATCCTACTTCCTCTTGCTTGGTCTCAAACCAAACAAAATTCTCACGCTCATCCTTGAAAGTACAAGACCTAGAAGCCCCAGCGTGCATCACAGCCAAAACTGAGGATGTAATTTTAACTGACTCCTAGACAATATAGCCGATACTCCAGTCCTTGTCACAGACAACCTCCCTGTCAGAGGGAGACTCAGGCCCTTGTAACCTCTAACAATTAGGTTCTCTGAATAATCTGTGATGGCTGCAG